>CM038142.1:450983346-451596244 GCA_021437245.1 Aegilops speltoides
CACTGGATGCTTGGCCTCGGTCAGCCGGTTTCTAGGCCGGATGGGCGAGAGGGCGCTACCCCTTTACCAGCTGATGAAGAAGACGAGCCCGTTCGAATGGAACGACAAGGCAGACGAGGCCTTCCAAGACCTCAAGCGCATGCTCTCCACCGCATCAGTCCTGGCCGCGCCGGCCGACAAGGAGTCTTTGTTGCTCTACATAGCCACGACCTCGCGGGTGGTCAACATGGTGCTGGTGGTTGAGCGACCAGAGAAGGGCAAGATCCAAGAAGATGTGTTACGGCGTGTACTTCACCGCCAAGAAGCTGAAGTAGTATTTCCAAGAGCACGTCGTCACCGTGGTCAGCACGGCGCCTATCGGAGAAATCAACGGGTGCCGGGACGCCTCTGGCCGGGTTGCCAAGTGGGCGATCCAGCTGGCCGGCCACACCATCCTCTATGAGCCCCACACCACGATCAAGTCTCAAGCACTGGCCGACTTCCTCGTCGACTGGACCGAGACCCATTACTTTCCGCCGCCCCTGACTCGACGCACTGGCGCATGCATTTCGACGGATCCAAGATGCGACTCGGCCTGGGGGCCGACATCGTACTGTCGTCCCCAAAGGGCGACCGGCTCCGCTACGCGCTCCAGATCCACTTTGCCGCCTCCAACAACGTCGCCGAGTATGAAGCCCTTGTGCACGGCCTCCGGCTTGCCAAGGAACTCGACATCCGGCACATCTTGTGCGACGGCGACTCAGACCTGGTGGTACAGGAGTGCTCTGGCGAATGGGACGCCCGCGACTCCAACATGGCAAGCTACCGCTTCCTCGTCCAAAAGTTGTCCGGATCCTTCGAGGGCTGCGAGTTCCTCCATCTCCCGTGCACGGAGAACTAAGCAACCGACACGCTCGCCAAGATCGCCTCGTCCTGACAAGCCATCTCGTCCGGCGTCTCCCTCGAGCACCTGCGCAAGCCGTCCGTCAAGCCATCGCCGGACTCCGAGTCCATCCACGTTCCAGACGACCCGGCCGCACCTCAAGCCGGCCCGAGGGCTGCCGAACCCGGCCCGGGGGCTGCTAAACCTGGCCCGAGGGCTGCTGAACCCGGCCCGGGGGCTGCATAGCTTGACCCGACCACCATCGCCCCGGACCCGGCCGTCGCCATCCCCGACCCGGGTGCTGCCCAACCTGGCTCGGGGGCTGCCGACTCGGAACCCACCCTGGTGGCCGTCTTTGCCGTGGTTACGGCTCCATCTTGGGCCCTCCCAATATCAGAATTCCTGGAGAATGGGGTTCTCCCCATGGATGAGACCGAAGCTCGGCAAGTACAGCGTCGGGCGTCCGCCTACAACATCATCAACAACGAGCTTGTCATGCGCAGCTCCACCGGTGTGTTCCAGCGCTGCGTCAAGCAGGAGCAGGGCATCGACATCGTCCTCGACATACATCAGGGCGAGTGCGGGCACCATGCCACATCGTGATCCCTGGTGGCCAAGGCGTTCCGCCACGGTTTCTACTGGCCCACGACCCTCCAAGATGCCGAGGCGCTCATCCTCAAGTGTGAGGGATGCCAGCGCTTCAACAAACGCAGCCACCAGCCGGCGTCAGCACTCCGCACCATACCGATCGCCTGGCCCTTCGCGGTCTGGGGACTCAACATGGTGGGACCCTTCAAAACTGCTGGAGGCGGCATGACGCACCTGCTGGTGGAAGTGGACACATTCACCAAGTGGATCGAGGCAAGACTAATCAAGAAACTGGACGGGCCAACAGCCGTTCGGTTCATCAAGGACATAACGGTGCGCTACCACATGCCTAACGGCATCATCACGGACAACGGCACCAACTTTGCCAAGGTCGCGCTCGAGCAATACTGCTCTGTCTCTGGCATCTGCCTCGACCTGGCCTCCGTTGCACATTCGCAGTCACGGGCAGGTCGAGCGGGCCAACTGACTCATCCTGTCCGGCGTCAAGCCACGACTCGTCGAGCCACTCATCCACTCACCCGGCAGCTGGCTTGATGAGTTGCCGGCCATTCTCTAGAGTCTACTCACCACGCAGAATCGGTCCACCGGGTTCACCCCATTCTTCCTCGTCTACGGAGCCGAAGCCGTCATCCCGACCGACGTCGAGTTCGACTCGTGATAACCCGCAAGTATACGGGATAGTTGTAGCCTCTTTTGATAAGTAAGAGTATCGAACCCAACGAGGAGCCAAAGGTAGAACAAATACTCTCTCAATTCCTATGGGCCACTGATACGACTCTACGCACGCTTGACGTTCGCTTTACCTAGAACTAGTATGAAACTAAAAGTACTTTGTAGGTGTTGTTTGATAGGTTTGCAAGATAATAAAGAACACGTAAATAAAAAGTAGGGGCTGTTTAGATAAAGAAGCAATAAAGTAAGTATTAGTAGAGAGCTTTTTGTTACGAGAAAGTTATTTGTCCAAGGCAATCGATAACTAGACCGGTAATCACTATTGCAATTTTATTTGAGGGAGAGGCATAAGCTAACATACTTTCTATACTTGGATCATATGCACTTATGATTGGAACTCTAGCAAGCATCCGCAACTACTAAAAATTCATTAAGGTAAAATCCAACCATAGCATTAAAGTATCAAGTCCCCTTTTATCCCATACGAAACAATCCCCTTACTCGGGTTTGTGTTTCAGTCACTCACGCAACCCACTATAAGCGAATCATGAACACATTGCAACACCCTACAGCGGGAATCCCTCACGCTTGCGCGACACGGAGGGCACCATAGGAAAGCACCAATAATAAAACATGCAACTCAAACCAATCACGATCATCAATTAACCCATAGGTCAAAACGGATCTACTCAAACATCATAAGATAGCCATACATCATTGGGAAATAATATATAGCGTTGAGCACCATGTTTAAGTAGAGATTACAGCGGGTAAGAGAAGGGTTACACCGCTGCATAGAGGGGGGAAGAGTTGGTGATTAAGGCGGTGAAGTTGTTGGTGAAGATCGCGGTGATGATGATGGCCCCCGGTGGCATTCCGGCGCCACCGAAAGCAAGGGGGAGAGGGCCCCTCTTCTTCTTCTTCCTTGACCTCCTCCCTAGATGGGAGAAGGGTTTCCCCTCTGGTCCTTGGCTCCCATGGCATGGGAGGGGCGAGAGCCCCTCCGAGATTGGATCTATCTCTCTGTTTCTGCGTTCTCAGATTCTGCCCCTTCACCGTTTCTTCTATATCCGGAGATCCGTAACTCCGATTGGAGTGAATCTTTCGCCCAAATCTTTCTCACAAAATTAGCTTTCTTGCGGCAAAATAAGAGCGTCAACCTCCTTACAGGGGCCCAGGACAGTCCAGGGCGCGCCTGCCTCCCTAGGGCACCCCCCTATCTCCTGGCCCCCTTAGGCACCGTCTTGCATTGATTTTACTTCCCAAAAATCATAAATATTCCAAAATAATTCTCCGTCTGTTTTTATCCCATTTGGACTCCGTTTGATATGGGTTTTCTGCGAAACATAAAACATGCAACAAACAGGAACTGGCACTGGGCACTGGATCAATATGTTAGTCCCAAAAAAATAGTATAAAAAGTTGCCAAAAGTATATGAAAGTCGAAGAATATTGGCATGGAACAATCAAAAATTATAGATACAATGGAGACATATCAGCATCCCGAAGCTTAATTCCTGCTCGTCCTCGAGTAGGTAAATGATAAAAAAGATAATTTTTGATGTGGAATGCTACCTAGCATAATCTTGATCATATGTCTAATCATGGCATGAATATTAAGACACGAGTGATTCAAAGCAATAGTCTATCATTTGACATAAAAACAATAATACTTCGAGCGTACCAGTAAAGCAATCATATCTTTTCAAAACAACATGGCCAAAGAAAGTTATCCCTACAAAATCATATAGTCTGGCTGTTGCTCTATCTTCATCACAAAGTATTTAATCATGCACAACCCTGATGACAAGCCAAGCAATTGTTTCATACTTTAGTAATCTCAAACTTTTTCAACTTTCACGCAATACATGAGCGTGAGCCATGGACATAGCACTATAGGTGGAATAGACTGGTGGTTGTGGAGAAGACAAAAAGGAAGAAGATAGTCTCACATCAACTAGGCGTATCAACGGGCTATGGAGATGCCCATTAATAGATATCAATGTGAGTGAGTAGGGATTGCCATGCAACGGATGCACTAGAGCTATAAATATATGAAAGCTCAACAAAAGAAACTAAGTGGGTGTGATCCAACTTGCTTGCTCACGAAGACCTAGGGCATTTTGAGGGAGCCCATCATTGGAATATACAAGCCAAGTTCTATAATGAAAAACACTAGTATATGAAAGTGAAAGCATAGGAGACTCTCTCTATGAAGAACATGGTGCTACTCTGAAGCACAAGTGTGGTATAAGGATAGTAACATTGCCCCTTCTCTCTTATTCTCTCTTTTTTTCTTTTATTTTTCATTTTTTTTTATTTTTTTATTTCTTTTTGGTGGGCTTCTTCGGCCTCTTTTATTTTTCATAAAGTCCGGAGTCTCATCCCGACTTGTGGGCGAATCATAGTCTCCATCATTCTTTCCTCACTGGGCAATGCTCTAATAATGATGATCATCACACTTTTATTTACTTACAACTCGATATCTCGAACAAAGATACGACTCTATATGAATGCTTCCGGCGGTGTACTGGGATGTGCAATGATCTAGCATAGCAATGACATCAAGACACGGACAAGCCAAGAAAACATCGTGCTAGCTATCTTACGATCATGCAAAGCAATATGACAATGAATGCTCAAGTCATGTATGTGATGATGATGGAAGTTGCATGGCAATATATCTCGGAATGGCTATGGAAATGCCATAATAGGTAGGTATGGTGGCTGTTTTGAGGAGGGTATATGGTGGGTGTATGGTACCGGCGAAATTTGCGCGGCACAAGAGAGGCTAGCAATGGTGGAATGGTGAGAGTGCGTATAATCCATGGACTCAACATTAGTCATAAAGAACTCATACTTATTGCAAAAATCTACAAGCCATTGAAAACAAAGTACTACGCGCATGCTCCTAGGGGGATAGATTGGTAGGAAAAGACCATCGCTCGTCCCCGACCGCCACTCATAAGGAAGACCATCAATAAATAAAATTGTGCTACAACTTCATCACAAAACGGTTCACCATACGTGCATGCTACGGGAATCACAAACCTCAACACAAGTGTTTCTACTAATCCACAGTCACCCACTAGCATAACTCTAATATCACCATCTTTATATCGCAAAACTATTGCAAGGAATCAAACATATCATATTCAACGATCTACAAGTTTATGTAGGATTTTATGACCAACCATGTGAATGGCCAATTCATGTGATCTCTCTAAATAGATATAAGTGAAGCAAGAGAGTTTAATTCTTTCTGCAAAAGATATGCCCACGCTCTAACAATTATAAGGGAAGCAAAAGAGCATTCTACAAATGGCGGTTTCCTATGTGAAGAGAAACAGGCAATCCAAACTTCATATGATATAAGTGAAGCACATGAAGCATTCTATAAAGCCATACTCAAAAGATTTAAGTGAAGTGCAATGAGCATTCTATAAATCAACTAAGTACTATCTCATACCAGCATGGTGCATAAAAGAAAAAGTGAAAACTAAATGCAAAAGACGCTCCAAGACTTGCACATATCGCATGAACGAAACGAATACGAAAACATACCGATACTTGTTGAAGAAAGAGGGGATGCCTTCCGGGGCATCCCCAAGATTAGACGCTTGAGTCTCCTTGAATATTTACTTGGGGTGCCTCAGGCGTCCCCAAGCTTGAGCTCTTGCCTCTCTTCCTTTTCCTCATATCGAGACCTCCTCGATTAGACACTTCATCCACACAAAACTTCAACAGAAAACTCGGTAAGATCCGTTAGTATAATAAAGCAAATCACCACTTAAGTACTGTTGCAAACCAATTCATATTTTGTTTTTGCATTGTGTCTACTGTAATATAAATTTTCCATGGCCTAATCCACTAATATAAATTGATAGATTCATCAAAACAAGCAAACTATGCATCAAAAACAGAATCTGTCAAAAACAGAACAGTCTGTAGCAATATGAACATCCACCATACTTCTGGTACCCCAAAAATTCTACAAAAATTAGGAAAAATAAAAAAATTTGTATATAAAGACAGTTCAAGAAGAATCAGAACCAATTGACATTCCAGTTAAAAATGTAAAATCGCGCACTACAGGCAAAGTTTCTCTCCTGCACCGTACAAACCAACAAGCATTGTAAACATCCTAAAGGCAAACCTTGGCACATTATTTTATAATACAATGGAATTGTACAAGGGCATAATTATTTTTGATGAAAATTTTCTGTAATTAAGATTCACATAGTTTCCATGAGCACGAACAAAGTTCAAGGAGCTCTCCCACTTCAACAATGCTTGTCTCTCTCACTTTCACTTTCCTTTTTGAAAAGTTTTAAGTTCCCCTCTTTATTTTTTGTTTTTGAACTATATGAAAGCACTCAACATAAATAAATGACTCTCTAAAACTTTCGGGTTGTCTCCCTGGCAGCGCTTTCTTTAAAGCCATTAAGCTAGGCATTTAGTGCTCAAGTAATGGATCCACCCGGATCCCAAGGTATATCAAAGCCAATTTTAATTAACAATGATTTGTAATTTAGTAGTGAGCACAAAGTAACATATATCATGCAACAACGAAGTCTAACTCTTTTCCTATGCATCAACATGTCATAAAATAACAATTCATGCACACCAAGTAAAGGCCAATGCATAGTATAAGCAGTTTCTTGCAATTCTATCGTGTTGGAAACATAGAGAGGTGGAGATATAGTTCCTCTCTCATAATAATTGCAAGTAGGAGCAGCAAGGACATGCATATTATATCTATCAAAATCATCATGTGTAGTAGTAAAAGGCAACCCATCAATATAATCCTTAATAAGCACAAACTTCTCCGATATAGTGTAGTTTGGAGAATTCAAAAAAATAATAGGACTATCATGCGTGGGTGCAATAGCAACAATTTCATGTTTAACATAAGGAACTAGAGCAAGTTCGTCTCCATAAGTATAATTCATATTGGCATCTCGGCCACAAGCATGGCAAGCATCATCAAAAAGGGATATTTCAAGAGAATCAATGGGATCATAGCAATCATCATAGCAATCATCCTTTGGTAAGCACGAAGGGGAATTAAACAATGTATGAGTTGAAGAGTTACTCTCATTAGAAGGTTGGAACGGGTGATCAATCCGCTCTTCCTCCTTTTGTTCTTCGCTTTCCTCATCATCTTTTTCATTCAATGAGCTCACAGTTTCATCAATTTCTTCTTCCATAGCTTCCTGCAAAATATTAGTCTCTTCTTGGACAGCGGAGACTTCTTTAATAAATGCATTAATATTGTAATTGTATTCATAATTTTCGTAGCAATATCTAAGTATAGCAAGATTTTCAGGCCTATAAACATCATCATCTAATGCTTCATACTTTTCAAACAAAGATTCAATTTCATAGGCAGCCTTAAAAGCAACAAATTCTTCAATTTGTTCAATATCATAGTAATCATATATACCATTAGCATAAGAAGCTAAGGTTTCATTATCGTTAAATTTGCATGAAAAGGGAAGGTGTGGAGACTTCATCCTAGAGCAACAAATAATATCATATCTCAAGCATAGTTGACAAGCATACCGACGCAACATATTAATTTGATCCCATAATAGTTTCCTTTTTTGTGTCAAGCGATAATCCCTAAAGTATTCACGTTGATCCAACGTGTCTTCCGTTATAAAGTTGAATGGGGTTTTCTCAGGATTATCAAAGTAGTACATAATATCTTTCACATAATGAGAATCGAGGGTTTTAGGAGTTACCCCATCTACATGAGTAGCAAGTACACCTAATTTCTTTGGTATTTCGTGTTCCATATCCATAACTAAAGATAGAGAACAACTTAGAATAGCAAATAAAACTTACTTAGTGATAAAGCAAACAAGCACACACGACAATATTCACCCCACGCTATGACTCCCCGGCAACGGCGCCAGAAAAAGGTCTTGATAACCCGCAAGTATACGAGATAGTTGTAGCCTCTTTCGATAAGTAAGAGTGTCGAACCCAACGAGGAGCTAAAGGTAGAACAAATACTCTCTCAAATCCTATCGGCCACTGATACGACTCTACGCACACTTGACGTTCGCTTTACCTAGAACAAGTATGAAATTAGAAGTACTTTGTAGGTGTTGTTGGATAGGTTTACAAGATAATAAAGAACACATAAATAAAAAGTAGGGGTTGTTTAGATAAAGAAGCAATAAAGTAAGTATTAGTAGAGAGCTTTTTGTTACGAAAAAGTTATTTGTCCAAGGCAATCGATAACTAGACCGGTAATCACTATTGCAATTTTATTTGAGGGAGAGGCATAAGCTAACATACTTTCTCTACTTGGATCATATTCACTTATGATTGGAACTCTAGCAAGCATCCGCAACTACTAAAGATTCATTAAGGTAAAACCCAATCATAGCATTAAAGTATCAAGTCCCCTTTTATCCCATACGCAACAATCCCCTTACTCGGATTTGTGTTTCAGTCACTCATGCAACCCACTATAAGCGAATCATGAACGCATTGCAACACCCTACAGCAGGAATCCCTCACGCTTGCGCCACACGGAGGGCACCATAGGACAACACAAATAATAAAACATGCAACTCAAACCAATCACGATCATCAATTAACCCATAGGACAAAACGGATCTACTCAAACATCATAAGATAGCCATACATCACTGGGAAATAATATATAGCGTTGAGCACCATGTTTAAGTAGAGATTAAAGCGGGTAAGAGAAGGGTTACACCGCTGCATAGAGAGGGGAAGAGTTGGTGATGAAGGCGGTGAAGTTGTTGGTGAAGATCGCGGTGATGATGATGGCCCTCGGTGGTGTTCCGGTGCCACCGAAAGCAAGGTGGAGAGGGCCCCCCTTCTTCTTCTTCCTTGACCTCGTCCCTAGATGGGAGAAGGGTTTCCCCTCTGGTCCTTGGCTCCCATGGCATGGGAGGGGTGAGAGCCCCTCCGAGATTGGATCTATCTCTCTGTTTTTGTGTTCTCAGATTCTGCCCCTTCACCGTTTCTTTTATATCCGGAGATCCGTAACTCCGATTGGGGTGAATCTTTCGCCAGAATCTTTCTCATAAAATTAGCTTTCTTGCAGAAAAAGAAGAGCATCATCCTCCTTACGTGGGGCCCAGGAGAGTCCAGGGCGCGCCTGCCTCCCTGGGGCGCGCCCCTATCTCCTGGCCCCCTCGGGCACCATCTCGCGTTGATTTTACTTCCCAAAAATCATAAATATTCCAAAATAATTCTCCGTCCGTTTTTATCCCGTTTGGACTCCGTTTGATATGGGTTTTCCGTGAAACATAAAACATGCAACAAACAGGAACTGGCACTGGGCACTGGATCAATATGTTAGTCCCAAAAAATAGTATAAAAAGTTGCCAAAAGTATATGAAAGTTGAAGAATATTGGCATGGAACAATCAAAAATTATAGATACGACGGAGACGTATCAACTCGCCGTGCGTCGCGATGTACACCGAATCCGAAGCCAGAGAAGCCCGTGATGATGGCGTCGACCTGCTTGAAGAAGCACACCTCCTGGTGCTCAGTCGTTCGGCCATCTACCAACAAGGCATGAGGCACTACCACAGCAAGAAGATCAAGCCCCTCACGTTCCGCAAGGGCGACCTCGTCCTCCGACTCATCCAAGAGCAAGCAGGCCAGCACAAATTGTCCCCTCCATGGGAGGGCCCATTCATCGTGAGCAGGGCCTTGCGCGACCGCAACGCCTACTACCTCATCGATGCCTGCAAGACAAGGAAGCGCAAGAAGTACAATGCCGGCAAAGAAACGACCCGGCCGTGGAACGCGGAAATCCTCCGCCCGTTTTACAACTAGTCGCACGAGTGTATGTATCGTCGCCTTTTGTAAACGCATGAAACTATGGGGTTCCCGAACAAGACTCGGGGGCTGACTTTTGTCGACCAATTTATTGCGTCCCTATTTTCCTGCATCACTATGCCACTGAACCCGGCCATCGGTCCGACTCACTCGACCAGGGTGCTCGGGGGCTGGCCGGCTCGGTCGCCACCCCGCCGCCTTACTTGGTGATTCCTGATACCGTTAGCATGTCGTGGTCCCCCACTTTGCCCTAAAGCCACAGATCCAGCTTTGGCTGTCGGCTGGCAAGCACAACGAGCCAGAGCTCCTTTACGCTTCGTACACTAAGTCAAAGGCTGCCGGGTCGATCAACCCGGCCCGCCGCTCATCAAACAAACAGCCGCATGACCGGCTACTCACCAACCGGCTTCGCCTGATTGCCGCCAGCCGGCCCAGTGTGTGTTTCGCTCGTGCTCAACGTTTTGAAGGGCCCAAGTCCTGCGCGCTCCTCTCGAAGAATCGAACTCCTTGTCACGGACCGGAGCCTCGGGTGTCTGACTTGCGGGGGGGGGGGAGGTTTGATAAAGGAAAAGCGCATGAAATCGGTCCAAAAAACGGAAGGCAAGAGCAAAAACACTCACGACATTTGCACACAAATATTTAAAAAAGGCCCACAATCCGAGTTCATTACACCCTAAAAAACCCAGTGGGTGGGTGGACCTGCTACTTAACAAATTCTACATAGAATGTCTTAGGCATCTCCAGTGCCGCGTCGGGACGTCGACGGCTCTCCCCTGGCGGCCTCCGGGTCCAGCGAGGCGTCGGTGTCCTCCTCGGCACCCCCATCGCGGTAGATGCCCATCTCCTCCGAGCTCCCCTCCGGATCATGGAGAAGCAAGCCGTAGTCATCGCCGTCCACGAGCCTGCCGTCTTCCGTCCGCTCCGGGTGGAACTCGTCATGGAAGGTGAACTCGGCGATGTAGCCGGCCCGGGAGGAAATCCGGCCGGCTTGCTCCTGCAAGAGCTGCTCCGAGCCGGCCCGCTAGCCCATCAACGCGTCCAGCTGCAGGTCCGGATGCCAAGACAGCACGAACCGGAGCGCCATCTCAGCACCGGCACGAGCGGTGGATACGCGCCACTCGCCAAGCCGGTCTGGCCCCATCTCCAACCAACACGCGAGGCGCGTGAAGTTGCTCGGCTCGACGGAGTTCGGCCAAAGGGCTGTCGTCATCATGCTGCCGGCTTGGGACTGCCGCCCCATCTGCGTTCCCAAGACCCGCAGGCGGGCCTCAGCGGCGGTGATGATTTCCGGGAAGGTCCACGTCACCAGCGGATCCGTCCCGGACCCAACGACTCCGGTCGGGTCGCGCTGATAGCGGACGGCTTCCTCCGCCAGCCGCTGCGTCCCCGGGAAGGCCCCTGCCACCAAAGGAGAAGCTTATCAGAAGAAGAACAACAAGGACGAAAGGCCGGATCCCGACCCGGAAAAATGCAAGAAAAAGCACTTACTGGAGAAGGACTCTTCCAAGTGATGCGCTTCGAGCAACGTACCATGTCGCTCCCGTTCAATGGCGCGGTCGCGCTCCTGGAGCGCCTTCTCCAGATCGGCCGCCTTGGCAAGGGCGGCCTTCAGCTTGGCGTCCTTGTCGTCGGCCGCCTTCTCGACCGCCTCGCGGAGACGGGCCTCGTCCTAATGGGCCCCCTCAGCCGTGGTGACCTGCCCCCGCAGGCGATCCACCTCGGCCTGGAGCCGACCCTTGTCGTCGGCCTGCTGGCCGCGCTGCTGGTCCGCCTCCACCAGGGCATGCTGCACCTCCACCACCTTGGTGGCTTCCGCCTTCAGAAGCTCCACCTCGGCCTCGAGGCGTCTCTTGTGACCCGCCAGCTGCTCATGCAGCTGGTTGGCATCGTCGAGAGACTGCCGGGCTGTGGCCGCCTCCGCCCTCGCCTGCGTCGCCTCGTGTTGGGATCTACGGTAGGGTGCGTCGACTGCAAATTAAAAATTCCTACGCGCAGAACAACCAAGAACATGCTACGGGAGATAGATCACAGTTCATTACCACAAGACATGCAGTGCCATGCAGCGGAAGAAGAGTTGGGGCAGCGCGTCCGCGTGGATCGTCTCCTCCTTGTCCGGTCTCCCTCGAACAGCCGGTCATCCGATCCCACGTACAAGTTCGCAACAGCGGCGCAAGTGCACCGCCTCTAACAGTATCCGCGCGTGCAGGAGGAACACCGTGCGGTGGACTGCTAGGTCCGATCCACATAGTCGGCAGCGAGTGGAGGTGGCTATTTGCAACACATGCAAACCCTAGTCGCAGCGCCGAAGCGATCAACTGCATGAGTGTTCTGCACCTCCACTTAATATAGGCGTCCGTCGCAGGCTCAACACTTGGGCCTCGCACGGACCCTAAAGCCCAAAGTCTACTCGGTCATGTTCCTAGTCCACTTCGGATCACATCCGATCAGTGTCCTACTAACCGACCTTGTAGGTTCCTTCCCTTAAGCGCGCGACCCCTTAGGTTCAAGTCGTCTTGGTAACAGTTCAGATCACCTCCGACCTGCACGGTTGGTAGCGTCCTCTAGTAACGCGTGCCGACCACCAAGCAGACTATGAAGCTGGTTAGGCGAACCTATACAGCGTGTCACACTTCAGTTCCCTTTGCCTCACAATATATGTTGTCGGGCTCAAGGCGAGACTGTCATCCTTGTGATAACCTGACCTCTTTCTTGTTCCAGTGATACCGACCACAAACTGGATTATCTCATAATCCCTGTCGCATGGCCATGCTTATCCTGGTCGGATCACACGAGGGGCCCAGAGTATATCTCTCCTGATCGGAGGGGCAAATCCCATCTTGCTCGACCATGTCTCGTAGCATGGGACTGGACAAACCCGAAACCTACCTTTGTAACTACCCAGTCACGGAGTAGCAGTTGGTTGGCCCAAAGCAAGTATGTCACCATCCCGAGTACATGCGTCAGCTCAGGTCTTAGGACATAGAACGTATGTTGTACTAGAGACTCACAGATGACATATCGTTGCGTCTCATAGTTGGGTCTGTCCGACTCGGACCTTATCTCGACTCGGATCCGACTACGTCGAATCCGACCAGACCTTTCCAAGTCCATATTATCCGGTTAGCATCCAATGCTCCATGGCTAGTGAGACCAAGCCATCAACCGTGTCATATGCTAGTCTAGTCGGCTGCGCATCCACACAGCCCTTTCAACTAGGAACCTTTTAGGACACTCATCATACAATGCATAGTCCCACAAACAAGTCACGTATTTGCTGATACACATCATTGATAATGTCCGAGGACTATGTTTACTCATAAACACATAGGAAATATCATCATACATGATTGCCTCTAGGGCATATCTCCAACAGTCTCCCTCTTGCACTAGAGTCAATCAAATAGACATCAAATGCCCATAACTCTAACGTGCCCCTCATGCTTGGGTTGTGGAAGCGGCTTAGTTAATGGATCTGCAACATTTGCATCCATGTGAATCTTGCATAACTCTACATCACCATTCTTTACGATCTTTCATATCAGGTGATATTTCCGATCTATATGTCTGACCTTATGGTGATTCCTCGGCTCCTTGGCTTGTGCGATGGCCCCAGAATTATCACAATAAAGGTCCAACGGTTTCACCGAGGCTGGGAAAATACCAAAATCATCCAAAAAAATGCCGGATCCAAACACCTTCCTTTGCAGCTTCACAAGGCGCAATGTATTCGGCTTCTGTGGTAGAATCGGCCACCGTATCCTACTTGGAACTCATCCAGTGCACTGCCCCTCCGTTCAGGACGTACACGAATCTGGACTGTGATCGACAATCATCTATGTCGGTTTGGAAACTAGCATCGGCGTAACCCCTTACGACAAGCTCTTCCTCACCTCCATAAACTAGGAACATCTCTTTAGTCCTTTTCAGGTACTTTAAAATAGTCTCTACCGCTGCCCAGTGACTCTCACCTGGGTCGGTCTGGTATCTACTTGTTAGGCTTATTGCAAAAGCAACATCGGGCCTTGTACATATCATGACATACACGATGGATCCGATTGCTGAGGCATACGGAATCCTACTCATCCTGCTTCGCTCATCAGATGTCGAAGGACTCTGAGTCTCGCTTAGCCTTATACCATGTGAGAGCGGCAAGAACCCTTTCTTCTCCTCACTCATGTTGAACCGCTTCAACACTTTATCTATGTACGTGCTCTGGCTCAAGCCGAGCAGCCTCCTCGATCTATCTCTATAGATCTTAATGCCTAAAATATAGACTGCCTCACCAAGGTCCTTCATCGAAAACTTGCCATTCAATGATTCCTTGACCGAGTTTAGCATCGAAACATTGTTCCCGATCAACAATATGTCATCCACATATAAGATCAAAAACACTATCGAGCTCCCACTTAACTTCTTGTATAAACAAGAGTCTTCTTCGCTTTTGATGAAACCGAGACCAGTGACGACCTCATCAAAACGAATGTTCCAACTCCGAGATGCTTGCTTCAACCCATAAATGGATCTCTTGAGCTTGCATACCTTACCAGTGCTAGTCGGATCGACAAAACCCTCGGGTTGTATCATATACACGTCCTCGGTTAAATTTACGTGAAGGAAAGCCGTTTTGACATCCATCTTCCATATCTCGTAATCGAAATATGCAGCAATAGCTAGTATGATCCTCACCGATTTCAGCATCGCTACGGGTGAGTAAGTCTCATCGTAGTCCATTCCTTGAACTTGTCCATAACCTTTAGCGACAAGCCGAGCTTTGTGGATCAGAACATTTCCATCCACATCGGTTTTCTTCTTAAAGACCCATTTGCAACCAATGGTCGTTATGCCAGGCGGCGGATCAACCAAGTCCCAGACTTGATTCTCATCCATGGACTTTAACTTGGATCTCATGGCCTCTAGCCATGCCTCGGAATCTGGGCTCACCATCGCTTCCGCATACGTGGCCGGCTCACCGCTTTCTAGCAACAATACATCACGCACTCTGCGCAATCTTTCCGACCTCCGTGGTTCCGGTGCCGCTTCCACTACAGGTTCCCTGACTGACTCCTGTATGATCTCATCACCAGCCGAGCCGTCCCCGAGTGGTCCTCGAATTTCTTCGAGTCGAACCGTCCTCCCACTGGCCTCCCGACTGAGAAACTCTTTCTCAAGGAAAACCCCGTTCCGAGCAACAAACACTTTGTTCTCTTCCCGGTTGTAGAAGGTATATCCCAAGGTTTCCCTCGGATATCCCACGAATATACATTTATCCGACTTGGGTGTAAGCTTGTCTGACATAAGTCGCTTGACAAATGCTTCACAACCCCAAATCTTTAGAAAATACAAACTGGGACTCTTCCCGGTCCACATCTCATGTGGTGTCTTGTCTATGGATTTTGATGGCACCCTGTTAAGTGTGAAAGCTGCAGTTTCTAGAGCATATCCCCAGAATGACAAGGGTAAATCCGACTTGCTCATCATAGACCGGACCATGTCCAACAAGGTCCTATTCCTCCGTTTTGACACGTCGTTTCTCTGTGGCGTACTCGGAGGTGTGAGCTGAGGTACTATACCTCGGCTTTTCAGATGATCATCAAACTCCTGGCTCATGTACTCACCTCCACGATCAGATCGCAGAAGCTTTATAGTCTTCCCGAGCTGATTCTCAACCTCGTTCTGAAACTCTTTGAACTTTTAAAAATTCTCCGACTTGTGCCTCATCAAATAGATATATCCATATCTACTCAAGTCGTCGGTAAAAGTCACGAAGTACTGATAGCCACCTCTGGCAGTTGTGCTCAGTGGACCACACACATCACTATGTATAAGTTCCAACAGCTCGGACGCCCTCTCGCAACTCTTTGCGAAAGGAGACTTAGTCATCTTGCCGATCAAGCATGATTCACATGTCTCGAACGACCCAAAGTCAGACGAAGTTAGGAGCCCATCATCATGGAGCTTCTTCATGCGTTTCAGACTAATGTGTCCAAGCCGGCAATGCCAGAAGTATGTCAACTTTATCTCATTAGGCTTATGCCTCTTGACATTCACGTTATAGACCGGTTCCTATTCTAGATTCAATATAAATAGCCCATCAACAATGGGTGCATAGCCATGGAACATACCATTCAAAAATATCGAACAACCATTGTCCTTTAAATTGAATTCATAACCTTGACTCATCAAACATGATGCAGAAATAATGTTCCGAGTAAGTGCAGGAATGTAATAACAATTATTCAATTCCATGATGAATCTGGAAGGAAGCTAGAGCTGCATCATGCCGACCTCCAACGCAGCAACTGTTGCTTTGTTGCCGACCCTGATGTCAATCTCCCCTTGTGCCACACGCCTAGTTCTTACCAGCCCCTGCATCGAGTTGCAAATATGAATAACCAATTCGGTATCAAATACCCAAGAGCTACTAGGTATGTCAGCAAGGTAAATGTCTATAACATATGCAACAAGTGTACCTTTGCCTGAAGCAGCATTCCCGGCCTTCTTGCCATGCTCTGCAAGCCACTTGCTACAGTTCCTCTTCTAGTGACCGGTCTCCTTGCAGTGATAGCAAACGGTCTTCGAGTCCTGTCTAGAATTCGGCGCAGCGGCGGAGGTTACCGTCTCTGTGCCCTTTGCCTTAGCCTCTTTCTTGGACCAACTCTTCTTGAACTGAGTCGATTTCTGCACCATCAACACTTGATGCGTGCCTTTCTTAATATCATGCTCTGCCACCTTGAGCATCCCATGCAATTCAGTGAGCTTCTTGTCCATGCCATGCATATGATAGTTCGAGATGAACGTGCCATAGCTCGGAGGAAGAGAACCCAGAACTGCATCCGTAGCCACCTCATCCAAGAGCGGGAAGCCCAAACGATCCAAAGCTTGCACATATCCGATCATCTTGATCACATGTGGGCTCAGTGGATCACCTTCCTTCAGCTTGCAATCCATTAAGGATCGCCAGACGTTGAACCTTTCGGTCCTAGCCTGTGTCTGAAACATGCTCTTGAGACTCTCGATCATATTGTAAGCCTCAACATTTTTGAAATGCTGTTGCAAATCGGGCTCCATACAAGCCAGCATCAGACAGCTGATCTCTGTTGATTCATCAACGAGTTTCTGGTAGGCATTCTTAGTTGTGGCATTAGCATTATCGGCAGGTTCCTCTGGAAGTGGATCCTCTAGAACATGTTCCTTTTTATCATGCTTGAGAACAATTCTCAAATTTCTATACCAGGTGGTAAAGTTTGTTCCATTCAGTTTATCCTTTTCCAGAATTGGTTTCAATGCAAAGTTGGGTTGAGCAGGTGGTGCCATTGATCTACAACAGAAAATATGCAATCACTAAGCAATGTGTTTATGTAGAGTAATTCTAGCCTAAACAGAAATACTCCCACTGAAGTTGGCATCCCTCCGCAAACTCTTAGTGATTCAGGATCCGACTAGAGCATGCGACTAGTGAGCTTTAGCATCACTGCTAGCCATCATACCTATCCGGTAAGCAACTCCTTGCTAATCGTGTCTCTATACGACTCCTGTCGGTCGGGAAGGTATCTCATACCCTGGCTCCCAGCCTTCTTTTCCACAAGGCCCAAAACCGTTTTGATAGCCTTGTCAAGTTAACCTGTTGCAGTGCATGTCCATGTCCGACACGAACCCTTCATCTCAAGGATATCCAGCAACACCCCAATTTTATGAACCCACTACTAGACGTACTTGCCGTGCGAAGGTGCAACATCGGGGATGGCAATTCGCTTGATATTCATGAGGGATCATTCTACCATTCTAACATGCATAGAAACAAAGAAGCATAACAATCACAAATATAACACATATTGTGAAATTGTATGGCTCCTTCATGGACATTCTTCGAGGTCGGCTCCGACTCCGATGACCATCTAGGAACTCCATCTTGTTTGTGACACTGGGACGCCAAGCCACCAACCTGGTCTCTATTATCCAACTACTACAACTAGTAATGAATTTTACATAGCGTCACAGGTCGACACGAAGGTTGTTATACAATATAATGTGTAACGCCCTCGATGCGGCTATATCTCCCACGTGTCGAAGCACGACTTAGAGGCATAACCGCATTGAAAGCAATGTCGCAAGTGAGGTAATCTTCACACAACCCATGTAGTACATAAGGGAAAGAGATACATAGTTGGCTTACAGTCGCCACTTCACACAATACATAAATAAACACCCATCATTCAGTTTACACTCAAGGTCCGACTACGGAACCAAAATAAAAGAAGACTACCCCAAATGCAACACAGATCCCCGATCGTCCCAACTGGGCTCCACTACTGATCGTCTGGAAATGAAACATAGTAACGACCAAGGGCCTCATCAAACTCCCACTTCAGCTCAGTTGCGCCATCTGCGCTGGTGTCACCGGTACCTCATCTATTTTGGTAGAATCTGTGAGTCACGGGGACTCAGCAATCTCACACCCGCGAGATCAAGACTATTTAAGCTTAAGGGAAGGGTGGTGTAACGAGGTGGAGCTGCAGCAAGCGACTAGCATATATGGTGGCTACGATCGCAAAAGAGGGCGAGAAGAGAAGCAAGGCACGGTCGTGAAGCTAGTAGCGATCAAGAAGTGATCCTGAAACTACTTACGTCAAACATAATTCCAACACCGTGTTCACTTCCCGGACTCCGCCGAGAAGAGACCATCACGGTTACACACGCGGTTGATGTATTTTAATTAAGGTCAACTTCGGGTTTTCTACAACCGGACATTAACAAATTCCCATCTGCCTCATAACCGCGGGCACGGCTTTGAAAGATAATACCTGCAGGGTGTCCCAACTTAGCCCATCATAAGCTCTCACGGTCGGCGAAGGATAAACCTTCTCCGGGAAGACCCGATCGATCTCGAATCCCGGTTCAGATGACATTTCGACAATGGTAAAACTAGACCAGCAAGACCACCCGTGTGCCGCCGACAAATCCCGATAGGAGCTGCACATATCTCGTTCTCGTGGCACACCGGATAAGCGAAGCGTCTGGTACCAACGTGACCCAAGTTGCCAAGGGACGGTCCCAAGACGGTGCTCTAGTTTGGACCAACACTCGGAGGAGCACGGCACCGGGGGTAAATAAAGATGATCCTCGGGCTCGCGAAACCCAAGGGAAAAAGGCTTAGGTGGCAAATGGTAAAACCAAGGTTGGGCCTTGCTAGAGGAGTTTTATTCAAAGCGAATCGTCACGGGGTCCCATAAATCACCCAACCGCGTAAGGAGCATAAAATCAAGGAACATAACACGGTATGACGGAAACTAGGGCGGCAAGAGTGGAACAAAACACGGGCATAAGGCCGAGCCTTCCACCCTTTACCAAATATATAAGGGGCATTAATTAAACAGGAGATATTGTGATATCCCAAAATATCCATGTTCCGACCAGGAACAAACTTCATCTTCACCTGCAACTAGCAACGCTATAAGAGGGGCTGAGCAAAAGCGGTGACATAGCCAAACAACGGTTTGCTAGGAAAGGATGGTTAGAGGCTTGACATGGCAATATGGGTGGCATGATATAGCAAGTGGTAGGTAACGTAGCATAGGCATAGCAAAAGAGCGAGCATCTAGCAAGCAAAGATAGAAGTGATTTCGAGGGTATGGTCATCTTGCCTGCAAAGTTCTCAGGGTTGTCGAAGGCTTGATCCTCGTAGGCGTTCTCAACAGATTCCTCCTTCACGTACTCGTCTCCTGGCTCTACCCAAAGCAAGAACACAAGGAATGGAACAACAATCAAACAAGGAGCAATGCACAAGCAATATGATGCAATACATGACATGCTATGCGAGATGTGATATGCAATGCATATGTGTGGTTCGGAAGGAAAATGATGAACCGGGCATCAACTTGGCAAACCAAGTATGCCGCTGGAAAGATGAGATGATTTCGGTTGAAATCGATATAAAGATCACCGGAATCGGATGCACGGTTTGCGAATGACAAGCAAAACAAGAATGACGCGAATCTGCGTTTAACAGCACGATGCTACTTAGCATGCAACAAGAAACTATGCTACAGCACCCCAACATAAAAACAAAGCATATGACAGTGATCTACAGGAGATGCTTAACAAAAGAGGAACACTGAGCTACGGCTAAATCACATCATAACAGGCTCAAACAAGCATGGTGAAAGTGCAAAAAATATCAGGTTCACACTTAGTGAAAACACTAATAGGCCAGAAATTAACATCAGGAAGGCATGTTTAGAGCAAGCAAACAACAAGCTACAGGAACTTATAATAGCAAAACAAGGCATGAAATGAATCTACTCAAAGCATAGATCAAAAGTCCCTTACTGACCATAAGCCAAAAAGGACCATAAGAAATGATGGCACCCATGTAAACATAGCAAGTTTCATTACAGATCTCAGACTTGGCAGAAAAACTGGAAATGGCAAAAATAGATAACAAGTAGGCATGTTCGTGAGCTCGATGCACTCACTACAGAGCATCTCATGATAAACTAAGCATACACCCATCAAGAAGACATGGCATAGAAGCTATACATGGCAAGAACAACATCATTGCATACAAGGATCAACTACAACAACCTTGTAAAAATTGAATATCATGTAAACAATCTGCCATGAAACATTTTGAAGCAAAAGTAGAGCACGAAAATGACATGCTAGACTACTCCATAAATGCCAACAAAGGCATGGATGGATAGAGCACGTCCATATGTTCAAAACACCCTTACTGATCATGCTCAAAAAGGGCATAGATCTCTTTGTAACAACATGAACACATGGCATAAAAATAACAGCAGGACATGATTTAGTGAAATTACTAAGTTCCTGAAATCAGCAACATTATCATCCCTAGTTTGCATGCTTGTGCTAGTCACCACAGAGATCACAAAAATACATGGCATACACCCCTGTAAAGCTGGCATGGCATAGATCAAAACATATGTAGGGCTCAAGTACATAAGATGCACACATTAATCATGGCAAAAATGACAAAAGTGCATGTTCTGTTAAGAAACAGAAACTAACATCACATGGCCCTCTTCCAAGAGCATTTCGGGCATCAAGATGAGCTCAAATGAAAATGGTGCAATGAGATTAAATGATCTACTCTTCGAGACGAACAATTTGGTATGCTACACGCCCAAAACGGAGCCACGGGTGCAAAGATGTGATGCGATGAAGATGCAACAAATTATCACAGATTATGACTTGCACGAAAAACGGGGGGGGGGAGTCAACCCTGCTCGGATCCGATCCGGGGCGCGCGGTTCGAGGTTCATCGGCCGGAGTGGAGCCGGAGGGGGGAGAGGCCGGGGCGGCCGGAGTGGGTGCCGGCCGGATCTGAGCGGCGCCGGCCGGATCAGGGCGTGGAGGGCGCGAGGGCGGCGGCGCATGAGGCGGCGGAGGACGACGGCGGTGGCGGCGGCGGCGGGCTGCGGCCGGAGGCGGAGGGACGGCGGCGTGGGATCATGGGCGGCGGGCGGGGCTGCCCGGTCGAAGGCGGAGGGCTCTGGGCGGGCCAGGGGCGGGCGGCGATGCGGGGCGCGGGCTGCCCACGTGGCGGTGCTCGATTCGTCGGCGGCGTGGCGGGACGTGTCCGCCGCCCGTATTCGCCCCGGGCGCGAGGAGCGGGAGGCTAGGGTTTCGTCCGGAAATTCGGGGGAGTGCACATATTTATAGGTAGAGGGAGCTAGGAGACTCCAAATGGGGTGTAGTTTTCGCCCATCCAATCGTGATCCGACGACGGAGAGCATGGAAGTGACTTAGATGGGTTATTGGGCTGTTTTGGAGGGGTGTTGGGCTGCAACTTAAAAGAGGCCTTTGCGAGAGTGCGGTTAACCGTTGGAGTACCAAACGAGCTCCAAATGATCCGAAACTTTACAGGTGGTCTGCCGGTGCTATACCAGGGCCACTTGGCAAGGCTCGGTCCATTCCGAGAATGTTCAACACCCGCACATGAAAAGAGACAACAGGGGTGCGCCGGTGCATGTGGGAGCGTCGGATTGCAAAACGGACAACGGGGAAAATGCTCGGATGCATGAAACGAATACGTATGCAAATGAGATGCACATGATGACATGATATGAGATGCATGACATGAACAAAATGCCAAACGAAAAACAAAACCCAACTACGGAGGGAAAATCATAGCACGTAACCGAAAATGGCAAGAGTGGAGTTACAAATATGGAAAGTTACATCCGGGGTGTTACAACACTCCACCACTACAAGAGGATCTTGTCCCGAGATCTAGGGCTGAAAGAACTCCGGATATTCGGAACGGAGGTGATCCTCGCGCTCCCAGGTGGCTTCTCGGTCGGAATGGTGTGACCACTTCACTTTCAGGAATTTGATTGACTTGTTGCGAGTCTTGCGCTCGGTTTCTTCAAGAATAGCAACGGGGTGCTCATGATAAGAGAGATCTTCTTGGAGGTCAATTTCTTCAAAGTTGATAGTGCGTTTAGGAATCTTGAAGCACTTGCGAAGCTGTGACACGTGAAACACATAGTGCACGTTTGCAAAGTTGGATGGAAGCTCAAGTTGATAGGCGAGACCGCCTCTTTTGCCAATGATATTGAAAGGACCCACGTATCTAGGGGCAAGCTTCCCTTTGATATCGAAGCGACGAGTGCCTTTCATTGGAGAGACGCGGAGGTAGACATGGTTTCCGATTTCAAAAGCCACATCACGGTGCTTGTCATCATAATAGCTCTTCTGGCGCGATTGCGCGGCTTTGAGATTCTCACGAATGACTTTGCACATGTCTTTGGCTTTTGTGATCAAGTCGTTGCCAAGAAGTTGGCGTTCCCCTGTCTCGGACCAATTGAGAGGAGTACGGCACTTCCTGCCATAGACAATTTCGAATGGGGCCTTGCCCGAACTCGCTTGGAAGCTGTTGTTGTAGGAGAACTCGGCATATGGAAGACAATCTTCCCACTTCATGCCAAAGGAAATGACACAAGCCCTGAGCATATCCTCAAGGATTTGACTGACTCGCTCGACTTGGCCACTTGTTTGAGGATGGAAAGCTGTGCTGAAATGAATGTTGGTGCCCATGGCCTTCTAAAAGGAATCCCAAAACATAGAAGTGAAGATGCTTCCACGGTCTGAAGAGATCAATTGTGGAATACCGTGCAAGGAGTCAATTCTGGAGGTGTATAGCTCTGCCAACTGAGCTGCTGTGATAGATTCTTTGATAGGAAGAAAATGAGCCACTTTAGTAAGCTTGTCAATGACAACGAAGATAGCATCATTTCCACGCTTGGACTTAGGAAAACCAGTCACGAAGTCCATATCGATATGATCAAACTTCCATTCCGGAATAGCAAGAGGTTGGAGGAGACCAGCTGGTCTTTGGTGTTCTGCTTTCACCCTTCTGCAGACATCACATTCATTCATGAATTTAGCAATTTCTCGCTTCATTCGAGTCCACGAGTACGACTGCTTGAGGTCATGGTACATCTTTGTACTTCCAGGATGAATGAATAGGAGGGAATTGTGTGCCTCATTCATGATGACTTTTCTCAGATCGCCTTTAGGAACCACAATACGATCCTCAAAGAAAAGAGTATCTTTGTCATCCAAGCGATAGCACTTGTATTTGGAAATGCCCTTGTCAATACCACATTTCACCTTCTTCACCATGCTATCCCGGAGTTGTGCCTCACGAATTTGATCTTCCAAAGTAGGAGAGACTATGAGGTTGGCAAGAAAGCCTTGAGGAACAACTTGAAGATTCAGCTTATGGAAAGCTTCACAAAGATCCGGTTGAAATGGCTTGAGAATTAGACATTGCAATAAGCCTTTCGCTCGAGAGCATCTGCAATCACATTCGCCTTGCCAGGAGTATATTCAATACTTGGATTGTACTCTTGAATCATTTTGACCCATCAAGTTTGCCTGAGGTTGAGGTTGGGTTGAGTGAAGATATACTTGAGACTCTTGTGATCGGTGAAAATGTCCACTTTCCTTCCCAACAAGAGATGTCTCCATGTTATCAATGCATGGACAACTGCCGCCAACTCAAGATCGTGAGTTGGGTAGTTCTTTTCGTTGGGCTTGAACTGACGAGAGGTATAGGCCACAACTTTCTTCACTTGCATTAACACAGCACCGAGTCCTTGAAGAGAAGCATCACAGAATACTTCGAATGGCTTGGATTCATCAGGAGGAGTCAAGACAGGAGCTATGACTAGCTTTTCTTTGAGGGTGTTGAAAGCGACATCACACTCAGGCGTCCAGACATACTTGACATGCTTCTGGAGGAGGTTGGAAAGAGGCTTTGCAATCTTAGAGAAGTTCTCAACGAATCTTCGGCAATAGCTTGCAAGCCCAAGAAAACTGCGGAGCTGCTTGATATTCTGAGGAGGTTCCCAATTCACAATTGAAGACACCTTGTCGGGATTAACAGCGATGCCCTTGGCGGAGATGATGTGACCAAGATAAAGAACTTCATCAAGCCAGAACTCACATTTGGAAAACTTCGCATAGAATTGATGCTCTCTGAGCTTGTCGAGCACCAATCGCAAATGTTTGGCATGATCCTGCTTATTCTTGGAGAAGACCAAAATATCATCGAGATACACCAAGACGAAATCATTGGTGTAGGGGTTGAAGATAAAGTTCATCATTCGAGAGAATGTTGGAAGAGCATTGACAAGGCCGAAAGACATGACAGTATATTCATAAGAACCATAGCTTGTTCTGAATGCTGTCTTGGGGATATCTTGTTCACGAATGCGAATCTGATGATAACCCATACGGAGGTCAAGCTTGGAGAATACTTTAGCACCTTTGAGTTGCTCGAATAGCTCATTGATGTTGGGAAGTGGATACTTGTTCTTGATTGTCTTCTTGTTCAATGGACGGTAATCGACGCAATGTCGGTCCGTGCCATCCTTCTTCTGGACAAAAAGAACTCCACAACCCCATGGAGATGAACTCGGTCTGATCAAACCCAGACGCTCTTGTTCATCGAGCTGCTTCTTCAATTCCTTCAGTTCTTCAGGTCCAAGCTTGTATGGACGCTTGCAAACGGGTTCAGTGCCGGGCTCAAGATCGATAACAAATTCGACTGGCCGATGCGGAGGCATACCCGGAAGCTCTGCTGGAAAGACATCTTGGTACTCACAAACGACTGGAATTTGAGAGATTGCGTGTAGCTCGCCCTTCTCATTGAGAGAAAACATCCGAATGGTTTCGTCACGAGCGGCATAGATGATAACATCCTCAAAAGAGTGTGTCAAATGAATTTCCCTGGCAGCACAACCAAGTTGAGCTTTGTGCTGAGAAAGCCAGTCCATCCCAAGAATTAGATCAATATCCGAGTCACCAAGAACAAATGGTTTAGATAGAAACTTATAGTCGCCCATCTTGATAGATACATCATGAACTAATGAGTTGGCTCTCATTGACTTCCCCGGAGAAACAACAACCAAAGGTTTATCCAAGTAAGACCAAGTAAAATCATTCTTTGCGAAGAACGATCTTGACATGAAACAATGCGATGCACCAGTATGAAATAAGACTTTTGCAGGAATATCATTAACTGAGAGATTACCCATTATCACGTCAGAAGAATCCTCTGCTTGCGCTGCATTCATCATGTTCACCTTTGCAGACTTGGGATTATGCTTGACCACTGCATTGCTTGAAGACCTCACAGGAGGAGGAGGAGGAGGAAGGCGCCTTTGGTTGAAGCATTTGTTCGCATAGTGACCTTTCTGTTGGCACTTGTTGCAAGTCACCTCTGAGAGCGGACGGTGATAAGGAGCATTTGACCTTGGAGCTTGAGGTGAGACTTGTTACGATAGCTGGGTTGGGTGGGTGGGAAGATCCACGACCACCGAGTTCTTCTCATTGGTAAGGTGACAAAGCGGAGGAGGAGGAAGGTAGAACTTTTGCTGCTTTGCTGCCACTTGAGAGGAAGAAGAAGACTGAACTGCATCCCTGATTCTCTTCTTTGAAGCCTCACACTTGAGCTGAGCACCTTCTTGCTTGAGTGCCATATTGTAGAATTGATCAAACTGAGTAGGCTCAACAAGAACGAGAGCTAACTGCAAATCCTCTCTAAGGCCACCTCTAAATTGATAGATCATACTCTTTTCATCAGGAACGTCTTGTTTAGCGAAGCAAGCAAGTTTCTGAAACTGCTTGTTGTATTCGTACACTGACATGTTGCCTTGCTTGAGATTGCGGAACTCCTCATGCTTGCTCTCAACAACTTTGGTAGGAATGTGGTGAGCTTTAAAGTCCCGGCGTAAATCAGTCCAAGTAATCACTCGACCTCCTCTGGAATCCTTGTATTGTGGAACCAATCAGCTGCTCGATCCTTGAGCTGAAAAGACGCGAACTTGATGTAGTCCTCGTGGTCGACATTGCTGCATTGAAATGCTTGTTGATATCCATGAGCCAATCGTCGGCGTTTGTGGCCTCGGCACGATGGTGAAAGACTTTGGCTGATTTGCAAGGAACTGGTTGAGGGTAGGAAACCGAGGCGATGGTAGAACTGCCCTTGACCTTGATTCCCTTGGTTGCCTTGGCCTTGGTTACGCTCTTGCATCGGCTGAATCAACAAGCGGCGTTGGCTTTAGTGGTTGCCATCAAAGTTTGCCATGCCTCCGGAGGAGGAGGTGGAGGTGGAGGGTTCGCTCGACTTCCATCACTGCGTTCGGATTACGACGCGTTGGCGAGCCATCTCAAGAGGGTGACATCCGTTAGCATCTTGATAGACAGATAGACAAGTTGAATCAATGGATAGAAATTGCAACATATAGTCTTCACAATAAACATTCGAACAGGGATGAACGAATGAATTCCAAAGTAAACATCTCGTTCATTAAGGTGAGAAGCCACTTGATAAGAGATTGATGAATGAAAATAAAAACAAGGTATGAATGGAACAAATAAGTGGTAAGGATTACCCAATCACAAACCAAATATCTGTGGGAAGAAGTGCTAGAGCTACTTGAATCCCACCTATAAACTCCCGAAACTTCCTGGTTATGCAATCAGGTGTTGGGGATATAGGGGAAACAATATATCTCACCCAAACTAACAATCCCTACATCCAGCTGTATCCATCCGTCAACACATAACCAAGAAACCTTCGAAAATCGTGTACCTCAACCTTCAAACGCATCCGTTATCGAGTCATGGCAATACTCCGTACTCACCTCGATCTTTGGATTATCGGGGTTATCTCACCAACAACTACATAAAAGAGATTTTCGATGTCGGCAAAACTCAGGTATTCCAGAACTGCAACGATAAAATTGTGACGACAACACCTCGAAGCTCAACTCCCGGGACACTTGCGGAACCCCTAAATGTCGAGGCACCAAGAACAATGTTCTCGTCACAAAACCATCGGAACGATTCCAAGATACCCGCGTGATCCTAAAAAAAATTTAGTGAAATTTGAGGAGAGGAGAGTCAAAACTTCTACGTCAGGGGACCTCACCAGAAGGACGAAGGGACTGAGGAGTAAAAAGAATTCTACTCTCCGATATATATAATCCTAAGACTCAAAACATTTTTGTTCTAGACTCAACAACGCCAGCAAACAATCAAGCAGGGGGCTCCTAAGTCGGGGATGGCTCTGATTACCAACTTGTAATGCCCTCGATGCGGCTATATCTCCCACGTGTCGAAGCACGACTTAGAGGCATAACCACATTGAAAGCAATGTCGCAAGTGAGGTAATCTTCACACAACCCATGTAGTACATAAGGGAAAGAGATACATAGTTGGCTTACAGTCGCCACTTCACACAATACATAAATAAACATCCATCATTCAGTTTACACTCAAGGTTCGACTACGGAACCAAAATAAAAGAAGACTACCCCAAATGCAACATAGATCCCAGATCGTCCCAACTGGGCTCCACTACTGATCGTCTGGAAATGAAACATAGTAACGACCAAGGGCCTCATCAAACTCCCACTTCAGCTCAGTTGCGCCATCTGCACTGGTGTCACCGGTACCTCCATCTGTTTTGGTAGAATCTGTGAGTCACGGGGACTCAGCAATCTCACATCCGCGAGATCAAGACTATTTAAGCTTAAGGGAAGGGTGGTGTAACGAGGTGGAGCTGCAGCAAGCGACTAGCATATATGGTGGCTACGATAGCAAAAGAGGGCGAGAAGAGAAGCAAGGCACGGTCGTGAAGCTAGTAGCGATCAAGAAGTGATCCTGAAACTACTTACGTCAAACATAACTCCAACACCGTGTTCACTTCCCGGACTCCGCCGAGAAGAGACCATCATGGTTACACACGCGGTTGATGTATTTTAATTACGGTCAACTTCGGGTTTTCTACAACCGGACATTAACAAATTCCCATCTGCCTCATAACCGCGGGCACGGCTTTTGAAAGATAATACCCTGCAGGGGTGTCCCAACTTAGCCCATCATAAGCTCTCACGGTCAACGAAGGATAAACCTTCTCCCGGGAAGACCCGATCAGTCTCGGAATCCCGGTTCGCATGACATTTCGACAATGGTAAAACTAGACCAGCAAGACCACCCGACTGTGCCGAGAAATCCCGATAGGAGCTGCACATATCTCGTTCTCAGGGCACACCGGATAAGCGAAGCGTACAGGTACCAACGTGACCCAAGTTGCCAAGGGACGGTCCCGCACGGTGCTCTGGTTTGGACCAACACTCGGAGGAGCACTGGCCCGGGGGGTAAATAAAGATGACCCTCGGGCTCGCGAAAACCCAAGGGAAAAAGGCTTAGGTGGCAAATGGTAAAACCAAGGTTGGGCCTTGCTAGAGGAGTTTTATTCAAAGCGAACTGTCACGGGGGTCCCATAAATCACCCAACCGCGTAAGGAACACAAAATAAAGGAACATAACACCGGTATGACGGAAACTAGGGCGGCAAGAGTGGAACAAAACACCAGGCATAAGGCCGAGCCTTCCACCCTTTACCAAATATATAAGGGGCATTAATTAAACAGGAGATATTGTGATATCCCAAAATATCCATGTTCCGACCAGGAACAAACTTCATCTTCACCTGCAACTAGCAACGCTATAAGAGGGGCTGAGCAAAAGCGGTGACATAGCCAAACAACGGTTTGCTAGGAAAGGATGGTTAGAGGCTTGACATGGCAATATGGGTGGCATGATATAGCAAGTGGTAGGTAACGTAGCATAGGCATAGCAAAAGAGCGAGCATCTAGCAAGCAAAGATAGAAGTGATTTCGAGGGTATGGTCATCTTGCCTGCAAAGTTCTCAGGGTTGTCAAAGGCTTGATCCTCGTAGGCGTTCTCAACAGGTTCCTCGTTCATGTACTCGTCTCCCGGCTCTACCCAAAGCAAGAACACAAGCAATGGAACAACAATCAAACAAGGAGCAATGCACAAGCAATATGATGCAATACATGACATACTATGCGAGATGTGATATGCAATGCATATGTGTGCTCCGGAAGGAAAATGATGAACCGGGCATCAACTTGGCAAACCAAGTATGCCGCTGGAAAGATGAGATGATTTCGGTTGAAATCGATATAAAGATCACCGGAATCGGATGCATGGTTTGCGAATGACAAGCAAAACAAGAATGACGCGAATCTGCGTTTAACAGCACGATGCTACTTAGCATGCAACAAGAAACTATGCTACAGCACCCCAACATAAAAACAAAGCATATGACAGTGATCTACAGGAGATGCTTAACAAAATAGGACTACTGAGCTATGGCTAAATCACATCATAACAGGCTCAAACAAGCATGGTGAAAGTGCAAAAAATATCAGGTTCACACTTAGTGAAAACGCTAATATGCCAGAAATTAACATCAGGAAGGCATGTTTAGAGCAAGCAAACAACAAGCTACAGGAACTTATAATAGCAAAACAAGGCATGAAATGAATCTACTCAAAGCATAGATCAAAAGTCCCTTACTGACCATAAGCCAAAAAGGACCATAAGAAATGATGGCACCCATGTAAACATAGCAAGTTTCATTACAGATCTCAGATTTGGCAGAAAAACTGGACATGGCAAAAATAGATAACAAGTAGGCATGTTCGTGAGCTCGATGCACTCACTACAGAGCATCTCATGATAAACTAAGCATACACCCATTAAGAAGACATGGCATAGAAGCTATACATGGCAAGAACAACATCATTGCATACAAGGATCAACTACAACAACCTTGTAAAAATTGAATATCATGTAAACAATCTGCCACGAAACATTTTGAAGCAAAAGTAGAGCACGAAAATGACATGCTAGACTACTCCATAAATGCCAACAAAGGCATGGATGGATAGAGCACATCCATATGTTCAAAACACCCTTCTTGATCATGCTCAAAAGGGCATAGATCTCTGTAACAACATGAACACATGGCATAAAAATAACAGCAGGACATGATTTAGTGAAATTACTAAGTTCCTGAAATCATTAACATTATCATCCCTAGTTTGCATGCTTGTGCTAGTCACCACAGAGATCACAAAAATACATGGCATACACCCCTGTAAAGCTGGCATGGCATAGATCAAAACATATATAGGGCTCAAGTACATAAGATGCACACATTAATGATGGCAAAAATGACAAAAGTGCATGTTCTGTTAAGAAACAGAAACTACCATCACATAGCCCTCTTCCAACAGCATTTCGGGCATCAAGATGAGCTCAAATGAAAATGGTGCAATGAGATTAAATGATGTACTCTTCGAGACAAACAATTTGGTATGCTACACGCCCAAAACGGAGCCAAGGGTGCAAAGATGTGATGCGATGAAGATGCAACAAATTATCACAGATTATGACTTGCACGAAAAATGGGGGGGGGGGAAGTCAACCCTGCTCAGATCCGATCCGGGGCGCGCGGTTCGAGGGACGTCGGCCGGAGGGGGGAGAGGCCGGGCGCAGTGGGCGCCGGCGGATCTGGCGGCGCTGCCGGATCCGGGCGCGAGGGCGCGGAGGGCGGCGCGGCGGCGGGCGGGCGACGAGGCGGCGGAGGACGACGGCGGCGGCGGTCGACGGCGGGCTGCGGCCGAGGCGGAGGACGCCGGCGTGTGGGATCATGGCGGGCGGGCGCGGGCGCGGCCGGTCGAAGGCAGAGAGGCCTTGGCGCGGGCCGTGGGCGGGCGGCGATGTGGGCGCGGGCTGCCCACGTGGCGGCACCTGATTCGTCCGGCGGCGTGGGCGGACGTGTCCGGCCGCCCGTATTTCGTCCGGCGGCACGAGGGGAGCGGGTAGGCTAGTGTTTCGTCCGGAAATTCGGGGGAGTGCACATATTTATAGGTAGAGGGAGCTAGGAGACTCCAAATGGGGTGTAGTTTTCGCCCATCCGATCGTGATCCGACGGCGGAGAGCATGGAAGTGACTTAGATGGGTTATTGGGCTGTTTTGGAGGGGTGTTGGGCTGCAACTTAAAAGAGGCCTTTGCGAGAGTGCGGTTAACCGTTGGAGTACCAAACGAGCTCCAAATGATCTGAAACTTGACAGGTGGTCTACCGGTGCTATACCAGGGCCACTTGGCAAGGCTCGGTCCATTACGAGAATGTTCAACACCCGCACACGAAAAGAGACAAGAGGGGTGCGCCGGTGCATGTGGGAGCGTCGGATTGCAAAACGGACAACGGGGAAAATGCTCGGATGCATGAGACGAACACGTATGCAAATGAGATGCACATGATGACATGATATGAGATGCATCACATGAACAAAATGCCAAACGAAAAACAAAACCCAACCACGGAGGGAAAAACATAGCACGTAGCCGAAAATGGCAAGAGTGGAGTTACAAATATGGAAAGTTACATCCGGGGTGTTACATAATGACAACACTTTGGCTCCTGCCGGCTGACAAACATGACACGCAGGCCATGTATAAATTACACACATGCATCACATACACATGAGCCATACTATTCACATCAAACCTGCAAAACAAAGTTATGCATAGAATCGCATTCTACATGTTTGTGTGTCGGGTAAGAAATACACGGCGCTACGCACACGGTGGTCCCGCTAGCCGGTTAGCGGGCGGGGTTCGAAGGGGCAGCGCCCCTCACGGGTGCGGGCAGCACCCAAGGTTTTCGGAAATCACAAATCACATCTGAACTCGGATCACGCCGAATTTTCTGATTTGACCGATCTTATCGATCATCGCGAGTCCTATTCGGGTTTACGTTTCACTGTTAACCCCGATGGCGGATACCGACCGGTAGGGGTAGGTTGTGTCACGACCTCATCGACTCCGATCATCAGAAAACATAGCCTCTTCAATCCCCATGTGCAATTGATCTCATCAACCATGCACATAGCCGATCTCATCAAGGACAACAGATCTCATCTGCTGCCTCCACATATCTAATATGCATATGATCTGAATCCAAATCCTATACCAGAGGCTCTGATACCACTGTTGGGATCTATGGTAGGGTGCGTTGATTGCAAATTAAAAATTCCTACATGCAGAACAACCAAGAACATGCTACGGGAGATGGATCACAGTTTGTTACCACTAGACGCGCAGTGCCATGCAGCGGAAGAAGAGTTGGGGCAACACGTCCGCGTGGATCGTCTCCTCCTCGTCCGATCTCCCTCGAACAGCTGGTCGTCCAATCCCACGTACAAGTTGCCGGAGCGGCACAAGTGCACCGCCTCTAACGGTATCCGTGCATGCAGGAGGAACACTGTGCGGTGAACTGCTAGGTCCGATCACACAGTCGGCGGCGAGTGGAGGTGGCTATTCGCAACACATGCAAACCCTAGTCGCAGTGCCGAAGCGATCAACCGCATGAGTGTGCTGCACCTCCACTTTATATAGGTGTCCGTCGCAGGCTCAACACTTGGGCCTCGCACGGACCCTAAAGCCCAAAGTCTACTCGGTCATGTTCCTAGTCCAGTTCGGATGACATCCGATCAGTGTCCTACGAACCGACCTTGTAGGTTCCTTCCCTTAAGCGCGCGACCCCTTAGGTTCAAGTCGTCTTGGTCATAGTTCGGATCACCTCCGACCTGCACAATTGGTAGCGGCCTCTAGCAAGGCGTGCCGACCACCAAGCAGACTATGAAGCTGGTTAGGCGAACCTATACAACGTGTCACACTTTTGTTCCCTTTGCCTCACGATATATGTTGTCGGGCTCAAGGCGAGACTGTCATCCTTGTGCTAGCCCGACCTCTTTCTCGTTCCAGTGATACCGACCACAAACTGGATTATCTCATAATCCCTGTCGCATGGCCATGCTTATCCTGGTCAGATCACACGAGGGGCCCAGAGTATATCTCTCCTCATCGGATGGGCAAATCCCATCTTGCTCGACCATGTCTCACAGCATGGGACTGGACAAACCCGAAACCTACCTTTGTAACTACCCAATCACGGAGTAGCGTTTGGTTGGCCCAAAACAAGTCAGTCACCATCCTGAGTACATGCGTCAGCTCAAGTCTTAGGACATAGAACGTATGTTGTACTAGAGACTCACAGATGACATATCACTGTGTCTCATAATTGGGTCTGTCCGACTCGGACCTTATCTCGACTCGGATCCGACTACGTCGAATCCGACCAGACCTTTCCAAGTCCATATTATCCGGTTAGCATCTAATGCTCCATGGCTAGTGAGACCAAGCCATCGACCGTGTCATATGCTAGTCTAGTCGGCTGCGCGTCCACACAGCCCTTTCAACTAGGGACCTTTTAGGACACTCATCATACAATGCATAGTCCCACAAACAAGTCGCGTACTTGCTGATATACATCATTGATAATGTCCAAGGACTATGTTTGTTCATAAACACATAGGAAATATCATCACACATGATTGCCTCTAGGGCATATCTCCAATACCTCGACGCCAAGACAGTCGGAGTCGGCAACAAGCCGGTCATAGTGATGACCGCCCTAGAGTAGACGAGTCTGCCAGGACAGCAACTCAGCTGCGAAAAAGAAGAGTTCAGCGAATGAGAAAGCAAGACTTAAGATTTGGCCCAACCGTTACACAGTTGACCCGAATCTTGGGGCTACACCCAGTGGGTGCGCTAGCCCCCCCCTAGAAAAGAGGGCAAGGATACCTGCAGCGACGCGAAGCTCCTCCTCCTTGGCGGCGAGCTGCTCCTTGAGCTCCCAATGCTTGCCCAGGAGACGGTTGAAGGCGGCGACCCCGAAGGCGACGAGATGCTGAAGAAGGCAGAGGTCAGAACAAGGCCAACGCTCTAAAGATTCGACCCAACTACTACGTAGTTGGCCCGAACCTCGGGGGCTACACCCAGTGGGTATGCTGGCGCACCCCCACAAAGAAGAAATTGCAAGAAAGAAAAGGCTTACCAGAACGGCGCGCTCCAGGTCGCGCGTCCGCTCCACCTCGGCCTGGGCGAAGGCCTCGAGCCGGTCCGTCCGGCCACGCAGGCGGCGGCTGACAGCGTCCAGCGCCACCTCCTCCTGGTTCTGAGGCCCGAAGACCAAGACGCCCGCCTCCCGTGCCGCGCGGCGCTGCCACCCTCATTCTGGGCACTAAGGCGTGCTTCGCTGGCCGCTTCCCGACGCTGCCAAGACCTCCTCCGATGCACCTCCGGCGCCATCGATGACCGGACGCGGGACGCCCTGCGTCGCCGCCTCTCGTCCGGACGCCGGGACGGCCTGCTGCGCCACCACCAGCCCAGCTGCCGGGGTGGCCTCCGGCACCGCTGCCCGCGGTGCCTCCTCCAACACCGGCGATGCCTCCGGCAACACCGCCCGCAGCGCCTCTTCCAAGACGGTGCCGCCTCCACCGCCATCAGCCCCCGCTCGCTCGACCACGTCGACCCGCGGCGGGGTATCATCCTCCACCTCTACAACCTCCCGGTCGAGGATCACCACCTCAGCCCGGCCTTCAGGGCCACGCTCCCCCACCGACGACGGCTCAAAGACCGTCGCCGCCACCACCGTGCCCTCCAGCATCTCGCCCCAGGCCGGCTCGCGCCCATGCCGCCGCCGCGTCGGTCCAAGACCGGACCGACGCCACCTCCACTTCCGCCTCGGCCCTATTCCTGTCCCGCCAGGCCAAGCCTTCGGCGTTGTTCGGGTCCAAGCTGAGGACCGAGTCGGCCCGTCCCTCCATCTTTGTCGGTCTTCTGGGAACGGGGGTCCCCAGACTTGCCTGCCTGTGGCCTACGGCGTGGCTCAAAGGGGGCCCAGCATGGCCCATCTTCATCAACACCCGCTCAAGACCCTCGCGAGGGGCCAAGCCTCGCGGGGCGGACGACCAGGAGCTTCCTCAGGCACGGCCTCATCATGCTGGCTTACGAGGAGGCGGAGAGATCAAGGCGGGGTACCTCGCGAGGTGCCCATGACGCAAGCCATGACGACCAAGGGCGCCAATCGGGCGCCAGCCCGCGTAGTGTCCTCCTTTCCTCTTTGGTGCAAAGGGAGCAAGCGCAGGCGAGAGCATCGAGCAAAGGCATCCATTTCGGTGCAACAAGACCAAGACCAACCCAACGGGGAGGAATTCATTGTGGATACCAAGTAGGCGTCACCACCAGAGCCTTTGACAGGCGAGGACCAACTTTAGTCAGGATAAGTGTACCCGTTGTTCCCCTTCAAAATGGCCAATAGTTGGCGCCCTTCCCGCTCAATATTGGGGAAGAGGCCCAGGGCCTTTGCCTATAAATAGGACTAGCCACCCCCAGAGCAGAGGCATCTGGATCCTCACTAAGAAACCAGTAGATAGAGCGACTGAACTCTTCCTAGCAGTTCATCGCACCAGCCAAGAACAGACCCTCGCGAGGCTGTTCTTACTTGTATTGTTCATCATCAGCCCAAGAGGCAATCCACCACACCACACACTGGAGTAGGGTATTACACCACAATGGTGCCTGAACCAGTATAAACTCTGTGTCTCTTGTGTTGTTCCTTTCGTAGTTTAGATCTCAGCGAGTTGGCAAGGAACAGGTAGGTAGAGGGCGAAATCTCCATGCGCACCCCAGTGTTCGAACCTTACGGGTCTGCCGGAACCTGAAATCCGACATTTGGCGCGCCAGGTAGGGGTGCGCCGGGATCCGCCTTCTACCCCTTCACGTCCCGTCGCATCGTCATCACCATGTCCGGCGACCAGGCGGGCAACCCTAATCCCTGGGCGGCTTGGCCCGCCCGCGCAGAGCCGCTTGCCCCGGGCGACCCCATGCCCCAGGCAGCTCGCGGTCCGCAGGGTGCTGCGTGCCGTGGGCGACGCGGATAGGCTCCGACAGCTCTCACACCGCGGCAGGCGCGGTCGACAGCAAGGGCCTCCAACCACGCCATGGCCACGACGCCGTACACCCGCCGGGAGCAGGCGACACAGTGGCCCGAGAGCTGCTGTAGTGCAGGCTGGTGGAGGGCGGTTGCGACGTGCTGCTAGAGCGGGTGGCAGAGCTCCTGGGCTTCGCCGCCTCGGGGGCTCATCCCTCCTGCACTCAACTCCCATCTCAGGTTGAGGGCGGCCCGCGCAGGGGCCCCACGTGCGTCCGCGGGCTCCAAGGCCACCCCAGCACCAGCGAAGCTGTCAACATCGGGCTGGCGGCAGCGCTGATTCTGCTCTCGGCTAGCGAAGAAGGACACGTCGCGACCCACGGCCCCAGTGGGCCGCCGCGCCACCACCCCCAGGTGGGCACGTCAAGCAGGAATGCATGGCACGCAGAGCACTATGGCGCGGCCTTCGGGATGACGGCCCCAGAGGAATACGTGCCCCACATGATGGACCAAGGGCACCCACATGAGGGCAAACAAGGCTCGCTCCTCAGCCCAAGCTGGGGGGACGAGGCGCCAGAAGCTGAGCTCTTCCAGGAGCCCCGGGACGGCCCCACCGGCCACGCAGGAAGCGACGACTACCGGGTACCACTAATTCCTCAGGAGTAGGTATACACTAATCATGGGTCACAGGAGGTGCAGGTCGCCACAGCAAGCAACCGCCCCGCTCCCGCAGTCTCCTACCCCTCCGGAGGAGGGCGTCGGGGGCTGCAGGAGAGGGGCCGAGATCCGGCATCGCCACCGTGGCGTTCAGAGCAAGGCGTTCTCAAAAGGTAGGCCCTATGCTGGGGAGGTGCCTTAGGGCCTGCCCCTAGCGGAGGACCCGTGGTCGTCGGGGGAACCGCTGGCGACCGCTCTACCCCATCGGCGGCGTCCTGGTTTCCGGTCGTCGTTGATGGCACTAGAGTGTGGCGCAAGGCGGGGCCCTTGTCTGGCGATATGAAGCAAGGCCGGTACCTGTGAAGAAGGCCCAGTGCCTGTGAAGCTCGCCGCCCCATGACACTCATGTAATAATGAGTGGGGTTGTACATGCCCCGGAGTCTCAGGGGTGCCGGCCTCAGGCCCTGGGGCTCCCTACCCCGCCCAGTGGCAGCACTTAGCTCCGCGCTGGTGAGAAGACGTCCAAGACTAGACTAGGTGCGGGACGCGGCCTTTTTCTGCTTTCTTTGCTTTTCCCTTGGTTGTCGCTTTCCCCTACTGGATTTAAGTTGGACTTGAATTTGAGATTTGCGTGTGTTTGGGGAAGGGGTGCTTAGTCTCGTTCGAGCAATCTCTCGTGTTTCGGTTACAACTTCGCCTCAGCTGCCTCCCCTCGTGATCCCCTCGCGAGCCGGGACAGGCCTAGCTTGCGCGCAGCCTAGACTGCCGCCGTCATATCCTCTCAGGAGGTTTTCCACTTCAGATCCTACGGATTCGATCAGGAGACACTCGAGGCACCACAGCCTCCCACAACCTATCTCAGGGCCCGCACGGGATGAAGGTAAACTAGCCAGCCGGCTCGTCGCCTAGCCAACCACTTGGCGCAGGCGTACGGGTTATGTAGCTTCCACTAGTATGCTGAACATAAGTTTTACATGAGGGGCACCCCCTCCCAAAATGCTCTTACAACCATCAGGTCAAAACCTGAGTTCTGTTCATGCAGGATAAGGAAACAGGAACGATACGCGGTCAGTCGGAGAAATCCCCCAATGCATCCTCAGGAGCACCGCCCGAACTGTCGCTGGCGTCGCTGGCCTCGCCATCTCCCTCTACGTTGTCGCCAGCGGCGTCAGGACCGTTCACCACACCGCCCTCGTCGGCGACCACGATCGTGCCGTTGTTATCTGAAGCGAAGGCCCTGACGAGAGCGTCCATGTTGTCTTCCACCCAGTACGCCACGTCGTCCCGGACGGCCTGGGGGACTGGGGCGATGGCGGCGTCGAAGTCGAAGTGAGGATCCATGTTCCGGAGATGGCTGAAGATGCGGGAAAAGGCGCGCCCAAGCAGGGCGCGGCTCCTCTACTCCACCAACCTGTTGGCTCTGACCGACCGCGCCTCCAGCTGCGTCACCACGTCGGTAAAGAATTGAAGGTTGCCGGTGTAGTTGACTGCGTGCGGCTTGCCGACAGCCGCCTCGCAGATGTTACCCAAGGCCGTGTTGGCTCTCTCGCGAAGCGTGGTGAGCATATGGCCATGCTCATGCTCCAGGAGCCGCTGCTGGCGTATCTCGTCCGCATTCTGGCGCGCGACGGCCTCAGCCTCGTCCACCCGTTGGCGAAGGAGAAGCACCTCGGCATGGGAGGTAGTTGACTCCCCCTGCGCCACCTCAAGTGCGGCCCGCAAAGCATCGACCCACCACGTCGCTTCCTGCAGCTTGACCCTCAGGACAGCGGTCCTACCTTCGGCCTCGTTCCGGATCAGCCCCAGCCTCTCCTCGAACTCGCGCTCAAGGCTCAAGTGCGCCGTCGCCACCCGACGTCCGACCTCCTCCAGGACACGGGCTTCCCGCGCAGCGACATCATCCTCTGCATGCGTCACCAAGCGCTCCCTTGTCTCTAGGCGTTCATACTCGCGTGCGCATTCAGCGGCTTCCAGCGTCAGCGCCTCCTCACGCTTCTGGAGCTCCGTTGGGTCGCCTGAAGCCACCTTCATCGATGCGAGGGCTGCCTCGCGCAACTCCACCTGCTCCTCCAGTGAGCGGCGCCGGGCCAGGAGTTCCCGTGCCCGCTCCTCCGTCGCCTCTTGCCGCCGGTCAACTTCCCAGGCCTCCTTGACGGCCTGGGAACGGACCTCCCGAGAGGCCGCCAGCGACGCCTTGGCCTCCTCATCGTCAAGATCGCGTTGATAGCGCGCGAGGGCGACAGCCGCTTCCAGCCCGCGCCTCTCTACAACCAGGCGTAGGCCCTCGGCCTTAAGGCGCGCGTCCTCATCAGCGAGCTCTTCACCAAGCAGGCTCACCGCGTCAGCCGCCCTCCAAAGAGACCCTTGGCGAAGAGCGCGACGCTCCCGGGCGCGTTCAAGTACGTCTTCCACACCATCATCCGGCCCAAGCAAGCGCCGGGGGTGCGGATCAGCACTCCCCCGCCTGGCAGGGGGCTGGGGGCTGGCACCCTTGAGGCGACCGGGCGCGCCTCGCCAAAAGCCCGGCCTGGAGCTAGTCCATCCCTAGGTGAAGAGCGCAGGGAGTACCCCATCCAATCACGGTCCACAACCAGACGAGAAGTCCAAGGCAGGCTGGCTAAGCTGCGAGAAGGCTCGCGAAAGAAGGTCGCGAGGCGCGCAGGGTCGCGGTGCGCCTCAGGACGGTTCGTCTCTCCGACCAGCCTCACAACTAGGGCTATGCTGCTCGGAGCGACCAAAGACGGTGGAGAGGGCGGAGGCGAGGGGGATGGCTCCTCAGTCATCTCCGTGAGCTCGGAAGGAAGGGCCGTGCGGAGCAAGGATCAGGAAAAGCAACAGAAGAATCAGGAGCTGGGAAGGGAGAAGGCTTACTCATCAGTGGCAAAGTACTTCCTACGCTTCAGCAGGCGACAAAGGTAATAGTCACCCAAGGCCTCCCTTCTCTTCTGGAGGGCCTCGAAGTCCACGCGGAAGCGACCCAGGAGTTGAGCGCATGGGTCAACCTGCGGCGAGGAAGAAGCGTCAAGGCGACCCGCATCAGGGGTGTCCGCCTGATGCGCGCCGATGGTCGCCTCACCAAGAAGAGTAGCTGGGGCCTCAGGGGCCCCAACCGCAGGTGCTGCGGGCGGCAGCTCGCCGCCCTCAGCCACAGCAGCACAGGCCTCAGGGGTCGCTCCCTCATGAGCGCAGCCCAGCACTGTCACCTCGGCGGGGGCCCCCTCGGCCTCTGGCGGCTCATGCCTCCCTGCTTCGCCACTTGAGGAAGAGTCGCCTTGGACGACTGCAAGGGCGGCCACCACCACTGGGTTCTCGCGAGGCCCCCGAAGGCCAGCAGGGCGCAGCCCTCATTCGTCAAAGATGGGCATCTGCTTCACAAAGTCACTTCTATTCGGGCAGAGGTACAGCAAGGCCCCCCCTTGCCGGATGCTGCCGGGGGAGGGGTCTCCAGTCAGGACCAAGAGCACCTTCCTCAGTGCTTCAGGCGTCAGGTCCTCTTCCTGGAGCCTCATACGATCCTCACGCCCGCTGAAGGCCCACATCCGATGAGAATGGCATTGGAGAGGGGCGACGCGGCTTAGCAGGAACTCCTTCACCACCTTGGGCGCCGTCACGCCGAGCTTCCTCAAGAACGCGAAGCGGCGCCAAAAGAAGACAAGCCGGGAACTCTTGAGCGTCTCCTGGCCCCAGCCCGAGTTGGGGACAGCGGGCAAAGATGGCTCCGACAGCAGGGGGCTGGGCACCCCTACGTCCACATACAGCCACCACTCGCGAAACCCAGGTGCGGGCGGAGGAAGACTGAAGTCGATCCCTTAAGCCGCCGTCTCAGGCGCGGCAATGAAGCTCACGCACCCCGAGCATTGGGTGGGGTCGACAAGGCGCAGAGAGAAGAAGTGGCGCAGCAAGGCAACCGAAGGAAGGATGCCCATCATCACCTCACAAACGAAGGCGAAGACCGCAAGAAGAGTGATGGATTCAGGACCCAGATGCATCATGTGGATCTGATAGTGCGAAAGCATGGCGTTGAAGAAATCGGAAAAGGGGGGAACCAATCCCGCCCACAGGGCGTCGACAAAATACCGGACCTCAGTGGCTATCCTATCGATGGAGAAGCGGGATGCGGGCCAGGCCATCGTCCTCCCGCATTCGTTGAAGATGGTGGCCAGAGCCGAGCTGACCTTGCCCAAGCCCTCTCGATTGATTATGATCGACCGATCGACGGCGGGGGCCAGCGACGACGGTGAGCGAGGTGGCGGCATGGGTTTCTTCCCTTGTCCCTTCTTCGTCGGAGCCATGGCAACAGAAAGGGGAGGGAAGGTTCGAGATTGGATTGAGAGCGGAAGCTGGAGTTCAAGAGGAGGAAGGGCAGAGGGCGCTCGGGCAGCGGGCAGGGGAGCGGCTGTGTACGACTACGAGTCCGCCTAGCATGGCACAAAATAAGGAGGCGTGGGGGAACAGTGCCGCCCATGTCCTATCAACCGCCACGAGGCGCCCAAGGCTGCAGGCTGTTAGGGCCCGCGGCGCTTCGCACTTGCCCTTTTGCCTCTCTGCTCGACCAAGTCCGGGCGCGCCTTGGGCCCGGGGGCTACTGTCGGCATTCTGGGAACGGGGGTCCCCAGACTTGCCTGCCTGCGGCCTGCGGCGTGGCTCAAAGGGGGCCCAGCACGGCCCATCTTCATCAACACCAGCGACCCTCGCGAGTGGCCAAGCCTCGCGGGGCGGACGACCAGGAGCTTCCTCAGGCACGGTCTCATTAGGCTGGCTCACGAGGCGGAGAGATCAAGGCGGCGTACCTCGCGAGGTGCCCATGACGCAAGCCATGACGACCAAGGGCGCCAGTCGGGCGCCAGCCCGCGTAGTGTCCTCCTTTCCTCTTTGGTGCAAAGGGAGCAAGCGCAGGCGAGAGCATCAAGCAAAGGCATCCATTTCGGTGCAACAAGACCAAGACCAGCCCAACGGCAGGGAGGAAGTCATTGTGGAGCTCAAGTAGGCGTCACCACCAGAGCCTTTGACAGGCGAGGGCCAACTTTAGTCAGGATAAGTGTACCCGTTGTTCCCCTTCAAAATGGACAATTGTTGGCGCCCTTCCCGCTCAATATTGGGGAAGAGGCCCAGGGCCTTTGCCTATAAATAGGACTAGCCACCCCCAGGGTAGAGGCATCTGGATCCTCACCAAGAAACCAGTAGATAAAGCGACTGAACTACTCCTAGCAGTTCATCGCACTAGCCAAGAACAGACCCTCGCGAGGCTGTTCTTCCTTGTATTGTTCATCATCAGCCCAAGAGGCAATCCACCACACCACACACTGGAGTAGGGTATTACACCACAATGGTGGCCTGAACCAGTATAAACTCTGTGTCTCTTGTGTTGTTCCTTTCGTAGTTTAGATCTCAGCGAGTTGGCAAGGAACAGGTAGGTAGAGGGTGAAATCTCCGCGCGCACCCCAGTGTTCGAACCTCAAGGGTCTGCCGGAACCCGAAATCCGACAACCTTGGCCTGGTCGGCGAGGTCGGACCGGCTCCTGCGGAATGCAGTCCCTTCGGCGGCCACGGCGTCCGCCGCCGCCCTCGCCAGCGCGATTGTCGACCTGAAGAAGAAGACAGACTGAGCAAAAGAGAAACAAGGCTAGCTCAACGATCTAGTGCGTACCGCAGATGAAGCCTACCCCGACAAGACCAGGACCAGGGTTGGTCTCCCGTGCCCGGTGCCGCGCTTCCTCTTGGCCGGGCTCCCGGCCGTGGCCGGGTCCGCCGTGCGTTTCGGGGCCCGGGGTCGCGGCGCGACACTGTCTTTCCCGTGCGGGTGGCTCGGCGCCACTCCACGCGAAGACCCGGCTCCGCCCGTGTCGCTGCCTCCCCCGCCTAAAGCTGCTACACCAACAACTGGTGTCAGCATCGCCCGCACCGTGCCGTGGTCGGCAACTCAAGACACATGAAGAAAAATACAAGACTTACCCGCGCGACGCCCAGCGCCGGCGTCGGCCTCGGCCTCCTCCTCCCCGCCGTGGGCCGCGGGCCCCTCTGGCGCCACCGGTGCCACCTGTGATGGAGCCCAGGTGTAAGGATGTCGGATCGCGTTCAGAAGCACCTCCCGCGTCGCGTCAGGACGAATGAGAAGGTGCGCAACAGCAAAGTAAGACGACCAGACACTCACCTGCGGCGCCGAGTTCGATTCGATGTACGGCATCTTGCCGAACCGCCAGTCCTCCCCAAGGTAGGCCTTGGAGATGTCGTTCATGCCGCGCGTGATCTGCTCCGCAGTCAGCCGCGTCGACCTGATACGTCTCCAACGTATCTATAATTTTTGATTGCTCCATGCTATTATATTGCCCCTTTTAGATGTTTATGGGCTTTCTTTTACACTTTTATATCATTTTTGAGACTAACATACTAACCGGAGGCCCAGCCCATATTGTTGTTTTTTTGCCTATTTCAGTATTTCGAAGAAAAGGAATATCAAACGGAGTCCAAACGGAATGAAACCTTCGGGAGCGTGATTTTTGGACCGAACGTGATCCAGAGGACTTGGAGTGCAAGTCAAGAAGCAGCCGAGGCGGCCACGAGAGGGTAGGGCGCCCCCCCCCCTTACAGGGCGCGACCCTTGTCTCGTGGGCCCCTCATGCCACCGACGCATACTTCTTCCTCCTATATAAGCCTCACGCACCGAAAACATCCAGGAGCCAACAAAACACAATTTCCACCACCGTGAACCTTCAGATCCATGAGATCCCATCTTGGAGCCTTTGCGGCCTTTCTCACGGAGGGGGAATCGACCACATAGGGCTTCTACATCAACACCATAGCCCCTCCGATGAGTTGTGAGTAGTTTACCACAGACCTACAGGTCCATAGTTATTAGCTAGATGGCTTCTTCTCTCTTTTTGGATCTCAATACAATGTTCTCCCCCTCTCTTGTGGAGATCTATTCGATGTAAACTCTTTTTGCGGTGTGTTTGTCGAGATCCGATGAATTGTGGGTTTATGATCAAGTTTATCTATGACAAATATTTGAATCTTCTCTTAATTATTTTATGTATGATTGAGTTATATTTGCAAGTCTCTTCGAATTATCAGTCTGGTTTGGTCTACTATATTGATCTTTCTTGCCATGGGAGAAGTGCTTAGCTTTGGGTTCAATCTTGCGGTGTCCTTACTTAGTGACAGCAGGAGTTGCAAGGCACGTATTGTATTGTTGCCATCAAGGATAAAAAGATGGGGTTTATATCATATTGCATGAGTTTATCCCTCTACATCATGTCATCTTGCTTAATGCGTTACTCTGTTCTTATGAACTTAATACTCTAGATGCAGGCAGGAGTCGGTTGATGTGTGGAGTAATATTAGTAGATGCAGGCAGGAGTCGGTCTACTTGTTGCAGACGTGATGCCTATATACATGATCATGCCTAGATAATCTCATAATTATTCACTTTTCTATCAATTGCTCGACAGTAATTTATTCACCCATCGTAATACTTATGCTATCTTCAAAGAAGCCTCTAGTGAAACCTATGGCCCCCGGGTCTATCTCTTATCATATTTGCTTCCAATCTACTTTTATTTGCATCTTTACTTTTTGCATCTATATTATAAAATACCAAAAATATATTTATCTTATCATACTATCTCTATCAGATCTCACTTTCGCAAGTGGCCATGAAGGGATTGACAACCCCTTTATTGCGTTGGTTGCGAGTTCTTTGTTTGTTTGTATAGGTGCGTGGGACTTTTAAGGAGCCTCCTACTGGATTGATACCTTGGTTCTCAAAAACTGAGGGAAATACTTACACTACTATTGCTGCATCATCCTTTCCTCTTCAAGGAAAACCAACACAAGCTCAAGACGTAGCAAGAAGGATTTCTGGCGCCGTTGTCAGAGAGGTCTTCACTCAAGTCAAGACATACCAACTACCCATCACAAATTCATCTCCCTCGCATTTACATTATTTGCCATTTGCCTCTCGTTTTCCTCTCCCCCACTTCACCCTTGCTGTTTTATTTGCCCTCTCTTTCCCAATCTCTCTCTCTCTCTCTCTTTTTTGCTTGCCTTTTTCTGTTTGCTTGTGTGTTGGATTACTTGTTGCCATGGCGCAAGATAATACCAAATTGTGTGATTTCTCGAATACCAATAATAATGATTTCCTTAGTACTCCGATTGCTCCTCTTAATGATGTTGAGTCTTGTGAAATCAATACTGCTTTGCTGAATCTTGTTATGAAAGATCAATTCGCCGGCCTTCCTAGTGAAGATGCCGCTACTCATCTAAACAATTTTGTTGATTTGTGTGATATGCAGAAGAAGAAAGATACGGATAATGATATTGTTAAATTGAAGTTATTTCCGTTTTCACTTAACGATCATGCTAAAGTTTGGTTTTCATCTTTGCCTAAAAATAGTATTGATTCTTGGAACAAGTGCAAAGATGCTTTTATCTCTAAGTATTTTCCTCCTGCTAAGATTATCACTCTTAGGAACGATATTATGAATTTTAAACAACTTGATCATGAGCATGTTGCCCAATCTTGGGAAAGAATGGAATTGATGATTCGCAATTGCCCTACTCATGGTTTGAATTTATGGATGATCATACAATTTTTTTGCTAGTTTGAACTTTGCTTCTAGAAATCTCTTAGATTCACCCGTGGGAGGCACGTTTATGGAAATCACGTTAGGAGATCCTACAAAACTTCTTGATAATATTATGGCTAATTATTCTCAATGGCACACCAAAAGATCTTCTAGTAAAAAAATTGCATGCTATAGAAGAAATCAATGTTTTGAGTGGAAAGATGGATGAACTTATGAAGTTGTTTGCTACTAAAAATACTCCTCTTGATCCCAATGATATGCCTTTGTCTACTTTGATTGAGAATAATAATGAATCTATGGATGTGAATTTTGTTGGTAAGAATAGTTTTGGAAACAATGCTTATAGAGGAAACTTTAATGCTAGACCGTTCCCTAGTAATTCCTTTAATAATTATGGAAATTCCTACAATAATTCTTATGGTAATTTTAATAAGTTGCCCTCTGATTTTGAGAATAGTGTGAAAGAATTTATGATTTCTCAAAAGAATTTTAATGCTTTGCTTGAAGAAAAATTGCTCAAAGTTGATGATTTGGCTAGGAACGTTGATAGACTTTCGCTTGATGTTGATTCTCTTAAACTTAGATCTTATCCTCCTAAGCATGATATCAATGAGTCTCTCAAATCCATGAGAATTTCCATTGATGAGTGCAAGGAAAGAACCGCTAGATTGCGTGCTAAGAAAGATAGCTTTGTAAAGGCGTGTTCTTCTAGTTTCCATGAAAATAATAATGAAGATATTAAAGTTATTGACGCGTGTCCTATTAGATCTTTGTTTTGCAATATGAATCTTGATAATTATGGGACTGATGATGAGTCAAGTTTACCTAGAAGGCATCCCAAGAATTCGGAGTTTTTAGATCTTGATGCTAAATTTGGTAAAAGTGGGATTGGAGAGGTCACGACTTTAAATAGTATTGAACCCACTATCTCGGATTTCAAGGAATTTGATTATGATAATTGTTCTTTAGAAGGTTGTATTTCCTTGTTGCAATCCGTTGTTAATTCTCCTCATGCTTATAGTCAAAATAAAGCTTTTACCAAACATATCGTTGATGCCTTGATGCAATCTTATGATGAAAAACTTAATTTGGAAGTTTCTATACCTAGAAAACTTAATGATGAGTGGGAACCTACTATAAAGATTAGAATTAAAGATCATGAGTGTTTTGCTTTGTGTGATTTGGGTACTAGTGTTTCCACGATTCCGAAAACTTTATGTGATATTCTAGGTTTCCATGATCTTGATGATTGCTCTTTAAATTTTCACCTTGCGGATTCCACCATTAAAAAGCCAATGGGAAGGATCAATGATGTTCTCATTGTTGCAAATAGAAATTTGGTGCCCATAGATTTTATCGTTCTTGATATAGATTGCATTCTTTCTTGCCCTATTATTCTTGGTAGACATTTCTTTAGAACGATTGGCGCGATTATTGATATGAAGGAAGGGAATATTAGATTCCAATTTCCATTAAAGAAAGGCATGGAACACTTTCCAAGAAAGAAAGTCAGATTACCTTATGAATCTATCATGCGAGCTACTTATGAATTTAGTGCCAAAGATGGCACTACTTAGATCTATCTTCGCTTTTATGCCTAGCTAGGGGCGTTAAACGATAGCGCTAGTTGGGAGGCAACCCAATTTTCTTTGTGTTTTTTGTTTTTGTTCCTGTTTAGTAATAAATCTTGCATATACCTTCTGTTTAGGTGTGTTTTTATCTTTTAATTAGTGTTTGTGCCAAGTAGAACCTATAGGACAACCTATGATGATAGTTGATTTGATTCTGCTGAAAAACAGAAACTTTGCGCGGACAAATTTAGCTTTGTTAAATCACAGAAACGTGCTTTAGTGTTTATTCTTTTTGCTTCTGATCAATAGACAAATTGTCCAGGACTTCCTATTATTGTAGGAGTTTTAGAGTTCCAGAAGTTTGCGTTAGTTACAGATTGCTACAGACTGTTCTGTTTTTGATAGATTCTGTTTTTTCATGTGTTGTTTGCTTCTAGTAAAATAATTTATAAACCATAGAGAAGTCGTAATACAGTGGGTTTAACACCAAAATAAAGTTCATTACGGTACCTTATGTCGTGGTTTTGTTTTCTTTCACTAACAGAGCTTAAAAGATTTCCTGTTGAGTTTTGTGTTGTGAAGTTTTCAAGTTTTGGGTAAAGCTTTTATGGATTATGGAATAAGGAGTGGCAAGAGCCTAAGCTTGGAGATGCCCATGGAACCCCAAGATATTCAAGGATAGCCAAAAGCCTAAGCTTGGGTATGCCTCGGGAAGGCATCCCCTCTTTCTTCTTCGTTCATTGGTAACTTTACTTGGAGCTATAATTTTTATTCGCCACATGATACGTGTTTTGATTGGAGCATCGTGTATTATATTAGTCTTTGCTTGTTAGTTACCACAATCATCCTTGCTGTACACACCTTTTGGGAGAAGCCTACTTGATTAGAATTTGCTAGAATACTCTATGTGCTTCACTTATATCTTTTGAGCTTGATAGTTTTTGCTCTAGTGCTTCACTTATATCTTTTAGAGCACGGTGGTGACTTATTTTTGTAGAAATTGCTAGTCTCTCATGCTTCACTTATATTATTTTTAGAGTCTTTTATAACAGCATGGTATTTGCTTTGTATATAAAATTGGTCCCAGAATGGTAGGCATCCAAGTTGGGTATAATAAAAACTATCATAGGAAGTGTATTGGATGTTATGATCAATTTGATACTTGATAATTGTTTTGAGATATGGAGGTAGTGATATTAAAGTCATGCTAGTTGGGTGATTATGAATTTAAAGAATGCTTGTGTTGAAGTTAGCAAGTCCCGTAGCATGCACGTATGGTTAAAGTTGTGTAACAAATTTGAAACATGAAGTGTACCTGGCTTGTGCATCCTTGTGAGTGCTGGTCGGGGACGAGCGATGGTCTTTTCCTACCAATCTATCCCCCTAGGAGCATGTGCGTAGTACTTGATTTTTGATGACTTCTAAATTTTTGCAATAAGTATATGAGTTCTTTTGACTAATGTTGAGTCCATGGATTATACGCACTTTTATCTTTCCGCCATTGCTAGCCTCTTCAGTACCGTGCATTGCCCTTTCTCACCTTGAGAGTTGGTGCAAACTTCGCCGGTGCATCCAAACCCCGTGATACGATACGCTCTATCACACATAAACCTCCTTATATCTTCCTCAAAACAGCCACCATACCTACCTATTATGGCATTTCCATAGCCATTCCGAGATATATTACCATGCAACTTTCCACCGTTCCGTTCATCATCATCATGACGTACTTTACATTTGTCATATTGCCATTGCATGATCATGTAGTTGACATCGTATTTGTGGCAAAGCCACCATGCATAATTTTCATACATGTCACTCTTGATTCATTACACCATCCCGGTACACCGCCGGAGGCATTTATATAGAGTCATATCTTGTTCTAGTTCGAGTTGTAATTCATATGTTGTAATCAATGAAAGTATGATGATCATCAATATTAGAGCATTGCCCGAAAAGAAAAAGAAAAAGAAAAAAGAAGAAGAAAGGCCAAAAAAAGGCCCAGAAAAAAAGGAAAAGAAAAAAAAGAAAAAAAAAAGAAAAAGGGCAATGTTACTATCTCTTTTTCCACACTTGTGCTTCAAAGAAGCACCTTGTTCTTCATGTAGTGAGTCTCATGTATTGTGCTTCAAAGTAGCACCATGTTTTTCATATAGTGAGTCTCATAAGTTGCCTTTTTCATACTAGTGGGAATTTTTCATTATAGAACTTGGCTTGTATATTCCTACAATGGGCTTCCTCAAATGCCCTAGGTCTTTGTGAGCAAGCAAGTTGGATGCACACCCACTTGTTTTCTTTTGTTGAGCATTCATGTATAGCTCTAGTGCATCCGTTGCATGGCAATCCCTAGGTCTTCGTACAATGAGCATTCATTTATATTCCTACAATGGGCTTCCTCAAATGCCCTAGGTCTTCGTGAGCAAGCAAGTTGGATGCACACCCATTAGTTTTCTTTTGTTGAGCATTCATTTATAGCTCTAGTGCATCCGTTGCATGGCAATCCCTACTCCTCATGTTGACATCAATTGATGGACATCTCCATAGCCCGTTGATTATCCTCATCAATGTGAGACTTTCTCCTTTTTTGTCTTCTCCACACAATCCCCATCATCATATTCTATTCCACCCATAGTGCTATATCCATGGCTCACGCTCATGTATTGCGTGAAGGTTGAAAAAGTTTGAGATTATTTAAGTATGAAACAATTGCTTGGCTTGTCATTTGAGGTATAGAAGTTGGGAACATCTTTGTGTGACGAAAATGAAGCATAGCCTAACTATATGATTTTGTAGGGATGAACTTTCTTTTGCCATGTTATTTTGAGAAGACATGATTACTTTGATTAGTATACTTGAAGTGTTACTATTTCTTTTATCAATATGAACTTTTATTTTGAATCATTTGGATCTGAACACTCATGCCACAATAAAAAAATTACATTGAGAATTATGCTAGGTAGCATTCCACATCAAAAGTTCTGTTTTTATCATTTACCTACTCGAGGACGAGCAGGAATTAAGCTTGGGGATGCTTGATACGTCTCCAACGTATCTATAATTTTTGATTGCTCCATGCTATTATATTACCCCTTTTGGTTCTTTATGGGCTTTATTTTACACATTTATATCATTTTTGGGACTAACCTACTAACCGGAGGCCCGGCCCATATTGCTGTTTTTTTTGCCTATTTCAGTATTCCGAAGAAAAGGAATATCAAACGGAGTCCAAACGGAATGAAACCTTCGGGAGCGCGATTTTTCGAACGAACATGATCCAGAGGACTTGGAGTGCAAGTCAAGAAGCAGCCGAGGCGGTCACGAGAGGGTAGGGTGCACCCCCTGTCTCGTGGGCCCCACGGGTGGCCACTGACGTACTTCTTCCTCCTATATAAGCCCACGTACCCTGAAAACATCCAGGGAGACAACGAAACACAATTTCCACCACCGCAACCTTCTGTATCCGCGAGATCCCATCTTGGGGCCTTCGTCAGTGCTCTAACGGAGGGGGAATCGACCATGGAGGGCTTCTACATCAACACCATAGCTCCTCCGATGAGTTGTGAGTAGTTTACCACAGACCTACGGGTCCATAGTTATTAGCTAGATAGCTTCTTCTCTCTTTTTGGATCTCAATACAATGTTCTCCCCCTCTATTGTGGAGATCTATTCGATGTAAACTCTTTTTGCGGTGTGTTTGTCGAGATCTGATGAATTGAGGGTTTATGATCAAGTCTATCTATGAGAAATATTTGAATATTCTCTGAATTCTTTTATGTATGATTGAGTTATCTTTGCAAATCTCTTCGAATTATCAGTTTGGTTTGGCATACTAGATTGATCTTTCTTGCCATGGGAGAAGTGCTTAGCTTTGGTTTCAATCTTGCGGTGTCCTTACCCAGTGACAGTAGGGGTTGCAAGGCACGTATTGTATTGTTGCCATCGAGGATAAAAAGATGGGGTTTATATCATATTGCATGAGTTTATCCCTCTACATCATGTCATCTAGATTAATGCATTACTCTGTTCTTATGAACTTAATACTCTAGATGTAGGCAGGAGTTTGTCGATGTGTGGAGTAATAGTAGTAGATGCAGGCAGGAGTCAGTCTACTTGTTGCGGACGTGATGCCTATATACATGATCATGCCTAGATAATCTCATAATTATTCGCTTTTCTATCAATTTCTCGACAGTAATTTGTTCACCCACTGTAATACTTATGCTATCTTGAGAGAAGCCTCTAGTGAAACCTATGGCCCCCGGGTCTATCTCTAATAATCTTTGCTTCCAATCTACTTTTATTTGCATCTTTACTTTTTGCATCTATGTTATAAAATACCAAAAATATATTTATCTTATCATACTATCTCTATCAGATCTCACTTACGCAAGTGGCCGTGAAGGGATTGACAACCCCTTTATTGCGTTGGTTGCGAGTTCTTTGTTTGTTTGTATAGGTGCGTGGGACTTTTGAGGAGCCTCCTACTGGATTGATACCTTGGTTCTCAAAAATTGAGGGAAATACATACGCTACTATTGCTGCATCACCCTTTCCTCTTCAAGGAAAACCAACGCAAGCTCAAGACGTAGCATGACCCCATACGGTTGGGGTCTTGAAGGCCGACCATTTCGTCGATGAGGCAGGAGCGCCTCTGCAGCAGGAGGACCCGGCGCGTGACGAACGCGGTGATGAGGTCGGTGCCGGTGAGCCCCTCCTGCGTCCTCATCACCGTCACCCACTCGCAGAGATTGAGAATCTCCTGCGACGGGCGCCTGGGCGAGTAGCCCCAGTTTGCCTTCGCCCGCGGTGGCGCGATGGTGAAGGCCGGAAGATTCATGCGATCTGCACCCAAGTTGCGGACGTAGAAGAAGGAGTCCTGCCATTTCTTGGCAGAATCCTCCAACGGGATCTTGGGGAAGTCCGCCCCCGACCGCTTCGAGATGACGGTGGCGCCGCAGTCGGCGAACTCCCCGGCCGACGGGCCCTGCTGCTTCAGAGAGAAGAAGCGCGCCCAGAGGTTGATCATGGGGTCGACCCCCAGATACCCCTCGTAGAGGGTGACGAAACCGGAGAGCTGGACGATGGCGCCGGTGCCGAGATGATGCGGCTGGAGCCCGAAGAACTCCAGGAACGTGCGGAAGAAGGCGCTCGCCGGTAGCCCGAACCCGCGCTCGAAGTGCGTGAGGAAGACCACGCGCTCCTGCTCCTCGGGCCGAGGCCTCTACTCGCCGCGCGGCAGACGGACGCTGACGTCCATCTCCCGCGGCAGGCGTTGCGTCGCCCGAAGTTGGGTGATGTCCTCAGTGGTGACATTCGAACCCATCAAGGAGCCCGGCGGCAGTGCCATGATCGAAGGAAGGAGAAAGAAGATGGACGGTGAAAGAGTTCTGCTCGGAGCAGCGGGCGCCGTAGTGCGTCGGTTGCCAAGAGTGGAGCAAGAGCAAAGGGACAGGAGGGCGCGAGCGAGAATGATGTTTGCCGCCCCCCTGCCCCCCTCAATTTATAACCCTCGATTTGAACGTGGGGGAGTGGGATCATCTGCACGCGCCCATTCCACTACCCCGCAATAAGTGCGCACGTACCCGCGCAGTAATTGCCCGGGGAAGAGCAACCGGCCCCCAGACGCCACAATAAATCCGCGCGCATGGGCCAAGGGCGCGCGGCAGCGTGCCCCAGCCCATCGCCCGGTCCTGTCACGCGTGTGGCCTGTCAGGCCCCTCCGACTTCCGGGCACCACGTGGCGCCCGCGCGAAGCCCGAGGGATTGCCCCAAGATTCAACGGACTCCTCAGTTCCCGCCACGACCGGGATGCCGCGATCCGGTTTCCGATAAAACCGGCACACAACGGGTGTTGCCGGACCCGGCGCTCGCAAAATCCACCTTGCTTAAGGGGGAAACTGCAAAGGCCCACTCATCCCAAGACGGCGAACCTTCATAGCTTCGGGGACTACTGTCGGGGGGATGAACCCCGGGCAGGCAATGGAAACCGGATCCTCTTCAAAAACAACGGGGCTGGCACCGCCCCTCAAACTGGCACACGCTTGGCCAGGTCGCTCGACCCGGCCAAGCCCCGCAACCCGGCTAGACTCTCCGACCCGGCAAGACGCGTCGACTCGGCCTCAACAACTAGCGCAAGACAGCCAAACCCGGCACCACCAAAGCTTCCTCAACAAGCCAGCTCCACCCGTGGCGTGCTCCACAATACGGCCACGGGTTAGCTCCCATCCCATCCAAGCTGTACGATGGGACGAGTCTTCAATCAACAATGACCAAGGCAACAGTGCCTCGCCCATGCCTCTGGTCAGCTGGAGCGTGCCAACAGTGCCCCTCACCTACCCGCTGACCAGGGCCAGCGTGGCTATAGTGCCCCCGCCCTCACCACTAACGACAGCAAGCGGTAACCTGACGGGGAGCCACTGTACACGACTCGACTCGGCCACGCCCTGACGATCGACAAGACGGCACACCGTCCCCCTAGGCACGCGGGACCCGCACCTAGGGGGACCCGGCGAACCACAAGCCCTCAGTGGGTCCAGCCCGGGCCCCCGAACACCGAAAATCTGGACCCACCGACTTGTAACATTACCATTGTACCCCTGGGGTGTTGGTCTATAAAACCCCCCAGGAGCCCACGCTCATACGGGCATGTAATGGGACAAAGGCAAGTAAACAAAACTAGCCACCGAAATAGCAACACCCGAGAGAAGGAGCAGCCCAAGCCTTGGCCAGCTTCCTTCCTCCCCCATACAGCTCCAGGAGCAACATTGTACTATCGAACATCCAACTACACTCGGCAGGACTAAGGGTGTTATCTCTCCGGAGAGCCCCGAACCTAGGTATGTCCGGCGTCCCGCGCCCGCTCATGCCAACCTCGCCTCTGGAGCCCACCAGCGCCCTCGAGCCTCCTCCTCTCTTTAGCCATCCCTTGGCATCTATCGTGCGCCCACCACGACACCTCCCGACACAAATACCTCCAAGGAAAACAAGGATAAGGATGACAAAACTTAGATCCTACGCGTTATGCCTAGATAGGAGCGTAAAACGATAGTGCTCGTTGGGAGGCAACCCAACTTGTATCTTTTTGCTTTTTGGTTTTCTTGCTGTTTTTTATAAAATACGCAATTATACCTCTGGTTAGATGTGTTTTTGTGGTTTAAATTAGTGTTTGTGCCAATCAGGGCCTTTGGTTGATTTGGGTGAAAGTTGATTTGATCTTGCTGAAAAACAGAAACTTATGCACTCAAGAAAATAATTTTCATAAATCACAGAAACGTGCTTTTGAGTTGATTCTTTTTGAATAAGATTAATATACAAATTACTCAGATTTTCCTAATTTCTCAAGAGTTTTGGAAATACAAAAGTATTCGAAATATCCAGATTGCTACAGACTGTTCTTTTTTTTTGACAGATTCTGTTTTCTTTGCGTTGTGTGCTTGTTTTGATGATTCTATGGTTTTCTTTGATGAGTTTGCCATAGAAAAGTTGGAATATAGTAGGTATAATTAAAAAACAAAATATGAATAGGTTTGCAACAGTACTTATAGTAGTGGTTTGCTTTCTTATACTAACGGATCTCACGAAGGTTTTGTTGAGTTTTGTGTGATTGAAGTTTTCAAGTTTTGAGTGATCTTACGATGGATGAAGGAATAAGGATTAGCAAAAGGCTAAGCTTGGGGATGCCCGAGGCACCCCAAGATAATATTCAAGAAGTAGCAAGCAGGTAAGCTTGGGGATGCCCCCGAGTGGCATCCCCGCTTTCTTCTAACAACCATCGGTATTTTACTTGAAACTATATTTTTATTCGTCACATATTATGAGTTTTGCTTGAAGCGTCTTGTATGATATGAGTCTTTGCTTGTTTTGCTTGGTATTTTAAAGTGTTGAATCCTTGCTAAACACACCTTTTTGAGAGAGCCAAAAATTATGTTATGCTTGCTCCTATGCTTCACTTAAATTTTTAGAGCCATGGGTTTGCTCTAGTGCTTCACTTATATCTTTTTTAGCATGGTGTGATTTGTTATTTTTGAAGAAATGCTCTCATGATTCACTTAGATTTATTTGGGAGTTAGTAATTTTTTTAGAAATGCTCTCTTGCTTCACTTAGATTGTTTTGAGAGAACAAAAAATTATGCTCATGTTCTTCACTTAAATTTGTTTGAGCTTATCAAAAGCAACATATGAAAATAGTTCCAAAATGGTAGATATCCAAGGAGGATATAATAAAAACTTTTATGAAGATCATTGGAAAAAATAAACTTGATTATTAGTAATGGTTTTGAGATATGACGATATGATATGTGAGTCATGTTGATGAGTAATTGTGCTTTAGTAAGAATATTGATGTTAAGGTTTGTGATTCCCTATGCAAGCACGAAAGTCAATAGTTATGCAATGAAATTTATATCCTACTTGTGGTGCATTACTTGGTGTTACTTATGCTTAATGCTTGGGTACAAGATTTTTCGCTTTTTGGTTGGTGGCTTCTCAATCTTTTGCTAGCCTTCATTTTGCACTAAGTATGATCACTACTTGTGCATCCAAAACCCTTTAAACTAGTTTTGCCATATGAGTCCACTATACCTACCTATATGCGGTATTTCCATGCCATTCTAAGCAAATTTGCATGTGCCATCTCTAATTTTCAAAATAAATTTCTCTTTTGTGTGCTCTACCGCTTGCGAGGCGGTGAGGGGTAGCCAATATTTTCCATGCTAGATGTGTTATTCTCACGATGAGTGTTTATTCACTTGTCGTTGCATGAGATTATGGCAAAGGTATTAGGGATGCCCAGTCCTGAAATGAAAATGAATTTACTTTATGTTGCCAAATAATAAATTCCTTGGAAAGTGTTGGTATGGAGGGCAACCGTGGATTCGGCTAGCCGTGGAAAGTGAAAGTAATGGTGGAAAAAGGAATAAACTTTATTTTCTGTTTGGGAACCGCCTATGATGTATCTAGCATGGAAAGTGTTGGGAGCTCTAAGTCGTTTTCGCTGGTGGGAAAAGTATGCCTCTCAAAAATTCTGTATTTATCATTTACCTACTCGAGGACGAGCAGCAATTAAGCTTGGGAATGCTGATACGTCTCCAATGTATCTAAAATTTTTGATTGTTCCATGTTGTTATATTATCATTCTTGGATGTTTTACAATCATTTTATAGTCATTTTATATCATTTTTTTGGTACTAACCTATTGCCAGTTGTTGTTTTCTGCATGTTTTTTACATCGTAGGAAATAAATACCAAACGGAGTCCAAACGCAGCAAAACTTTTTGAGGATTTTTTGGGCCAGAAGACATCTAGTGGGCTAGGAAAGCACCTAGGGGGTGCTCCGAGGGGAGCGCAACCCACCTCGGGTGCCCCCTGAACCGCCTCTTTGCTCTATAAATACCCCCAATATTCCAGAAACCCTAGGGGAGTGGACGAAAATCAATTCCAGCTGCCGCAGAGTCTAGAAACACCAGATCCAATCTAGACACCATCTCGGAGGGGTGCATCATGTCCACTGATGCCTCTCCAATGATGCGTGAGTAGTTCTTTGTAGACCTACGGGTCCGTATTTAGTAGCTAGATGGCTTCCTCTCTCTCTTTCTCTCTCTCTTGATTATCAATACAATGGTCTCTTGGAGATCCATATGATGTAAGTCTTTTGCAGTGTGTTTGTTGGGATCCGACGAACTTCGAGTTTATGATCAGATCTATATTTTTATCCATGAAAGTTATTTGAGTCTTCTTTGATCTCTTATATGCATGATTGGAAAATTTTAGACAAGGTTTGAGCTCGGTGTTTGTGTCGTTGCCTCGCGACCTAACCCTCTGAAAGTGCAACTAATCCCCGGGTGGTTTTGGTAATTAATAACAACATATATATCATTGAACTAATAGTTACTTGAGAATCATTTCAGAGAGTTCAGTGATATGGGTATGGCAAGGACTGAAGAAGTGGACCCCTCAAAATGCTAAGGCAAGCATTGGCAAAAGCTCAAGACTCCATTTTTGGTTTAGTGATCCAAGATCACATTGAGTCCATAGGAAAAGCCAATACTATTAAAAGGGGATGAGGTTATGATGATGATCTGGTTGCTCAAGTGCTTAGTGATACATCTCGAAACTATCAAGCAACTTTCACCGTCATATACACTCATAAGTAGTCTCGGTCCCACCGATATTCCAAACTCACCACACCGAGATGAACCACCTCAGCCATAAGCCAAACCCTAGCAAACTCGGATTTTCCGATTTCGAACTCGGTCTCACGAAACTTGAGTTGCCAAGCTTCAGAACCTTCGTCATCAAATCGGTGTCACCGAGATGATGAAGTCGGTCCCACCGAAATTGGCATGCTCTTGTCATTGCACGAATCGGACTAAGCGAGATTGTATTTTCGGTCCCACGAAAATCCAACGTTCACATTATTTGAACTATCGGTCTCACCGAGTTGTCAACTTCGGTCCCACCGAGATTGCTCAAATGTGTGTAACGGTTGGATTTTGTGTGGAGGCTATTTATACCCTCCACCCCTCTTCATTCGTGGAGAGAGCCATCGAAAGAACTACCACTCCTACCTTACATTTTCGAGAAGAGAACTACCTACCCTTGTGTTGAGATCAAGTTGCTCCACTCCCACCATATGAAGCTTGATCTCTAGCCTTCCCAAGTTGCTTTCCACTCAATCCTTTCTTCCACCACAGCCAAATCAGTGAGGAGAGTTGAGTGTTGGGGAGATTATCATTTGAAGCACAAGAGCAAGGAGTTCATCATCATCTACAACATCTATTACCTTTTGGAGGTGGTGCCTCCTAGATTGGTTAGGTGTCGCTTGGGAGCCTCCGTCATCGAGATGTGGAGTTGAACCAAGAAGTTTGTAAGGGCAAGGAGATCGCCTACTTGTGAAGATCTACCCGAGTAAGGCTAGCCCTCCATGGGCGTGAGGCCATGATGGAATAGACAAGGTTGCTTCTTCGTGGACCCTTCGTGGGTGGAGCCCTCCGTGGACTCTCGCAGCCGTTACCCTCCGTGGGTTGAAGTCTCCATCAACGTGGAAGTACGATATCACCACCTATCGGAACCACGAGAAAAATCACCGCGTCTCCAAAATTGCGTTTGCTCTTCTCCACCTCTCTTTACTACATGTGCAATTTACTTTCCGCTGCCTATACTCTAGAATTGCATGTGTAGGGTGATGCTTGACTTGATCATAATTGTGAATCTGCCAAAAACTGTTCTTTGTCAAAAGGCAGAATTTTTATATTGTCAAGTAGTCTAATCACCCCCCCCCTCTAGACATACTTTCGATCCTACAAGTGGTATCAGAGCTTTGGTCTCCATTGTATTGGTTTCCATTGCTTTGGACTCCATAAGCTTGGTTTCACAACATAGGAGAGTATGGCGTCTAGTGAGGGTAATTTTCGTAGAGATCCTTACTTTGATGGTACAAATTTTGCTAGTTGGAAGCATAAAATGAAAATGCATATTCTTGGTCATAACCCAGCCGCATGGGGCATTATTTGTGTTGGTATGCAAGGTGAGTTCTTCGAGGAAGGAAAAGTTCCGGATCGCGAAGCTACAACGGAAGAATTGCGGATGTTGCAAAACAATGCTCAAGCTTGTGACATTCTATTCAATGCCTTGTGTCCCGAGGAGTTCAACAAAATCAGCCATCTTGAGAATGCAAAAGAGATTTGGGATACTTTGGTTGAAATGCACGAAGGTACCGAGTCCGTGAAGGAGTCAAAGCTAGATATTCTTCAAGGTCAACTTGACAAGTTCAAGATGAAGGATGGTGAAGGAGTCGCTGAAATGTACTCTAGGCTTGCTCTCATCACAAATGAGATTGCCGGCTTAGGAAGCGAAGAAATGACCGACCGATTCATCATCAAGAAGATTCTCAGAGCTTTGGATGGAAAGTATGACACCGTGTGCACTTTGATCCAAATGATGCCAAACTACAAGAATCTCAAGCCAACGAAGTCATTGGAAGAATTGTTGCTCATGAGATGACACTTAAGGATAAGGAAGAGCTTCACAACAAGTCAAGTGGTGCTTACAAAGCTACAAGTGATGCTCCCACAACCTCAAGTGACAAGTTAGTTTCCAATGAAGAGATAAGCTTAATGGTCAAGAACTTCAACAAATTCTACAAGAATAGAGGCAAAGAGAGAAGCTCAAAGTCTAGATCATATGATGAAAAGAGATCTTCTAGTCGTGATCGAAGCTGCTACAATTGTGGAAGACCGGACACTACTCAAATGAGTGTCGGCTCCCCACAAGAGAAGAGAAGAATCTCCAAGAAGAAGAAGCTCAAGAGATGAGTCACCTCGGAAAGAGAGAAGGAGCAGAGATGATCGTTATGAACGAAGACCCTCTCGGAGAAGCAAGGATTCGGAGAGGAAAGACAAGTCATCAAGGAGCTACACAAGAAGAAAACATCAAGCTCATGTAGGTGAATGGGTCTCCGGCTCCGACTCCGACAATCAATCCGAAGGAAGCTATCACTCCAACTCCGACTACAGTCAAGATGAAGGTGTTGCCGGTCTTGCTCTCGTATCCTCCAACTCCAACTCCTACGACTTATTTGATTCACCAAATGAGGGAATTGGAAGATGCTTCATGGCTAAAGGCCCCAAGGTATCGCACCCTGAATTCATTGACTTCGATAGTGATGAGGATGACTTGCTTGATGAAGATGAACTCTTGCATGATAAATCCAGTGAGCCTAGTGATGATGAACATGCTAGTAATCTTTATAGTCGAGAAGAGTCGAATGACAATGCTATGAAGGAAATTGAGCGTCTAACTAAAGAACTAAACACTCTTAAGTTAGCTCATGAAACAACTCAAGAAGATCATAGAGAGCTCCTAAGATCTCATGAGAAGCTACGCTTCGAGAAGCTCACTCTAGAGCAAGAACATGAGTTTCTAAAAGCAATCAATGACGATCTTCGAAAGAAGAGTTCTTCATATCTTGCCAAACGACTTCTCTTGTCTAATTTCTTGCCACCCATTAAGACTAAGCATGACAAGCATAAGAAAATTCTTTCTCTAGTAGTAACAATAACCATGCTAAATCCAATGTTGTTGCTTCTAGTAGTTCTCTTGGTTCCACTAACAATGTTTCAAGCCAAGTTACACTTGAGCAAGAAAATAGTTTATTGAAAGGGATCATAGAGAAAGGTGTCTACAAGAGCCTTGCCGAAGCAAGAACTTTGAGGAAATTGTTCTTAAGCAAGGAAGGCACGGAAGAATCAAGGAATTGGTTTTGAGCGGAAGTTCAACGCCGAAGGTGTTGAGTGGGAAGAAGGTCAATATCCTACTCCACAGTTTGTTTCTCAAAAGGAGAAGTACGATCCTACTTCTTCCAATGTGGAACAAGCTCAAGATGACCTTCCACCACAAGACCACAAGCTAAAAGGCAAGGACAAGCTTCAAGAGGAGATTGATGCATTTGTTGAAGCACCTCAAGCCATGGTCAAGTGGGTTCCCAAGGAAACGTCAAGTTCTACTTCGTCAAACTCAACTACAACCCCAAGGATTCCCATCAAGATGATGTGGATCCCGAAGAAGAAGAACTAGAAAGTTCTTGAGGGTGACTCCGCCAACATACTTCACTCACATTCATTTTGGCGAAAACTTGTGCAATCAACTTCCACATCGTGCACTAGTTCATGGAGTCACAAACCCTCTTGTTGGTAAGTCAAGGGACAAGGTAATCATTGCTTTCATGGACATCATCTATTGTGTACTTCAATCTATGTCCATGGATATCCTTGTTTGTTCCTTGTGGGACTAACCCATGTAGGTGTTGAAAGTGCCCGAATCCAAAGGATAGCTCCCAACTCTTGACGATCTCCATCAACATTGAGCATCCACATCTTCAACATCTACATGAAGTCTTCTACGACAACCCAAGGTTAGTTTGACCCTTTAAAAGGGGTTCTCACATCTAGGGGGAGCTTTGCTCTAAAAATTGAGCTAAAGCATCTTCAAATGATGTGAACACATCAATGCTTTATGTAAAAGTGGTAACCCCACTTGTGCTTAAACGATGAGTATGACCTATGATCAAATGTTCTCATTTGGCTCCTAAGTCAATATACTCATATAAAGATGACCTAGTCATCGACAAATTGTGTGTTAGTTGCTAAAATTTTGGTTGTGCATGTTTGACACATATTTCATTTGCTATCTTATTGTGTGAGCATGTTGGATGCATGATTTTATCCATTCGAGGACATCCATTTGTTGTTTTGGTCGTTTTGATTTTTTTGACCAAATGGATGGACAAGAATGCCTAAGTACCTCCCCTAGCTATCTATGCTTTCTTGTCTCAAATTCTATTCATGCTTACATCACAAACTTTGAACAAGTCATTTTGGACCCTCGGGTGAGGAGCACTGAGCCACCGATCCGTCAAGGGCTAATTTCCAAAACCTTCTAATTGATTTGGTCGGACCAACTTACTCAAACTCGGTCGAACCGAAAGCATTTAGATCGATCTAGGTTTTCATCTCGGTGAAACCGAGTTGTGATTTTCGGCGTGATCAAGTGCATAATCGCCTAGCAGTTATCCATCTCGGTGCCACCGAAGTTTTACAACTCGGTCCCACCGACAACAAAGGGGTATATATACCGAGGGCGCGCGCTGATTTCTCCTTCAAACGTTTCGCCCCACACCCCTTCTGCCGTCGCCTTGGTCTCCGGATCGTCGCCGTAAATCGCCGTCAGGCGCCCTCGCCGCAGCCTCCGTCGCCGTCAGCGGACATCTCCTCCGCCGTTGCCGCCAGAGAAAAACTCCACCAAGTTAGGGTGAGTTTTGATCCCACTCGTGCTCCCATCTCCGATTCAATGCACGTTTGGATTGCCTATTATCTTGCCACGATTGAAATCCTCCTGTACACCAGATTAGTTCGTTTGAACTAGATTCGAGTAAAAGTTTTAGGGTTAGGTTTTCGCGGAACACATCTCGGTGAGACCGATTTTACATTTTCGGTATGACTGATTTGGCCTATGGCCATTGCACTGCACCTTTCGGTCCAACCGGGTTGTGCAAAATCGGTGTGACCGAAATGAGGATTCTGTGAAACCCTAGTGTTTTCGGCAGGACCGAAACCCACTTCGGTCAAACCGAAAGTGGTGTGCCAAGCTCCTGTTTAACACTTCGGATTCACCAAATCTTAAACTCGGTCTGACCGAAATGTCTTCTGTGAAAACTTAATACTAGAATTTGAACTCATTTTTTTGCAAAACTTCGCAGTTTGTGATGACTCTTCTTCTCTGCCTACACCTTATCTATTCACGGGTTGTCACCATGTCGATGCCGTGATAATCGAACAGGTCGAGACACCCATTGCGAGACATTCTAGAGGCGGGCACTAGTCCCGATCCTAGTAGCTCATCGGATGATGGTGAGAGGAGTACACCAAGTGGCTTGCCTCCTGCAGCCACCGAGCTAGAAAGAAGAGGAATTCAGATGATGAGGATTCGATTTTGTTGTTGAGGAAGAGGTGACCTCAAAGCCCAAAGGAAGGTTGTTGCCAAAGAGCAACAAGGTCAACAAACTAAGAAGGGCACCAGCAAAGTCAAGCGATCAACTGTTGCTAAGAAGCTGAATTTGGGAGAGGCAGCTGCAAGCAAAGTGAAGAAAACCTCCAAGAGAAAGAGGATAGTGCATGATGCAGCGAAGAGAGGATGAGGATGAGGAAGCACCCCAGCCTACTCCTCGAAGCCAAGCTCATGGGTGATGCCATTAAGGTGGAGCCACATCAAAGCCCAAGAAATCTGCTCCAGCTAAGGCAGCTCCAGCAAACCCTGCCGCCAAGCCCAAGAAGACCGTCGAAACATTCCAGCGTCTAAAAGAACAAGGATGATGTGCCACCGGTGAGTCGACGATGAAGGACCAGTTTTGCGAAACTTCGTCCAAAACTGCCACTACATAATGATGCTCATCCTCAAGCCGAGGATATGAAGGCAAGGAAAGATAAAGGTCTCGGGCTATGGAGACAAACCGACCCATATGCCGTGAGGAGAAGAACTGCTTGTAGATCCCAGATTTCACACCGAGAGCAGCAGGACTTCTATGAGACCGTCTTGATGGACAAGAAGCCCATAGTCGCAGACACCGATATGTTGATTGGAAGTACATTGACAATGAAGAGCACAGAGATTTCTTTCCACATGTGCATGAAAGTTTCTTTGCATGTGGAGTTGTAGACTTTGTAGGTCGAAATTGACCAGTTGGAACGATGAGATGATAATGCAATTCTATGCCACAGACTCACTTCTACCCCGATGGAAAGATTATGTGGATGGTGAAGGCCAAAGATTTTCTTCTTCGTTGAAGAATGGGCAAAAATTCTGAATGCTCCGGCAACGAGAAGATGATATTGATGTATATGGGATTCCAAAGAAGAATCATGAATCCATGAAGAACATGTACAAAGAGATTCCAGCAAAGGATTTGGGAATCTGAAGCTCGGCTCGATCTACTATCTCGAGCAGGCTTACCTACCACTAATACCATTTTGAGGCATACCTTGATGCCCAAATCTGGAGATCATCGCATGATCGAGGATACTCTATCAACATGCTGCACATACTTGATGAGAAGGCACCTTTCAAGGTGATGGACTTGATGGTAGAGACCATTAAGAGGACTGCGGTGACGAGAAAAGGTCATGTGGATTTGCCCATGATTCAGATGCTTATCAATGCCAAGTTTGGCACGGGCACATTCTTGTTGGATAGAGAACATTTACCGTTGCAGCCAGAGCATGAAGACAATGTTGTTGTGATGGATGAGGAGGATCCGACATCTGTTGAAGGTCAAGCCAAGATCGAAGCTGCTAAGAAAGCCAAAGTCGACAAGGAAGCAAAGAAGAAGCAGCAGCTAAACCAAAGAGCTTCGGAGAGCAAATACTTGAAGCTACTCAAAGGATTGAACAACGCCTGGCCAGCATTGTACAGTCTCAGGAGAGCTTAGAGAGGATTGTTGAGGACAAGATCCACGCTCTGGACGTGAAGCCGATCAAGTACAAGTGACCGCCAACAAGCTCGAGGCGGACATTGAGGAAGCAAAGAAGGAGAAGGAAGAGCTTATCGTGAGTTGCAGGATGACTTAGTCCAGATTCTCACAACAGATCGCTCCGGTTCCCAAAGGACCCCGATCATTGCTATTCCAAAGGATGACACGGGACTACAGCTTCAAAGACCTCCACAGCCCAGAAGATTACACCAACTCCAGCTCCGGTGACCACTCCTCCAAAGACAGACATCAGTGAAGTCTTCGCCGATGTTGTCATATCCACTCCGACATCAACCTGCACGGTGCCGCCAGCAGAGTCCACAGTGACGCTTAGCTCTATGCTTTTTCGAACTTTTTGGTAACTTGTTGCCAAAGGGGGAGAAATTGTATAGATCATAGGACTTCGAGAGAGAGAGTGATGTTGTCTTTGCGCTTTTGCTCTTTCGTTCTTTTGCGGTTTCTTTGAGATACTTTTGGTTTTCGAGACATTCAGTGTGTTTGATACTACGTTTGATTCTACCTTAATGATTGCTTGGTCGTACTATGCTTTAATGTGTGCTTAATGCTTATCATATGCCATTCCTATCTTGTATGACCATTTACTCATGTCTTGGTGATTGGGTGCATGCTGTTCATTCTTATCATTTTGTGCGCTCCACCAAGATGTATGTGACATGGAAGAGTGACCCATGATCCTAATCGATTGTGCATTTGCATTCAAACGCAAATCTCAAATAATGCACAAATTTAGGGGGAGCTCTTGCTTATCACATACTTCTCAAAGCGACGATATTATTCATTGATTATATCCTTTGTCGAAGCTTTGATCTATATGTTGTCATCAATTACCAAAAAGGGGGAGATTGAAAGTGCAACTAATCCCCGGGTGGTTTTGGTAATTAATAACAACATATATATCATTGAACTAATAGTTACTTGAGAATCATTTCAGAGAGTTCAATGATATGGGTATGGCAAGGATCAAGAAGTGGACCCCTCAAAATGCTAAGGCAAGCATTGGCAAAAGCTCAAGACTCCATTTTGGTTTAGTGATCCAAGATCACATTGAGTCCATAGGAAAAGCCAATACTATTAAAAGGGATGAGGTTATGATGATGATCTAGTTGCTCAAGTGCTTAGTGATACATCTCCTAAACTATCAGCAACTTTCACTGTCATATACACTCATAAGTAGTCTCGGTCCCACCGATATTCCAAACTCAGTCACATCGAGATGAACCACCTCAGCCATAAGCCAAACCCTAGCAAACTCGGATTTTCCGATTCTGAACTCGGTCTCACCGAAACTAGAGTTGCCAAGCTTCTGTAACCTACTGTCATCAAATCGGTGTCACCGAGATGATGAAGTCGGTCCCACCAAAATTGGCATGCTCTTGTCATTGCACGAATCGGACTAACCGAGATTGTATTTTCGGTCCCACCGAAAATCCCAACGTTCACATTATTTGAACTATCGGTCTCACCGAGTTGTCAACTTCGGTCCCACCGAGATTGCTCAAATGTGTGTAACGGTTGGATTTTGTGTGGAGGCTATTTATACCCTCCACCCCTCTTCATTCGTGGAGAGAGCCATCAGAAAGAACTACCACTCCTACCTTACATTTCTGAGAAGAGAACTACCTACCCTTGTGTTGAGATCAAGTTGCTCCACTCCCACCATATGATGCTTGATCTCTAGCCTTCCCAAGTTGCTTTCCACTCAATCCTTTCTTCCACCACAGCCAAATCAGTGAGGAGAGTTGAGTGTTGGGGAGATTATCATTTGAAGCACAAGAGCAAGGAGTTCATCATCATCTACAACATCTATTACCTTTTGAAGGGTGGTGCCTCCTAGATTGGTTAGGTGTCGCTTGGGAGCCTCCGTCATCGAGATGTGGAGTTGAACCAAGAAGTTTGTAAGGGCAAGGAGATCGCCTACTTCGTGAAGATCTACCCCGAGTAAGGCTAGCCCTCCGTGGGCGTAGGCCATGATGGAATAGACAAGGTTGCTTCTTCATGGACCCTTCGTGGGTGGAGCCCTCCGTGGACTCTCGCAGCCGTTACCCTCCGTGGGTTGAAGTCTCCATCAACGTGGAAGTACGATAGCACCACCTATCGGAACCACGAGAAAAATCACCGCGTCTCCAAAATTGTGTTTGCGCTTCTCCACCTCTCTTTACTACATGTGCAATTTACTTTCCGCTGCCTATACTCTAGAATTGCATGTGTAGGGTGATGCTTGACTTGATCATAATTGTGAATCTGCCAAAAACTGTTCTTTGTCAAAAGGCAGAATTTTTATATTGTCAAGTAGTCTAATCACCCCCCCCCCTCTAGACATACTTTCGATCCTACACCCTCCTCTGGCGCTCCCGTGGGCGATAGAGGAGGCTTCTCGCCGCCGCCGGCCCCCGGCCCCTCTCCTACTCCTCTTCCCTCGCCGCCGCCCGGGCACGCCGGCGGGCAAAGCCTGCCTGGCATGGGTGGTGGCGGGGAGCCTTCTCCTCCTTGCCTGGTGAGGTCGACGTAGGTCGATCTAGCTCGGCCAGGGCACGGTTTTGTGCGGGGCGCGGCCGCGGCAGGCGGCGGCGTTGGATGTCGTGGCGGTGGTGTGGAGGGCTGCGTGCGGGCAGGCTCGAGCGGCTGCGCGGTGCGGTGGTCGGCGTCGGGTGGATGCGTGCTGGCCAGATCTGGCGCTGGGATCCCGGCCGGCGGCACGAGACGGGGTCAGCGGCCCGCGGGCGGCCGCCCTGCCATGGTTGGTGGTGGTGGCGGCGCCGTGGTGTTGGTGGTGGTTCGTGCTGGTGGTGGCGTTGGCGGCGGTGTGGGCTTTGGCCGACCTAACGTGCGGCAGCCGTTGGAGGCGAGGGTGGTGGCGCTGGCTCGGGACTGCCCCTCGGGGTCCCAACATGGATGTGGGCTGCCACGGCGTGGTGGTGGCCCATGGCGGTGGTCAGGGTCGTTTCACTGCGGCGGTTGGACCTCTTTGGCGTCTGCCTGTCGGTGAGCGTCCTTGTTGACCTTCTATTCCTCTCCCCATCGTTCGAGCGCTACCTTTATTGGAGGGTTGGCCCTCTCCCAACGGCGTCCATCGCCCGTCTCGCGCCCGGCTGCGGGTTAGAGCTCGTCCCGCGCCCGACAGCTGGACCGGTCTCATCTCGCGCCTGGGAGCAGGACCAAGCTCGTTTCGCACCCGGCAGCAAGACCTGACTTGTCTCGCGCCCGGCGGAAGGACCGAGCTCATCTCGTGCCCACGGCAGGACGGGCGATGGTAGCCAGTTTTGGCCGGCCTTTTGGGTCTCGATGTTGGGGACAGCTCAGGGGTGCAAAAGGCGGTTCCTTTTCACTCGTCTCTTTGGTTGAGGTAGCGGTGGATGGCGGGTGAGGTGGCGTCAAGGTCCTGGATGCCGGGGCGGCGGCCCTGGTGGTGGTGTCGTGGTGCTCCTGGGCAAAGTCCGTGGCTTGGTGCTGCCTCGTGGCCATGGCCGTGTGGGCGGCATGGTAGCCAGGGTGTGGCGTTTGGTGGCGGTGAATATTGGCCGGGGTGAAAACCCGCTCTATCTTCAGACGAACTGGTGGCGGCAAAGCTCGTTCCCTTCTTGAAGGCGTCGCCGCGGCTCTCACTGCCCGTCGTGTTGATCCGGGGGAAACTCTGATCCTTGGGTCGGGCGGTGGCGGCTATTTGGTGTCGTAACCTTCCTGAAGGCACCGCCTTGGAGCCCATGGTGCGTCGTATGTAGCTTCTTCTCTTCGCGGTGGCGTGTTCACGGTTGAGACCCTCGGTGCCTCATGTAGTGCTAGGGGTGATGTTGCTGCGCTCAGTGCCTATGTATCCTGCCTTGGGTGTGTGCGTGTGTTCTGGTGGCGTGCGTTGTACCAGGTTGTTGATGATCTTTGCTTTATATATAAAGCAAGGCAAAAGCCTTTTTCGGTATATGCATGATTGATTATAGCCTCGTATTTCTTCTCCGATATTTGTGTTTTGTTTGGCCAACTTGATCTATTTATCTTGCAATGGGAAGAGGTACTTTGTGATGGGTTCGATCTTATGGTGCTTGATCCCAGTGACAGAAAGGGAAACGACACGTATGTATCGTTGCTATTAAGGATAACAAGATGGGGTCTATTTCTACATAAATAGAGAAGGTCGAAGTTCTTGACACAAGCCATGTGCCATAGTACAATTATACCATTGCGGTTCTTGTAAAGATGGTATCCATGAAGTATCCACTATCGAAGGTAACTAATGACGAAGCATATAATTCATTGTTAGACAAGTTGTAGCCTAGATACGTGAACTTGATGACGGAAGAAAAAAGCTCTACAGTAAGTTACCATCTAAGGAAGAGGATGCTTTTGAACCTACGATGGAGATTGGGATAGGATTGAATAAATTCAGTGCCTTATGTGAATTAGGGGCAAGTGTTTCCACTATCATAAGATCGAACCCACTACAAAGCACCTCTTCTCATTGCAAGATAAATAGGTCAAGTTGGCCAAACAAAACCCAAATATCGGAGAAGGAATACGAGGCTATAAGCAATCATGCATATAAGAGATCAAAGAAGACTCAAATAACTTTCATGGATGAAAACATAGATCTGATCATAAACTCAAAGTTCATCGGATCCCAACAAACACACCGAAAAAAGACTTACATCATATGGATATCCAAGAGACCATTGTATTGATAATCAAGAGAGAGAGAGAGAGAGAGAGAGCGAAAGCCATCTAGCTACTAACTACAGACCCGTAGGTCTACAAAGAACTACTCACGCATCATCGGAGAGGCACCAATGAAGTGGTGAACCCCTCCATGACGGTGTATAGATTGGATCTGGTGGTTCTGGACTCTTCGGCGGCTGGAATTGATTTTTGTCGACTTCCCTAGGGTTTCTGGAATATTGGGGTATTTATAGAGCAAAGAGGCGGTTCAGGAGGCACCTGAGGTGGGCACAACCCACCAGGGCGCGCCTGGGCCTCCTGGCGCACCCTGGTGGGTGCTGCTCCCCTCGAGCCACCCCCCCAAGGTGCTTTCTTGGCCCACTGGATGTCTTCTGGCCCAAAAAAATCCTCCAGGAGTTTCGCTGCGTTTGGACTCCGTTTGATATTGATTTCCTGCGACGTAAAAAATGCGAAAACAACAACTGGCACTGGGCACTGTTGAAGGAAATATGCCCTAGAGGCAATAATAAAGTTATTATTTATTTCCTTATTTCATGATAAATGTTTATCATTCATGCTAGAATTGTATTAACCGGAAACATGATACATGTGTGAATGCATAGACAAAACAATATGTCACTAGTATGCCTCTACTAGACTAGCTTGTTAATCAAAGATGGTTATGTTTCGACCATGAACAAAGAGTTGTTATTTGATTAACAAGGTCACATCATTAGTAGAATGATCGATTGACATGACCCATTCCCTTAGCTTAGCACACGATCGTTGAGTATGTTGCTACTGCTTTTATCCATGACTTATACATGTTCCACGTAACTATGAGATTATGCAACTCCGTTTACGGAGGAACACTTTGGTGCTACCAAACGTCACAACGAATCGGGTGATTATAAAGGAGTACTACAGGTGTCTCCAAAGGCAGATGTTGGGTTGGCGTATTTGAGATTAGGTTTTGTCACTCCGATTGTCGGAGAGGTATCTCTGGGCCCTCTCGGTAATGCACATCATTGAAGCCTTGCAAGCACTACAACTAATGAGTTAGTTGTGAGATGATGTATTACTGAACGAGTAAAGAGACTTGCGGTAATGAGATTGAACTAGGTATTAGATACCGACGATCGAATCTCGGGCAAGTAACATACCGATGACAAAGGGAACAACGTATGTTGTTATGCGGTCCGACCGATAAAGATCTTCAGAGAATATGTAGGAACCAATATGGGCATCCAGGTCCCGCTGTTGGTTATTGACCGTGAATAGTTCTAGGTCATGTCTACATTGTTCTCGAACCGTAGGGTCCGCACGCTTAAGGTTTCGATGGATGTTATTATGAGTTTATGTATTTTGATGTACCGAAGAAGTTCGAGTCCGGATGTGATCACGGACATGACGAGGAGTCTCGAAATGGTCGAGACATAAAGATTGATATATTGGAAGCCTATGTTTGGAGTTCGAATAGTTCCGGTAAAAACAGAATTTCTCGAGTACCGGAGGTTACCGGAACCCCGGGAGGTAAATGGGCCATAGTGAGCCTTAGTGGAAAGGAGAAGGACCAGCCCTAGGTGGCGCAAGGGCCCCCCTTCCCTAGTCCTACTAGGACTAGGAAGGGGCCGCCCCCTCTCTCTCTTTCCTCCAGGAATCCTAGTCCAACTAGGATTGGGGGAATCCTACTCGGAGGAGTAGGACTCCTTGGCGCGCCACCCTTGGCCGGCCAGCCCCTCCCCTTCCTCCTTTATATACGGAGCAAGGGGCACCCTAGAACACACAAGTTAGATCTTTGGATCGTTCCTTAGCCGTGTCGGTGCCCCCTCCACCATATTCCACCTCGGTTATCTGTCGTCAAGCTTAGGCGAAGCCTGCGCCGTGAAACATCAAGATCGCCACCACGCCATCGCGGTCGACGAAACTCTCCCTCGACACTCGGCTGGATCGGAGTACGAGGGACGTCATCGAGCTGTACGTGTGTCAAGAACTCGGGGGCGTCGGAGTAACGGCGCCGGGATCGGTCGGATCGCGAGGAGAACGTACGACTACTTCCTCTACGTTGTGATCGCTTCCGCTTCGGGTCTACAAGGGTATGTGGACAACACTCTCCCCTCTCGTTGCTATACATCACCATGATCTTGCGTGTACATAGGAAAATTTTTGAAATTACTACGTTCCCCTACAGTGGCATCCGAGCCTAGTTTTTTTCTATGGTTTGATGTTTTGCACGAGTAGAACACAAGTGAGTTGTGGGCGATACAAGTCATACTACCTACCAGCATGTCATACTTTGGTTCAGCGGTATTGTGAGATGAAGCGGCCCAGACCGACATTACGCGTACGCTTACGCGAGACTGGTTTCACCGCTGCGAGCACTCGTTGCTCAAAGGTGGTGGTGGGTGCCTCTCTCTCACTTTAGTTGAACCGAGTGTGGCTACGCCCGTCCTTGAGAAGGTTAAAACGGAGTCTATTTGACGAAGTATCGTTGTGGTTTTGATGCGAGGTGAGACTGGTTCTTGCTTAAGCCCGTAGCAGCCACGTAAAATTTGCAACAACAAAGTAGAGGACGCCTAACTTGTTTTTGCGGGGCATGTTGTGATGTGATATGGTCAAGACGTGATGCTATATTTTATTGTATGAGATGATCATGTTTTGTAACCGGTTATCGGCAATCGGCAGAGCCATATGGTTGTCGCTTATTGTATGCAATGCAATCGCATGTAATGCTTTACTTTATCACTAAGCGGTAGCGATAGTCGTAGTAGCATAAGTTTGGCGAGACGACAACGATGCTACGATGGAGATCAAGGTGTCGCGCCGGTGACGATGGTGATCATGGTGGTGCAGCAAGATGGAGATCATGAAGCACAAGATGATGATGACCATATCATATCACTTATATTGATTTGCATGTGATGTTTATCCTTTTATGCATCTTATCTTGCTTTGATTGACGGTAGCATTATAAGATGATCTCTCACTAAATTATCAAGAAGTGTTCTCCCCGAGTATGCACCGTTGCCAAAGTTCGTCGTGCCCAGACACCACGTGATGATCGGGTGTGATAAGCTCTACGTCCATCTACAACGGGTGCAAGCCAGTTTTTGCACACGCAGAATACTCGGGTTATACTTGACGAGCCTAGCATATGCAGATATGGCCTCGAACACGGAGACCGAAAGGTCGGCGTGAATCATATAGTAGATATGATCAACATAAGATGTTCACCATTGAAAACTACTCCATTTCACGTGATGATCGGTTATGGTTTAGTTGATTTGGATCACGTGATCACTTAGATGACTAGAGATGTTTTTCTAAGTGGGAGTTCTTAAGTAATATGATTAATTGAACTTAAATTTATCATGAACTTAGTACCGATAGTATCTTGCTTGTTTATGTTTGATTGTAGATAGATGGCTCGTCTTTGTTGTTCCGTTGAATTTTAATGCGTTCCTTGAGAAAGCAAAGTTGAAAGATGATGGTAGCAATTACACGGACTGGGTCCGTAATTTGAGGATCATCCTCATTGCTGCCTGTAAGAGTTACGCCCTGGATGCACCGCTAGGTGACGAACTCGATGCAGATCTAACCGACGACGTTAAGAACGTCTGGCGAGCAAAGCGATGACTACTCTATAGTTCGATGTGCCATGCTTTACGGCTTAGAACCGAGACTTCAACGACGTTTTGAACGTCATGGAGCATATGAGATGTTCCAGAGTTGAAGTTGATATTCAATGTAATGCCCGGATTGAGAGATATGAAGTCTCCAATAAGTTCTATAGCTGCAAGATGGAGGAGAATAGTTACATTAGTGAGCATATACTCGTAATGTCCGGGTACTACAATCACTTGACACAATTGGGAGTTAATCTTCCGAATGATTGTGTCATTGATGAATTCTTCAATCACCGCCACCAAGCTATAAAGGCTTCGTGATGAACTATAATATGCAAGGGTTAGTAAAGACTATGCTCGAGCTCTTCGCAATGCTAAAGGCTGCGGAGGTAGAAATCAAGAAGGAGCATCAAGTGTTGATGGTCAATAAGACCACTAGTTTCAAGAAGAAAGGCAAAGGGAAGAAGAAGGAACTTCAAGAAGAACAGCAAGCAAGTTGTGCTCAGAGAAGAAACCCAAGTCTGGCCCTAAACACAAACCGAGTGTTTCTACCGCAAGCGCATCGGTCACCGGAGCGGAACTGCCCCAAGTATTTGGCGGATAAGAAGGATGGCAAGGTGAACAAAGGTATATGTGATATACATGTTATTGATGTGTACCTTACTAGAGCTCATGAAGCACTGGTATTTGATCTTGGTTACATTGCTAATATTTGCAACTCGAAACAGGACTACGGATTGCTTAACACCGCAAAGGACGAGGTGACGATGCGCGTGGGAAATGGTTCCAAAGTCGATGTGATCGCGGTCGGCACGCTACCTCTACATCTACCTTCGGGATTAGTTTTAGACCTAAATAATTGTTATTTGGTGCTGCGTTGAGCATGAACATTATATCTGGATCTTGTTTGATGCGAGACGGTTATTCATTTAAATCGAGAGAATAATGGTTGTTCTATTTATATGAGTAATATCTTTTATGGTCATGCACCCTTGAGGAGTGGTCTATTTCTTATGAATCTCGATAGTAGTGATACACATATTCATAATGTTGAAGCCAAAAGATGCAGAGTTGATAATGATAGTGCAACTTATTTGTGGCAATCGCCGTTTGGGTCATATCGGTATAAAGCGCATGAAGAAACTCCATCTCGATGGACTTTTGGAGTCACTTGATTATGAATCACTTGGCACTTGCGAACCGTGCCTCATGGGCAAGATGACTAGAACACCGTTCTCGGTACTATGGAGAGAGCAACAGATTTGTTGGAAATCATACATCTGTATGTATGTGGTCCGATGAATGTTGAGGCTCGTGGCGGATATCGTTATTTTCTCACCTTCACAGATGACTTAAGCAGATATGGGTATATCTACTTAATGAAACATAAGTCTGAAACATTTGAAAAGTTCAAAGAATTTCAGAGTGAAGTTGAAAATCATCGTAACAAGAAAATTAAGTTTCTACGATCCGATCGTGGAGGTGAATATTTGAGTTACGAGTTTGGTCTACATTTGAAACAATGCGGAATAGTTTTCAACTCACGCCACCGGAACACCACAGCGTAATGGTGTGTCCGAACGTCAGAATCGTACTTTACTAGATATGGTACGATCTATGATGTCTCTTCTGATTTACCGCTATCATTTTGGGGTTATGCTCTAGAGACGGCCGCATTCACCTGAATAGAACACCGTCGAAATCCGTTGAGACGACACCTTATGAACTGTGGTTTAGCAAGAAACCAAAGTTGTCGTTTCTTAAAGTTTGGGGATGCGATGCTTATGTGAAAAAGCTTCAACCTGATAAGCTCGAACCCAAATCGGAGAAATATGTCTTCATAGGATACCCAAAGGAAACAGTTGGGTACACCTGCTATCACAGATCCGAAGGCAAGACATTCGTTGCTAAGAATGGATCCTTTCTAGAGAAGGAGTTTCTCTCGAAAGAAGTGAGTGGGAGGAAAGTGGAACTTGATGAGGTAATAGTACCTTCTCCCTTACTTGAAAGTAGTTAAATCGCGAAACCGGTTTTCGAGACACCTACACCAAGTAGTAAGGAAGTTAATGATGTTGATCATGAAACTTGAGATCAAGTTACTACGTAACCTCGTAGATCAACCAGAGTAAGATCCGCACTGAGTGGTGCGGCGATCCTGTTCGGAAATCATGCTACTAGATCATGATGAACCTACGAACTATGAAGAAGCGATGGTGAGCCCAGATTCGCAAAATGGCTTGAGGCCATGAAATGCGAGATGGGATCCATGTATGAAAACAAAGTATGGACTTTGGTTGACTTGCCCGAGGGTAGGCAAGCAATAGAAAACAAATGGATCTTCAAGAATAAGACCGACGACGACGGTAATGTTATCGTCTATAAAGCTCGACTTGTCGCAAAGGGTTTCGACAAGTTCAAGGGTTGACTACGATGAGACCTTCTCACCAGAAGCGATGCTTAAGTCCGTCCGAATCATGTTAGCGATTGCCGCATTTTATGATTATGAAATTTGGCAAATGGATGTAAAGACGCATTCTGAATGGATTTACGGAAGAAGAGTTGTATATGATGCAACCAGAAGGTTTTATCGATCCAAAGGAGCTAACAAAGTATGCAAGCTCCAGCGATCCATCTATGGACTGGTGCAAGCATCTCGAGTTGGAATAAACGCTTTGATAGTGTGATCAAAGCATTTGGGTTTGTACGGACTTTTGGAGAAGCTCTGTATTTACAAGAAAGTGAGTGGGAGCTCAGTAGCATTTCGATAATATATGTAGATGACATATCGCTAATCGGAAATGATATAGAATTTCTGGATAGCATAAAGGGATACTTGAATAAGAGTTTTTCAATGAAAGACCTCGGTGAAGCTGCTTACATATTGGGCATTAAGATCTATAGAGATAGATCAAGACGCTTAATTGGACTTTCACAAAGCACATACCTTGACAAAATTTTGAAGAAGTTCAAAATGGATCAAGCAAAGAAAGGGTTCTTGCCGTGTTACAAGGTGTGAAGTTGAGTCGACTCAATGCTCGACCACCGCAGAAGATAGAGAGAAAATGAAAGATGTTCCTATGCTTCACCATAGGCTCTATCATGTATGCAATCTTGTGTACCAGACTGATGTGTGCCTTGCTATAAGCCTAGCAGGAGGTACCAAAGTAATCCAGAGTGGATCATCGGACAGCGGTCAAGAACATCTGAAATACGAAAAGGACCGAGGATATGTTTCTCGATATGGAGGTGACAAAGAGCTCATCGTAAACGGTTACGTTGATGCAAGCTTTGACACCGATCCGACGATTCTAAATCGCAGACCGGATACGTATTTACACTAAACGGAGGAGCTGTCGGTTGGTGCAGTTCTAAACAAAGCGTCGTGGCGGGATCTACATGTGAAGCGAGTACATAGCAGCTTCGGAAGCAGCTAATGAAGGATGCGGATGAAGGAGTTCATATCCGATCTAGGTGTCATACCTAGTGCATCGGGTCCAATGAAAATCTTTCGTGACAATATCGAGCAATTGCCTTAGCAAAGGAATCCAGATTTCACAAGAGGACCAAGCACATCAAGAGACGCTTCAATTCCATCCGGACTTAGTCCAAATGGGAGACATAGAGATTTGCAAGATACATACGGATCTGAATGTTGCAGACCGTTGACTAAGCCTCTTCCACGAGCAAAACATGATCAGCACCAAGACTCCATGGGTGTTAGAATCATTACTATGTAATCTAGATTATTGACTCTAGTGCAAGTGGGAGCTGAAGGAAATATGCCCTAGAGGCAATAATAAAGTTATTATTTATTTCCTTATTTCATGATAAATGTTTATCATTCATGCTAGAATTGTATTAACCGGAAACATGATACATGTGTGAATGCATAGACAAAACAATATGTCACTAGTATGCCTCTACTAGACTAGCTTGTTAATCAAAGATGGTTATGTTTCCTGACCATGAACAAAGAGTTGTTATTTGATTAACAAGGTCACATCATTAGTAGAATGATCTGATTGACATGACCCATTCCCTTAGCTTAGCACACGATCGTTGAGTATGTTGCTACTGCTTTTATCCATGACTTATACATGTTCCTCGTAACTATGAGATTATGCAACTCCCGTTTATCGGAGGAACACTTTGGGTGCTACCAAACGTCACAACGAATCGGGTGATTATAAAGGAGTACTACAGTGTCTCCAAAGGCGATGTTGGGTTGGCGTATTTCGAGATTAGGTTTTGTCACTCCGATTGTCGGAGAGGTATCTCTGGGCCCTCTCGGTAATGCACATCCTTTGAAGCCTTGCAAGCACTACAACTAATGAGTTAGTTGTGAGATGATGTATTACGGAACGAGTAAAGAGACTTGCGTAACGAGATTGAACTAGGTATTAGATACCGACGATCGAATCTCGGGCAAGTAACATACCGATGACAAAGGGAACAACGATGTTGTTATGCGGTCGACCGATAAAGATCTTCGTAGAATATGTAGGAACCAATATGGGCATCCAGGTCCCGCTGTTGGTTATTGACCGTGAATAGTTCTAGGTCATGTCTACATTGTTCTCGAACCGTAGGGTCCGCACGCTTAAGGTTTCGATGATGCTTATTATGAGTTTATGTATTTTGATGTACCGAAGAAGTTCGAGTCCGGATGTGATCACGGACATGACGAGGAGTCTCGAAATGGTCGAGACATAAAGATTGATATATTGGAAGCCTATGTTTGGAGTTCGAATAGTTCCAAGTAAAACAGAATTTCTCGAGTACCGGAGGTTACTGGAACCCCGGGAGGTAAATGGGCCATAGTGAGCCTTAGTGGAAAGGAGAAGGACCAGCCCTAGGTGGTCGCGCCTCCCCCTTCCCTAGTCCTACTAGGACTAGGAAAGGGGCCGCCCCCCTCTCTCTTTCCCCCTCAGGAATCCTAGTCCAACTAGGATTGGGGGAATCCTACTCCCGGAGGAGTAGGACTCCTGGCGCGCCACCCTTGGCCGGCCAGCCCCTCCCCTTCCTCCTTTATATACGGGGGCAAGGGGGCACCCTAGAACACACAAGTTAGATCTTTGGATCGTTCCTTAGCGTGTGCGGTGCCCCTCCACCATATTCCACCTCGGTTATACTGTCGCAAGCTTAGGCGAAGCCCTGCGCCGGTGAAACATCAAGATCGTCACCACGCCATCGCTCGACGTAACTCTCCTCGACACTCGGCTGGATCGAGTACGAGGGACGCCATCGAGCTGACGTGTGTCAAGAACTCGGGGCGTCGGAGTAACGGCGCCGGATCGGTCGGATCGCGAGGAGAACGTCGACTACTTCCTCTACGCCAGATCGCTTCGCCGGGTCTACAAGGGTATGTGGACAACACTCTCCCCTCTCGTTGCTATACATCACCATGATCTTGCGTGTACGTAGGAAAATTTTTGAAATTACTACGTTCCCCTACAACTGTATCAATAGGTTAGTACCAAAATGATATAAAATGACTATATAACGATTGTAAAACATCCAAGAATAATAATATAACAGCATGGAACAATAAAAAATTATAGATACGATGGAGACGTATCAGCCTTTTTCAAGGAGGCAAGTTATTTAGCATGAACATCAATGTTTGCACCAATTTTCAAGCATAGTTCATCATTTCGTGCTTCCTCATATTGGACTTTTCGCTCAAGGATTTCATACTTTTCCTTTTCCTTGGTGATGAGGGTTTCGAGTTCCTTAATGGTGATGGTGTGCTTACTCACCATCTCCATAAGCATACGAAACATAGTGAGCTTCTTTCCTTTGAGGGAGCACATGAACTTATTAGTTTAGCAAGCATAGGATCATCTATATCATCATCATAATAATTATCCTCCACATCATGATACTCCTCACAAGGAGTAGAAGGAGTGAAAAGAGGAGGGTTTGACCATGGGGTTACCTTGACCTTGTCATGAGAGTTTTGGCCCTCTCCATCTTCTACCACGGCCTTTGCCATTAGGCACTTGTGAGCGTTGCCCTTGTAGTCTTTCATATAGTTGTAGGTGACAACATCACCACTCTTGTTGACTAGCCTCAATGTGTTTTGAGAATCTTGAGCTACTCCGACAACACCACTCACATCATCCGGATTGGATTATTCATGAGCAACCATTGGTTTCCCATCTCTCTTCTTGAGCTTGGAGTTCAAAGAATTTATCAACTTCTTCTTGGGAAAGGTCTTGGGAAACCTTGGTTTATCTTCTCTCTTCCCATAAGGGCAATCGTTGGAGAAGTGGTTGATTTCTTCATAGTTGTAGCATTTTCTCACTTTCTTCTTCTGGAATCTTCCCTTGAAATTTCCCGCGCTAAACCTCTTGACGAAGAGGGCAATTTCTTCATATGAAGGGATCTCATCGGAGTCAATCTCATCACCATCTTCATCATCATCTTCTTCTTATTCTTCACTTTGCTCTTCTTCACATACATGCTTAGCCTTCAATGCAAGATTGATCTTTGATGTTGAGGTACCGTGCATGGCAAGATGTTTTGTAGCTTTTTCCTTTCACTCTTCAAATAGTTGGAAAGTGGATATGATGTCATCCAGAGTCATTTCCTTGAATCCATGGTGTTGTATTATGTCCCACACCATTTGGTGATGATATGGAGCAAGAGCATGAAGCAACTTGTCCACGAGAAATTGCTTAGTCAAGTTGAATCCATCATGTGTCCTGTCGCAATCACAAGACTCGATGTCGGTGGTGAGAGTCATGAGATGCTCAAGGAGCTGCTTGGGGGATTCACCTTTCTCCATACAAAAGTTTTGCAATTGACCCTTGGCAATTTCATATCGAGCAATCAGCAGAGTGGAGGTGTCGGTCTTGGTCCTCACAATTCTATCCCATAATTCCTTGGCACTTGTGATGTGCATGTATGGTCTCCTTTGCTTGTCAGTCATACCTCTCCTTATGCACATGGTTGCGGTGTCGTTGAGATTCTTGTCATATACTTCTCTTGGTGTAAGATTCTTTCGTTCAACCACTTGGTAACCATACTCCAAGATCTCCAACGTCTCATCGTTTCCATATCGAAGATGATCCGGCATACCAACTCTCCAAAAAGCGAAATCGGTAGTGTCATCAAGTAAAGGAGGTTTACCTTGAGGTTATACTTTGGTTTCTCTATTTGAGGTCTTGCATAAAGCCATGGAACACTCGAGTGATCATTCCTAGGAGGTTGTTGGCGAAGTGGAGTAGGCACAGTTGGCCTCGAGGCCGTACCACCCGAAAGTGGTGCAAGCATCGTGGTTAATGTGGCTAGTCTCATTTGGACCAAGGCCTCAAGAGAAGTATCATGCTCCTCCTTTTGCTTAGCAAGGGACCGTTCCAGATCCTCAGAAGTAAAGGACTTGGTTTCCGTAGAAGCCACCCTTATCCTTCGGATTCGCAACAAGGGGAGTCCCATCGGGGTTCATCTCGCTCTAGGGCGGTTGAGCCACAAGAATAGAGCACGAGGCTCTGATACCAATTGAAAGGATCGAGATGGACCTAGAGGGGGGTGAATAGGAACAATTACAAATTTTAATTGTTACTTGGCAATTTTAGGCAATAATGCGGAGTATGAAAGTGAGCCTAACAATTGCAAGTATGATGCTGAGAGCTAAGCAAGGTAAACAAGTAATACAAGTATGTGAGTAAGCAAGCACAATATGATATAAGTAAAGCCTAAGAGACAGGTAACCACAAGTAGGAAGTTAGGGTTAGGGATAACCTCAACTCCGAGAGACGAGGATGTATGCCGATGTTCACTTCCTTGGACGGAAGCTACGTCACCGTTAGAGAGGTGGATGTTACCACTAAGGCACACCAACGTCACGAAGGCTCACCCTATTGTTCCTTTGAGACAACACCACGAAGGCGTTTCTCAACCACTAGAGGTAGACCTTAGGGTAGTCTCCAAACCCTCACAAACTTTCCGGGGGTAATCACAATGGTCGATTGCTCTCCGAATGACTACCACCTAGGAGTCTCCAACCTCCAAGAGTAACAAGATCAAGGGAACCGCTCAAAACTTGCTCAAATCATGAATTCCTTTGGTTGAGAGGAGGAGGAGAGAGAGAGAGAGATGCTCTATCTTTTGATTGGAACAACACTCAAGAATCCCCACAAACGCTCTTGGGATCTAAGATTTGGTGGAAGCAAGAGAGAGTGAGAGAGAAAGTTGTTCTTGGAATCTTTGCACTGTGTTGGACAAACCCCCCACAAGTGGGGAAGAGGGTATTTATAGTCCCGATGCAAAAGTGGCCGTTGGAGGTCTCTTATGCTGAACAGACATCGAACGTCCGACAGGTACCGGACGTCCGAACAAAAAAGTTGGACCGGACATCTGGCAGGCACCGGTCGTCCGGACAGAAAAGTTGGACCGGACGCACGACAGGCACCGGTCGTCCGTCACATAGATAAATCTAGTGTAGTAGAGGAGAGGGAAGACGCACACGGAGCGGACGTCCGAGAGAGTCGGTCGTCCGAGAGGAACAGACTTCCATTGATTTCGGCTCTGTGAAGTGGCACTGGACGGCTGGTCACCACCGGACGTCCGGAAGTCGATCGTCCGAAGGGAACGGAAATCCGTGAATAACTCTCTGAGACACGGTGCCGGACATCCGAGAGCACCGGGCATTCGGAGAGCAGGGAAGCACCGGAAGTCCGGAGACTGGCGGTCGTCCGGACAGAAACAGAGGCCAAAAGGCCAACAGAGATAGGAACACTTTCTAAGATATTTTATTCTAGAGTTTGAGCAAGTCTTTTGCAAGAACCTGTGATTCCCTCTTAATAATGCGGGATCCCTATACTCAAATAAAAGTAAAACAGAGAAGTAAAACAGAGAAGGATCTAAAGCTTTGCATCTTGTCTCACCTTCCTTTGAGTATCTTGAATATGTAAGTTTTGAACCACACTAATATCTTTCGGTAACAAAACCTGAGATGCACTTGACATAATTGATTAGTTCCCTATATGTATGTTGTCAACAACTTATCAAAATAAGATTAAGGGCATGATTGCACTTTCACCCTAGCGGCGGCGGCGCGCGAAACGACCGCTCATGCGAGCGCGCGTGGCGCATGGAACGTCGTCGTTCACTCTGGAGGCACAACGGCGGCTGTTTCTTTGGCCTTCTTGCTTGATTTTCTATGGAATGTGTTTATCACCTTTATTAGGTGGTTTCACTGCCATATTTGGGTGGTTTCTCCATAAAATGACTATTGCTCCAAAAGACATAACCTGAAGGATCATCAACAAAAATAAGTGCACAAACGCGGTAAAATTCCACAAAGCCCACCTTGTATGCACAAAATATAAAGGAAAAACATCAGTAAATTGGACTCATCACGGCCTAACGCTAACGCCATTGCCGTCATCGTTCCTGCCACCACCCGCTCCAATGACTGCCAAGGAGGAGGAGGAGTTGGTTTGGCGGGTGATGGAGGACTTTGTCAACATCCACGACGAGACCCAGTGGCAGGGTCTCAAAGAAATGGTGGCCCTCTCCGCGGCCAGCGACATCGCCATCTTGGAGCTGGACATGGCCGTCAAGGAGGAGGCGGTGGAGTAGCCCCCATCGCGTCGTTGGTGCGCACGAGGTGCTCGTGGTCATCGACGGCAGCGGAGATGGCCGACGCAGTGGGTGTCGGCCATGGTCACCCACGCCCCCACGGTCACCAGAGCAGGAGCCGTCCCTACCACGGGAGGAGGTGGTGTAGGCGCCTCCAGCCTGGCACCCACCGCCGTACGTCGACCACACCAGGGACGACGACGAGGAAGACGGCGACAACTGGAGACGAGGGCGGCCGCGGCGGCGACCAGGGGCATACTAACTAGTTTTTTATGTCTTTTAATTTTTAGTTTATTTAAGAAATGTGTTGGACTGGACTTTTGTAGACGTTAATGTTTATATTAATATTTTAAATTATTTACAATGTCTATTTGGGTTTGTTTTGGTGTCAAATTTCAAGCCGAAAAAGGACATTTTACGATGCGGCGGGCCGGTTGGGCGTACCAACGGTCGTACGACAATGATCAGACGCGCGTGTTCGTTTTGCCGATCCAAATGGACAAAATTCAGATAAAACGGACGTACCTTTGTGCTCGTACATTGGAGTTAGCCTTAGTCCCGTCTCATCGCGGGACAGGCGGTACATTTCGAAGGCGTCGGATCCTAATCTCTGTGTTCCCAGAAGAACAATGCTACGAAATTCTACGGGTCAAAAAAGGAAACAGCGGTGCAAAATGCAAGTGCGAGCTCCTGCGATGCCATGCGTTCAATTGGATTTCCGTAGCATTTGGCGTACCACGGCAGCTGCCCGGAACCACTTCACAAAATGCACGGCAGCTCTTTTCATTTACTACTGACACGAACCTCCTTCATGATTATTGGGACCCCGAAATTGGAAAAGTCAAGGCGTACTACAGCGCCACCTGTGCTCAATCATTTCAGCACATTCTAATGATTCCGTAACTAATTTACTTTACGATCATTGTGCGATTCCATGGCGATTAAGAACTGCCTAATCCCTCCCTCCTTCCACATGCGATGCGGCGAAAAGGATCGTAGAATGCACATATGCCTGGGTCGAAACTTTGTTTAGATTTTGGAACGTACAACAGTAATTTATGCGGAGCCTAAATTTAGCTGATCTAGCCACGAGTACAGCCCTTATTGCCCACCTGCACACCTGCTTGCATTGCACCTACCTACAAACGTACACGCGATATCCATTAATTTGGTGATCCACCCATGGCACGAAAGGACAGGGAACCTAAACCGCACGGAGGTCTCAATAAAATCACCACACGGCCAACTCAATTGGCGCTTGTAGGTTGTCCTAGACCTAGACCTAGAGGCCGTGTACCGTGTCGACACCGTAGCCGTGTACGAGCACCGGAGGATCTACCTTTCTGTTAGGAGGCAGGCATCCTGCGCACGTACATCGATTGGTTCGTGAAAAACCTCGCACTGTCACGTGACAGCCGCCTAGATTTCGTTAGGATCACGTGCAGGCGCAGTGTTCTGATGAGTGAATACCGGGTTCAATTTCAATTCGGAATCTGTTGGAGTACGTTACCGTCCTGAGTGTGTCCAGGCAAGCGCCGAATCTCGCCAACAATGAGTGCCTCTGATCTTCTGGGGCTGAGATAACGCGCACCAACCGGGCCGTTTCGGCCCCGGTCACCCGGACGACACGACTGCACGAGAGGCCCCTGGGAAGACACACCGGCTTCCTTGTGCTCTGACGCTTCCCTCCGAACCACCCACTGTTCCAGGGAATCTTTGCGTCCCCTTGCAGACAAAAAGCACCCGGTTCTTCTCCTAGCGCCCGAGTTGACGCATGAAGCCGTCTGTTAAAGAAAAAAAACCGTGCGAGTCTGCGAGATGGAACGAACGAACGAGTTCGACAAATTTCAGAGTCGTCGCATGCGCCGCGATACGACGCAGCCAATCGAGTTGCCAAACAGGCTGCGAACGTAGGCTGCAAGGACGTGTACTCGTGAATGTGTGTGCGTGCTTGGGTGCCAGTGGCACACACGATTCTACAGCCCATATTTGCTGCGTTCGGTTAAATCGTGATGGGCCCATCGAAGAGAAAAGATGGGCATGCAAGACGTGTGCATCAACCTCACGTCGCTGTTTTACAGCAGCTGTGTTAGCGGTGTCGCATGAAGAAGACGTGTATATGTGAGCTGCATGACTGAGAACGAAGCCCCACCAGCGGTGTCGCCAGGTGTTTCCGCTTGTTTCACGTGACTGTCAAGTGTCAACAGATCGCTCGCGCCTTCGCGGCCCGTACGTCTCGCTGTGGAGAAACCGAAGCCCCACCAGCCCACCTAGGCACCCTGGTGTGTGCCTGTGTTGCTGCTGCTCGGCCACGTCGCGCAGCGGAGGGGGCGCACCGCAGAGCAGGACGCGCGGTGCCGAGGCGCCAGAGGGGAGCATGAGAGAGGAACGTGACACCGGCAGGCAAACTGAAAGCGCGCGCCACGCTGCATCGCACCGCTCGTTCGAGTCGACGAGTTGGGAGCCGCTCTGTCGCCTCTGCATGGGCGAGCGGGTTACGCGCTCGGTGCGCTTTGAGCGGCCAGGAATGCTGGTAGCATCATCTGTTGCTCGCGACGTCACCGGGCAAGGCCGAACAGTTGCTCCTTTGACCACGCACCCGCCGATATATCTTTCCTTTGTATAATCCCTGATCCCTACACCTGGCGAGGGCATACTGCTGGACTCGTGTGCCGATAGCTGGTTTTCCGATGCTTTTTCAGATCAGTTTTTTTCTATGCTTGTGTGCTCCTATGTTTCTTTGTGCTGCTCTCCCAAAAAATAAATTATTTTGATTCAACCATCCCATTCTCACGTCAGCAACTTAAAGTATTACTCATATATTTAGTTGTTTAATCATATAAGTATTAATCCTTCAATGACAGCAGTACAAGGATTTTTAGGAACTCTTATTAGTTGTTTGAATACCGAGTTGCATTTTTGTACAATTGATGCTAATGTTGGCATTCTTTGGTGATAGAATGAAAGAGATAATTAACTTGAGCACGGTTTAAACTTTTGCTTTTGTTGAGAGTTAAGGCATTATCGGAAAAAAATTATATGAGACCAGTTCTCACGGTTTGCAGGTGAGACCCGCCCTGATGGATGACATGTGGCATTCACAAATCACAAAGCATCTAATCTCTTTCCCTGATTTCAGGTGGGGGTGGGGTCGATGTTTTGTGATTTGTGAATGCCACGTGTCATTCATCAGGATGTGTCTCACCTGCTAACCCGTGAGACCTGGTCTCATAGAATTCTTTTCCGGCATTACCCCCTCCTTTGAAAGAAATGCCAAGAAACACTAATGACCCTTCGACTATATCCTCAAACCATATTGTACATCTAACAAGAAAGTAGGGAATGACATATAAGTCGTCTAGTCCAAGCGGGTGATGGGATTGCTCGTATATATGTCTGGTGAATGAATTTCCCTCATGTGGCATCAACCCAAACCCGTCATCCATTAATATTTGGATCCTAACTTTTTTCAATTTCATTCCACATGCCACCACTTCATGTGGCCCTTTCTCGCGGCGTGATATCTTCAAATTAGAGTGAAGTGCGTCATAGGTCTTTGAACTATTTCAGAGGTGTCACGTAGGTCCTCGAACTATGAAAATCGCCATCTAGGTCCTCAAACTATTTCAAAGGAGCCACGTAGGTCCTTGAAGTATTTCAGAGGTGTCACATATATACACACTTATTACACTTCAAGGATTTCTGAGGACCTAGATGTCACTTTTCATAGTTTAAGGACCTACGTGGCACCTTCGAAATAGTTCAAGGACCTAGGATGCACTTCACTCTTCAAATTAGCTGCCAAATATTGTCTCATGGCCCAACATATTGTCCCTGATGGTAAATTCATTTTGTTCTGGGCAAACAATTGGAAGCTTGGTGGTTCCTCTACCATTCTGAGTGAGAAATTCTCAAGAATTTTTTTGAATGTGATTGATGGACTCTTCTCCATCCATGAGGTCGTGTCAAATGAGCTTTTATCCAACTTCCATCTGCCATTGTCTTCTGAGGCTCATGTGGAGTTTATGAGCAACTACTTGTTTTTGTTAATCTGGTTGAAGAGGCAAGAGATGTGTGGCGATGGCCTTTTAATTCGGATGTGCACATCCCCAAATCTTATTACACCGATGTCCATGCAGACATTGTGGTGGACCCGATTTTTCAGTGGATATGAAAATGCTCATGCACTCTCAAGATAGAAATGTTTGGTTGGTTACTACTGATGGACCGTGTGAACACAAGGAATATGATGCAAAGAAGGCCTTGGCATGTGGATGATGACACCTATGTGTTGTGCCCCAATTTGATCAATGAAGATATTGCTCATTTTTTTTACTTGCAGTTTCAGTAAGAGAGTTTAGAACTATCTTTAGATCAATTGGGTGGCTCGGCCCGCTATGACCACCTACTAAATGGCTGTTGTTGCTAGGAGAGACTTTGAAAACCCTTTTTTCACTAAGGTAGTGTTCACAACTGCATGGAACACGTGGGCTATCAGGTATTCAAAGGTTTTTCGGAAAGGAAGACCATTGTTAGAACTTGGAAGCATAATTTCATCTATGATATTACACTTCTTTGACATAGGATCAAATGTAAATGTAAGGCTAGAGTCTAGACTTGGATTTCTTCTTTATTCTAGCTCTATGGATGACTAGCTACGTGTACGTTTTCTAGCCCAGGTAGATTGTATGTAACCCTCGTTTTTCTTTAAGTTTTCATAAAGGGGTTGTGAGGCTGTTTGGCTTGTAGTACATAGTAAAAAAAACATAAGGGAATTTGGTAAATGCAACATGAAGAATTTCTCAGATACGCATGAGTGAGGCTTATTTGGCTTGTGTTTTAAAGGTTATGTCTAAACCTATTGGTGGAGAGCCAAGATTATCGATTCAGATCTCACTTAACCGAATTATCGCTTCGGCCCTCCCGTAGTCCCTTACACCCGTACTCAGTTTGTTGTCGCGCACATAACATAGCACGTTTTTTTAGCAAAGCAACATAGTACAGGTGGTAGAAGCGTAAAGACAATATCACACTTATAGCGACTATAGCTTTCATCTCGCTGAAGCATTTTCTCTCCCGTCGTAAACATGGCCGGCCCGTTTCAATGTTTTTCGATAGCCGGCGATGTTCACGTTCAATCGCTCACTGTAGTTGTTGTTTCGTTCGACTTGTTTGATTTTCTTTCCTTTTTCTATTTTTTCTTTTGGATTTATTTGTTTCTTCCCCTTTTTCCGATCTTTCGGTTTTCTTTTCTGTTCACTGGTCCCCCCCCTTCATTTTCATGGGTTTTGATGGATTTTCCTTTTTCTTTCTTTCTTCTATGATTTTTTTGGTTCTTTTCTTTCCCGATTTTCTTCCATTTTTTAGGCTTTTTTGTTTTCTTTTGTTTTTATTTTTGTTTTCCTCTGTTTCTTTTTTGTTTTATGTTGTTCTTTGTTTTATCACTGGTTTTTTCTTTCTTTCATGGTTTTTCTTTTGTTTCTTTTTTTTGTTTCTTTCTCGGTTTTCATTCATTATTTTCTTTTCTTTCTAACTTTCTTGTTTGTCTTCCATTCTTCCGCTTGTTCGGTTTTCTTGTTTTTTCTTCGACACATGTCTTTATTTTTATACACATTTGTACATTTTTTAATCAAAATGTTCCTGGTTTATACAAAAACTATACAATGTATTTAACATCCATGAACTTTTTTCATACACATTGTACATTTTTTGTATAAACCAGGAACATTTTTGCATACATGTTTACATTTTGTAAATATGTGATTAATATTTTTATACAAGATCAACATTTTTAAAGTTTATGCTTTTATGTTCAGTTTTTATATGCATGTTCCATATTTTTCATATACATCGGGAACATTTATTTTATACATTTTAAAAAAAACATGATCAACATGTTTTCATACACATTGTATTTTGTATACATGAAAAACATATTTTCTATACATATTTAACATTTTTGAATGCTAGAATAACATGTTCAAATACTTGAATTTTTAATGCTTCATTAACAGTTTTTTAAATACATGATCAATTTTTCCATACACATTATATTTTTTATTCATTTCTTGTATGCATGAGAAATATTTTATCTATACCCAATTAACTTTTTCCAATTCTTGGTTAACATTTTTTTAAATGTTTTTGTAATGTAGAGTATTTATTTAGAAAATTTGGAAGTATAAAGAGAAATTAAAAATAAATCAGAAAAGGAAAATAGAAAAGTGAAATCAGAAAAGAAAAGAAAAACAAGGCAGTGGCTTCTCGCAGGCTGGGTTGCCCAATTTATCATGACGCCTGAAGCGAGCAGACGATCTGTCTCACTTGAAGCGAGACATAGTCGCGCCCTCGTACAAGGGCTTCAGCCTCTAGACTTTAAAAGGCCTACTTAACAAAGTTAGACATAGTCACGCCCTCGTACAAGGGCTTCAGCCTGTAGACTTTAAAAGGCCAGTAGGCCTATATATTGCATATTTGCCATGCTACTACTCAGGCTAGCATTTGGTTCATCTATGTGCCGGATCATTCTAGAGCGATAAGCAGCAAAAAAATACTGTCCCAAAATAAGTGACTCAAAAATGACTCAACTTTGTACTAACTTTAGTACAAAGTTGACTCACTTTTGAGTCACTTATTTTGGGACGGAGGGAGTAGCAGAGTAAGATATGCATCACAGTAAACTAGGCTAGGCAGCATTAGTTTTTTTTTTTGAGGCAACCTCACGAAGCTTTTATTAAGTCGTCACAATGTTTACAGGGATGGATGGTAAATTCCCGGGATGACCTAACCAAACATGGCGGCCATCACCGAGAGATAAAGCATGCTTCGCTAAGTTGTGAGCTTCAAAATTTGAGCTCCTAAACTCATGATTGAAATTACATAAATCAAAAGCTAAAGAATGTTCGACTATCTCATGAATGACTGCTCCGTAAGTTGACAAATTCTCCTTATGTATGTCCTGAACCACCATTTTGCAGTCCGATGCCACGTGGATACTCCTCAGATAGAGATCATCTGCCAGTGCTAGTGCCTCTCGTATAGCAAGTGCTTCCAAAGTCGGGGGATCCGCAATGTATCTAAAGGAAAGAGTCGAGGCTCCCATGAACATACCTCTTTCGTCTGCAAATCACCCCCACAGCCCCACCATTTCTGGTTACCGCTGCATCGGCGTTAAACTTCGCATAACCTGATGGCGGTCCAAGCCACTGTGCTGGTCGGCCTCTGGTAGAAGGGATCAAGGAAGGATGCCTCTTCTGGGTAACTCGCAGCTCGTCCAAATATTGTGATATGAAGCTGTTGACAGAGTATGGAACCTGAAAAATATTCTCATGAATTGCTTTACGCCTTGCATACCAAAGTGCCCAGAGCGTCACCATCAAGCGGTTGAAAAGTTCACTCGTCAATATTTCATGTAGTGCAAACAACCACTCCTTTGGACCATCCTCCTCGCGCTCAACCATATGCTGGACCAACTCCTCCGGTGCCAAAGCCCAAACACTTGCTGCCATAGGACATGAAATGAGGGCATGTTTCCATGTATCAGTCGCCCCACATAGCAAACAAGTGTCCTCTGCAGCATTAGGTGAGACCTCCTGTTCGGCACTCTCAACGCCAGTTAGTGTTGCTGGCGCTCACGGCGATGCAAAGCGGGCCGACCCAGCAAACATAAAGAAAAACAATTGATTACTGGTTCCACTAATGTTTGTTGCACTTGTTCCACTCGGTCTTCACGATCCGCTCGAGCGGATCAGCCCCTCTTTCTGCTCGCTTGCTTGAGATATTTCCATGGTTGACCGGTTCACCTGCTGACCAGTTGACTGTTGACTTCAAGAAAAAGTTCATAAAACTTGAAAAGAATTCACCGAAACGGATAAAAAATCACGAACTTGAAAAAAGTTCATGGATTTAAAAGTTCCTAGAAATTGAGAAGAATTCACGAAAATGAGATAAGTCCACCAATTTGTAAAAATAACAAAATTTGAAAAGGTTCACGAATTTGAAAAACTTTGTATCGATGGAGAAAAGTTCATGAAAATAAGAAAAAAATGTAAATTTTGAAAAGGTTCACAAACTTGGAAATATATAATGAATTTGAAAAATGTTTTGAAATTTGAAAAGGTTTATGAGATTTGAAAATTTTCATGAGATTTGAAAAGTTCACAAAAATCGAAATAAGTTCACAAGCTAAAAGTTCGCAAAAACTAGAAAATAATAAAATTTCACGAATTTAAAATTGTTCAGAAAAAATAAGAAGGGGAAAATAAAAATAAAAAAGGAAGAAAACCAATACAAAAACACAGCCGGAAAACGTAAAATCAAGAAGTAAATGGGCGGACCGCACTTAAAGTAGCTTACATGTGTGTGTGTGTGTGGGGGGGGGGGGTCGACGCAAATGCCCTTAAGCTGACCTTAAGGCGCCGAATAGGGATTGACGCACTAGATTGTACCAAAAAATTAGCAACCATTTGCTTTAACAAAAAGTCTACATGCCTATACAATAAAAATATATTTATTGTTTTTCATGGGAAGACATTTAATTATTAATATTAGTCGGATAACCCACGGATAGGACCTTACACCCATGCCCTGCCCAAACTAATCGGGTTACCCATGGTTGTCCGTGCCCATGGGCTCTCTTTAGCTGGCGAACATTCGCTTGGAGGGGGTGTCATTTCGAACAATTTTGCTGGCGGTTTTAGTTGTGAGAGGATGACAATTTTTTTCAGCAAAACATTTTTCGTTTAAAACAGCCACCCTTTAATCTCACGAGGTAACTAAAACTATCCGAAAAAACGTTCGTTTGCCATCTCCCTTCCAACCGACCCAGATAACATTACCGAATTTAAAACCTTCTATTTGTAGTTGTTCCTACGATCGATAAAACCCACCGTACCAATTAACAGGAAACCAACAAAACAAGGTTCCCTCAAAACAAAACAAAACAAAAGGCAAACAAAACAAGGAAACAAGCAAGCATGCGAACCAACCTGTGATTGGATGATTAGAGGGACAGTGATATTTCCAACCCATCAGGGTTCAAGTCCTGGTGCTCGCATCATTTTTAGATTTATTTTTGGATTTCTAGCGATGCGTTTTCAGTGGGAGGAGACGTTTCTGTCGACGAGAAGACTCTACGGTGACTTCGTAAATCTCAAGATGATATGCCAGCTCAGTCTCTCGAAGGTGCTCATAGGGGTAAGGTGTGCATATGTGCGTTCATAAGGATAAATGTATGTGCGTATGTATGAACGTTTGCGTTTGTACTGTGCTAAAAAAAAACAAGCAAGCATCACATCTCTCCTCCCCTCCCATGAGCGCTGCCGTTGCTACCTGTCGCAACCCTCATTCTCGAGGTGCAGGTCGTCTCTCTTTTCGACGACTCGCAGCTAGCCGTTGCCGGTCACCGACTAGCAGGTGGCTGCCGATCATCCCCAGCCTCCATTCCAAATGCCAAGATTGCCGGCTACATATCCCCGTGGGCTGGACGAGTTGAAAGCCGGCCGACATCTCCAGTCGTGAGTTGCAGTTACCTTTGCACATCATCGCTTCTCCTTTTCCTTATTTATCTCTTTGTCATGTGTGTGCTATATATTGGACAAAATCCCCACAAGTTGATACAGTGTTTTATTTATCTTTTTGCCATCTTTTTTTCATGCGAGAAAATTTCAATCTATTCATCAACTCTCATGGCAGTACAAAGAACATAACAAATAATAAAAATTACATCCAGGTCAATTGACCACCTAGCGACAACTACAAGCACTGGAGCGAGCCGAAGGCGTGCCGCCTTCATCGCCCATCCTTCACCGGAGCCGGCAAAACTCATTGTAGTAGACAGTCGAGAAGTCGTCGTACTAAGACCCCATAGGACCAACACACCAGAATATCAACCGTCGCCGATGAAGCGAAACGTACATCAGAAAAATCCAACCTGTAGACGCACCAATACTAGATCCATGATGATCTGCCAAAGACCAACATGGATCGAATCCCACGAGATCCGCCAAAGACACACCTCCACACGCCTTCCGACAATGTTGTACGCACCACCGAAACGGGGACTAGGCGGGGAGGACCTTATTCCAACTACACGGAGCCGCCACCGTCTCGCCTCCCTAAGTAGGACACAACTCCTGATCAGCCCTAAAAAAACCTAAAAACATAGCAGGAGCCCTCCCATCGGCGAGGGCCGAGGACCACCACGCCTCCATGGCCCTAAGGCCACAAGAGACAAGGCGGATTAGCGGTGACGCCAGCGAAAGGTGAGAAGACTCTCGTCCTGGGTGGAGTTTCTCGTGAGGAGAGATAGATATGATGAATCATTTAGTTGTTGTGTTTTAGTTTGTTTAGCTCTGCATTTACCTTCCCTTGGCTCTAAACAACCAAGTTGGCGACTGCCACACCGCTAAGTCACAGAGCGGATGATCAATGCCTGTCGTGGCGGTGGCGCTAACGCCTTGTACAATGTTAGATGCTTGGAGAGGTGCTTGGAAAAATAAATCAGGTTTTTCTGAAGCATTAGTGCCTATTTCTACAGAAGAGGTGCCTAACTAAGCGTCCACCCTTTACGAATAAACACCGGTGCTTAAAGAAACACTGGTTTATTTCTCTAAGCACCTCTCCTAATTGTCTTGCATTGTACATGGCCTAACTTGCTAGACTAAATATTTTATGTCGCAAACATCATATGGATATTGTGCCACCTTTTTTTAAGCCCAAACTGTAGAACAATCGTTCTATGGTAAATTTTATTAATCAAAATAAAGTTACAAATATAAAACAAACAAAAAGGACAGGGGAACCTAATCAACCAATGCCTTGCCTAGTAATCATGAGGTATCCACGGCGCCGGCATAGTCGGGTTTCAGAGGGGCTTGGTTGTAATTTCCTTTTGTGTGTGGACCTTTCTGTAATTTGGCCGTATTAATACCAACTCCTTTTCTCGCAAGAAAAAGAGGGACTGGTTTTCTCTGCCAACATCATAGATGTGCAGTAACCCATTCCTGTAGGCGCCTCAGATACTTTGCCTTTATTCTATGCTGCATTGGAATCAAATATTTCTGGAGCAAAAAATTCCAGCAGCTAATGATGGGCACTTGTCTGAAGATCTTGCCATTTCTCCAAGTCCAAATTCTCCAACATTCTTGAATGATGATATCCAATGCTATTTCCTTGGGTAGTGAAGAATGCAAAAGTAAGATATCGTCAAAGCTTGAAATGCCTAGTTTCCAGTTAGGAACCGTGCTTTCCCAACATTTTTGGGCAAAGGGGCAATCCCAAAGAGATGTCTTTCCTCGGTGTGCCCATTTCAATAGACACAGTTATAGCAGTCTAAGTGCACATTTTCCCTCTTAAGCAGATTTCTAGTGTTAACTGTGTCATGCAGTAGATTTAGACATCTCTTTCCTGACTATATCTTCCCGATTTATTAAATCGAGATCAATCTATAAAACTCCTTCCTGACTAAATCTTTCCGAGATTTTTTGTCAAGACTTAGAACAAATTATGCAAAGAGTTTTGTTTCCAAGACCCATTTATAGCTTAGATATCTTCATCAAATTATCTTTCTGATTTATTTGCATAAAATATAGGCCAATTTAAAGGACCCTCTTAGCTGGTGAACGTTCGCTGGAGGGGTATCATTCCGAACGATTTTGCTGCCAGTTTTAGTTGTGAGGGGATGTCAACTTCTTCAGAACAACGTGACAGTTTCTTCAGAAGAAGTCATTTTTCGTTTAAAACCGCCACCATGTGATCTCTCGGAGCAATAAAAATGTTGGAAATATGCCCTAAAGGCAATAATAAAAGTATTATTATATTTCATTGTTCATGATAATTGTCTTTTGTTCATGCTATAACTGTATTATCCGGAAATCGTAATACACGTGTGAACACATAGACCACAATATGTCCCTGGTGAGCCTCTAGTTGACTAGCTCATTGTGATCAACAGATAGTCATGGTTTCCTGACTATGGACATTGGATGTCGTTGATAACGGGATCACATCATTAGGAGAATGATGTGATGGACAAGACCCAATCCTAAGCATAGCATAAAAGATCGTGTAGTTCGTTTGCTAGAGCTTTGCCAATTTCAAATATCTCTTCCTTCGACCATGAGATCGTGTAACTCCTGGATACCGTAGGAGTGCTTTGGGTGTATCAAACGCCACAACGAATCGGGTGACTATAAAGGTGCACTACATGTATCTCGAAAGTATCTATTGGGTTGACACGGATCGAGATGGATTTGTCACTCCGTATGACGGAGAGGTATCTCTGGGCCCACTCGGTAATGCATCATCATAATGAGCTCAAGTTGACCAAGGTGTTGGCCACGGATCATGCATTACTGATGAGTAAAGTGACTTGCCGTAACGAGACCGAACAAGGTATTGGGATACCGACGATCGAGTCTCGCAAGTAACGCATCAATCGACAAGGGAATTGTATATGTGGTTTGATCGAATCCTCGACATCGTGGTTCAACCGATGAAATCATCGAGGAGCATGTGGGAGCCAACATGGGTATCCAGACCCGCTGTTGGTTATTGCCCGAGAGTCGTCTCGGTCATGTCTGCGTGTCTCCCGAACCCGTAGGGTCTACACACTTAAGGTTCGGTGACGCTAGGGTTATTAGGAAGACTAGTATGTGACTACCGAATGTTGTTCGGAGTCCCGGATGAGATCCCGGATGTCACGAGGAGTTCTGGAAGGGTCCGGAGGTAAAGATTTATATATGGGAAGTTGTTAAAAGGACACCGGAAAGTTTCGGGGGCATACCGGTATTGTACCGGGGCCACCGGAAGGATTCCGGGGGTCCACCGGGAGGGGCCACCCCTCCCGGGGGGCCACTTGGGCTGCGTGGGGAGTTGTCCAGCCCCTGGTGGGCTGGGCGCACCCCCTCCCTTGGGCCCTTGTGCCTAGGGTTGAGGGGGAACCCAGAGGGGCGCCCCTTGCTTGGGGGGCAAGTCCCCCCTCCCCTTGGCCGCCGCCCCCCCTCTAGATGGGATCTAGAGGGGCCGGCCCCCTTCTCCCTTCCCCCTATAAATAGAGGGGTGAGGGGAGGGCAGCCGCACCACAAGCCAAGGCGCAGCCCTCCCCTCCCCAACACCTCTCCTCCTCCGTTGTGTGCTCGGCGAAGCCTCGCTTGAGATCTTGCTTCTCCACCATCACCACGCCGCCGTGCTGCCGGTGGAGCTGTCTTCCTCAACCTCTCCTTCCTCCTTGCTGGATCAAGACGGAGGAGACGTCACCCATACCGTACGTGTGTTGAACGCGGAGGTGCTGTCCGCTCAGCACTTGGTCATCGGTGATTCAATCACGTTGAGTACGACTCCATCATCACCTTGCAAGCTTCGCACGCGATCTACAAGTGGTATGTAGATGCAAACTCTCTCCGTTACTCGTTGCTTAGATGAACTCATAGATGGATCTTGGTGAAACCGTAGGAAAAATTTTAATTTTCTCGCAACGCTCCCCAACAAGTGGCATCATGAGCTAGGTCTATGCGTAGTTCTCTAATGCACGAGTAGAACACAATTTGTTGTGGGCGTGGATCTTGTCAACTTACTTGCCTCTACTAGTCTTTTCTTGCTTCAACGGTATTGTGGGATGAAGCGACCCGACCAACCTTACACGTGCGCTTACGTGAGACCGGTTCCACCGATTGACATGCAGAGTTGCATAAGGTGGCTGGCGGGTGTCTGCTCTCCCACTTTAGTTGGAGCGGATTCGATGAACAGGGCCCTTATGAAGGGTAAATAGAAGTTGACAAAATCACGTTGTGGTTATTCGTAGGTAAGAAAACGTTCTTGCTAGAACCCAATCACAGCCACGTAAAAGATGCAACAACAATTAGAGGACGTCTAACTTGTTTTTGCAGCGATTGATCATGTGATGTGATATGGCCGATGAATTGTGATGTATGAGATCATGTTCTTGTAATAGGATTCACGACTTGCATGTCGATGAGTATGACAACCAGCAGGAGCCATAGGAGTTGTCTTTATTTTTTGTATGACCTGCGTGTCATTGAAGAACGCCATGTAAACTACTTTACTTCATTGCTAAACGCGTTAGTCATAGAAGTAGAAGTAGTCGTTGGCGTGACAACTTCATGAAGACACGATGATGGAGATCATGATGATGGAGATCATGGTGTCAAGCCGGTGACAAGATGATCATGGAGCCCCGAAGATGGAGATCGATGGAGCTATATGATATTGGCCATATCATGTCACAACTATATAATGGCATGTGATGTTTATTATGTTTATGCATCTTGTTTACTTAGGACGACGGTAGTAAATAAGATGTTCCCTTACAAAAATTTCAAGAAGTGTTCTCCCCTAACTGTGCACCGTTGCTACAGTTCGTCGCTTCTAAGCACCACGTGATGATCGGGTGTGATGGATTCTTACGTTCACATACAACGGGTGTAAGACAGTTTTACACAACGAAAACACTTAGGGTTAACTTGACGAGCCTAGCATGTACAGACATGGCCTCGGAACACGGAGATCGAAAGGTCGAACACGAATCGTATGGAAGATACGATCAACATGAAGATGTTCACCGACGATGACTAGTCCGTCTCACGTGATGATCGGACACGGGCTCGTCGACTCGGATCGTGTAACACTTAGATGACTAGAGGGATGTCTAATCTAAGTGGGAGTTCATAATTTGATTAGAACTTTATTATCATGAACTTAGTCTAAAACCTTTGCAAATATGTCTTGTAGATCAAATGGCCAACGCTAATGTCAACATGAACTTCAACGCGTTCCTAGAGAAAACCAAGCTGAAAGATGATGGCAAGAACTATACGGATCGGGTCCTAACCCGAGGATCATCCTCATAGCTGCCAGAAGCAATATGTCCTAGATGGACCGCTAGGTGACGCTCCGTCTGCAGAACCAAGACATTATGAATGCTTGGCAAGCTCGTCTTGATGATTACTCCCTCGCTCAAGGCGGCATGCTTTTGACTTAGAACCGGGCTCCAAAAGCGTTTTGAGCATCACGGAGCATATGAGATGTTCGAAGAGCTGAAACTAGTTTTTCAAGCTCATGCCCGGGTCGAGAGATATGATGTCTCCGACAAGTTCTACAGTTGTAAGATGGAGGAAAACAGTTCTGTCAGTGAACACATCCTGAAGATGTCTGGGTTACACAACCGTATGACCCAACTGAACATTAACCTCCCAGATGAGGCGGTCATTGACAGAATCCTCTAGTCGCTCCCACCTAGCTACAAGAGCTTTGTGATGAACTACAACATGCAGGGGATGGTAAAGACCATTCCTGAAGTGTTCTCGATGCTGAAGTCAATAGAGGCTGAAATCAAGAAAGAACTTCAAGTGTTGATGGTCAATAAGACCACTAAGTTCAAAAAGGGCAAGGGTAAGAAGAACTTCAAGAAGGACGACAAAGATGTTGCCGCCCAAGAAGCCGATTGCCGGAAGAAGTCAAAGAATGGACCCAAGCCCGAGACCGAGTGCTTTTATTGCAAAGGAAGGGTCACCGAAGCGGAACGCCCCAAATACTTAGCGGATAAGAAGGCCGGCAACACCAAAGGTATATTTGATATACATGTGATTGATGTGTACCTTACCAAGACTCGTAGTAACTCCCGGTATTTGATACCGTGATGTTGCTCATATTTGTAACTCACAGCAGAGCTGCGGAATAAACGGAGACCGGCGAAGGACGAGGTGACGGCTTGCGTCGGGAATGGTTCCAGAGTCGATGTGATCGCCGTCGGCATGCTGCCTCTACATTTACCTACGGGATTAGTTTTGAACCTTAATAATTGTTATTTAGTGCCAAGTTTGAGCATGAACATTGTATCAGGATCTCGCTTAATACGAGATGGCTACTCATTTAAGTCGAGAATAATGGTTGTTCGATTTATATGAGAGATATGTTTTATGGTCATGCTCCGATGGTCAATGGTTTATTCTTAATGAATCTCGAGCGTAATATTACACATGTTCATAGTGTGGATGCCAAAAGATGTAAAGTTGATAACGATAGTCCCACATACTTGTGGCATCGCCGCCTTGGTCACATTGGTGTCAAGCGCATGAAGAAGCTCCATGCGATGGACTTTTAGAGTCTCTTGATTATGAATCGTTTGACACATGCGAACCATGCCTCATGGGCAAAATGACCAAGACTCCGTTCTCCGGAACAATGGAGCGAGCAACCAACTTGTTGGAAATCATACATACCGATGTGTGCGGTCCAATGAGCGTTGAGGCTCATGGAAGATATCGTTATGTTCTCACTCTCCGATGACTTGAGTAGATATGGGTATGTCTACTTAATGAAACACAAGTATGAGACCTTTGAAAAGTTCAAGGAATTTCAGAATGAGGTGGAGAATCAACGTGACCGAAAGATAAAGTTCCTACGATCAGATCATGGAGGAGAATACTTAAGTCACGAATTTGGTACACACTTAAGGAAATGTGGAATCGTTTCACAACTCACGCCTACCGAACACCTCAAATAAACGGTGTGTCCGAACGTTGTAATCGCACTCTATTGGATATGGTGCGGTCTATGATGTCTCTTACCGATTTACCGCTATCATTTTGGGGATACGCCTAGAGACAGCTACATTCACTTTAAATAGGGCACCGTCTAAATCCGCTGAGACGACACCGTATGAATTATGGTTTGGGAAGAAACCTAAGCTGTCGTTTCTAAAAGTTTGGGGATGCGATGCTTATGTCAAGAAACTTCAACCCGAAAAGCTCGAACCCAAGTCGGAAAATGCGATTCATAGGATACCCTAAGGAAACCGTCGGGTATACCTTATACTTAAGATCCGGAGGCAAGATCTTTGTTGCCAAGAACGGATGCTTTCGAAAAGAGTTTCTCTCGAAGAAGTAATTGGGAGGAAAGTAGAACTCGATGAAGTACTACCTCTCGAACGGGAAAGTGGTGCAAGGCAGAAACCGTTCTGTGATGCCCACACCAATCAAGAGGAAAACAATGATGATGATCAAGGTACTTGGATCAAGTTACTCTTGAACTTCAGAGGTCCACAAGGACACGTTCCGCACTGCAGTGGTACGCAACCCTGTCCTGGAAATCATGTTGTTAGACAACGGTGAACCTTCGAACTATGAAGAAGCGATGGAGGGCCCGGATTCCAACAAATGGCTTGAAGCCATGAAATCCGAGATAGACTCCATGTATGAAAACAAAGTATGGACTTTGACATACTTGCCCGATGATCGGCGAGCGATAGAAAACAAATGGATTTTTAAGAAGAAGACGGACGCGGATGGTAATGTTACCATCTATAAAGCTCGACTTGTCGCTAAGGGTTATCGACAAGTTCAAGGGATTGACTACGACGAGACATTCTCTCCCGTAGCGAAGCTGAAGTCCATCCGAATCATGTTAGCAATTGCCGCATACTATGATTATGAGATATGGCGATGGACGCCAAAACGGCATTCCTTAATGGACATCTTAAGGAAGAGCTGTATATGATGCAGCCGAAAGGTTTTGTCGATCCTAAGAACGCTAACAAAGTATGCAAGCTCCAATGATCCATTTATGGACTGGTGCAAGCATCTCGAGTTAGAACATTCGCTTTGATGAGATGATCAAAGCGTTTAGTTTATGAGACTTATGGAGAAGCCTGCGTTTACAAGAAAGTGAGTGGGAGCTCTGTAGCAATTCTCCTATTATATGTAGATGACATACTCTTGATGGGAAATGATACAAAACTTCTGGACAGCATTAAGGCCTACTTGAATAAGTGTTTTTCAATGAAGGACATTGGAGAAGCTGCTTATATATTAGGCATCAAGATCTATAGAGATAGATCGAGACGCCTCATAGATCTTTCACAAAGCACATACCTTGATAAGATTTTGAAGAGGTTCAAAATGGATGAGGCCAAGAAAGGGTTCTTGCCTATGTTACAAGGTGTGAGATTGAGCTAAGCTCAATCACCGACCACGGCAAAAGATAAAGAAGAGATGAGTGTCATCCCCTATGCTTCAGCCATAGGATCTATTATGTATGCCATTTGTGTACTGCACCGATGTAAACCTTGCCGTAAGTTTGGTAGCAAGATACCAAAGTAATCCCGCAAGGAACACCGGACAGCGGTCAAGAATATCCTGAAGCACCGAAAAGGACAAAGGACATGTTTCTCGCTTATGGAGGAGACGAAGAGCTCGTCAGTAAAGGGTTACGCCGATGCTAGCTTCGACTCAGATCCGATGACTCTAAGTCACAAACCGGATACGTGTATATGTTGAATGGTGGAGCGAAGAGCTGGTGCAATGCAAGCGAGCTTCGTGGCGGGATCTACCGTGAAGCGGAGTACATGGCAGCCTCGGAGGCGGCGCGATGAAGCGATTTGGGTGAAGGAGTTCATCACCGACCTAGGATTCATACCCAATGCGTCGGGCCGATCAAACTCTTCGTGACAACACCGAGCTATTGCCCTTGCCAAGGAGCCCAGGTTTCACAAGAAGACCAGCACATCAAGCGTCGCTTCAACTCCATCCGTGAAAATGTTCAAGATGGAGACATAGAGATTTGCAAAGTGCACACGAATCTGAATGTCGCAGATCCGCTGACTAAACCTCTCTCAGGGCAAAACATGATCAACACCGTAACTCTATGGGTGTTCAATTCATCACAATGTAACTAGATTGGTGACTCTAGTGCAAGTGGGAGACTGTTGGAAATATGCCCTAGAGGCAATAATAAAAGTATTATTATATTTCATTGTTCATGATAATTGTCTTTTGTTCATGCTATAAGCGTATTATCCGGAAATCGTAATACACGTGTGAACACATAGACCACAATATGTCCCTCGTGAGCCTCTAGTTGACTAGCTCACAGATCAACAGATAGTCATGGTTTCGACTATGGACATTGGATGTCGTTGATAACGGATCACATCATTAGGAGAATGATGTCATGGACAAGACCCAAGCCTAAGCATAGCATAAAAGATCGTGTAGTTCGTTTGCTAGAGCTTTGCCAATGTCAAGTATCTCTTCCTTCGACCATGAGATCGTAACTCCGGATACCGTAGGAGTGCTTTGGGTGTATCAAACGTCACAACGAATCGGGTGACTATAAAGGTGCACTACTGGTATCTCCGAAAGTATCTATTGGGTTGACACGGATCGAGATCGGATTTGTCACTCCGTATGACGGAGAGGTATCTCTGGGCCCACTCGGTAATGCATCATCATAATGAGCTCAAGTTGACCAAGGTGTTGGCCACGGATCATGCATTACGGTATGAGTAAAGTGACTTGCCGTAACGAGACCGAACAAGGTATTGGGATACCGACGATCGAGTCTCGCAAGTAACGCATCGATCGACAAAGGAATTGTATACAGGGTTTGATCAATCCTCGACATCGTGGTTCAACCGATGAAATCATCGAGAGCATGTGGGATCCAACATGGGTATCCAGACCCGCTGTTGGTTATTGCCCGAGAGTCGTCTCGGTCATGTCTGCAGGTCTCCGAACCCGTAGGGTCTACACACTTAAGGTTCGGTGACGCTAGGGTTATTAGGAAGACTAGTATGTGACTACCGAATGTTGTTCGGAGTCCCGGATGAGATCCCGGACGTCACGAGGAGTTCCGGAAGGGTGCGGAGGTAAAGATTTATATATGGGAAGTTGTTAAAAGGACACCGAAAAGTTTCGGGGGCATACCGGTATTGTACCGGGGCCACCGGAAGGGTTCCGGGGGTCCACCGGGAGGGGCCACTGTTGGGGAACGTAGTAATTTCAAAAAAAATTCCTACGCACACGCAAGATCATGGTGATGGCATAGCAACGAGAGGGGAGAGTGTTGTCCACGCACCCTCGTGAGACCGTAAGCGAAGCGTTAGCACAACGCGGTTGATGTAGTCGACGTCTTCACGATCCGACCGATCCAAGTACCGAACGTCACGGCACCTCCGAGTTCAGCACACGCTCAGCTCGATGACGTCCCTCGAACTCCGATCCAGCCGAGTGTCGAGGGAGAGTTCCACAAGATGACGGCGTGGTGACGATCTTGATGTTCTATCGTAGCAGGCTTCGCCTAAGCTTTGCGACGATATGACCGAGGTGGAATATGGTGGAAGGGGCACCCGACACGGCTAAGGAACGATCCGTAGATCAACTTCACGTGTCTATGGGGTGCCCCCTACCCCAGATATAAAGGAGGGAGGGAGGAGGAGGCCGGCCCTAGGAGGAGGGCGCGCAAGGAGTCCTACTCCCACCGGGAGTAGGATTCCTCTTTCCTAGTCCAACTAGGTCAAGGGGGAAAGAGGGAAGTGGAGAAGGAGGGAAGAGGGGGCGCGCCAAAACCCTTTGTCCAATTCGGACTGGGCTTGGGAGGGGCGCGCGCCTCCCCGGCTCCTTCCCACTAAAGCCCATTAAGGCCCAATACTCTTCCCCGTATTCCTGTAACTCCCGGTACTCAAAAATACCCGAATCACTCGGAACCTTTCCGAACTCGAATATAGTCGTCCAATATATCGATCTTTACGTCTCGACCATTTCGAGACTCCTCGTCATGTCCCCGATCTCATCCGGACTCGAACTCCTTCGTACATCAAAACTCATAAACTCATAATATAACATCCATCGGAACCTTGTTGCGGACCCTACGGTTCAAGAACTATGTAGACATGACCTAGAACTATTCTTGGTCAATAACCAATAGCGGACCTGGATGCCCATATTGGCTCCTACATATTCTACGAAGATCTTTATCGGTCAAACCGCATAACAACATACGTTGTTCCTTTGTCATCGGTATGTTACTTGCCCGAGATTCGATCGTCGGTATCCAATACCTAGTTCAATCTCGTTACCGGCAAGTCTCTTTACTCGTTCCGTAATACATCATCTCGCAACTAACTCATTAGTTGTAATGCTTGCAAGGCTTAAGTGATGTGCATTACCGAGAGGGCCCAGAGATACCTCTCCGACAATCGGAGTGACAAATCCTAATCTCAAATACGCCAACCCAACATCCGCCTTTGGAGACACTGTAGTACTCCTTTATAATCACCCAGCCACGTTGTGACGTTTGGTAGTACCCAAAGTGTTCCTCCGCAAACGGAGTTGCATAATCTCATAGTCATAGGAACATGTATAAGTCATGAAGAAAGCAATAGCAACATACTAAACGATCGGGTGCTAAGCTAACGGAATGGGTCATGTCAATCGATCATTCAACTAATGATGTGATCCCGTTAATCAAATAACAACTCTTTGTTCATGGTTAGGAAACATAACCATCTTTGATTAACAAGCTAGTCAAGTAGAGGCATACTAGTGACACTGCTTGTCTATATATTCACACATGTATTATGTTTCCGGTTAATACAATTCTAGCATGAATAATAGACATTTATCATGAAATAACGAAATAAATAATAACTTTATTATTGCCTCTAGGGCATATTTCCTTGATCTCCGACTTGCACTAGAGTCAATAATCTAGTTCACATCGCCATGTGATTGAACACCAATAATCATATCTCAGATATGATTAACACCCATAGTTCACATCGTCATGTGACCAACACCCAAAGGGTTTACTAGAGTCAATAATCTAGTTCACATCGCTATGTGATTAACACCCAAAGAGTACAAAGGTATGATCATGTTTTGCTCGTGAGAGAAGTTTAGTCAACGGATCTGTCACATTGAGCCGTATGTATTTTGCAAATATTCTATGTCTACAATGCTCGCACGGAGCTACTCTAGCTAATTGCTCCCACTTTCAATATGTATCTAGATCGAGACTTAGAGTCATCCAGATCGGTGTCAAAACTTGCATCGACGTAACCCTTTACTGACTAACCTTTTGTCACTTCCATAATCGAGAAACATATCCTTATTCCACTAAGGATAATTTTGACCATTGTCTAGTGATCTACTCCTAGATCACTATTGTACTCCTTGCCAAACTCGATGTAGGGTATACAATAGATCCGTACACAGCATTGCATACTTTATAGAACCTATGGCCAAGGCATAGGGAATGACTTTCATTCTCTTTCTATCTTCTCGCCGTGGTCGGGTTTTGAGTCTTACTCAATTTCACATCTTGTAACACAGTGCAAGAACTCTTTCTTTGATGTTCCATTTTGAACTACTTCAAAATCTTGTCAAGGTATGTACTCATTAAAAAACTTATCAAGCGCCTTGATCTATCTCTATAGATCTTAATGCTCAATATGCAAGCAGCTTCACCGAGGTCTTTCTTTGAAAAACTCTTTTCAAACACTCCTTTATGCTTTGCGAATAATTCTACATTATTTCCGATCAACAATATGTCATTCACATATACTTATCGAAATCTTGTAGTGCTCCCACTCACTTTCTTGTAAATACAGGCTTCTTCGCAAGTCTCAGATAAACTATATGCTTTGATCAACTTATCAAAGCGTATATTCCAACTCCGAGATGCTTGCACCAGTCCATAGATGGATCATTTGGAGCGTGCACACTTTGTTAGCTCCTTTGGATCGATAAAACCTTCTCGTTGCATCACATACAACTCTTCCTCCGTAAACCCATTCAGAATGCAGTTTTATATCCATTTGCCAAATTTCATAAATTGTGGCAGTTGCTAACATGATTTGGACAGACTTTAGCATCGCTACAGCTTGAGAAAATCTCACCGTAGTCAACACCTTGAACTTGTCAAAAAACCTTTTTGCGACAAGTCGAGCTTTGTAGATAGTAACACTACTATCAACGTCCGTCTTCCTCTTGAAGATCCATTTATACAATATGGCTTGCCGATCATCGGGCAACTCCACCAAGGTCCATACTTTGTTCTCATACATGGATCTCATCTCGATTTCATGGCCTCAAGCCATTTCATGAATCTGGGCTCATCATCGCTTCCTCATAGTTCGTAGGTTCATCATGGTCTAGTTACATGACTTCCAAAACAGGATTACCGCACCACTCAGTGCGGATCTCACTCTGGTTTACCTACGAGATTCGGTAGTAACTGATCTGAAGTTACATGATCATCATCATTAGCTTCCTCACTAATTGGTGTAGTAGTCACAGGAACAGATTTCTGTGATTGAACTACTTTCCAATAAGGGAGAAGGTACAATTACCTTATCAAGTTCTACTTTCCTCCCACTCACTTCTTTCGAGAGAAACTCCTTCTCTAGAAAGGATCCATCTTAAGCAACGAATATCTTGCCTTCGGATCTGTGATAGAAGGTGTACCCAACAATTTCCTTTGGGTATTCTATGAAGACGCACTTCTCGATTTGGGTTCGAGCTTATCAGATGAAACTTTTCACATAAGCATCGCAGCCCCAAACATTAAGAAACGACAACTTTGGTTTCTTGCTAAACCACGTTCATATAGTGTCGCCTCAACGGATTTAGATGGTGCCCTATTTAACGTGAATGCAGCTGTCTCTAATGCATGATCCCAAAACGATATTGGTAAATCGGTAAGAAACATCATAGATTGCACTATATCCAATAAAGTGCGGTTACGATGTTTGGACACACCATAACATTGTGGTGTTCTGTGGCGTGAGCTGTGAAACTATTCCACATTGTTTTAATTGAAGACCAAACTCAGAACTCAAATATTCGTCTCCGTGATCAAATCACGAAACTTTATTTTCTTGTTACGATGATTTTTCCACTTTACTCTGAAATTCTTTGAACCTTTCAACTATTTCAGACTTATGTTTCATCAAGTAGATATACCCATATCTGCTCAAATCATCTTGTGAAGGTCGAAAATAATGATACTTGCCACGAGCATCAACACTCATTGGATCACATACATCGGTATGTATTATTTCCAATAAGTCAAGAGCTTGTTCCATTGTTCCGAGAACGGAGTTTTAGTCATCTTGCCCAAAAGGCACGGTTCGCAAGCATCAAGTGATTCATAATCAAGTGATTCCAAAATCCCATCAGATGGAGTTTCTTCATGCGCTTTACACCAATATGACCTAAACGGCGATTGCCACAAATAAGTTGCACTATCATTATTAACTTTGTATTTTTGGTTTCAATATTATGAATATGTGTATCACTACGATCAAGATCCAATGAACCATTTTCATTGGGTGTGTAACCATATAAGGTTTTATTCATGTAAGCAGAACAACAGTTTATTCTCTTACTTAAATGAACAACCGTATTGCAATAAACACGATCAAATCATATTCATGCTCAACGAAACACCAAATAACATTTATTTAGTTTCAACACTAATCCCGAAAGTATAGGGAGTGTGCGATGATGATCATATCAATCTTGAAACTACTTTCAACACACATCGTCACTTCACCCTTAACTAGTTTTCATTTATTCGCAACTCCGTTTGAGTTACTACTCTTAGCAACCGAACCAGTACCAAATACCGAGGGGTTGCTATAAACACTAGTAAAGCACACATAAAACACCAGATATCAAATATACCCTTTTTCACTTTGCCATCCTTCTTATCCACCAAATATTTAGGGCAGTTCCGCTTCAAAGGACCATTTCCTTTGCAAAGTAAGCACTCGGTTTGTGCTTTGGTTCAGCTTTGGGTTTCTTCGTGGGAGTGACAACTTGCTTGTCAATCTACTTGAAGTTCCCTTTCTTTCCTTTGCCCTTTTCTTGAAACTAGTGATCTTGTCAACCATCAACACTTGATGCTCTTTCTTGATTTCTACCTTCATCGATTTCATCATCATGAAAAACTCGGAATCATTTTCATCATCCCTTGCATATTATAGTTCATCACGAAGTTCTACTAACTTGGTGATGGTGACTAGAGAATTCTGTCAATCACTATCTTATCCGGAAGATTAACTCCCACTTGATTCAAGCGATTGTAGTACCTGCACAATCTGAGTACATGCTCACTAGTTGAGCGATTCTCCTCCATCTTTTAGCTATAGAACTTGTAGGAGACTTCATATCTCTCAACTCGGTATTTGCTTGAAATATTAACTTCAATTCTGGAACATCTCATATGGTCCATGATGTTCAAAACATCTTTGAAGTCTCGATTCTAAGCCATAAAGCATGGTGCACAAAACTATCAAGTAGTCATCATATTGAGCTAGCCAAACGCTCATAACGTGCGATCCGCTCCTGCAATAGGTTTGTCACCTAGCGGTGCATCAAGGACATAATTCTTCTGCAAAGCAATGAGGATAAACCTCGATCACGGATCCTATCCGCATCATTGCTACTAACATCTTTCAACACAGTTTCTCTAGGTACATATCAAAACAAACATATGAAAGCAACTTCATGAGCTATTGATCTTACAACATAATTTGCAAAATACTACCGGGACTAAGTTCATGATAAATTTAAGTTCAATTAATCATATTACTTAAGAACTCCCACTTAGACAGACATCTCTCTAGTCATCTAAGTGATCACGTGATCCAAATCAACTAAACCATAACCGATCATCACGTGAGATGGAGTAGTTTTCAATGGTGAACATCTTATGTTGATCATATCTACTATATGATTCACGCCGACCTTTCGGTCTCCGTGTTCCGAGGCCATATCTCGCATATGCTAGGCTCGTCAAGTATAACTCGAGTATTCTGCGTGTACAAAACTGGCTTGCACCCGTTGTAGATGGACGAGAGCTTATCACACCCGATCATCACGTGGTGTCTCTAAGCACGATTTAACTTTGGCAACGGTGCATACTCGGGAGAACACTACTTGATAATTTTAGTGAGAGATCATCTTAAAATGCTACCGTCAATCAAAGCAAGATAAGATGCATAAAGGATAAACATCACATGCAATCAATATAAGTGATATGATATGGCCATCATCATCTTGTGCTTGTGATCTCCATCTTCAAGCACCGTCATGATCACCATCGTCACCGGCGCGACACCTTGATCTCCATCGTAGCATCGTTGTCGTTCGCCATCTATTGCTTCTCGACTATCGCTACCGCTTAGTGATAAAGTAAAGCAATTATGGCGCTTGCATTTCATACAATAAAGCGACAACCATATGGCTCTCGCCGATTGCCGATAACCGGTTACAAAACATGATCATCTCATACAATAAAATATAGCATCACGTCTTGACCATATCACATCACAACATGCCCTGCAAAAACAAGTTAGACGTCCTCTACTTTGTTGTTACAAATTTTACGTGGCTGCTACGGGCTTAGCAAGAACCGTTCTTACCTACGCATCAAAACCACAACGATAGTTTGTCAAATAGACTCTGTTTTAACCTTCACAAGGACCGGGCGTAGCCACACTCAGTTCAACTAAAGTGAGAGAGACAGACACCCGCCAGTCACCTTTAAGCAACGAGTGCTCGTAGCGGTGAAACCAGTCTCGCGTAAGCGTCACGCGTAATGTCGGTCGGGCCGCTTCGTCTCACAATACCGCTGAACCAAAGTATGACATCTTTGGTAGGCAGTATGACTTATATCGTCCACAACTCACTTGTGTTCTACTCGTGCATATAACATCAACGCATAAAACCTAGGCTCGGATGCCATGTTGGGGAACGAGTAATTTCAAAAAATTTCCTACGCACACGCAAGATCATGGTGATGGCAAAGCAACGAGAGGGAGAGTGTTGTCCACGCCCTCGTGAGACCGTGAAGCGGAAGCGTTAGCACAACGCGGTTGATGTAGTCGACGCCTTCACGATCCGACCGATCCAAGTACCGAACGCGACGGCACCTCCGAGTTCAGCACACGCTCAGCTCGATGACGCCCTCGAACTCCGATCCAGCCGAGTGTCGAGGAGAGTTCCGTCAAGACGACGGCGTGGTGACGATCTTGATGTTCTACGGCCAGAGGCTTCGCCTAAGCTTTGCAACGATATGACCGAGGTGGAATATGGTGGAAGGGGCACCGACACGGCTAAGGAACGATCCGTAGATCAACTTCTGTGTCATGGGTGCCCCCGCCTCAGATATAAAGGAGGAGGGAGGAGGAGGCCGGCCCTAGGAGGAGGGCGCGCCAGGAGTCCTACTCCCACGGGAGTAGGATTCCTTCTTTCCTAGTCCAACTAGGTCAAGGGGAAAGAGGGAAGTGGAGAAGGAGGGAAGAGGGGGCGCGCCCCAAACCCTTTGTCCAATTCGGACTGGGCTTGGGAGGGCGCGCCTCCCCGGCTCCTTCCCACTAAAGCCCATTAAGGCCCAATACTCTTCCCCGTATTCCCGTAACTCCCGGTACTCGAAAAATACCGAATCACTCGGAACCTTTCCGAACTCGAATATAGTCGTCCAATATATCGATCTTTACGTCTCGACCATTTCGAGACTCCTCGTCATGTCCCCGATCTCATCCGGGACTCGAACTCCTTCGGTACATCAAAACTCATAAACTCATAATATAAGCATCATCGAACCTTAAGCGTGCGGACCCTACGGGTTCAAGAACTATGTAGACATGACCTAGAACTATTCTTGGTCAATAACCAATAGCGGACCTGGATGCCCATATTGGCTCCTACATATTCTACGAAGATCTTTATCGGTCAAACCGCATAACAACATACGTTGTTCCCTTTGTCATCGGTATGTTACTTGCCCGAGATTCGATCGTCGGTATCCAATACCTAGTTCAATCTCGTTACGGCAAGTCTCTTTACTCGTCCGTAATACATCATCTCGCAACTAACTCATTAGTTGTAATGCTTGCAAGGCTTAAGTGATGTGCATTACCGAGAGGGCCCAGAGATACCTCTCCGACAATCGGAGTGACAAATCCTAATCTCAAATACGCCAACCCAACATCTGCCTTTGGAGACACCTGTAGTACTCCTTTATAATCACCCGATTCGTTGTGACGTTTGGTAGTACCAAAGTGTTCCTCCGCAAACGGAGTTGCATAATCTCGTAGTCATAGGAACATGTATAAGTCATGAAGAAAGCAATAGCAACATACTAAACGATCGTGTGCTAAGCTAACGGAATGGGTCATGTCAATCAGATCATTCAACTAATGATGTGATCCCGTTAATCAAATAGCAACTCTTTGTTCATGGTTAGGAAACATAACCATCTTTGATTAACAAGCTAGTCAAGTAGAGGCATACTAGTGACACTCTGTTTGTCTATATATTCACACATGTATTATGTTTCCGGTTAATACAATTCTAGCATGAATAATAAACATTTATCATGAAATAAGGAAATAAATAATAACTTTATTATTGCCTCTAGGGCATATTTCCTTCAGCCACCCCTCCCGGGGGGCCACTTGGGCTGCGTGGGGAGTTGGCCAGCCCCTGGTGGGCTGGGCGCACCCCCTCCCTTGGGCCCTTGCGCCTAGGGTTGAGGGGGGAACCCTAGAGGGGGCGCCCCCCTTGCTTGGGGGGCAAGTCCCCCCCCTTGGCCGCCGCCCCCTCTAGATGGGATCTAGAGGGGCCGGCCCCCTTCTCCCTTCCCCCTATAAATAGAGGGGTGAGGGGAGGGCAGCCGCACCACAAGCCAAGGCGCAGCCCTCCCCTCCCCAACACCTCTCCTCCTCCGTTGTGTGCTCGGCGAAGCCCTGTCGGAGTACTGCTTCTCCACCATCACCACGCCGTCGTGCTGCCGGTGGAGCTGTCTTCCTCAACCTCTCCTTCCTCCTTGCTGGATCAAGACGGAGGAGACGCCACCCGCACTGCACGTGTGTTGAACGCGTGGTGATGTCCGTTCAGCACTTGGTCATCGGTGATTCGAATCACGTCGAGTACGACTCCATCATCACCTTGCAAGCTTCCGCACGCGATCTACAAGTGGTATGTAGATGCAAACTCTCTCCCGTTACTCGTTGCTTAGATAAACTCATAGATGGATCTTGGTGAAACCGTAGGAAAAATTTTAATTTTCTGCAACGTTCCCCAACAAAAACTGACAGAAAAAAGCGTTCGCTTGCCATCTCCTCCCAATTGACATTAGCCAGATAACATTACCGAATTTAAAACCCTCTACCTATAGTCGGTTTTAAAGCTACAAACTGAATATAGATGTTGTAGGTATTTTTAGATATAGGCAAAAAGCTTTCGTTTCCTACAAACTATTTTTTATTTGACATGGGAAACATCTCCCATTCTTTCTTTGACTCCTTTTCTTTCTTTATATGAAAAATTATTCCAAATGACAAATGAATAGGTGTGGAAGTTATATTTGTAAATAAACCATGATCGAATCTATGGAAGCATTGGTTTATATGTTCCTTTTAGTTTTGCCTTTAGGGATAAAAAAAATCGCCGTCTTCTTCCGAGAACCACCTAAGGTTCCACCAACTCCAACTAAAAGAGAGGCTTAAAATTAACCATCGTATAATCATGAAGTAGCAACATGGCGAACAGAAGGGGACAATTTAGAAAGGCCAACATGACCTTGACGATGCTTGTGGCTTGGGAAATCTGGAAAGAGCTGAGTGCAGGAGTATTTCAGTTTTGGTAAAACTGTGGAGGCGTTTGGCAAATGGCAGTTTTATTAAGTTTCTCTGATTTTGAACGTTGCATGGATAATCTTGACGATACCTATAGGCCAAAGCTAACTCAGCTGCACTAAGACAGATCGTTGGGACAGGCACTGAACGTGCAGCTCGTGCGTCTAGAAGTGATCAGAAGCAAACACACCCCTGTAAGAATCGCCTCCGCGTGCACATGTTTCCGGCCGGTGTTAAGTCATCTGTACGTGTACGCACACCTCTGGCCAGATCGATCTATCGTCTAACAAGTAGTATTGGTCATGAGATGATGGACTGAGAGAGACCAATGAGCCAGCGTTTCTCAGTTTTTTTAAAAAAGAGGTCCCGACCCCTTTTTGAAATACTACAAAAAATACCACAGTTTTAGAGACACTATGGTTAGTTAGGCTGCAGTATTTTTTTTATCCAAACATTTAATACTGAAGTTTTTTCAGAAACCACGGTATTCCTAGAAAACTTCAAAAATACTTAGCTCCCAAACGCACCTCAAAGTATTTAACGAAGCAGGAGAGATAATTCCAGTGCAAACACACCAAGGTACATGGTTATCCACATTACATACTTGCCCAAATATACATACATGTTGGCTACCAAAATTCGTCATAAAACCAAAAGAGAACGAGCATAATCACTGGAGCTTTTTAGTGCAGTTTTTCTCTAAGTGACAATCAAGATCGCAAAGATGCCAACTAACTCCGAGCTACCGGCTTCAATTTTTTTAGTGTTGAGCTTAGGTTTTCTTACCAATTACTACCTCCGTTCGGATTTATTAAGCCCCATTGTATTTTGGGACTAACTTTGACCACATATTTGACTAAAAATATATAAAATATATGGTACAAAAAGTTAATTATTGGATTTGTATTTGAAGATTTTTCTATGGTATAATTTTTGTGACATATACTTTACATTTTACTCCCTCCGTCCCGAAAAACATGTCGCAAGCATAGTGTAATGTAAATTTTGCACAAAAACCCCTTGTATCTTCGAATCTTTTACAAACAAGTCCTTTCGTCTTCCTCCGCCCGATCTAGCTCCCGTGCATCGGGCCAAGGCCGTCGTCGACCGATTAGTTACTGCGCCCGCCAGGCCAGCTCCTCCCCGCCAGTACGCCTCCGCCGCCAGATACTGCGCCACCGCCTCCCAGACCTAAAGCCAGAATCCACTCCCCGCGATCCCTGCGCTGCCGCCAGCAGACCTGCGCCACCAAGATCCGGTGGATCTCGTCCTCCTCAAGCTCCCGCCACCAAGATCCGGTGGATCTCGTCCTCCTCAAGCTCCAGAGCGCGCCTGGACCTCAAACTCATCCTCCTGCTTATCCTGTTCCGCCAGGCTCGTGCTGCTGCTCCCCTGCTCGAGCTGTCGCCGGAGCTCCCCTGCTGCCCACCTGAGCGATGGTCACCGGTAATTTCCGCCGTCCATCCCCGCCGACGCCCACCAAATCAACAGTCCCTGGACTTTCCCCCACCCACGCCTAAGCTCCGGTCGCCTGTTCTACTCCTCCATGCCCAGCACCTCCTCTCCACGACTAGGCACCGCTCCTCCTCCAAGCCCAGGCGCTTCTCCTCCACGCCCAGCACCTCACTGCTCGCCCAGCAATAGATCCTCTACTTTCACCGCAGATCAAGAGATCGATTAAGCGAGTATCGACCATGATCAATTGATCAACACAGAGGACTATCATCTCAGAAAATAGTATCCAGAGGAGCAAGATCTTCAGAGCAAACAATTGATCGATATCGCAAGATTCGTAGCAAGATCAAAGATCAAACTTTTTTTACATCAGATCAAAGATCAAACTTGCCCGGCGCCTCTGCTCTTCAGGTACAACGATTTTATGACGTTTTAAAACATGAGCAAACTGAACATCATAACATGTTTCAGTTAGGATGACCAATACTGTAAATTTCAGAAACTAAATTAGAACATGTTTTCCAAGATGTAGATATGCACAATACAGTCTGATCTGTATTTGAAATTAGAACTAGAAAACAAGATTAAAATTAGAAAACACCCATATACTGTCAAGCTATGTCGATGCTCCACTTGAGCTGCACCCATTTTCACTACTACAATATGATAGCCAATGGACAAAAATGTGACTAATGGGCAACTTTTTGAAATCAAAACAAAAATGGACAGTAAACTGATAATGACAGTAAACTGTAATTTGTTACAGAGATTTTCCTATTGAAAATATAACTGAATGGACAGAAAAATGGGTGAAAAGATAACTGAAGGCTAGGCTAAAATGGACAGTAAACTGATAATGACTATTGCCAACAAGAGTAGGAAAATGCAAGCTTCTGAGATTTGTTACATAAATTTTCCTACTGAAAAGATAACTGAATTTTGTCTACTGAAAGTTTATAGTGTCCAGTGTAGGAAAGTTTACTGAAATTTGTGGAGTACTCAAAGTGCTTTGAACTAAAAAAAATCATCAAAGTTCAAAGCCTAGCTGGATTTGAACGGCTCATTCTCTGGGATCATCAATGTGCATTCAGGCTAATTCTTTAAACTTTGATCATCAATCCAAAGAATATATTTATTTGATTTTTTAATTTATTTGGATTTATTTAGATTTATTTGAATTGTTTAAATTAATCTAAATAATTTAGTCAAGGCCTTTGGATTAATTTGAATTTATTTGAATCTCACAATTTGGTCTAACTTAGATGATCTTGTCTACTTGGAGTACATAATCTACCTAGTAGTCATGTCCCAGTCATGCATCCATGCATCCAGTAGAAACATCTTGCATACATGATCAGGTGTCAAACTTTTAATCAAAATCTACTAAGTAGTTATTGTGCTCATCCAGTAGCAACATCTTGCATACATGATCAGTAGTCATGTCGCAGATTTCTATTTACACTGAATTTGTATATCACCAAGAGCTCTACTAGTTTCAGACTAGGTTTACACTGAATTATTTGACCAGTAGTCATGTGAACTCTCTGAATTTGTAAACACTTCCAGACTTGAGCATTCAGAGTTTGCAATTGCAAAAAAAAGGTCCCTTGTTCATGAACTTGTACTGTACACCATGCATTCAAGCAGAAAGAAACAAACAAGGTCTGAAGAAGAATGAATCCCTTCTCCATTAATTTTATTCAACATGATAAGTTCAGGTCATAAAAATCCCTGATGTTGCATGAACAATTAGACAGTACACAGGGACAATTAACAGGACTACTCACGGAGACAATCACACATGATCAATTAACAGGATTAGTCCACGATATTCCTTACAGCTCCACAATCTGGAGATCAATTAACAGTATGTACACACAACAAATAGCAGCAGATGGATTGGAATTCTTTCTGAAGTAAGATTAACAGGAGTTGGACGGAGGGAGTAGTCTGGTGTCAAAAAAACGTCTTACATTATGGGACGGAGGGAGTAGTTCAAGTTAAGAGGGAGGGCTGGAGGCTAAAAAAAAGAAGAGGGAGGCAACGCCTGTAGCCCTCGTCATTCTGCTCCCGGTTTTACTTGCCACTATGCTGTCGGACCTGTGATACTGTATATGCAAGCTCGAATGGTGTTACTACGTGGATTGTATTGAGGACTACGCTCTACTCCGTATAAACCTCAATATAACTTATACATTATGCATTACATCAGTATTATACTATATTCCTTTTCTACCGTCCCAGTGCCTAAATGGCCGCATGCACTCATTTGGACGGTACTTAGTTGGTTGTAGATACATGAATTGCACACATCTGGGCAAGATCTAAAGCAATACCAGCTTCATCTGCTTATAAAAGATACCCCCTCCGTCCGGAAATACTTGTCGAAGAAATGCATAAAAATGAATGTATTTAGAATTAAAATACATCTAGATACATTCATTCCTCCGACGAGTATTTCCGGACGGAGGGAGTAGGTACAACCAACCACTCTCATGTGCAAGAAGTAATTTCATAAGCTCAAGACTTTTTAATTCATCAAAAAGGTATGTCCTGCATACTATTAAGAACACATTCTGATTCGTCCACACATCTGGAAAGGGCATAGCGGCTCAACAACCAGCAAATTAAAAACAGAGAAACCAAGCATATTGGGTATACAATCTACTCCCACACTGCTCTGAAGCGATCATCCATCCAATTCCAATTGCTACAACAACTTTTCTCACATGGCTCGGCAGCTGTTTGGTGATCGGACAAAGAGACAATGAAGGGGTGCCTTGAACATTGAATTATAAGACAGCAAATATACAAACACGGCCAACAAACAAGAATTGAGAGGGGGCTTTCCACAATGATTTGCTATAAGCTGCTATAATAGGCAAATAAACAATCAATCTACTTAATTTCCAGTTCAAAAGGGATGAAACATGCTTACACTCAACCTGGTATACATTGAACAAGATGAACATACTCATGTATAATTAATTTGCCTAGAGCCAAACAGATGTAACAGAGAACTCAACAAGACAGTCAGAACACAACTACAGACCCCATGAAACTAACCTTTATACCCAAACATCAGCCACCCTTCATATCCAAATTGGGCCAACAACTTCATCAAGAATTATCGCAGATTGCTGTGATTCTCAAACGGGGTGGTTGCTCCGGTTCAGCACTCCTTTTCCAGAATGCTCGCCGCCACCATACCTCGAACCCTCTTTGAATGTTTGGGCAGTCCTCCCCAGAGTTGAGGAACCGATTAAACCACGCAAGAAAGATCTCCTGCTGAGTTGCAAGCGGCAGCGTCAGGATCGTGTTTGCCAGCCCTTCCTCAATCAAATGTCGATCAAGCCCCTTGCATGCTCGCCGCATCCACCCAAAGTCCTCATAGAACGGCTCAAGCCAGGTACTCAGGAGCTGGGAGCGGGCCTCCTTGGACACTAAGATCTGTCCTTTGCCAACCCCGACAAAAAGCCTTGCCGTCACTCGGCTCACTTCATAGCGATGTATAGCCGGAACTTTACCGTGCATCTCTGCCAACTCATTCTGCATTGCCCATGTCCTCAAGAAGTCCTCGGCAATCTGGCGCTCAACAAGGATGTCAAGCATCCAATGCAGGTTATCAGCCTGCCTTGCAATCTGCGTTACCTCCGATTGGTCACCTCCTGCAGCCCTCACAAATTGCTCGCGCAGCAGGCACAGGCAGCCATTGCATGCCGAATAGAGTGACTCCTTGCGGAGATCACCACCAATGGCTCCGCCACGCGATGCGCTGTTCTCCCTTAGCATTTTGGAGACCAGACCCTTCATCTCCCTCCTTGCCTTCTCGTCTTTGCCCTCCAGGACAACCTGCAGGAGCCTAACTAACACCTCTTCACCACCACCCACACTACTGCCGCCATTGCAATTTGCTCCCGTTTCTACCTCCTCAGTCACTACAGAAGGTGTCAACTCCAGGGAGACCCTCTTAAGAACCTCCCCAGCGCCCGAGTTCTCAAGATGCAGCTGCGTCAACAATGCCGCCACTTTCTCGTCATCATCCTCCGCCCAGGGAGCCGCCTCCAAATACTCCAAGCAAGACAGCACCCCAGCGTCGAACACGATGGCTGCGGACACCTGCAGAAAGAAGGTGGAAATTAAGGACCAAAAGCAAAATGATGCCAATTGACCATTAGACATGAGGAAAAGAAGAAAGGGGCCGTACCTTCAAAATGCCGAGGACCTTGGCCACATCCTCCCTCATGAGCCTCCTACGGAGATCTTTGCAGTACATGAGGCGCAGCGTCTCGACGTACACCTCCACGTCGTCGCAGTCGGAGATCTCGACGATGTGGGGCAGCGTGCGCTGCTGCTTGGACCAGCGGTCGGAGAGCTTGGCGGCGAAGAACCTGCTGTGGGCGACGAGTATGTGGCGGTGCACGCAGAGCGTGAGGGAGAGGCCGTCCTTGGAGCTGAGGGTGAGGCGCACGTCGGAGGAGTCGGCGTCGTTGAACTGGTTCCCGGGGCTGCAGCTGCCGATGAGCTCGGCGACGCGGTCCTGGAGCAGCGCCTGCCGGTCCATGGAGCGCGCGGGGGCGAGGGGGTGGTGCGGATGCGGGTGCTGCTGCTGCGGCGGGGCGGAGTGGGCGGCGGAGCGGGGCTGGTAGTCCTGCTCGTTGGCCATCATGTCGAAGAGGGTGGGGCTGGAGCGCGTCTTGTCGATCGGCAGCGGCGGCGGGGACATGGGGTTGAGGAGGCCGGCGTTGAGCGCGGAGTTGAACTTGGTGTAGCTGGAGGGGTAGGACTGCGTGTGCGTGTAGGAGGGCGGGTTGGGGCTGGCGTAGGAGGAGGCGCCCGCGGTGGGCTGCTGCTGCTGCGTGGGCGGGTGGTCCATGGGGCCGGCGGCGCCGCGGGCGGCAGCGGCGGGGGAGTGGAAGTGGGAGGTGGAGGGGGCGGGGTGCGGCGCGCAGCACCAGGAGGAGAGGTCGTGGGGAACGAGGTGGGAGTGGGAGGGGGGCGGGGGCGAGGGCTTCTTTGGGTGCGGGTGCGGCCTGCTGGATCTGGAGGAAGCGGCCATGCGAGTGGTGATCGTTCGGTTATTTCTTTTCCGGGTCCGGGGTGGGGGCGCGCGTCGCGTGGGGTTGCGTGGGCATTCTCGCCGCGCGAGGGCAGTCGGGCACGAGGAGGAGCGCTTGTCGCTTTTTGTTGAGAGGCGTGGTGGGGAGTGGTAATGGCTGTATCGCCCCGAAGGGACCACCTTTTGCCCGTGCCGATGAGCTATACGGCAGGGGGGACGGAGCAACGAGTGAATGCTGGCGTGGGGTACGCTTCTGAACCAGAATGCCGGCACCGGCGGCCGGCCTCTTCTCGCCCGTGGCGGAGCAGCATTTGGGGAAGAGGGTGGTCCAACCCCCCTCCCCCCAATTTTTTTTATACTCCCTCCGTCCCAAAATAACTGTTTCAACTTTGTACTAGCTCTAATACAAATTTGTACTAAGCTCAAGACACTTATTTTGCGACTGAGGGAGTAAGAAATATGACATCTAAACATCTCAACAAAATACTTCCTCTGTCCCAAATTTTTTGTCTTAAATTAGTCTAGATACGAATGTATCTAATACTAAAACGTCACTCGATACATCCGTATTTACACAAATCTAAGACAAGAATTTTAGGACGGAGGGAGTACCAATATCACATATAAATAGATCAATAGGGTCTTACAAACACACTAAAATTATCAACTAAAGCCTAAGTTTTGCATAAATAAGCATACATAGTACGATCATAGTACATATCTTGAAAAGTTCGAAAGACTATGTTTCTGGTCTAGACTTTTGCATTGCCATATATTCCTTCCATTCCTAAATATGTCTTTTTAGAGATTTCAATACGGACTACATATGGATGTATATAGACATAGTTTAGAGTGTAGATTCACTCATTTTGCTCGGTATCTAGTCCATATGAAATCTCTACAAAGACTTCTATTTAGAAACGGAAGGAGTAAGTATCAATTATATCATCATCATTCACCTCGGAGAAAGCATCGCTCTCAATATATGTGACTAGGCAATCATCCACAAGACTGTCATCCATCTTATTTCTCAACTTTCTCTTGACTAAACTCATGGCAGAAAATATTTTCTCAACATTTGTCGTTGCCACCAGACTATGAACCATATGCCTCCCATTGTCCTCTTCATTCTTCAAATTGTTATGCAATAAGAATGTACTTCTATCAATATAATGCTATTTGGGTTCATCTACTGGATAGCGTAGCACAACAACAAAAACCTAAATCAGAAATTGGGGAAATTGGGAATTTGATACCATAAATCAGTCGACTTCTTTGAGTTGTTGCCACGGATCAGGGCATTAGGCGGCCGCCACGGCTTGGTGAGGTGTCAGCGATCGAAGCGAGGGTAAAGTGCGGCTAATCGCATGGCGGGCGACGCAGCTCGCAGGGGGCGGGAAGGAGAGGCGACAGCGGATCCTCACGACCTGCTCGGCGGAGACCAGCCGAGGGCGGCGATCGGCATCGCAAGGTGGGATCAGGATGAGGCAGCTCCGCTGCTGGTTACGCTTCGATCTGCCCCTTTCGGTGTGGACGAGGGTGTAACGCCCCGGGTTCGATGCGCCAGGTGTCCGCCAGTTGTTCGCCGTCGTTGCCATGTCATTTGCTTGCGTGTTGCACTTTGCCATGTCATCATCTGCATTTCATATCATGTCAGCATGTGCATCTCATTTTGCATACGTGTTCGTCTCATGCATCCGAGCATTTTTCCCGTTGTCCGTTTTGCAATCCGGCACTCCTATGTCCTCCGGCGTCCCCCTTTTGCCTCTTTTCATGTGCGGGTGTTAAACTTTCTCGGAATGGCCCGAGGTTTGCCAAGCGGCCTTGGTATAGCACCGATAGACCGCCTGTCAAGTTTCGTGCCATTTGGAGGTTGTTTGATACTCCAACGGCTAACCGGGCAACCGCAAAGGCCTCTTTTGTGTGCAGCCCAACACCCCTTCCAAAGTGACCCAAAACCCACCTAACTCCCCTCCATGCTCTCGGTCGTTCGATCACGATCGCGTGGCCGAAAACCGCTCCTCATTTGGACTCTCCTAGCTCCCTCTACCTATAAAACTAGCCCCTCCCCTGAAATTCGCGGCCAAATCCTACCCTAACCCTAGCTTCTTCCTCCTCCAACCGCCGGACGCGTCCGCACCGCAGCGGACATGTCCGCCCTGCCGCTGGGCCCAATCAGATCTCGCCACGTGGGCACCGCCGCCGTCCCAGCGCTGCCCGGCCGGGCCACCGGCCCACATGAGCCCTTGAGCCCAGCGCCGCCTGTTGGCCAGCGCCCGGCCAAGGCTCTCATTGCTCCGCCGCCACAGGCCGCCGTGCTCCGCCGCCCGGCCGCCTCGCCCTCCACCACCGGCACCGCCCCTCGCCTCCGGCCATTATCGCCATCGCCCGCTGCGCCGTCTGCGCCGCCGCCCGTCCGGCCTGCTTGCTTTCGCCCGCCTCAAGCTTTCGCCCGGCTGGCGCGGCGCCCGGCGACCTGGCGCCCGCGCCGCCAAGTCGGCGCCCGCCGCCTCCGCGCCAGCGCTCCGCGGCCGCCGCCCGCCTTTCCTCGCCGGTGCCCGCCGCCCGGCGCGCCTCTCCCCTCTGCCGTCGGCCTCGCGCCGCCTCGTCGGGCTGGATGACCTCAAATCGCGCCGCCCTCGCCGTCGCGCTGGAGCTCGGCGATCCGAGGGAGTGGACGAGATCCACCACTCCCTCGAACCAAACGCACTCGTCCCCGTCCTGTACCGCGCCGTCCCGGATCCCTCCGTCCCGGGTTGACTTTTCCCGGAGGTAAAAATGCCCAAGTCCCCGAAGCATTTTGCATAATCATGCCATGTTCATCGCATCACATCTCTGCATCCGTAGCTCCGTTTCGTGCGTGTAATATGTCTAATTGTTCGTCTCGACGTGTACTTCATTTCATTCCATTGCATCATTTTCATTTGAGCTCATCTTGACGCCCGAAATGCTGTTGGAAGAGTGCATGTTGATGTTAATCATTAAACCGATATAACTTGCTGTTTTATCATTTTGCCATGATTGATGTGTGCATCCTATGAGGTTGATGTCTACATGTATGTTGATCTATGCCATGCCATATTTCCGGGGTGCCAACCATGTATTTTTGTGAGTTGTGTGCTGAGTGTATCAAGCTTGCTAAGTAGGGCGATTCTTTATTCTTTTTTTCTGACAGATTCTGTTATATTTTGTTGCTATGTTAACTTGCTTCTACTAATCATTCTATGCATAATCTGGAGATGTTCTGTAAACATGTTTTGATCCACATGTCATCCTCTATCCATTCATGCCCTTGGTTGCAATTATAGCCTGCTGGAACATGTTGTTATCTTGCTCCAAAGTTGCTTGATAATGTTGCTGTCATCCTGTTAACATTAAGTTCACTTGTTCCCAAGTGTTTTCCTAGTGATCCATGCATCCTATGAACTTGTTCTTGCCATGCTTAACTTCATAAACATGCCTTCTTGCTGTTGGTTGCCTTGCCATGCCATGTATTGCTCTGTGGTGAGTGGTTCAAGCTCACCAACATGCCTACTTATTGTTGTTCCTGCCATGTATGAATCTGTAATATAACTTGCCATGTTTACGTGGGTGCCATCATATTTTCTGATCCTTTTTGGCTCATGGTCAGTAAGAGACTTTTGATCTATGCTATTAGTAGATTCATGCCATGCCTTTGTTTGCCATGATAAGTTCCTGTAACATGTTGTTTGATAGCTCTAAACATTTCAACCTGATGTTATTTCTAATTGCTGTTATGGACATATTGTTGCTATGACTTGTATAGTGTGTGTGTGTTGAACCGTTGCTCCGTTTTGAGTGTGCTCTATATGAAACTTGCTTGATTTTGCATGTAGTTTCATATTATCATGTTGCATCCTTGTTTTGAGGTGTTTGCTTGATGTTTGTATGCATTTTGCATCAATGCCATGTTTAACTTGTTTTGCTCATATCTTCTAGGCCGTAGCTCCGAATCTAATGAACTTTATATGTAACTTGACTAGAACTTCGTGTAGATCCTCTTGGTGCTCTTTAACTTGCTGTTTAACAACTTGAACATAAGGTTTATTCAGTTCTGGACCAATTTCCAAATTTGCATATGAGGACTTACCGGAATTGTTATATGTTGTTTCCGGCCTCATTTAAACTTGCCTTGATGTGTTGTTCTTGTTTGCATCATCTCTTGCCATGAGTAGCTTCATGCAGCTTTGTCATGCATCATGCTTGTTGTGCATCATGTCTTGTTCATGTGTGGTGTGTTTACCATGTTGTGTGCTTCTTCTCGATAGTTCCTGTTTCGTTGCGATCGTGAGGATGCGTTCGTCTAGCTTGGTTCGTCTTCGTGGCTTCATCTTTTTCATGGACTCGTTCCTCTTCCTTGTGGGATTTCAGGCAAGATGACCGTCATCCTGGATCTCACTACTATCATTGCTATGCTAGTTGCTTCGTTCTATCGCTATGCTGCGTTACCTATCATTTGCTCTTCAAGCCTCCCAAATTGCCATGAACCTCTAACCTTTGACACCATTCCTAGCAAACCATTGATTGGCTATGTTACCGCTTTGCTCAGCCCCTCTTATAGCGTTGCTAGTTGCAGGTGAAGTTGAAGATTGCTCCATGGTGGACAGGGTTTATGTTGGGATATCACAATATCTCTTATATTATTAATGCATCTATATATTTGGTAAAGGGTGGAAGGATCGGCCTTATGCTTGGTGTTTTGTTCCACTCTTGCCGCCCTAGTTTCCGTCATACCGGTGTTATGTTCCCGGATTTTGCGTTCCTAACGCGGTCGGGTGATTTATGGGACCCCCCTGATAGTTCGCTTTGAATAAAACTTGTCCAGCAAGGCCCAACCTTGGTTTTACCATTTGCCTCACCATCACCTACCTTTCCCTTGGGAGTAATTAACCCAAGGGTCATCTTTATTTTAGCCCCCCCGGGCAAGTGCTTGTCTAAGTGTTGGTCCGAAACGAGCAACCTGCGGGGCCACCTCGGGGCAACTCGACGTCTGGTTTTACTCGTAGCTTGACTTATCCGGTGTTGCCCTGAGAACGAGATATGTGCAGCTCCTATCGGGATTGTCGGCGCATCGGGCGGCTTTGCTGGTCTTGTTTTACCATTGTCGAAATTTCTTGTAAACCGGATTCCGAGACGATCGGGTCTTCCGGAGAAGGTCTATTCCTTCGTTGATCGCGAGAGCTTGTCATGGGCTAAGTTGGGACACCCCTGCAGGGTATAAACTTTCGAGAGCCGTGCCCGCGGTTATGTGGCAGATGGGAATTTGTTAATGTCTGGTTGTAGATAACTTGACACTTGATCCGAATTAAAATGCATCAACCGCGTGTGTAGTCGTGATGGTCTCTTCTCGGCGGAGTCCGGGAAGTGAACACGGTTTCAGTGTTATGTTTGACGTAAGTAGGTGTTCAGGATCACCTCTTGATCATTGCTAGCTTCACGACCGTTCCTTTATTTCTCTTCTCGCTCTCATTTGCGTATGTTAGCCACCATATCATGCTTAGTCGCTGCTGCAACCTCACCACTTTACCCCTTCCTTTCCCATTAAGCTTTGCTAGTCTTGATACCCATGGTAATGGGATTCTTTGAGTCCTCGTGGCTCCTGATTACTACAACAATAGTTGCGGTACAGGTTATACGATGATCATGACGCGAGAGCGATGCTTGCTTGTGTTGAGTTCTTCTTACGCTTCTTCTTCGATCGGGGATAGGTTTCTGTCGGCGCACTGGGCTAGCAGGTGGATATTGTTTGAGTTTTGTTTATGATTCATCCGTAGTCGGATGTTGTTCTTGTATGTTGTGTTGTTGTATTGGTGACATTGTATGTTTTGTATGTATCCCCATCTATTATGTAATGTTGATGTAATGATATCCACCTTGCAAAAGCGTCCCAATATGTGGGTCTATCCTTGGTGGGACCTTCGAGTTCCTTTTGGATAGGGTCGCATATTGGGCGTGACAAGTTGGTAATCAGAGCCTCGACCGACCCTAGGAGCCCCCTTGATTGATCGTGTAGTTTGGCCGTTGTTGAGTCTAGAAGAAAACTATTTTCGGAGTCTAGTTATTTCGGAGAGTAGGAATTCTTTTTACTCCTCTGCCCCTTCGTCGCTCTGGTAAGGAATCTTGACGTAGGTGTTTTGAACTACTCCTCTTCCCCTTCAAATTTTTCTTTAGGATCACGCGGTTAGTTTTCGTTCGTTGTCCATCCTCTTTTATCCGGTGCTTTTCTCGTCAAGTTGACTCGACCCTCTTCATCTTTGCCAAGTTCAATCCTCAGTTGTTTTCTTTTCCCACCCGCCCACCCTTTTTCCTTCTCAGAACCGGAGTCCGTAATCGAGTATCCATCCTACTCGTGCGAAGTCTTTGCTTTCTTTCCTCAATGATTTTAACTGGTGTTTTTCTCTTCAAGATATTCGTCGATTCTCCCCTCTAGTTGACTTTGTTTTCCCACCCTCCCACCCTCTTCTTCCCGGAGCCTGAGTCTGTTTCGACCATCAATTTCATTCGTGCGGAGTCTCTTCAATCTTCCCTTAATCATTTCAACCGGTGGATTCTCGTCTCGTTCGTCATTCTTCATCCCTTTCTTTTCCGGTGCGCTCAATTCAAATTTTTTTTTGGGTTGATCATATTCTTTCCCTCAGCTCAAGTGTTTTTCCCTGCTCATTCGCCTCTCGTCAGTTTATCCTTCCGGAGTGTTCAAGATATCTCAGGAGATCTGTCTGTGTTTGAATTAATTCGAGGTTGTCACCTCATTCAAATATTTCCATTGTTCCGGTGCATCATCTATCTGTTCAACATCCCTTTCTAACGGTGTTTTCTTAAGTGGGCCCTAACCCACAGGTCTTTTCCCAGGATCTTACCTGACTCTTCTAATTATTCCGGAGCTATTCCCAAATTCTTTTCAAAGTGTGACGTAAGAATGGATTCCATCAGTCACATGCCTTCTCCAAGATCGCTTTCAAATTCTTTTCATCGCTGGTTCAACCTTTTCGCTTTTATTTCTCCCTGAGTACCTCAACAATTTTGGTGGTGTTTCTCGTCATCATTTGAAGACCAAAGAAGAAGATTTCTGTTAAATCTTGTCTGTTCCCCGGAGATTCGCGGTGCTAGCTCGATGTTATCCTATCAAATTGTTTCAAGTCATGCAAATTCTTTTCATCCATCCGGAGCATTTCAGGAGTTGCTTTCTCTCTCGATCATCCGGAGGTCATCTTTTCGGAAGATTTCTTCATTCTAAGTTTTCAAATTCGTTCTCCAATTATTCTATATCCGTGCCCCTAAGTTCATCTCAGTATTCTTCCCGGTGATTCTTTCTCTTTTGACAGTCATTTCCGAATTCTAACGGTGGTTCTTTCAGATTCTTTTCCTTGATTATCATTTAATTCATTCGTTCTTTCCAATCCTACCGGTGATGCATGAAGACTTTCTCAAGTTTTGTGCTATATTCCCCTTAATCCTTTTCAAGAAGAATAAGTTGTATGCAAAATCCATTGCGTGTCATCAATTCAATTTGATGAAGGATAAGCATACAATAAATCTTATTCTTATTTCATCCAAGTGATTAATCCCTTCCTTCGGAGTTTGTTCTTATGAATAAATTCTAGTTCCAAGTGGTTTCATCTTTTCTTTTCCGGAGCTCAAATTTCCTCGGCCATGTCGTCGGAACCTCCATCTAAATCATCGCAACGCTCTTCTATTTTTCCATCCTTGAATTATATCTCATCATCCTTTTGTTTACCGGAGTTCTTCATGGTGGTTCTTCATGCTTTAATTCATTCTTCAAGAGTTCATCAAATATCATTCCATCCTCTCAAGTTCATGTTCTATTCCTTCCATGTTTCAGCCGGAGTGTTGCCTAAATCCTTTCAGTCTTATCCGTTTCTTTTCTCATTCTAACCACTTCGGTTAGAACGAGTGATTTCGTAGTCTATCTGATTCCATGAGCTTTCGATTCTCGTCATTCTCATCGTTCCTCTCTTCTTCTCGAGTGCTCTCGATTCTTGGTTTCTTCTTTTGAGTTCTTGTTTCACCTCATCCCTTTTCACTTCCGTCTCGGTCCTAAGATCTCGGGACGAGATCTCTTGTTAGTGGAGGAGTGTTGTAACGCCCCGGGTTCGATGCGCCAGGTGTCCGCCAGTTATTCGCCGTTGTTGCCATGCCATTTGCTTGCATGTTGCACTTTGCCATGTCATCATCTGCATTTCATATCATGTCAGCATGTGCATCTCATTTTGCATACGTGTTCTTCTCATGCATCCGAGCATTTTCCCCATTGTCCGTCTTGCAATCCGGCACTCCTATGTCCTCCGGCGTCCCCCTTTTGCCTCTTTTCATGTGAGGGTGTTAAACTTTCTCGGAATGGCCCGAGGTTTGCCAAGCGGCCTTGGTATAGCACCGGTAGACCGCCTGTCAAGTTTCGTGCCATTTGGAGGTTGTTTGATACTCCAACGGTTAACCGGGCAACCGCAAAGGCCTCTTTTGTGTGCAGCTCAACACCCCTTCCAAAGTGGCCCAAAACCCACCTAACTCCCCTCCATGCTCTCGGTCATTCGATCACGATCGCGTGGCCGAAAACCGCTCCTCATTTGGACTCTCCTAGCTCCCTCTACCTATAAAACTAGCCCACCCCCGAAATTCGCGGTCAAATCCTACCCTAACCCTAGCTTCTTCCTCCTCCAGCCACCGGACGCGTCCAAGACTGCAGCGGACATGTCCGCCCGCCCGCCGCCTAATCAGATCTCGCCACGGCACCGCCGCCGTCCCGCGCGGCTGCCCACCAGCCCCCTGAGCCCTTGAGCCAGCAGCCGCCATTGCTGGCCCAGCGCCCGGCGCCCGGCGCTGATGCTCCGCCGCCGCAGCGCCGCCGTGCTCCGCCGCTAGCCGCCTCGCCCTCCACCACTGCACCGCCCCTCGCCTCCCGCGCTTGCCCCTGCTCGCCCGCCTCTCGCACCTCTGCCTAGCGCCTCGCCCGGCGACCTCGCCGCCGCCGCCGAAAGTCCGGCGCCCGCCGCCTCCAAGCGCTCCGCGGCCGCCGCCGCCCTTTGCTGCGGTGCCCGCCGCCCGGCGCGCTCTCTCTCTGCCGTCGGCCTCGCGTCGCCTCGTCGGAGGCCGGACCTCGCGCCCCACGCCGCCCTCGCCGGTCGCCGCTCGCCTCGCCGGAGCTCCGGCCGGATCCGAGGGAGTGGACGAGATCCACCACTCCCTCGAACCAAACGCCCTCGTCCCCGTCCTGTACCGCGCCGTCCCGGATCCCTCCGTCCCGGGTTGACTTTTCCCGGAGGTAAAAATGCCCGTCCCCGAAGCATTTTGCATAATCATGCCATGTTCATTGCATCACATCTCTGCATCCGTAGCTTCGTTTCATACGTGTAATATGTCAAATTGTTCGTATCAACGAGTACTTCATTTCATTCCATTGCATCATTTTCATTTGAGCTCATCTTGATGCCCGAAATGCTGTTGGAAGAGTGCATGTTGATGTTAATCATCAAACCGATATAACTTGCTGTTTTATCATTTTGCCATGATTGATGTGTGCATCCTATGAGGTTGATGTCTACATGTATGTTGATCTATGCCATGCCATCGTTCCAGGGGTGCCAACCATGTATTTTTGTGAGTTGTGTGCTGAGTGTATCAAGCTTGCTAAATAGGGTATTCTTTGTTCTTTGTTTTCTGACAGATTCTGTTATATTTTGTTGCTATGTTAACTTGCTTCTACTAATCATTCTATGCATAATCTGGAGATGTTCTATAAACATGTTTTGATCTACATGTCATCCTCTATCCATTCATGCCCTTGGTTGCAATTATAGCCTTCTGGAACATGTTGTTATCTTGCTCCAAAGTTGCTTGATAATGTTGCTGTCATCCTGTTAACATTAAGTTCACTTGTTCCCATGTGTTTTCCTAGTGATCCATGCATCCTATGAACTTGTTCTTGCCATGCTTAGCTTCATAAACATGCCTTATTGCTGTTGGTTGCCTTGCCATGCCATGTATTGCTCTGTGGTGAGTGTTTCAAGCTCACCAACATGCCTACTTATTGTTGTTCCTGCCATGTATGAATCTGTAATATAACTTGCCATGTTTACATGGGTGCCATCATATTTTCTGATCCTTTTTGGCTCATGGTCAGTAAGAGACTTTTGATCTATGCTATTAGTAGATTCACGCCATGCCTTTGTTTGCCATGATAAGTTCCTGTAACATGTTGTTTGATAGCTCTAAACATTGCAACTTTGATGTTATTTCGCTAAAGTCTAAAGCTGTTATTATTTGCAATCTTACCATGTGTTTTGGAGCATGTTCTAGTGATTTCTGGAGATAGCTCAGTGTTCATGTTTTGTTATGCTTTACGTGTACTTCATGCCCATGCCTTTTGTTATTATGTTGGGGTGCTGTAGCATATTGTTTTGGTGCTTGCAATATGCCTAGTTGCTGTTATGGACAGATTGTTGCTATGACTTGTATAGTGTGTGTGTGTTGAACCGTTGCTCCGTTTTGAGTGTGCTCTATATGAAACTTGCTTGATTTTGCATGTAGTTTCATATTATCATGTTGCATCCTTGTTTTGAGTTGTTTGCTTGATGTTTGTATGCATTTTGCATCAATGCCATGTTTAACTTGTTTTGCTCATATCTTCTAGGTCGTAGCTCCGAATCTAATGAACTTTATATGTAACTTGACTAGAATTTCGTGTAGATCCTCTTGGTGCTCTTTAACTTGCTGTTTAACAACTTGAACATAAGGTTTATTCAGTTCTGGACCAATTTCCAAATTTGCATATGAGGACTTACCGGAATTGTTATATGTTGTTTCCGGCCTCATTTAAACTTGCCTTGATGTGTTGTTCTTGTTTGCATCATCTCTTGCCATGAGTAGCTTCATGTAGCTTTTTCATGCATCATGCTTGTTGTGCATCATGTCTTGTTCATGTGTGGTGTGTTTACCATGTTGTGTGCTTCTTCTCAATAGTTCCCGTTTCGTTGCGATCGTGAGGATGCGTTCGTCTACGCTTGGTTCGTCTTCGTGGCTTCATCTTCTTCATGGACTCGTTCTTCTTCCTTGCGGGATTTCAGGCAAGATGACCGTCATCCTGGATCTCACTACTATCATTGCTATGCTAGTTGCTTCGTTCTATCGCTATGCTGCGTTACATATCATTTGCTCTTCAAGCCTCCCAAATTGCCATGAACCTCTAACCTTTGACACCATTCCTAGCAAACCATTGATTGGCTATGTTACCGCTTTGCTCAGCCCCTCTTATAGCGTTGCTAGTTGCAGGTGAAGTTGAAGATTGCTCCATGGTGGACGGGGTTTATGTTAGGATATCACAATATCTCTTATATTATTAATGCATCTATATATTTGGTAAAGGGTGGAAGGCTCGGCCTTATGCCTGGTGTTTTGTTCCACTCTTGCCGCCCTAGTTTCCGTCATACCGGTGTTATGTTCCCGGATTTTGTTCCTAACGCGGTCGGGTGATTTATGGGACCCCCCTGACAGTTCGCTTTGAATAAAACTTGTCCAGCAAGGCCCAACCTTGGTTTTACCATTTGCCTCACCACCACCTACCTTTCCCTTGGGAGTATTAACCCAAGGGTCATCTTTATTTTAGCCCCCCGGGCCAGTGCTTGTCTAAGTGTTGGTCCGAAACGAGCAACCTGCGGGGCCACCTCGGGGCAACTCGACGTCTGGTTTTACTTGTAGCTTGACTTATCCGGTGTTGCCCTGAGAACGAGATATGTGCAGCTCCTATCGGGATTGTCGGCGCATTGTGCGGCTTTGCTGGTCTTGTTTTACCATTGTCGAAATGTCTTGTAAACGGGATTCGAGACTCGATCGGGTCTTCCGGGAGAAGGTCTATTCTTCGTTGATCGCAAGAGCTTGTCATGGGCTAAGTTGGGACACCCTGCAGGTATAAACTTTCGGGAGCCATGCCCGCGGTTATGTGGCAGATGGGAATTTGTTAATGTCCGGTTGTAGATAACTTGACACTTGATCCGAATTAAAACGCATCAACGCGTGTGTAGCCGTGATGGTCTCTTATCGGGAGTCGGGAAGTGAACACGGTTTCAGTGTTATGTTTGACGTAAGTAGGTGTTCAGGATCACCTCTTGATCATTGCTAGCTTCACGACCGTTCCTTTGTTTCTCTTCTCGCTCTCATTTGCGTATGTTAGCCACCATATCATGCTTAGTCGCTGCTGCAACCTCACCACTTTACCCCTTCCTTTCCCATTAAGCTTTGCTAGTCTTGATACCCATGGTAATGGGATTGCTGAGTCCTCGTGGCTCACAGATTACTACAACAACAGTTGTAGGTACAGGTTATACGATGATCATGATGCGAGAGCGATGCTTGCTTGTGTTGAGTTCTTCTTCTGCTTTTTCTTCGATCAAGGGATAGGTTCCAGGTCGGCAGCCTGGGCTAGCAGGGTGGATATTGTTTGAGTTTCTGTTTATGATTCATCCGTAGTCGGATGTTGTTCTTGTATGTTGTGTTGTTGTATTCAGGTGACATTGTATGTTTTGTATGTATCCCCATCTATTATGTAATGTTGATGTAATGATATCCACCTTGCAAAAGTGTTCCAATATGCGGGTCTATCCTTGGTGGGACCTTTGAGTTCCTTTTGGATAGGGTCGCATATTGGGCGTGACAGAGGGTGTGGAGGTGGGTCGTGGATGCGTTCGTCAACAGCTAAGTGTTTTGGGCCATTTTTTTCTCTCTCTCTTTCCCCCTGTTAGAGGTCCATAGGTATATGGGTTGTCCGAAAATCCCAGGATGGGCCGCAGCCCACCCTGGCCACCCTGTAGCTCCGCCCGTGCTTCTCTCCACCACAGCCGCTGAGGGGGTGCATGTATGCAAGCCGATGAGGTTCTTGTGCCACCATGCCAATGTATTGGTTCTTTATGGCATCTCCAATGCGGACCTCTAAGAGCAACTTCAACACGTCGACCCATTTCATCCGCGCGTGTCTGTTTAAATCAAAACGAACACAAAAGTAGGCCCAACGCGCCGACCCAAACGGACACGCGTTCGCTTTTCGTCTGCCGGGCAACCCATTCCTGGCCTAAATTTGGGCCTCATTTGCGTCGGGGCGGACATGAGGTGGATGCACGTGACTCCCACCTACTCCCTCCTGACCCGCTAGTTAGTGGCACATAGGCCATTCTCTTCCTTCCTTCGATAGCAAGCCCGGCGGCTTGGCCGCCCCACCCCGTCATCGCCGCCCCCAGTTCCGATGCCCTTGCCAGTAGCCTGCACCCACATACCTCTCCCGCAGCATGCCACCTTCCCACGTCACTGCCACCACTGCCTCGCCCACGGGCCACCGCAGCTTCCCCCTGAGTACTTGAGAGAGCCAAATGTTGGCCCGCTTGTTGGCGATGAATGCCAGCAGAGGCTTCCTGGGGATGCTTGATAGCATAGACTGTATGCACTAGGAGTGGAAGAACCGCCCTTCTGCTTGGCAGGGGCAGTATAGGGGCCATGTTATGGCTTGCACTGTCATACTTGAGGCCGTGGCCTCACAAGATCTTTGTATCTGGCACTCTTTCTTCGGCGCGGTCGGATCGACAATGATATCAACATGCTTCAACGCTCTCCAATGTTTGCAAGGCTTGCCGAAGGAAACTGCTCGTCGGTGAATGTTAACATCAATGGCCACAACTATAACAAATGATACTACCTAGCTAACAGTATCTATCCTTAGTGGACTACTATTGCCAAGAAAAACTCCAACCCTAGAAGAGAATAGGAGGAGATTTGCACAAGAGCAAAAAGTGCTAGGAAAGATGTGGAGCATGTCTTTGGTGTTCTGCAATCTCGATGGGGCATTGTTTGGTATCCTGCTGGAACTTGGAGCACCAAGAAGTTGTGGGAGGTGATGACTGCTTGTGCGATCATGCACAATATGATCGTAGAGAATGAGCGCCCGAACATATCTACGACCAAGGGTATCGGTTTCAGGGTGACAGTGTTGTGCACGAGCATGTCAGAGCGACATCGTTTGCACAGTTCACCCAATTTCATGTTTACATGTGTGATTGGGAAATCACATTCAACTGCAAGATGATTTGGTGAGCATATGTGGGCTCACGTTTGCAACCAATAGATGTATCTTTTATTAAATGTATTTGAGACAAATTAATTTTATTTGACTTGTAAATTACTATGATATATATAGCCTCCATGAATGAAGAGTGGGTGGAGGGGTATATATAGCCTCCACACAAAATCTAACCGTTACACACAGATTCCCAAACTCGGTGAGACCGAATAGTGAAACTCGGTCAGACCTATTCAGTTCAAAATGTGAACGTTAGGTTTTTCGGTGGGGCCGACATGATGAACTCAGTGAGACTGATGTGCTAGGGTTAGGGCATAACTTGATCTCGGTGAGACCGATCACATGAACTTGGTGGGACCGATTTCAGTAATAGGCAAACAGAGAGTTGGTCAGGCAAACTCGGTGGGACCGATTTGCTCATTTCATTGAGACCGAAACATTACAAAAAGGAAACAAGGAGTTTGTATTGCAAACTCGGTGGGACCGATCGCTCATTTCAGTGAGACCGAAATGTTACGAAAAGGAAACAAAGAGTTTGCAATGCCATCTCGGTGAGAACGAGATCCCAATCGGTGAAATTGAAGTGATTAGTGTTTGTGGCAGTGGCTATGTCAAATGAACTTGGTGGCGCCGGATAGATCAAATCGGTGGGGCCAAGTTTGACTTTTAGGTTTAGGACATATGTGGAAATGAGAAAGTGGGTGAGGGTTTTGGAGCATATCACTAAGCATTTTGAGCAAGCAAGCCATTAAGCAACACCTTATCCCCTTTTAATAGTATTGGCTTTCCTATGGACTCAATGTGATCTTGGATCACTAAAATGAAAAAGTAGAGTCTTGAGCTTGTTGCCAATATATGTCCTTAGCATTTTGAGGGGTCCACATCTCTAGTCCATGCCATGCCAATCATTGAACTTTCTGAAATGATCATCTTGAAAGAGTATTAGTTCAATGAATTATATGTTGTTAAGAGTTACCAAAACCACCGAGGGATTAGTTGCACATTAAATCTCCCCCTTTTTAGCAATTGATGACAACATCTAGATCAAAGCTTCAACAAATGATAATAAGAATGAAATACATTGTCGCTTTGAGAAGTATGTGATAAGCAAGAGCTCCCCCTAAATTTGTGCATTATTTGAGATTTCCTTTTGAATGCAAATGCACAAACAATTAGGATCATGGGTTACTCTTCCATGTCACATACATCTTGGTGGAGCGCTCAAAATGATAGAAAGAGGAACATGCACTCATCACCAAGGCAAAGTGAATGATCATACATAAAAGATAGAGAATATAATTATCCAAGCACAAGCATTAAGTATGATATGATCAAACACATGACCATACAAGTATCTCACACACATAACCATAAAGTATCAACCAAGCAAACAAGAAAATAAGTAGCAAAAGAAGCAAATCTCTCTCTCTCTCTCTCTCAGCCTATGATCTATACACTTTCTCCCCCTTTGGCAACAAGTTACCAAAAGGCTTGAAAATGCATAGTGCTATACGGCTCTCTAAGCTTGATCTTCGGGTGGTGGTGTTGACAGGACTCCAAGGATGAATGCATCTGTTGAAGTTGATGGAGCTGGTGGAGTTGCAACCGGAGGGGCAACTGAAGCTGTGGCTGCAGGTGCTGATGCAGTAGCTCTAGAGTCTATCACTGGCACTGCTGCAGATCTCTGTGCCCTAGGCACTCTCTGAAACACTTATGTGGTTGCTTTTCCTTTCCTCTCTTCAGCTTCTTCTTGGAGCTGCTCAAATGTTGTTTGCATTTCTGTCACCTTCAAGTCAAGATCATAGAACTTTGTTTCAATGATCCTCTCTAGGCTTTCTTGATTCTGAGTCAGGGTGGCCAATCCTTTCTCGGTCCTCAAAGTAAGTTGAATAAGATATCCAAGTTGATCTTGCTTTGACTTGAGGAAAACCTGTGAAGCCTCTTCAGCACTTGGCATCTTTGATGCCTTCTCAGCTTTTGATTTCTGCCTCTTCTCTTGAACCTCTACTGATGTGGGATCTTCAGCATTCATGACAACTGTGTTGTCCTCAAAGTCAGTCCTCAAGGGAAGGTGCTCTTTGTCCAACAGATATACAACTTTGCTCATTTGGGAGTTAATCAACATATGGATGTGTGGAGCATACCCACATGATCTCTTCTGATCAGCAGTTGTTCTCTTGATGGTATCAACAATCAAACTCATCACTTTGAACTTCTGGGCAAATCAAATAGCTGAAGCAAGTTGATGGAGTGGCCTCTGATCATCCCGTGATCTCCTGATTTGGGCAACAAGGTCTGCCTCAAAATGGTGTTCATGGTGGCCAATCCTGACATCAGATAGTACACCGAGCCTAGCTTATGTGTCTCCAAGGCTTTGTCAGGTATCTCCTTGTACATGTTGGCCATGGAGTTGTGGTCCTTATTGCGCTCAGCATAGACATCAATGTCTTTCTCAGCTTCTTCAGGGGCATTAATGAGCTTGGCCCACTCAGCAACAGAGGACTGGTACCTAGTACCTTCTGACATCCAAACAATCTTGCCATCAGGATAGAAATGAGCTGTTGAATAGAACTGCATGATAAGCTCATCATTCCACTTGGTCAATTTCTGACCCACAAAAGTGTCAACTCCATTTAGTCCGAAGCTCTCATGCACTCCTGGAAAGTGGTCTTCATTGGCATCAATGTATTTCCAGTCCATCCACTTCATGTCACACACAATGGGCTTCTTATCTAAGAGCGCAGTCTCATGGAAGTCATGTTGTTCCTTAGTGTGAAATATGTAGTCCACATCAGTTCTTCTCCTCACAGCATAAGGATCTGCTTGTCTCCACAATCTGAGACCTGCATCCTTTCTCTCCTTCATATTCTCTACCACTGGATGATTGTCATCATGATCAGGAATCTTTGGCTTCAATTTTCTGAGCACTTGGGCTTCCTCTTCTTCTTCTTCTTCTTCTTCTTCTTCTTCAATTTCAGGCATTGGGGCCTTGTTCTTCTCAGCAGCAGAATGTTCCTAGTGCTTCTCTTTGGTGCAGACTTGGAAGCTTGAGCTGGAGCTTTGGGGGTAGTCTTGGGCTTTGAAGGAGCAGACCCAGACTTGATGGCATCCCCCATCAGCTTTTGAGACTTGGCAGAAGGTGCATCTTGCTCTTCCTCCTCCTCTTCTGCTCCAGAATCTCTCACCATTGATGGCTTTCCAATCATTCTGGCAACAGTTTTCCTGACCCTTTCCTTTCTTTTCTTTCCATCACCATCTTCTCTGGTCTCAAGAGTAAACTCCATGGTTTCTTGTGTTGATGCTCTAGCTTTTGACATTGGCACTCTTTTGGCAGGAGCTTCCTTCTTCATGCCTGGCTTGGTGTTAGGAGCAATACCATATTCCTTCTTGAGCACTTTCTTCTTTGAGGTCACTTCCTCAACTTCAAAATCCTCGCCCACTGAATCTGAGGTTTTCTTCTTCCTCTGCCTTCTTGTTGCCTTAGGCAGGTTGCTGGGAGTGCTTCTGCTCCCCTCATCATAGCTGTCAGAGGGACTAGTGCCCTCACTCAGATTCATCTGCTCCTTAGACTTATTCTAGCTGTCACTCTGATCAGACATTCTGTCACTACAAACTAAGAACTGACCCTGTGAATAGTTATAGGTGAGATAGAGTGGATGAGTATCACAAAGTGCAGAGTTTTTGCAAAACAAATGAGGCAAAAACTTAGTTTTAGTTTTCTACAGTAAGCATTTCGGAGCTACCGATTTGTTAATCTCGGTGACACCGAAGCAACTTTGGAGTCTAAACTAGTGGAATCGGTCAAACCGAGACACAGTTTGGTGACTCCGAGTTTTCTAGGGTTTCACTGAGAGTCGAACTCGATCACACCGATTTGCAAGTTTCGGTCAGACCGGAAATCACACATGCAATGGCCTAAGCCAAATCAGTGAGACCGGTTTCTACAACTCGGTCGGTCCAAGATGAGTTCGACGGAAACCTAACCCTAAATTTCGAATCAAAACTAATCTAAAGGAAGTTTTCTTTGGATAGATTGATCTCATATGTGGTAAGATTCATGGCATTGTCTTTGTGCTAAGAATCAGAGGTAAAAGTGAAGGAAATATGCCCTAGAGGCAATAATAAAGTTATTATTTATTTCCTTATATCATGATAAATATTTATTATTCATGCTAGAATTGTATTAACCGGAAACATAATACATGTGTGAATACATAGACAAACAGAGTGTCACTAGTATGCCTCTACTTGACTAGCTCGTTAATCAAAGATGGTTATGTTTCCTAACCATAGACATGAGTTGTCATTTGATTAACGGGCTCACATCATTAGGAGAATGATGCGATTGACTTGACCCATTCCGTTAGCTTAGCACTTGATCGTTTAAGTATTCTGCTATTGCTTTCTTCATGACTTATACATGTTCCTATGACTATGAGATTATGCAACTCCCGTTTACCGGAGGAACACTTTGTGTGCTACCAAATGTCACAACGTAACTTGGTGATTATAAAGGTGCTCTACAGGTGTCTCCGAAGGTACTTGTTGGGTTGGCGTATTTCGAGATTAGGATTTGTCACTCCGATTGTCGGAGAGGTATCTCTGGGCCCTCTCGGTAATACACATCACTTAAGCCTTGCAAGCATTACAACTAATGAGTTAGTTGTGAGATGATGTATTACGGAACGAGTAAAGAGACTTGCCGGTAACGAGATTGAACTAGGTATTGAATTACCGACGATCGAATCTCGGGCAAGTAACATACCGATGACTCAAAGGGAACAACGTATGTTGTTATGCGGTTTGACCGATAAAGATCTTCGTAGAATATGTGGGAGCCAATATGGGCATCCAGGTCCCGCTATTGGTTATCGACCGGAAACGTGTCTCGGTCATGTCTACATAGTTCTCGAACCCGTAGGGTCCGCACGCTTAACATTTCGTTGACGATATAGTATTATATGAGGTTATGTATGTTGGTAACCGAATGTTGTTCGGAGTCCCGGATGAGATCATGGACATGACAAGGAACTCCGGAATGGTCCGGAGATAAAGTTTGATATATGGGATAATAGTGTTTGATCTCCGGAAGGGTTCCGGAATTCACCGGAAGGGGTTCCGGATGTTTCCCGAAATGTTTGGGTACGAGAACACATTATTTGGGCCAAAGGGGAAAGCCCACAAGGTTTTTGGAAAGCGCAAAAGGAAGTTTTGCAGAGTCCGGGGCTGACGCCGAGGTCTCGGCGTCGGGTCGAGACGCCAAGAACCAAGCGTCGCCCCGAGTCCGAGAAGGACTCTTGCCTTCGGGTGAAACCGACTTTGTGGAGGCTTTTACTCCAAGTTTCACCCCAAGGCTCAACATATAAATAGGGGGTAGGGCTAGCACCAAAGGCGGATCAAGAAACACCAAGCCGTGTGCCGGCAACCCCGTCCCCTCTAGTTTATCCTCCGTCATAGTTTCCGTAGTGCTTAGGCGAAGCCGTGCGGAGATTGTTCTTCACCAACACCGTCGTGCTGCCAGAACTCATCTACTACTTCGCCCGTCTTGCTGGATCGAGAAGGCGAGGACGTCATCGAGCTGAACATGTGCAGAACTCGGAGGTGCCGTGCGTTCGGTACTTGGATCGGTTGGATCGTGAAGGCGTACGGCTACATCAACCGCGTTGATAAATGCTTCCGCTTAGCGATCTTCAAGGGTATGAAGATACACTCCCCCTCTCGTTGCTATGCATCACCATGATCTTGCGTGTGCGTAGGAATTTTTTTGAAATTGCTACGTTCCCCAACGGTGGCATCCGAGCCTGATTTATGCGTAGATGTCATATGCACGAGTAGAACACAAGTGAGTTGTGGGCGATACAAGTCATACTGCTTACCAGCATGTCATACTTTGGTTCAGCGGTATTGTGAGATGAAGTGGCCCGGACCGACATTACGCGTACGCTTACGCGAGACTGGTTTCACCGTTACGAGCACTCGTGCTTAAAGGTGACTGGCGGGTGTCTGTCTCTCTCACTTTAGTTGAACCGAGTGTGGCTACGCCCGGTCCTTGTGAAGGTTAAAACAACACTAACTTGACGAACTATCGTTGTGGTTTTGATGCGTAGGTAAGAACAGTTCTTGCTAAGCCCGTAGCAGCCACGTAAAATTTGCAACAACAAAGTAGAGGGCGTCTAACTTGTTTTTGCAGGGCATGTTGTGATGTGATATGGTCAAGACGTGACGCTATATTTTATTGTATGAGATGATCATGTTTTGTAACCGAAGTTATCGGCAACTAGCAGGAGCCATATGGTTGTCGCTTTATTGTATGAAATGCAAACGCGCTGTAATTGCTTTACTTTATCACTAAGCGGTAGCGATAGTCATAGAAGCAATAAATGGCATAACGACAACGATGCTACGATGGAGATCTAGGTGTCGCGCCGGTGACGATGGTGATCATGACGGTGCTTCAGAGATGGAGATCACAAGCACAAGATGATGATGGCCATATCATATCACTTATATTGATTGCATGTGATGTTTATCCTTTATGCATCTTATCTTGCTTTGATTGACGGTAGCATTTTAAGATGATCTCTCACTAAAATTATCAAGAAGTGTTCTCCCTGAGTATGCACCGTTGCGAAAGTTCTTCGTCTTTGAGACACCACGTGATGATCGGGTGTGATAGGCTCTACGCTCAAATACAACGGTGCAAAACAGTTGCACACGCGAATACTCAAAGTTAAACTTGACGAGCCTAGCATATAATAGATATGGCCTCGAACACGGAGACCGAAGATCGGCGTGAATCATATAGTAGATATGATCAACATATTGATGTTCACCGTTGAAACTACTCCATCTCACGTGACGATCGGACATGGTGTAGTTGATATGGATCACGTAATCATTTAGAGGATTAGAGGGATGTCTATCTAAGTGGGAGTTCTTAAGTAATATGATTAATTGAACTTAAATTTATCATGAACTTAGTCCTGGTAGCATTTTGCAAATTATGTTGTAGATCAATAGCTCGCGTTGTTGCTTTCATATGTTTATTTTAATATGTTCCTAGAGAAAACTATGTTGAAAGATGTTAGTAGCAATGATGCGGATTGGATCCGTGATCTGAGGTTTACCCTCATTGCTGCATAGAAGAATTATGTCCTTGATGCACCGCTAGATGACGGACCTATTGCAGGAGCAGATGCAGACGTTATGAACGTTTGGCTAGCTCAATATGATGACTACTTGATAGTTTTGCGCACCATGCTTTATGGCTTAGAATCGGGACTTCAAAGACGTTTTGAACGTCATGGACCATATGAGATGTTCCAGGAGTTGAAGTTAATATTTCAAGCAAATACCCGAGTTGAGAGATATGACGTATCAAAAAAGTTCTATAGCTAAAAGATGGAGGAGAATCGCTCAACTAGTGAGCATGTGCTCAGATTGTTTGGGTACTACAATCGCTTGAATCAAGTGGGAGTTAATCTTCCAGATAAGATAGTGACTGATATAATTCTCTAGTCACCACCACCAAGTTAGTAGAACTTCGTGATGAACTATAATATGCAAGGGATGATGAAAACAATTCCCAAGCTCTTCGCGATGCAAAAATCGGCGAAGGTAGAAATCAAAGAAAAACATCAAAGTGTTGATGGTGGACAAGATCACTAGTTTCAAGAAAAAGGGCAAAGGGAAGAAGGGAACTTCAAGAAGAACAACAAGCAAGTTGCTGCTCAAGTGAAGAAGCCCAAGTCGGACCTAAGCCTAAGACTAAGTGATTCTCTTGCAAAGGACTGGTCCTTTCGAAGTGGAACTACCCCAAGTATTTGGCGGATAAGAAGGATGGCAAAGTGAACATAGGTATATTTGATATACATGTTATTGATGTGTACTTTACTAGTGTTTATAGCAACCCCTTGGTATTTGATCTTGGTTCGGTTGCTAAGAGTAGTAACTCAAACGGAGTTGCATAATAAATGTAAACTAGTTGAGGGTGAGGTGACGATGTGTGTTGGAAGTAGTTCCAAGATTGATATGATCATCATCGCACACTCCCTATACTTTCGGGATTAGTGTAGAACCTAAATAAGTGTTATTTGGCATTTGCGTTGAGCATGAATATGATTTGATCATGTTTATTGTAATACGGTTATTCATTTAAAATCGAGAATAATTGTTATTCATTTAAATGAATAAAACCTTCAATGGTCATACACCCAATGAAAATAGTTTGTTGGATCTCGATCGTAGTGATACACATATTCATAATATTGATGCCAAAAGATGCAAAGTTAATAATGATAGTGCAACTTATTTGTGGCACTACCATTTGGGTCATATCGGTGTAAAGCGGATGAAGAAACTCCATGCTGATGGGTTTTTGGAATCACTTGGTTATGAATCATTTGATGCTTGTGAACCGTGCCTTTTGGGCAAGATGACTGAAACCCCGTTCTTCGGAACAATGGAACGAGATACTGACTTGTTGGAAATAATACATACCGATGTATGCGGTCCAATGAGTGTTGATGCTCGTGGTTGGTATCGTTATTTTCTGACCTTCACAAGATGATTTGAGCAGATATGAGTATATCTACTTAATGAAACACAAGTCTGAAACATTTGAAAAGTTCAAAGAATTTCAGAGTGAAGTGGAGAATCATCGTAACAAGAAAATAAAGTTTCTACGATCTGATCATGGAGAAGAATATTTGAGTTACGAGTTTGGCCTTCATATAAAACAATGTGGAATAGTTTCACAGCTCACGCCACATGGAACACCACAGCGTTATGGTGTGTCCGAACGTCATAACCATACTTTATTGGATATAGTACAATCTATGATGTCTCTTACCGATTTACCACTATCGTTTTGGGGTCATGCATTAGAGACAGCTGCATTCACTTTAAATAGGGCACCACCAAAATCCGTTGAGACATCGCCTTATGTGACGCCCGGATAATTAGGCTACAGTAACCCCATGTTAACGATACCACGTCACCTCGGATTACTGTTGATAATCTCACGTTAGTTCGAAACGATTCATATTCAAAATTTGAATTTAAGTTAAACAATTAAAGTTTTCAAAAGTCAAAACTAAATTGTTCCTAATGTGTCTAATAATCCTTAGTAAATATTGGTGGATAAATTATCTTTTAATAAAATATTTAAATGCACTAAAGTAATAGAAATGACAGCAAAAACAATTAATTAGATGCCTTTTATAAAGTTATAGTAATAAAACTAAATTAGTAGTGTGCCAAAATAATTGTGGCAGTGGACTAATTAGTATTACTAATTTAGGTGCTGATTGGGTATTTTATAAAACTAAAATAAAAGAAACTTCGAATGAAAACAGTAAAGAAAATAAGTCAAAAAAGAAATTAAAAAAAAGAAAAGCAAACCCCCCATCACTGGGCTCCAGCCCAGCAGGCCACCAGCCCATCTGGGCAAAGGCCCAACCGGCCGGCCCACCCCACTCCCTTAACCCCCTGGTGCCGAAACCCTAGGCACCGACACCCCCCACTCCCCCTACTCGCGCCCCCACTCTCCCTCTCCCCCGATCCACTCCTGGATCGGGATCGAGCCCCCCACTCTCTCTCGCCCCCCCGCTGACCAGACGCCTGTTGCCCCGACCCGATCTTGGCGGCGCTTCGTTGTCTCAGCGCCGCCCGCTACCTCGCCCGCCCGGCGCCGTCGACCGTTGCCGCTGGAGACCACGCCGCCCGCCGCTCATCGCCGGCGCTACCTCGTCGGTTCGCTTTCATCTACGCCGACGCCGTCGTCCCCGTCCCCCTCCACGAGCCCCGCTGCCCCGTCCCTACAAATCACGGTGAGGCCACGGCCTCCGCCCTCTTCTCTCCCCTATCCCCGTACGCACGCGCTCACGACCGTACCGCTCCGCCTCGCGCTCAGGCGCGGCTGCCGCCCGCGACCACCCCGCGCCTCCACGATCCCTTGCTTCGTGGCGCCCTCCTCCGCCCGGCCGGGCGGGGACGGTCGGGCTGCAGCGCCCGTCGCCACGGTGGCCTCGCCCTCTGCGCCACCTCCGGTCACCACGGCCTCCCCGCGACTCGGCCTAGCCTCCGCATGCCATCGCCAGAACTCTGATGATGAGCGCAATGAAGCGCGCCGCCGGTTGCCGCCAGACGGCCTCCGCGATCGCCACAGACCACTGCGTAACCGCCCGCTCTCGCCATGGCCACGCCAGGCTAATGGCCTCCCCCATTCGGTGCCCTCCGGGTTCGCTCAAGACTGGCGTCGCCCATTGGTCGCGTTGGCGCCCATTGCCGCACCGCTAGCGACCAAACCCGCCAAGGCCCACAGGGCCTATGACAGATGGGCCCCACACCACTCGAACGTTTAAAAAAGAGGATTAAAAAAATATAATTACTAAAATATTAATTAATTAATTAATTAAAGAATTAATTAACTTAATTAATCCGAATTAGATTAACATAATCATCTAGTTAAGTCTAATTAACTCTGTTTAATTACTATGAGACTATGACAGACGGGACCCACACGTCAGTTTGACCCAGTCAACGCCCTGTTGACTGCTGACGTCATGTTGACGTCATGATGATGTCAGCGTGCACTGTTCTGGATAATGTTGAATTTAAATAATTAATTAAATCCCAAAAATGAATTAAATCTTTTAAAATTGATATAAAATAAACCGTAGCTTAGATGAAAATACTTTGTACATGAAAGTTGCTCAGAACGACGAGACGAATCCAGATACGCAGCCTGTTCGTCCGCCACGCGTCCCTAGCATAGCAAACTCGCAACTTTCCCCCTTCGGTTCATCTGTCCGAAAACGCGAAACACCGGGGATACTTTCCCGGATGTTTCCCCCCTTCGTCGGTATCACCTACTACCGCGTTAGGGCACACCTAGCACCGCGTATTGCCATGCTATACTTTGTGATACTTTGATTGCTCTGTTATTTATTGTGTTCCCTTCGTTACTTCTTTCGGTGAGACCCCAAGGCTGCCGACCGACTGATTCGACTACGGTGTTGACGACCCTCCTTGTCTCGAGCAACCAGGCAAGCCCCCTTGATCACCAGATATCACCTATTCTCCTCTATCGCTTGCATTAGAGTAGTGTAGCATATTCTTGCTTTCAGTTGATCCTATTTTGATGCATAGCCCGACATTGTTGCTACATCTGCTGATACCTTACCTGCAATCCTAAATGCTTAGTATAGGATGCTAGTTTATCATCATTGGCCCTACATTCTTGTCAGTCTGCCTTGCTATACTATCGGGCCGTGATCACTTGGGAGGTGATCACGGGTATATACTATACATACATACATACTATACAGATGGTGACTAAAGTCGGTCACTCGTTGAGTACCCGCAAGTGATTACGATGAGGAAATTTGAAAGACGGTGGCTCCATCCGGTAGAGGTGGGCACGGGTTCCGACGGCCCCGATTGTTACTTTGTGCGGAGCGGCAGGCAGGTTGAGACCACCTAGGAGGCAGTGGGCTGGCCTGCTCGGCGCTCAGCGGATACTTAACACGCTTAACGAGATCTTGGTATTTGATTTGAGTCGGCCATTTGGTCTATACGCACTAACCATCTACGCGGGAGTAGTTATGGGTATCCCGACGTCGTGGTATCACCGAAGCCTTCTTGGCGTCGGCGACGAGCGGGCGCGCGGGTTGGATCTGCGTTAACGCAACTTCCTTTGTAATGGAGGTTGCTAGGGTCGCTCACCGTCACGACGCATAGCGCTTGGTGTGTGCTCGAGGCGATGGGCCCGGACCCTGCGGCGCATAGGATTTAGACCGGCGTGTTGACCTCTCTGTTGTGCCTAGGTGGGGCTGCGGCGTGTTGATCTTCCGAGGCGGGCATGACCCAGAAAGTGTGTCCGGCCAAATGGGATCAAGCGTGTTGGGTTATGTGGTGCACCCTGCAGGGAAGTTAATCTATTGAATAGCCGTGTCCCTCGGTAAAGGACGACCGGAGTTGTACCTTGACCTTATGACAACTAGAACCGGATACTTAATAAAACACACCCTTCCAAGTGCGGATCGACCGGTGATCGCTCTCTAACAGGGCGACGAGGAGAGGATTGCCGGGTAGGATTATGCTATGCGATGCTACTGGAGATGCTTCTTGGAGATGCTACTTGGAGATGCTACTTGGAGATGCTACTTGGAGGACTTCAATCTACTCTCTTCTACATGCTGCAAGACGGAGGCTGCCAGAAGCATAGTCTTCGATAGGACTAGCTATCCCCCTCTTATTCTGGCATTCTGCAGTTCAGTCCACTCATATGGCCTCCTTACACATATACCCATGCATATGTAGTGTAGTTCCTTGCTTGCGAGTACTTTGGATGAGTACTCACGGTTGCTTTCTCCCCCCTTTTTTCCCCTTTCCCTTCTTTCTGGTTGTCGCAACCAGATGCTGGAGCCCAGGAGCCAGACGCCACCGTCGACGACGACTACTACACTGGAGGTGCCTACTACTACGTGCAGCCCGCTGACGATGACCAGGAGTAGTTTAGGAGGATCGAGCGGGAGGCTGCGCCTCTTCGATCCAGATCCCGGTTTGTGCTAGCCTTCTTGAGGAAAACTTGTTTAACTTATGTCTGTACTCAGATATTGTTGCTTCCGCTGACTCGTCTAAGATCGAGCACTTGTATTCGAGCCCTCGAGGCCCCTGGCTTGTATTATGATGCTTGTATGACTTATTTATGTTTTAGAGTTGTGTTGTGATATCTTCCCGTGAGTCCCTGATCTTGATCGTACACGTTTGCGTGCATGATTAGTGTACGATTAAATCGGGGGCGTCACACCTTATGAACTGTGGTTTGGCGAGAAACCAAAAGTTGTCGTTTCTTAAAGTTTGGGGTTGCGATGCTTATGTGAAAAAGTTTCAACCTGATAAGCTCGAACCCAAATCGGAGAAGTGCGTCTTCATAGAATACCCAAAGGTAACTATTGGGTACACCTTCTATCACAGATCCGAAGGCAAGTTATTCGTTGCTAAGATGGATCCTTTCTAGAGAAGAAGTTTCTCTCGAAAGAAGTGAGTGGGAGGAAAGTAGAGCTTGATAAGGTAATTGTACCTTCTCCCGAATTGGAAAGTAGTTCATCACGTAAATCAGTTCGATGATTGCTACACCAATTAGTGAGGAAGCTAATGATGATGATCATGAAACTTCAGATCAAGTTACTGCAGAACCTCGTAGGTCTTCCAGAGTACGGTCCGCACCAGTGTGCTACGGTAATCCTATTCTGGAAGTCATGTTACTAGACCATGATGAACCTACGAACTATGAGGAAGCGATGATGAGCCCAGATTCTGCGAAATGGCTTGAGGCCATAAAATCTGAGATATGATCCATGTATGAGAACAAAGTATGGACTTTGATGGACTTGCCGGATGATCGACAAGCCATAGAAAATAAATGGATCTTCAAGAGGAAGACAGATGCTGATAGTAGTGTTACTATCTACAAAGCTCGACTTGTCGCAAAAAGGTTTTCAATAAGTTCAAGGTGTTGAATACAATGAGATTTTCTCACTCGTATCGATGCTTAAGTCTGTCCGAATCATGTTAGCAATTGCCACTTTTTATGAAATCTGGCAAATGGATGTCAAAACTGCATTCCTTAATGGTTTTCTTAAAGAAGAGTTGTATATGATGCAATCAGAAGGTTTTGTCAATCCTAAAAGTTCTAACAAAATGTGCAAGCTCCAGCGATCCATCTATGGACTGGTGCAAGTATCTCAGAGTTGGAATATATGCTTTGATAAGTTGATCAAAGTATATAGTTTTTATACAGACTTGCGGTGAAGCCTGTATTTACAATAAAGTGAGTGGGAGCACTATAGCATTTCTGATAAGTATATGTGAATGACATATTGTTGATCGGAAATAATGTAGAATTATTCTGCAAAGCATAAAGGAGTGTTTGAAAGGAGTTTTTCAAAGAAAGACTTCGGTGAAGCTGCTTACATACTGAGCATCAAGATCTATAGAGATAGATCAAGACGCTTGATAAGTTTTTCAATGAATACATACCTTGACAAGATTTTGAAGTAGTTCAAAATGGAACAGTCAAAGAAAGAGTTCTTGCCTATGTTACAAGGTGTGAGATTGAGTAAGACTCAAAACCCGACCACGACAGAAGATAGAAAGAGAATGAAAGTCGTTCCCTATGCATCAGCCATAGGTTCTATAAAGTATGCCATTCTGTGTACCAGATCTATTGCATACCCTACCACTAAGCTTGGCAAGGGAGTGCAATAGTGATCTATGAGTAGATCAATGGACAACGATCAAAATTATCCTTAGTGGAATAAGGATATGTTTCTCGATTATGGAAGTGATAAAAGGTTCGTCGTAAAGGGTTACGTCGATGCAAGTTTTAACACTAATCTAGATGACTCTAAGTCTCGGTCTAGATACATATTGAAAGTGGGAGCAATTAGCTAGAGTAGCTCCGTGCAGAGCATTGTAGACATAGAAATTTGCAAAATACTTACGGATCTGAATGTGACAGACCCGTTGACTAAAATTATCTCACAAGCAAAACATGATCACACCTTAGTACTCTTTGGGTGTTAATCACATAGCGATGTGAACTAGATTACTGACTCTAGTAAACCCTTTGGGTGTTGGTCACATGTTGATGTGAACTATGGGTGTTAACCACATAAAGATGTGAACTATTGATGTTAAATCACATGGCGATGTGAACTAGATTATTGACTCTAGTGCAAGTGGGAGATTGAAGGAAATATGCTCTGGAGGCAATAATAAAGTTATTATTTATTTCCTTATATCATGATAAATTTTTATTATTCATGCTAGAATTGTATTAACCGGAAACATAATACATGTGTGCATACATAGACAAACAGAGTGTCACTAGTATGCCTCTACTTGACTAGCTCGTTAATCGAAGATGGTTATGTTTCCTAATCATAGACATGAGTTGTCATTTGATTAACGGGATCACATAATTAGGAGAATGATGCGATTGACTTGAACCATTCCGTTAGCTTAGCACTTGATCGTTTAAGTATTCTGCTATTGCTTTCTTCATGACTTATACATGTTCCTATGACTATGAGATTATGCAACTCCTGTTTCGGAGGAACACTTTGTGTGCTACCAAGCGTCTAGCGTGAATCGGGTGATTATAAAGATGCTCTCTGGTGTCTCGAAGGTACTTGTTGGGTTGGCGTATTTGAGATTAGGATTTGTCCTCCGATTGTCGGAGAGGTATCTCTGGGCCCTCTCGGTAATACACATCACTTAAGCCTTGCAAGCATTACAACTAATGAGTTAGTTGTGAGATGATGTATTACGGAACGAGTAAAGAGACTTGCCGGTAACGAGATTGAACTAGGTATTGAATTACCGACGATCGAATCTCGGGCAAGTAACATACCGATGACTCAAAGGGAACAACGTATGTTGTTATGCGGTTTGACCGATAAAGATCTTCGTAGAATATGTGGGAGCCAATATGGGCATCCAGGTCCCGCTATTGGTTATTGACCGGAAACATGTCTCGGTCATGTCTACATAGTTCTCGAGCCCGTAGGGTCTGCACGCTTAACGTTTTGTTGACGATATAGTATTATATGAGGTTATGTATGTTGGTAACCGAATGTTGTTCGGAGTCCTGGATGAGATCATGGACATGACGAGGAACTCCGGAATGGTCCAGAGATAAAGTTTGATATATGGGATAATAGTGTTTGATCTCCGGAAGGGTTCCGGAATTCATCGGAAGGGGTTCCGGATGTTTCCCGAAATGTTTGGGTACGAGAACACGTTATTTGGGTCAAAGGGGAAAGCCCACAAGGTTTTTGGAAAGCGCAAAAGGAAGTTTTGCGGAATCTAGGGGCCAGATGCCAGGATCCCTAGCGTGTGGGTCCAGACGCCGAGAACCCTGGCGTCTGGCCCTAGAGTCCGAGAAGGACTCTTGCCTTTCGGGTGAAACCGATTTTGTGGAGGCTTTTACTCCAAGTTTCGACCCCAAGGCTCAACATATAAATAGAGGGGCAGGGCTAGCACCAACGAAAGATCAAGAAACACCAAGCCGTGTGCCGGCAACCCCGTCCCCTCTAGTTTATCCTCCGTCATAGTTTCCGTAGTGCTTAGGCGAAGCCCTGCGGAGATTGTTCTCACCAACACCGTCACCACGCCGTCGTGCAGCTGGAACTCATCTACTACTTTGCCCGTTTTGCTGGATCGAGAAGGCGAGGACGTCATCGAGTTGAACGTGTTCAGAACTCGGAGGTGCCGTGCGTTCGGTACTTGGATTGGTCGGATCGTGAAGACGTACGACTACATCAACCACGTTGATAAACGCTTCCGCTTAGCGATCTTCAAGGGTATGAAGATACACTCCCCCTCTCGTTGCTATGCATCACCATGATCTTGCGTGTGCGTAGGAATTTTTTTGAAATTACTACATTCCCCAACAAAAAGATTGCACAAAGAGTCGAACTCATACCCTAACTCGGTGACGAGCTCGCTACAGCGGCAACGGAGGTGAAGATTTCCGTTGACAGCAATGGAGACTAGCGGCGGGAGGTCGCTGGCGACGAGAGGACGATCCGGAGACCCGAGGCGGCAGAGTAAGACATGCGCGAGCGAATAGGTTTCGGAGAAATTTCCAAAATTTGACCTGTCGGTATATATATCCTGACCCTGTCGGTGTGACCGAGTGGAACAACTCGGTGGCACCGAGATGGAGAATCACAAGCGGTTACTGCAACTCGGTGTGACCGAATGGTTGTAATCGGTTGCACCGAGATTGAAACCCTAGATCAATCCAGTGAACTCGGTATGACCGAAAAGGATGAATCGGTCAGACCGAAATGCACAAAGAGGTTTTGGAAGTTTAAGTCTATGATAAATCGGTGACTCCGAGTGCTCCTCACCGAGAGGGTTCGAATCTGACTTGATCAAACTTTGTGATGTAGCATGCATAGAGTTTGAGACGAGAAAAGCATAGATAGCTAGAGGAAGTTCTTAGGCATTCTTGTCCATCCTTTTAGCAAAAGAAGAAGAGCCAAATAATCAAAGCAACAAATGGATGTCCTCGAATGAGAAAAGTATGCAATCAACATGCTCACATAATAAAATGGAAAATGAAATATGTGGCAAAGCATGCACAATCACTCTAGCATCTACAAAGCAAGTGGCGATGACTAGGTCATCTATATATGAGTATATTGACTTAGGAGTCAAATGAGAACATTTCATCATAGGTCATATTCATTGTTTAAGCACAAGTGGAGTTACCACTTTTTACATAAAGCATCATTGTGTTCACACCATTAGAGTTGCTTTAGCCCAATTCTTAGAGTAAAGCTCCCCCTAGATGTGATTCCCCCCTAAGAGGGATGAACTAACCTTGGGTTTTGTCGATGATGACTTCATGTAGGTGTTGTAGATGTGGATGCTCAGTGTTGATGTAGATCATTTGGAGCAATCCATTGGATTGAGTTGCACTTTCAATACCTACATGTGTTAGTCCCACAAGGAACAAACAAGGATATCATAGACATAGAGTGAAGCACACACATGATGATGTCCATGAAAGCATTAGATTACCTTGTCCCTTGTCTTACCAACAAGAGGGTTTGTGACTCCTTGAACTAGTGCAAGATGTGGAAGTTGTTTGCACTTGTCCTTGCCAAAGTGAATATGAGTGAAGTATGTTGGTGGAGTCACCCTCAAGAACTCTCTAGTTCTTCTTCTTCAGGATCCACATCATCTTGATGGGAATCCTTGGGGTTGTAGGTGTGCTTGATGAAGTAGAACTTTATGTAGACTTGGGAACCCACTTGACCAAGGCCTTTGTAGCATCTTCAAATGCATCAATCTCCTTTGAAGCTTGTCCTTGCCTTTTAGCTTGTGGTCTTGTGGTGGAAGATCATCTTGAGCTTGTGTTCCCTTGAAGGAAGCAGGATCATACTTCCCTTGTTGAGGAACAAACTTTGTCTTGGCATATTGATCTTCTTCCCACTCAACTCCATTGGCATTGAACATTCGTTCAAAACCAACACCTTGATTCTTCCGATGCCTTCCTTGCTTGCGTACAATTTCCTCAAATTGTTTACTTCCGGCAAGGCTCTTGTAAACACCTTTCTCTATAATTCCTTTCAATAAGCTATTTTCCTGCTCAAGTGTAACTTGGCTAAGAGAATCATTAGTGGAATCAAGAGAACTACTAGAATCAACAATATTGGATTTAGCATGATTATTGGTACTACTAGAAGACGTATCTTTCTTACCCTTGTTGCTAGATTTTACTTGTGGCATGTAAGTAGACAAGAGTAAACGCTTGGCAATGTAAGAAGCACTTTTCTTCCGAAGATCATCATTGATGGCTTTTAAGAACCCGTGTTCTTGCTGAAAATTGAGCTTCTCGAAGCGTAGCTTCTCATGAGTTTTTAAAAGTTCTCGATGATCTTCTAAAGTAGTTTCATGGCTAAATTAAGAGTGTTTAGTTCTTTAGTTAGATGCTCAATTTCCTTCTTATCATTGTCATTCGTTTCATCTTGATTAGCATGATTAATAGCAATTTCATCATAGTATTCATCACTAGAGTTGTCAACAAGTAAATCATCATCACCTAGCAAATCATCTTCATCACTATTGAAATCAACATACTCGGGGTGTGATACCTTGGGGCCTTTAGCCATGAAGCACCTTCCAATTCCTTCATTTGGTAACTCAAATATGTCATAGGAGTTGGTTGACGCAAGTGCTAGACCGGCAACACCTTCATCTTGAGTATATTCGGAGTCGGAGTGATAACTTCTCTCAGAGTGGTGGTCGGAGTCAGAACCGGATACCCATTCACCAACATGAGCTTGATGTCTTCGTTTTGTGTAGTGATGTCGCTTGAAGCTACGTCGGTTTTTTCCCCAAAGAGGAAGGGATGATGCAGCACAACGGTGGTAGGTATTTCCCTCAGATATGAAACCAAGGTTATCGAACCAGTAGGAGAACCAAGCAACACAAAGTAAACAACCCCTGCACACAAATAACAACACATCGCAACCCGACGTGTTAAAGGGGTTATCAATCCCTTTCGGGGTACGAAGCCTTAAGATAGGCAAAGGACGTGAGGTAAATTTGTAGATAGGATAAATAGATCGCGTAACAAATAAATTGAAGCAAGGTATTTTTGTATTTTTTGGTTTAATAGATCTGAAAATAAACGCAAGGAAAAAGTAGATCGCAAGGCAAATATATGAGAAAGAAGACCCGGGGGCCGTAGGTTTCACTAGTGGCTTCTCTGGAGAAAAATAGCAAACAGTGGGTGAACAAATTACTGTTGGGCAATTGATAGAACTTCAAATAATCATGACGATATCCATGTAATGATCATTACATAGGCATCACGTCCAAGATTGGTAGACCGACTCCTGCCTGCATCTACTACTATTACTCCACACATCAACCGCTATCCAGCATGCATCTAGTGTATTAAGTTCATGGAAAAACGAGTAATGCAATAAGAACATTGACATGATGTAGACAAGATCCGTTTATCTATTGCGACAGATATAGATCCCATCTTTTTATCCATAGTAGCAATGATACATACGTGTCGGTTCCCTTTCTGTCACTGGGATCAAGCACCGTAAGATCAAACAAACTACCGGGCACCTCTTCCCATTGCAAGATAAATATATCAAGTTGGCCAAACAAAACCCAAATATCAGAGAAGAAATAAGAGGCTATAAGAGATCACGCATATAAGAGATCAAAGAACTCAAATAACTTTCATGGATATAAAAAGATATAACTGATCATAAACTCGAAGTTCATCAGATCCCAGCAAACACACCGTAAAAAGGACTTACATCATATGGATCTCCAAGAGATCATTGTATTGATAATCAAGAGAGAGAGAGAGAGAGAGAGAGAGAGAGAGAGGGAGATAGGAAGCCATCTAGCTACTAACTACGGACCCGAAGGTCTACGAAGAACTACTCACGCATAATCGGAGAGGCACCAATGGAAGTGGTGAACCCCTCCGTGATGGTGTCTAGATTGGATCTCGGTGTTCTGGACTCTGCGGCGGCTAGATGAAAATTTCGTCGACTCCCTAGGGTTTTGGAATATTGGGGTATTTATAGAGCAAAGAGTCGATCCAGGGGCACCGAGGTGGGCACAACCCACAGGCGCGCTGAGCCTCTTAACACGCCGCAGTGGGTTGTCCCTCCTCGGGACTCCCCCAGTGCAATCGGGGCCCATTGTGTTCCTTCTGGTCCATAAAAAATCATCGTAAATTGGCGTATTTGGACCCTAAGGGAGTCCTGGACTAGGGGGTGTCCGGATAGCCGGACTATCATCATCGGCTAGACTCCAAGACTATGAAGATACAAGACTGAAGACTTCGTCCCGTGTCCGGATGGGACTTTCCTTGGCGTGGAAGGCAAGCTTGGCGATACGGATATGTAGATCTCCTACCATTGTAACCGACTCTGTGTAACCCTAGCCCTCTCCGGTGTCTATATAAACCGGAGGGTTTTAGTCCGTAGGACGAACAACCATTACAACAATCATAACATAGGCTAGCTTCTAGGGTTTAGCCTCCTTGATCTCGTGGTAGATCCACTCTTGTACTACCCATATCATCAATATCAATCAAGCAGGAGTAGGGTTTTACCTCCATCGAGAGGGCCCAAACACAGGTAAAAACATCGTGTCCCTTGTCTCCTGTTACCATCCGCCTAGACGCACAGATTCGGGACCCCCTCTAGGAGATCCATCGGTTTGACACCGACATTGGTGCTTTCATTGAGAGTTCCTCTATGTCATCACCGATAGGCTTGATGGCTTCTTCAATCAACAACAACGCAGTCCGGTGAGACTTTTCTCCCGGATAGATCTTCGTGTTGGCGGCCGCAGCTGCGGGCTAATTAAACAGCCATCTGGAGCGGATCGAAGCTCGCCCTGGACACGAGTCAGTTTGGAAGCCTAAACTTCACGGCTGACATCCGCGGAGACTTGATCTTCGACGGATTCGAGCCACAACCGAGCACGCCGCACCGTCACGGTGTGCATGATTTAGCTCTGCCACCGGACAGTGCCCCGGAGGCCGCACATGAGTCCGCTCCGACCCATAGTTCGGAGCCGACCGCGCAGATCGAGGACAGGTGGCTGGACACCGCCTTGGGGGCTGCAACTTCTACGGCGATGCAGCCGAATACTGACCTTGTCCCTTGCAAAGCTCGTGACTCCGAGGTGCCGGACTCCTTGCCGGACTCCGAACCTCCTGCGCCCCTGCCAATCGAATCCGATTGGGTGCCGATCATGGAGTTCGCCGCTGCGGACATCTTTCAGCACTCACCCTTTGGCGACATCCTAAATTCGCTAAAGTATCTCTCGTTATCAGGAGAGCCCTGGCCGGACTGCGGTCAGGATGGGTGGGATGCGGACGACGAAGAAATTCAAAGCCCACCCACCACCCACTTTGTAGCCACTGTCGACGATCTAACCAACATGCTAGACTACGACCCCGAAGACATCGACGGTATGGACGACGATGCCAGAGACGACCAAGAACCAGCGTCTACCGGGCATGGGAAGGCCACCTCAATTCATGATATATACATGGTGGACACCCCAAAAGGGGGTGATAACGAGGAACAACCGGATGCGGCGAAGGATAATTCCCCCGGAAAACAATCAAAACGGCGACGCAAGCGTCGCCCCAAGTCCCGCCTCGATAACAACGACACTCATAATGACCCAGCCATAGAGCAGGGCAAACCAGTGGGCGACGAACATACAACCAAGCAACCATCCGAGCAGCATGAATCGGATAATCAACTGATCCTCGGCGAAAACAACAGTCCAGACGATCTCACGCCGGACACGCCACGGGAACATAAGAACCTTCAAAAAAGGCTTGTCGCCACTACAAGAAGTTTGAAGAAGGAGAAACGGAAGCACAAAACAGCGGAAGACATACTCAGAATGAGGTGGAGCAAAGTGCTCAAGACCGCAGACAAATATGGCAATAGCCACCAAATAAAGAGCTACCCGAAGCGCAAGCTGCTGCCCGAATTTGACGAGGAGGCCATAGAGCCCCCACAAGCAAAAAGCAAAGAGGCCGCCTGGCCGGATAGACGAACAAACAACAGGACAAGAGCGGCAAGCGGCGCCGCACATAAGCTGACACATGGCACACCTAAAGATCCTTGCAAAATGGACGACCCGGTCAGATCCATTTATGGGCCAAAGAAGAGGGCCCCAGGAAGAAATACAACACGCCAAGTGCTCGAAGATAACAGAACACCTAAATACAGGGGCGCCGCGCACCCACTATGTTTCACCGATGAGGTGCTGGATCATGAATTTCCAGCGGGGTTCAAGCCCGTAAACATAGAGGCATCTGACGGAACAACAGACTTTGAGTGCGGATTGAGGATTACATCCTGCACATACATATGGCTAGAGGAGATGATCTCACGCCATAAAATATCTACCCTCAAGCTCAAGGGGCCAGCTCGGCATTGGCTCAAAAGCCTCCCGAGAAAATACCATTGAAAGTTGGGAAGAGCTCGAGGACACGTTTAGAGCAAATTTTCGGGGACTTATGTCCGCCCTCGGGATGTGAGCGATTTAAGTCACATAACCCAACAGCCGGAGAGTCGGTAGCGCAAATTCTGGAACAGGTTCCTCACAAAAAAGAACCAAATAGTCATTGTCCGGACTTGAAGCCTTAGCAGCTTTTAAACATAATGTCGAGACGAATGGCTGCTTGACACCTCGGCCAAGAGAAGCCGAGAACAATGGCCGCGCTAACAAGCCTCATGACCCGCTTTTGCGCGGGGGAAGACAGCTGGCTAGCAAGATGTAGCACCAGCGACCCGAGTACATCCGAGATCAGAGATGGAAACGGAAAATCACGGCGCAGAAAGGACCAGCGCCGAAATAAAGAAAAAAGCCCAAAGAACACGGCGGTCAACGCCGGATTCAAAAGCTCGCGACCGAACAATAAAACACTGCCTCTTAAGGACAACAGTGACGAGCTATCCAACCTAAACAAAATTTTGGATCGGATATGTCAAATCCACAGTACCTCCGGGAAGCCTGCAAACCACACCCACCGGGATTGTTCGGTCTTCAAACAGTCCGGCCGACTCAACGCCGAACACAAGGGGCTCGACGCGCCAAGCGAGGATGACGACGAACCCCACCAGCAGAGCACCGGAAAACAAAAGACTTTCCCACAAGAAGTCAAAACAGTAAACTCACTTCATGTGATATCTGAACAACGATGCGGCACCCGCCAGAGTAGGTGTCGCACGGTCCACCCTAGCGGAACCTCGAGACTGGATGTCAAAACCAATTACTTTCGACCACCTGGACTATTGCAGCAGTATTCGAAACGCAGGATGGACTGCTCTGATATTGGATCCTATAATCGACGGACTACAATTTACACAAGTCCCAATGGATGGCGGCAGCGATTTAAACCTGCTATATCCGGACACAATCCGCAAGTTGGGGATAGACCTTACTAAAATTCGCCATAGCCGCACTTCCTTCAAAGGAGTGACTCCAGGCCCTTACGCCAAGTGCACGGGCTCCTTACTACTAGAAGTTGTATTCGGGTCACCCGACAACTTCCAACACGAAAAGCTAATCTTTCATGTCGCCCCATTCAAAAGTAGCCATCAAGCACTATTGGGACGTGAAGCTTTTGTCCGCTTTAACGCAATACCACACCACGCGTCTCTTACACTTAAAATGCCCGGTCCCCGCGGCATCATCTCATTAAAAGGTCGTTCAAGACCACGGACATGGCTAGACGAGTCCGGCATAAATAAACTAGGGGCTCCCTAGCTGCACACCCCTTCACAAGGGGCTGTGCGTGTGAGCAATAAGGAGCCAACAAAAGCTCAACTTTATTCATTTATTCATGCTTTGTTTTAAACACATTTTTCACACGATTTCTTTTCAAACTAAGTTCCTCTCTTTTACAGATGAACAGCGTGTTACACCCGTCCAAGATACAACACTGGCGGAGACACGGTAGCAGGCGTGCGGTAAGGGACCCGTCACAAGGATTCTTTTGATTAAGACCTGCGTAAACCTTTTTTCTGTCTCTTGTTGCTAGACATCCCTGGTTTCTTACCATAGCGGAGAGGAGGCGGCGTTTTGGCATCGCCAGCGTCGGAGGATCTCGCGTGTACCTGGACACTAGGGGCTTAGGGCATTAATCTGCCCGTCATCATAAAGACCGAACACCTCAGGGAGTGTTTGGCGTCTCGAGTTAGGCCTTATATGCATCAGCTCCGAATCATGTCTTTGGTCAAATGTTGGGTTTGCCCAGCTCCGTGTTTTGCTGCCTTCGTTCCGTATCATCGGCTAACGCGGCACCGGAGAACTACTACGATTGTGCCCGGTTCGCCGGGTGAGCACCTCGATGAAAGCCAAAACCGACTATCATGATGTAGCGAGAGACTGGTCAACCACTCGATCGACCTCTAGAATGTTTAGAATTCCTCCACTTTGATGAAGGACCGCTTCCTGTCGAGCACACGCGCCCCAAATCCGGAGCGCGGTGCCCCTAGGGGCTATATCGTAGCCCCACCTTGAACTCCTATGGCTAAGTGAAAGTGATAAAGCATTATAGTCCGGTTGCCTCGTTTGCTCGCTACCACCTCCTTCACAGGACCAAGATGTTGGATTAAGTGTGAAAATCGCTATTTATAAACACCCCGCACCATGTGCGTGGGGCTGAAAGCCGAACTGCCATCTTCGGGTTATACACAAGTATACATTAACGGCCGCACAGGAGATATTTCAATACTTGAACGCACAAGTACAAAAAGCGCTTATATTATAAACATCGTTTTACAAACCATAAAGTTCATTTGAACATGACATTTTTTGAGCACTGCGACTCTATTACACGAGCACCACGCAGAACTTCCCCAAAATAGTGCTCGGCGGGTAACCGGCTCTCGTCCGAACCCCGGGTTGCAACATCGATGGCATCCATTTCCGTCCAGTATGTCTTCACACGGGCGAGGGCCATCCATGCACCCTCTATGCAGGCCGACCGCTTCATCGCCTTTATATGCGGCACCGCCCCAAGGAGTTGCTGCAATAAGCCGAAATAACTCTTCGGCTTGGGCCTATCTGGCCAGACATGAGCCACGATATCCGTCATGGCAAGTCCGGACAATCTATTCAGCTCAGCCCACTCAGCCAACCGATTGGTCAATGGAAGTGAACGCTCCGGACTATGGAATTGAGACCAAAAAAGCTCTTCCGTCTCGTGATCCTTTTGACTTCGGAAGTGCACAACAGCATCTGCTGCACTCGCCGCTAAATCCATATAAGGATCCTCCGGACCCCACAGCTAGCCAAGCTGAGCATACTTCGGATCTGTAAACCTCCTGCGCAGCAGAAAGGGCTTGCCAGCCGCAATATCTCCGCCCTGGCGCAGCTCCTCCTTTATAGCCCTCATTGCAGAACGGGCATCCTTGGCTTCGGCGGTGGCCTTCCTCGGTCTTCTTGCTCGCTCGGCGTTCTTTTCAAGAACCTCATAGCGGTCGGTAACATCTTTCAACTTCACGGCCATTTCGGCTATCTCCTCCTTGCTTCGGCAGTGAGTAGCCCTTTCGGCTTCTAGCTCTTCGGCCGCCCTCGAGGCAGCCGCATCACTCCTTCTGACCTGCTCCTTGACTCGAGCAAGTTCTGCCTGAAGGCCCTCCACGGCAGCAGCACCATCTGCATTAAGCACACATGTTGTAAGGAGTGGGCTTTAGCTCCCTTACTAGGTGACCACGGAGAAACAACCTACCTTGTGACTCGTCAAGTCGCTTATTGACCAACAGATGTCCGCATCCGCAACATTGAGTTGCCGCTTTAGTTCGGCAACTCCATCAGCCCGACTGGCCACCGGACTATCCGCCACCTGCATAGGGAAGGCGAAAATTAATACCTGCGATTTTGATCCTCGGCACGCTGTCGCTTTCGACAACATACCGAGTCTCAGGGGCTACTATCTATACAGGGCGCACTTGATGTGTAAAACTGTCAAAAGGTATGTCATTTTCGTACCTCAAACCCCTTGACAAACCGGCGGCATCATGCAACCCGCCTTAGGCGGACGAAATTCTTCCAATCACCATACTCATCAATGTACGATGACTTCTAAAATAGACGCCCTCTCAAGCAGATCCTTCAGCTCCCCCGGCCGCACACAAGTTGGTGCCGAACTCTCCGGCCCCGCCGGACTTGGGGATACCCTCCGCGATGACACCTCAGGTTCGTCCGCCCTACCTGATGGTGCGGCGGACGGAGGCGTCTCGCTCTCCACCATCTCCGGACGAAGGTCCCCGAAAGCGAGCTCATCGAGAAGGGCGGAGATCCGAACTACAAGGTAAAACTTGGTTATCCTCGAAGCACACATAGGGATGTCTCTTATTACAGAACCCCCTTTTCCTACTTACGGCTCATTTGGAGGCTGACTCCTTTAGGGAGATAGTGCGGCGGGGCCTCCCGGACGCCTTGAGACCCTCTGGTGAAGATCTCTTCCCCGCTTGAGGCCTTGGCCTCCGAGTTTTGAGGCGGTCCTCTTCTCCCCTTGGAAGGAGGATTCTCGATTCCCCTTTCTCCAAATCCTCCTTGGTAGAGGCGGTAGTGTCCCTGTTCTCCCCTTCGCCTTCCTCTGAAGGTGCAACCTTCAGCATCCTGACCAGCACGGGATCCGGCGCGGTCTTCGGGAGGGGTCGGACACCGTATCAGCTTCGCCTGCGCTATCCACTCCTATTCAAGAGACGATGGGTTAAAAGGCAAATCCAAGAAGGCGCAAACAAACGGTGTGTCCGGACGTAGGGCCACTTACCTGAGCATCCGAGCGATTGCAGCTTAGGCCGGAATCCTCGGTCAATTCCGAACACATCTTTTGTGATCCGAAGAACAATTTATACATCTCCACGGGTGTCGTACCCATGAAGTGTTGGAGAGCTCTTTGCCCCTCTGGATTGAATTCCCACAGGCGGAGGGGGCGACGCTTGCAGGACAGAAGACGCCGAATCAGCGTAACCTGCATCACCATGACCAGATTGATCTCACTCTCTTGGAGGTCTCGAATCCGGCCCTGCAGTAGGGGTACGTCCTTTGACGGCCCCCAGTTGAGCCCTTGGTTGACCCACGACATCATCCGCTGTGGAGGGCCCGAGCGAAAGATGGGCGCCGGCTTCTGCCTGCTGCCCCTAGGAGCGATGATATAGAACCACTCATGTTGCCACAAGCCGAGCTCCTCCTGGAAAGAGCCCTCGGGCCATGGAGCATCGGCCCTTCTGCTTACAACCGCCCCGCCGCACTCTGCTTGACACCCCTTGATCATCTTCGGCTCCATGTTGAAGGTCTTGAGCCACAAACCGAAGTGGGGAGTAGTGCGAAGGAAGGCTTCGCAGACGACGATGAATGATGAGATGTGGAGGATGGACTCCGGAGCCAAGTCATGGAATTCCAACCCGTAGTAAAACATGAGCCCTCTCACAAAGGATCCATCGGAAGCCTAAACCCAGCGGAGGTGGGACACGAACACGACGCTCTCGCCGGGCTCGGGAGTAGGAATGACTTGCCCTTTGGCGGGCAACCTATGCAAAATCTCGCAGGTCAGGTACCTGGCTTCTCACAGCTTTAGCACGCCCTCTTCCGTGACGGAGGTGGGCATCCACTGGCCCTGTAGGTCGGAGCCGGACATTGTTGAAGGTCCGAAGCGCTCGAATCTGGGGCTCTGGGTGTTGGAACTCGGGGCGAGGGGTAGATTCGATTGAGGATTGAAGAAAAGAAACGAGCCTTGGTCTCATTATAAAGAGGGAGAATGCCAAGAGCTGTCCCCGTGACCGTTTGGGACTCACCTTCGATAGAGGAGGCGTGGCAACAAGCACGGTTGGGTTACCCACGTTCGTATTGATGGGAATCCCGGAATAAGGGGAACACGATCTCTGCTTCGACAAGACGTGCCAAGGAAACCGCTTCGCTAAACGCACTGAGGTGGTATAGTAAAAACGATTCAAGTAAAGGCTTGGTGGTGGTGTGACGTCATGCCACAAAATACGTCAGCAGATTGAACTTGTGTACATATTATTCTCTCTACGGTGGAACGTGGAATTTATTTTGCAGGGCCGGACACTATCCTGGTGTTCACAATCTTCTATGAATTATTTGGAGGATGAACCCGCCTTGCAATGCCGAACAATATGCGCGCCGGACTCATCGTCATTGAAGCCTGGTTCGAGGGGATCTTGAGGAGTCTGGACTAGGGGTGTCCGGATAGCGGACTATCATCATCGGCGAACTCCAAGACTATGAAGATACAAGATTGAAGACTTCGTCCCGTGTCCGGATGGGACTTTCCTTGGCGTGGAAGGCAAGCTTGGCGTCTGAATATGTAGATCTCCTACCATTGTAACCGACTACTGTGTAACCCTAGCCCTCTCCGGTGTCTATATAAACCGGAGGGTTTTAGTCCGTGGGGCGAACAACCATTACAACAATCATAACATAGGCTAGCTTCTAGGGTTTAGCCTCCTTGATCTCGTGGTAGATCCACTCTTGTACTACCCATATCATCAATATCAATCAAGCAGGAGTAGGGTTTTACCTCCATCGAGAGGGCCCGAACCTAGGTAAAAACATCGTGTCCCTTGTCTCCTGTTACCATCCGCCTAGACGCACAGTTCGGGACCCCCTACCCGAGATCCGCCGGTTTTGACACCGACAGACCCCGTCTGATATTGATTCCCCGCGATGTAAAAAACATGCAGAAAACAACAACTGGCACTTGGCACTTTGTCAATAGGTTAGTACCAAAAAATGATATAAAATGACTCTAATGATTATAAAACATTCAAGATTGATAATAAAATAGCACGGAATAGTAAAAAATTATAGATATGTTGGAGACGTATCAGCATCCCCAAGCTTAACTCCCGCTCGTCCTCGAGTAGGTAAGTGATAAAACAGAATTTTTGATGTGCAGTGTTGTTTATCATGTCATATCATATTCTTTTCTTCAAAGCATGGACACTTGGACTTTTATGTGATTCGAAGCAATAGTCTAGTTTTAACATAATAATTTAGATACTCAAGCTTATCAACAAGCAACATGTCTTTCAAAATATCAATGCTAAAACAAGTTATCCCTAGCCCATCATGCTCAAACATTGATCCATTCATGAAACACACTCGAATATTAGCTACACCCAATACTTAAGTACAATCATATTGTCCCCTAGTTGGTGCTTTTATAAGAAGGATGGAGACTCAATTTCAAAAATAAAAATTGCATAAAGTAAAAGAAAGGCCCTTCGCGGAGGGAAGTAGGGATTTGTAGAGGTGCCAGATCTCAAAGCAAAAAATTAGAGATAAAAACATTTTGGGAGGTGTATCGATCCCACCAACAAAAACGACTTGGAGCATCCCAACACTTTCCATGTTATATATATCATATGTGGTTTCCAAACAGAAAATAAAGTTTATTCCTTTTTCCACCATAACTTTCACTTTCCATGGCTAACCGTATCCACGGGTGGCCTCCATACCAACACTTCCCAAGGAATTTACTATTTGGCAACATAAAATAAATTCATTTTGCATTTCGGGACTGGGAATCCCTAATAAATTTGCCTTACTCTCGTGCAATGACAAGTGAATAAACAGTCATCGTGAGAATAACACATCTAGCATGGAAAATATTAGCTACCCGTTACCGTTCCGCGAGCGAAACAAACACACAAAAGAGAAGTTCATTTTGAAAATTAGAGATGGCACATGCAAATTTGCTTAGAACGACAAAAGAATACCGCACATATGTAGGTATAGTGGACTCATGTGGCAAAACTGGTTTAAAGGATTTTGGATGCACAAGTAGAGGTCATACTTGGTGCAAAATGAAGGCTAGCAAAAAGATTGAGAAGCGCCAACCAAGAAACAAATAATCTCATAAGCAAGCATTAAGCATAATTAACACTGAATAATGCACCATAAGTAGGATATAATTTTCATTGCATGATTATTGACTTTCGTGCATGCATAGGGAATCACAAACCTTAACACCAATATTCTTACTAGAGCACAATTACTCACCAACATGACTCACATATCACATCATCATATCTCAAAACTATTACTAAGAATCAAGTTTATTTTTTCCAATGATCTTCATGACATATATTTTCTTCTTTCTTTATCCTTCTTGGATATCTATCACTTTGGGACTAATTTTCATGTGTTGCTTTTCATAAGCTCAAACAAATATAAGTGAAGATCAGGAGCATAACTTATTTTCTTTATCTCAAAACAATTTAAGTGAAGCAAGAGAGAATTTCTTCAAAATTTTACTAACTCTGAAATAAATCTAAGTGAAGCAAGAGAGCATTTCTTCAAAAATACTAAGCACACCGTGCTAAAAAAGATATAAGTGAAGCACTAGAGCAATTCTAACAAGTCATGACATAATTTTGGCTCTCTCAAATAGGTGTGTCCAGCAAGGATTGATGACTTAAAACACAAAATAAAACAAGCAAAGATTCATATCATACAAGATGCTCCAAGCAAAACACATATCATGTGATGAATAAAAATATAGTCTCCAGTAAAATACCGATGGTCATTAGAAGAAAGAGGGGATGCCACTCGGGGGCATCCCCAAGCTTAGTTGGTTGATCATTCTTGGATAATAGCTTGGTATGCTGGGGCATCCCCAAGCTTAGACTCTTCTATCCTTATTTCATCCATCGTAAGATAACCCAAAACTTGAAAACTTCAATCACACAAAACTCAACAAAACCCTTGTGAGATCCGTTAGTAAAACAAAGCAAACCACTACTATAAGTGCTATGTCAAACCAATTCTTATTTTGTTTTTGTATTATATATCCTGTATTCCAACTTTTCTATGGCAAAAACTCAACAAAGAAAACCATAGAGCCATCAAAATAAGCACACAACACAAAGAAAACAGAATCTGTCAAAACAGAACAGTGTGTAGTAATATGGAACTTTTGAACACTTCTGTAACTCCAAAAAGTCTACCAACTTAGGATGACCAGAATAATTTGTATATTAATCTTCTGCAAAACTAATCAGGGCAAAAGCTCTTTTCTGTGATTTATGATAATTATTTTCGTGAGCGCAAAGTTTATGTCTTTTTCAGCAAGATCAAACAACTATCACCCCGGAAGATCCTAAAGGCTTTACTTGGCACAAAAACTAATTAAAACACAAAAAACACAATCATAACAGTATAATAATTGTTCTAACACTCAAGAACAGAAAGCAAAAAAGCAAAAATAAATTTTATTCATTGGGTTGCCTCCCAACAAGCGCTATCGTTTTATGCCCCTAGCTAGGCATAAAGCAAGGATCTAAGTTTTGTCATCTTTGGTGCTAGATCCATAAGATGACCTCATGATTGATTCATATGGTCGCTTAATTATTATTCTAGGAAAGTGTTCCATACCCTTCCTCAAAGGAAATTGTAACTTAATATTGCCTTCTTTCATATCATTCACTGCACAGATAGTGCGTAAAAACGGTCTAGCAAGAATAATTGGACAAGACGGATTGCAATAAATATCAAGAACAATAAAATCTATGGGCACATAATTTCTATTTGCAAGAATAAGAACATCATTAATTCTTCCTATAGGCTTTTTAATAGTGGAATCCGCTAAGTGCAAATTTAAAGAGCATTCTTCAATATCGGTACGACCAAGCACATCACACAAAGATTTCATAATTGTAGAAACACTAGCACCCAAGTCACACAAAGCAAAAAACTCATAATTTTTAATCTTGACTCTGATAGTAGGTTCTCTTTCGTCATGCAATTTTCTAGGAATTGGAACTTCTTATTCCATTTTTCTTCAAAAGCTTTCATCATGGCATCAACAATATGTTGAGTAAAAGCTTTATTTTGTTCATAAGCATGGAGTGAATTTATCATGGATTGCAACAAAGAAATACAATCAATCAAAGAGTAGCTATCATAATTAAAGTCTTTGTAATCCAAAAGAGTGGGCACATCACTAGTTAATGTTTTGACCTCTTCAAACCCAGTTTTATCAATTTTCTCAACAAGATTTTCACCCTCGAAAATATTAGGACACCTTCTACTTAAAGTTGACTCTTCTCCAGTCCCTTTTTAATCAATCTTATTTTTAATAAACAAGGAATCAATATAAGAAACACCAATCATTTTCAGATCTTCATCACTTTTGCGAAAGAAATCACTAGAAAACGCTTTTTCTAAAAATTCTCTTTTAGCTCTAAGCATAGCGGTTCTTTTCTTACTTTCGTCGACAGAAACATAAAGAGCTTTAATTGATCCATCTACCTTAGGCACAAAAAATTTCACCTTGAGATTTTCCACATCATGAGCAATTATATCAACACTTCTAGACAAATCATCAATCTTATTCAACTTTTCTTCTATGGAAGTGTTGAAAACTTGTTGCGTGTTGATAAATTCTTTAATATTATTCTCAAGATCAGAGGTGTTCCTATATATTATTATTGTAAGATTGATTTCCATAGGAATTACTCCCTCTGTTCCGTTATGTAAGGTGTATTATTTCTGGCACGGTGACCAAGGCACGAAATTATAGACATGTTAGGACTAAATTACCCTTAGCAAATATGTTGATTGGTGGTAAGTAAATCGGTTAGTTCAGGAAAGTAAGAGATGCGTGCAATCTGCATAGAGATATTTTCCTTCTTTTGCTACAAGGAAAGATACAAACAATCAGGAAGGAGATACTTTCCATTTTTAGGGAGGGCTAACAAGGGAATTAGGAGGAATTAGAAGAAATGCACCTTACATTCTGGAATTTTATCAAAAAACAAATACACCTTATATAAAGGAACGGAGGGAGTACCATAATTATTAGAGGAATTACTAGGAAAAGGCCTAGGATTAAAATTACCTCTATAAGCAATGTTGTTGAAATTATTGCGAGAAATAAAATTCACATCTATGGCATCACTATTTTGCTCAATCAAAGTAGACAAAGGCATATCATTAAAATCAATAGGACCATTTTTACTAGCAACGAATTCCATAAGAGCATCAACTTTTTCACTCAAAGAAGAAATTTCTTCAACCGAATTAACTTTTTTACTAGTAGGAGCCCTTTCGGTATGCCATTGTGAATAATTTGCCATGATATTATCAAGCAATTTGGTGGCTTCTCCCAAAGTAATTTCCATAAAGTACCACCCGCGGAAGAATCTAAAAGATTACTAGAAACAAAATTCAACCCCGCATAAATTTTTTGTATGATCATCCAAAGATTTAACCCATGAGTTGGGCAATTCGTTAGCATCATTTTCATCCTTTCCCAAGATTGTGCAACATGATCATGTTCAAGTTGCTTGAAATTCATGATCTGGGTTCTAAGGGAAATAATCTTTGCTGGAGGAAAATACTTAGTGATAAAAGCATCTTTGCACTTATTCCAGGAATCAATACTATTATGAGGCAAAGAAGAGAACCAAATTTTTGGGTAATCACGCAAGGAAAATGGTAATAATTTCATCTTGACTACATCATTGTCCACATATTTTTTCTTTTGCATATCGCATAATTCCACGAAGGTATTAAGATGGGATGCGGCATCCTCATTAGGAGTACCAGAAAATTGGTCTTTCATAATAAGATTTAGCAAAGCAGTATTAATATCACAAGTCTCCACACTAGTGGCGGGAGGAGCAAGTGGAGTGCCAATAAAATCATTGTTGTTGGTATTTGAGAAGTCACATAGTTTGGTGTTCTCGTGAGTCATGATGACCACACAACAAGATTGCACTAAAATACAGATCCGACAACAAAACGACAAACGGAAAAAGAGAGGTGAATAAAACGGCAAATTTTCATGAAGTGCGGGAAAGGAAATCGAGAGGCAAATAATGTAAATTGCAAGGAGATGAGATTTCTGATTAGGAACCTGGTTATGTTGAAGATCTTTCCCGGCAACGGCGCCAGAAATGGCATGTGGCCGGGAGACTATATTGACCTAATCCTCCCCGTCAACGGCGCCAGAAATGTCACGTGGCCGGGAGACTATATTGACCTAATCCTCCCCGGCAACGGCGCTAGAAATTCCTTTTGATGTCGCTTGAAGCTACGTCGGTTTTTCCCCAAAGAGGAAGGGATGATGCAGCACAGCGGTGGTAGGTATTTCCCTCAGATATGAAACCAAGGTTATCGAACCAGTAGGAGAACCAAGCTACACAACATAAACAGACCCTGCACACAAATAACAACACCTCGCAACCTGACGTGTTAAAGGGGTTGTCAATCTCTTTCAGGGTACGGCGCCTCAAGATAGGCAAAGGACGTGAGGTAAATTTGCAGATAGGATAATAGATCGCGGAACAAATAAATTGCAGCAAGGTATTTTTGTATTTTTTTGGTTTAATAGATCTGAAAATAAACGCAAGGAAAAATTAGATCGCAAGGCAAATATATGAGAAAGAAGACCCGGGGGGCCGTAGGTTTCACTAGTGGCTTCTCTCGAGAAAAATAGCAAACGGTGGGTGAACAAATTACTGTTGGGCAATTGATAGAACTTCAAATAATCATGACGATATCTAGGCAATGATCATTACATAGGCATCACGTCCAAGATTAGTAGACCGACTCCTACATGCATCTACTACTATTACTCCACACATCGACCGCTATCCAGCTTGCATCTAGTGTATTAAGTTCATGGAAAAACAGAGTAATGCAATGAGAACGTTGACATGATGTAGACAAGATCCGTTTATCTATTGCGGCAGATATGGATCCCATCTTTTTATCCTTAGTAGCAACGATACATACATGTCGGTTCCCTTTCTGTCACTGGGATCAAGCACCGTAAGATCAAACAAACTACCGGGCACCTCTTCCCATTGTAAGATAAATAGATCAAGTTGGCCAAACAAAACCCAAATATCAGAGAAGAAATACGAGGCTATAAGAGATCACGCATATAAGAGATCAAAGAACTCAAATAACTTTCATGGATATAAAAAGATATAACTGATCATAAACTCGAAGTTCATCAGATCCCAACAAATACACCGCAAAAGGACTTACATCATATGGATCTCCAAGAGATCATTGTATTGATAATCAAGAGAGAGAGAGAGAGCCATCTAGCTACTAACTACAACCCCGAAGGTCTACAAATAACTACTCATAAGAGGCACCAATGGAAGTGGTGAACCCCTTCGTGATGGTGTCTAGATTAGATCTCGGTGTTCTGGACTCTGCAGTGGCTGGATGAAAATTTCGTCGACTCCCTAGGGCTTTGGAATATTGGGGTATTTATAGAGCAAAGAGTCGGTCCAGGGGCACCCGAGTTGGGCACAACCCACCTGGGCGCGCCTGGGCCTCCTAGCGCGCTCAGGTGGGTTGTCCCCTCCTCGGGACTCCCCTCAAGTGCAACCAGGGCCCATTGTGTTCCTTCTGGTCCATAAAAAATCATCGTAAATTGGCGTGGTATTTGGACCCCTTCCGATATTGATTTCCTGCAATTTAAAAAACATGCAGAAAACAGCAACTGACACTTGGCACTATGTCAATAGGTTAGTACCAAAAAATGATATAAAATGAATATATAATGATTATAAAACATCCAAGATTGATAATAAAACAACATGGAATAGTCAAAAGTTATAGATACGTTGGAGACATATCATGTAGCTCCTTGATGATTTGTCGTTCCTCTCCGAATCCTTGCTTCTTTGAGAGGTTCTTCGTTCATAGCGATCATCTCTAGTCCTTCTCTCCCTTGGAGGTGATTCTTCCCTTTTGCTTCTCCTTTTAGGTGAGTCTTCTCTTCTTTTGTATGGAGTCGTACACTCATTGGAGTAGTGTCCGGGTCTTCCACAATTGTAGCAATTTCGCTCACAAGTAGAAGATCTTTTATCATTGTAGGACCTTGACTTGGAACTCCTTTCCTTGCTTCTATTGTTGTAGAACTTGTTGAAATTCTTCACAATTAAGCTCAGTTCTTCATTGAAGGCTTGTTTCTCACTTGATGATGTAGGAGCATCACATGAGGCTTTGTAAGCACCACTAGACTTGTTGTGATGCTCTTCTTTATCCTTGAGTGACATCTCATGAGCAACAATTCTTCCAATGACTTCGGTTGGCTTGAGATCTTTGTAGTTTGGCATAATTTGGATCAAAGTGCACACGATATCATATTTTCCACCCAAGGCTCTTAGGATCTTCTTGATGATGAATTTTTTGGTCATCTCTTCACTTCCTAAGCCGGCAATCTCATTTGTGATGAGAGCAAGCCTAGAGTACATTTCAGCGACACCTTCACCATCCTTCATTCTGAACTTGTCAAGTTGACTTTGAAGCACATCCAACTTGGATTCCTTGACAGAGTCGATACCTTCGTGCATATCAATCAAAGTATCCCAAATTTCCTTTGCATTCTCAAGACGGTTGATTTTGTTGAATTCTTCGGGGCACAATCCGTTGAAGAGTATATCGTAAGCTTGAGCATTGTATTGCAACACCTCCAATTCTTTCACGGTAGCTTCACGATTATGTTCTCTCCCATCGAAGAATTCACCTTTCAAACCAATACACACAATACCCCAAACGGCGGGGTTATGTCCAAGAATATGCATTTTCATATTATCTATCCAACTAGCAAAATTAGTACCATCAAAGTAAGGACCTCTATGGTGGTAATTTCCCTCGCTAGACGCCATACTCTCCTAGGTTGTGAAACCAAGGCTATGATCACCAAAGCTATGGAAATCAAGGTAAATGGAGACCAAAGCTCTGATACCACTTGTAGGATCGAAAGTATGTCTAGGGGGGTGATTAGACTACTTGACCAAATAAAAACCTAGCCTTTTCCCAATTTTAATTCTTGGCAGATTTTAGCAACTTAGCACAAGTCAAGCAATCAACCTACACATGCAATTCTAAGAGTATAGCAGCAGAATGTAAATCACTGCATATGAAGGTAAAGGGGAGGAGTTTGGAGGGAGTAAATGCAATGTTGACACAGAGATTTTTGGCATGGTTCCGATAGGTGGTGCTATCGTACATCCACGTTGATGGAGATTTCAACCCACGAAGGATGAAATGATCGAGAAGAGGTGTCTAGAGGGGGGTGAATAGACCCTCAACACACAAAGTTGGCAGTTTTTAAGTTTTCCAAGTTGAGGTGGTAGATTAACACAATTTCAAGCATACACAATACAATTAAAGCAAGCATGCAAAGTGTATATGAGCAGCGGAAAGTAAAGCATGCAACTTGCAAGAAAGTAAAGGGATGGGATTGGAATGTGCAAACGCAATTGTAGACACGGAGATTTTTGGTGTGGTTCCGATAGGTGCTGCTATCGTACATCCACGTTGATGTAGACTTCAACCCACGAAGGGTAACAGTTGCACGAGTCCACGGAGGGATCCACCCGCGAAGGGCCCATGAAGAAGCAACCTTGTCTATCCCACCATGGCCATCGCCCACGAAGGACTTGCCTCACTTGGGTAGATCTTCACGAAGTAGGCGATCTCCTTGCCCTTACAAACTCCTTGGTTCAACTCCACAATCTTGACGGAGGCTCCCAAGTGACACCTAACCAATCTAGGAGACACCACTCTCCAAAAGGTAATAGATGGTGTGTTGATGATGAACTCCTTGCTCTTGTGCTTCAAATGATAGTCTCCCCAACACTCAACTCTCTCTCATAGATTTGGCTATGGTGGAAAGATGATTTGAGTGGAAAGCAACTTGAGGAAGGCTAGACATCAAGATTCTTGTGGTTGGAATGGAATGTCTTGGTCTCAACACATGAGTAGGTGGTACTCTCTCAGAAAATGAATGCTGGAAGTGTAGGCAAGTTCTGATGGCTCTCTCCATGAATGAAGAGTGGGTGGAGGGTTATATATAGCCTCCACCCAAAATCTAACCATTACACACAGATTGCAAAACTCGGTGAGACCGAATAGCGAAACACGGTCAGACCGACTCAGTTCAAAATGTGAACGTTAGGTTTTTCGTGGGACCGACATGATCAACTCGGTGAGACCGATGTGCTAGGGTTAGGGCATAACTTGATCTCGGTGAGACCGATCACATGAACTCGGTGGGACCGATTTCAGTAATAGGCAAACAGAGAGTTGGTGAGGCAAACTCGATGGGACCGATTCGCTCATTTTCAGTGAGATCGAAACATTACGAAAAGGAAACAGGGAGTTTGCATTGCGAACTCCGTGGGACCGATCGCTAATTTCGGTGAGACCGAAGCATTACGAAAAGGAAACAAAGAGTTTGCAATCCCATCTCGGTGAGACCGAGATCCCTATCGGTGAAACCGAAGTGGTTAGGGTTTGTGGCAGTGGCTATGTCAAATGAACTCGGTGGCGCTGGATAGATCAAATCGATGGGGCCAAGTTTGACTTTTAGGTTTAGGACATATGTGGAAATGAGAAAGTGGCTGAGGGTTTTGGAGCATATCACTAAGCATTTTGAGCAAGCAAGCCATTAAGCAGCACCTCATCCCCTTTTAATAGTATTGATTTTCCTATGGACTCAATGTGATCTTGGATCACTAAAATGAAAAAGTTGAGTCTCGAGCTTGTTGTCAATCATTGAACTTTCTGAAATGATCATCTTGAAAGAGTATTAGTTCAATGAGCTATATGTTGTTAAGAATTACCAAAACCACCCAGGGATTAGTTGCACTTTCAAAATGAGACCCAAATTAGGGACTGGAATGGGTCGCCCATGGACGAAAAAGCGGACGCGCGTCCATTTGGATCGGCGCATTGGGCCGACTTTTCTGTCTGTTTTGACCCAAACGGACATGCGCGGACGAAATTGGCCGGTTGAAAGGATCAAGATGGACCTAGAGGGGGGGGGTGAATAGGTACAATTACAAATTTTAATTATTACTTAACAATTTTAGGCTATAATGCAGAATATGAAAGGTGAGCCTAACAATTGCAAGTGAGTACTAAGTACTAAGCAAGTAACACGAGCATGTAAGTAAGCAAGCATAGTATGATATAAGTAAGTGCTAAGAGACAAGTAACCAAAAGTAGAAAGTTAGCGTTAGAAATAACCGCAACTCCGGGAGACGAGGATGTATGCCGATGTTCACTTCCATGGAAGGAAGCTAGTCACCGTTAGAGAGGTGGATGTTACCACGAAGGCATACCAACGCCAGGAAGGCTCACCCTATTCTCCCTTTGAGGCAACACCGCAGAGGCATTTCTCAACCACTAGTGGTAGACCTTGGGGTGGTCTCCAAACCCTCACAAACTTTTCCGGGGGTAATCACAAAGGTTGATTCCTCTCCGAAAGACTCCTACCGCCTAGGAGTCTCCAACCTCCAAGAGTAATAAGAACATTGGGGAAAAGCTCAAGACTTGCTCAAATCACAAATTCCTTTGGTGCAAAGAAGGGGAATGAGTGGATCTATCACTTGATTGGAGAACTTCTCTCAAATGTTCCTAAATCCCTTGGGATCTAGGATTTAGTGTAGAGGATTGAGAGAGAGAGTGAAAAGTGTTCTTGGCAAGCTCAAAGTGAATGGTCAACCTTATCCCATGGAAGGGAGAAGCCTATATATAGTGGGTGTGGAAAAAGTGACCGTTTGAGCCAGTTAAGTGCACAGAAGGGTTCGGACGTCCGGACAACCCCGGACGTCCGGTGGCACAAGTATGTCCAGAGGTCTGACAGTTATCGATCGTCCGGCCGCTGGGAACACATAAGCCATGAATCTGTACACAACACACGGACGTCCGAGACGTGTCGATCGTCCGGAGCCCGGACGTCCGAAGAGGCCCGAAAATCCATAAATATGGTTCTGTGGTGGAAATACCAGACGTCCGAGACATGCCGGTCGTCCGGAGAGGTCCGGAAATCCGTGAATTTCTATTGGTGAAACACTAGACAACCATAGAGAGCCGGACGTCCGGACGGCTGAGAGAGAACGGGCGTCCGTAGAGTACCGGACGACCGGAGAGAAAAACTAGAGTTGTGGATTTGAGCAAATCTTTCACTAGTTCCAACGATCCCCTCTTAATAGTGCGGGATCCCTATACTCAAGAACAAATCACAAACAAAGCCAAGGCTAATGTCTTGTATCTCGAATCTTGAGTTATATGCATTTGTCCCTAGTCATGATCAACACACGGCCTTCGCGACATAATCCTGAGATATACTTGATAAACATGATTAGTCCCAACATACATGTTGTCATCAACATCAAAATATGATTAAGGGCATGATTGCACTTCAATCTCCCCCTTTTTGGTAGTTGATGGCAACATATATGCACACACATAAAAATAAAAATCGAGAGGATTTTTTGCGGAGCTCAATAAGCAAAGAATAAGCAACGAGAGAGCTCCCCCTCAATATGATACCATAGAGAATAAACATGAAGAGAGCTCCCCCTCAATATGATACCAACACAACCAAATCTCATACACAAGATAATCAAGACAATAAGCTCCATATAGGTTCATCACTCATAGCATAGAACATAAGTTTCTACAATCTCATAACATGAGTTCGATACAAGCTAATTAATAACATAGCAATGAGTTCGATTACAAGCTAACAAGCTAATATCATAGTATGCATAGTGCCTACTCCCCCTTGGCATCAAATACCCAAAAGGGGTGCATAACAGCATCAGAGAGCATCATCATCATCATCATCATCATGTGCACCACTGCCACCAGCCTCATCAAAGAACTCAACCCACTCAGGACCCGAGGGAAAACCAAAATCAGAAGGTGGCTCATCAGGAAAACGGTCATCATCACTCACATCGAACACTCCGGAGTCTTTCAGATGAGTCTTCAGAGCATTCTTGGAGGTGATAAGGCGCGTGACAACAGCATTGTTTTGGGAGCTGTTAAACGAAACAACCTTCATCAAGGCACAGTGGGCATTCCCCAGAAATCGAGCAATGCGACCAAAGGGAGCAGAACAAGGGATGCTAGCAGCAGTGCGGTGCCAATGAGCAGAAGAGGAAGAGTCCTTGGGAACATAGTTATCGGCCATGTGTGGGTGAATGACCCATTTCTCATGCAAATGAGTGCGGGCAATAGGAAACGAAGCCACACTCTCGATGAAAGCCTGAAGAAAGGGAGCATGAGGAAAGGACCGCTTGTGCTGAAACGAAGCAAGGCGAATCTCATGCCATAGAAAATGAGGCACATTGATCTTCCCATTTGGAGCCGTATAGAGGCGATGCATGAGATCGATGCAGTAGCTACTGCAGGACCCCTTGTCACCCATCTTAGGATAAATGGTGCGAATGACACATTGATAGATAATGAAGAAAGGAGCACGCCAAATGGAAACTTGGTTAAAACCCTTATGTTTCTCATCATCAGTCAGTTGGGAAATGGGTTTGATAAGATCAGCACATGCATCAGGGCCCTTGGGTCTATGGTACGGGTCATCATTGTGAATTTTGAACCCAGTGTCAGGAAAACCAAGGGCAGTAACAAATTGAGAGTAAGAAGCCGAGAGCTTTGTGTCGGCGGTCATCCAAGTAATAGTGTTATTTGGACCAAAAAAGCATGTGGCATAAAATTGATGAATGGCGGCTTGGTTAAAGTCATGTTGAAATGTAAATGGGGCAGCAAGATTGGAGGACTCAATGAGCTCAATAGCCCCGGAATATTTTTCTGGATGAGTACTAATATGCTCTAAATAAATGCACAAATGCAGAGAAAGGCCCTTAGGAATGATGATAGTGGTAAAAATGTCAGCTTGAACATTAGTGCGAAAAGGAGGGTCCCTAGAGTCACGAGCAACCGTAAATTCATCAACATCACGATGCAACTTAAGATAGGATCCAATGGGACCAGGTTGAACCGCTTAACGTGACAGCCGTGTGGTAAAGGGGGTTCAAGTGAGATATGACGAGCATCACCGTGAGGTTGGACCGGAGGAGGATAAGGCTGGAAGGTGGGCCGCCGAGTCCCGGGCTTGGGAGCAGTGGTGCGAACAGGAACAGGCTCTCCATGCTCCATATGAGCCAGCTCATCTTCATAGTCAGAGCCCTCCAACGAGTCGTCGCTTGGAGGCCAGTGAGGAGGAGGAACACGCTTCCTAGGACGAGCCCGTTCTTGGGAATCATCGGAATCACCGCGATGGGAGGGACAAGAGGACCCAGATGGGGTGTCCTTGTGAGCAGTGCTCTTGGCCTTCACCATTCTGACCTAGAAGAGGAGAGAAACCCAAATCAACAACCCTCCACCAGATCGACGGATCGATGAATGAGAGAAGAAGAGATGGGTGCTACCTTGGAGTGAAGAACACGGAGGGAGATGGTGACCGGAGCTAATAAGTCAGCGGGCCGAGTGGCCACATCGAGCGGCATGACGACAATGAGGAACTCGAGTAGGGACAGGGCGACCTGAGCGGCCACGGCGAGTGGCGTGCTAACTGCGAGACCCGGCGATGGCGGCCTGACGAGAAGGCAGGTGGCGTCTTGACGACGACGAGCCGCGATGGCGGGGCGGCGGTGGGGAACAGAGGAGAGAGGGTGAACGGATTAGGGTAACTGACCCGAAAACCCACCCCGCGCTATATATAGGTGCCTTAGAAATTGTCCGGACGACCGGAGATTTACGGGCGCCCGGTGCGTGGGCCAGGAAAAAATGAACGGACGTCCGGATAGGCCAGACGACCGGGCTGAGGTCAATAGAAAGCTTTTTACGGACGACCGGAGCGCGGCGGGCGTCCGGTGTCGGAGAAACGTCCGGACGGCCGGGAATCCACGGACGTCCGGCGCCTTGGCCAGGAAAAGATACCAGAGAGAATTTTACGGACGTCCGGAACATAACGGACGACCGGAAGCATATAAGAATTTTTGAGAGGAATAGGGTACAATTATTTGTGTAGCAAATCATGATGAGGAGATGATGATTACTATATGTAGTAAGAATTTCTGTTAAGCAACGAGTATCCTATGCCAACAATAATAAAACATATACCACTCATATATTGTTCTCATGACAAGAGTGGTGGCTACTGCAACCATGTATGAGTATACGTGACATGGCACGGAAAGATTGGAACTTTGAGTGCATAATCACTACTCCATCATGGAAAGCACCATAGTTAGATGTCATGGTAGCTTTGAGAGTGTTTGTTCTTTTTATGCATTTCATAGGGTGAGGAAACTCATGAGTTGAGTGTCTCCCCCTAAATATATGCCTACATCAAGACAAGACGTTAAGTTCATGCATGAATGGGTGCTAGATTTCACATAATATTGTCAAGCTCCAAGATACCAAGTTCACGCCTAAGTCGACAAAACCTTGCTTCATCCAATGGTTTGGTGAAAATATCTGCTAGTTGCAAATCTGTACCAACATGATCGATGTGAATATCACCCTTTTCCACATGATCTCTCAAGAAGTGATACCTAATATCAATGTGCTTAGTTCGGAGATGATCCTTGGGGTTCTCAACAATATTTATGGCACTTTCATTATCACATAGGAGAGGCACATGTCTATAAGTGATACCATAATCCTTCAAGGTTTGTCCCATCCATAGTAATTGAGTTGCACAACTACCAGCTGTAATGTACTCTGCTTCTGCGGTAGAGAGGGCAATACAATTTTGTTTCTTCGAGGACCAACTTACCAAGGAGCGACCAAGAAATTGACATGCACCGGAGGTGGACTTACGATCCACTTTGTCTCTAGCCCAATCCGCATTTGTGTACCCAATGAGATCAAACTTAGCATCATTGGGGTACCATAGACCCAACTTTGGGGTGTGAACAAGGTATCTAAGAATATGCTTAACCGCCTTATGATGACTTTCCCTAGGGGAAGCTTGAAATCTAGCACACATGCATACACTAAACATGATGTCTGGTCTAGATGCACAAAGATAAAGCAATGAACCAATCATAGAGCGGTATTTAGATGGGTCGAAAGGGATACCGTTGGTGTCTTCAGTGAGTACAATTTTGGTTGGCATGGGTGTCTTACATGGACTAGCGTCAGTCATGCCGAACTTCTCTAGGATATCCTTGAGGTATTTTGCTTGAGACAAGAAAATTCCTTCTTGAAATTGTTGAATTTGAAATCCCAGAAAGAACTTCAAATCCGTATTGAGTGACATTTCAAAATTCTTGGTCACGGAGTCCGCAAACTTCTTGCACAAATGAATGTTAGGAGAACCAAAAATTAAATCATCTACATAGATTTGGCATAAGAGCAAATCACCCTTGTCCCTCTTAGTAAGAAGAGTGGGATCGATCACCCCTCTCACAAAGCCATCATTGAGTAAAAACTTCTTAAGATGATCATACCAAGCACGAGGTGCTTGTTTGAGGCCATACAAAGCCTTATGAAGTTTATACACATAGTCTTTGTGATTGGGATCAACGAACCCAGGTGGTTGTGACACATATACTTCGTCTTGTAAAGGACCGTTAAGGAAAGCACTCTTCACATCCATTTGATGTAAAGTAAGACCATTGAAAGCGGCATAAGCAAGTAAGATGCGGATGGATTCAAGACGGGCAACGGGGGCAAAGGTCTCACCAAAGTCCAAGCGCTTTCGGCTACACCATTTTGCTGAGGAGTGTATGGAGCTAAATATTGATTCTCAATCCCTTCATCACTAAGGAATTCTTCCAAGGTATAGTTCTTGAACTCAGAGCCATTGTCACTTCTTATTGCCAAGATCTCTTTGTCAAACTTGCGTTGTGCTTGCTTGGCAAAATCAATGAAGGTGATCTTCGTCTCATCCTTGGACTTGAGGAAAAACACCCATGTATATCTTGAGTAATCATCAACAATGACAAGTCCATACTTTTCCCACCAAGACTATCCCATGAAGGAGGCCCAAAAAGATCCACATGAAGGAGCTCCAGGGGCCTTGAAGTAGACACAATGTTCTTGGGTGGGTGCTTTGATTGATGTTGCTTCCCGGCTATGCATGCACTACACACATGATCTTTCTCAAAAGAGACATTGGTTAGTCCAAGAATGTGATCCCCCTTTAAGAGATCTTGAAGATTTCTCATGCCGACATGGGCTACCCGGCGATGCCATAGCCACCCCTTGTCAGCCTTGGCCATTAGACAAGTTGCATGGAATGTGCTCTCTTTCGAGAAATCAACCTTGTAAAGGTTGCCATCCAACTCTCCAACAAAGGCCACTTTGAGAGTATCTCTCTTAAAGACTTTCACATCCGTTAGTCCAAAAAGTGTATCAACCAACAGAAGCCAATTGGCGAATAGAAAGCAAATGGTATTTAAGGGATTGGACAAGCATGACATTTGCAAGAGACATGTCATTTGTGATAGCCACCTTGCCCAACCCGAGTACCTATCCTTTTGAACCTCCACCAAACATAATGCTCATGAATGGTTGAATAGCTTCCATGAAATCGTAGAGCAATTTTCTATCTCCGGTCATATGATTGGTACATCCACTATCAATCACCCATTTTACTCCACCGGAGAAGGCAACCTACACACAATTATGACTTGGTTAGAGGCACCCATTTCGCAATGGGACCTCTAAAATTAGTCACAAGGGTCTTAGGGACCCAAATAGCATAGAATCGGAAAGCATTTCGAGGACCAACAAATTTAGCATAAACTTCTCCATCCTTAGTCTTACGAAGTACATAGGATGGAGGCATGAACTCTTTTGGATTTTTGAGAGTGGGCATGCCCCTTGTGGCCTTCCCACTAACAACCTTACCTTTATCCTTGTGCCATTCTCATACAAATGTTTCCTTTAGAGGGGTTGTGCACTTTTGAGAGGACGTCTTCTTGTTGCTTGTGCTTGGGTCAAACCTGAGTCCCTCTTTGGCAAACACCTCATTGTGTTGGCTCAATACCTCATTAAGGTTCTTTTGACCTTGAGCAAATGTCATGAGACCTTTCTCGATTTGAGCCCTGAGAAAGCGATCTTCCTCAAGAATAGATGCTAGATCGCTACTAGAGTTAGTAGTACAACATTGATAATAGGAGAAGAGTAAGCCTTGGCTAGAGTTTCAAGATAAGTAAGTTTGAGCATCTCAAAACTCTTTGTAAAAAGGGTGAGCTCTTCTTCCTTAGTCTTGAGGGACACGGATAGAAGCTCACAATCCTTAGAGAGAGAAGCATGAGAGTTCACAAGCTTACTTTTATCATTCATCAGCTCCTCGCAAGAGTCAATAGCCTTTTTCAAGGAGGCAAGATCTTTAGTATGAACATCAATGTTTGCACCAATTTTTAAGCATAGTTCATCATTTTGTGCTTCCTCGTATTGGACTTTCCGCTCAAGGATTTCACATTTTTCCTTTTCCTCGGTGATGAGGGTTTCGAGTTCCTTAATGGTGATGGTGTGCTTACTCACCATCTCCATAAGCATACGAAACATAGTGAGCTTCTTTACTTTGAGGGAGCACATGAACTTAAGAAAGCATAGGGTCATCTAGATCATCATCCTCATAACTATTCTCCGCATCAAGATACTCATCACTAGGAGTAGACGGAGTGAAAAGATGAGGATTTGATCGTGGGGTTACCTTGACCTTGTCAGGAGAGCTTTGGTCCTCTTTATTAGACACTTGTGAGCATTGCCGGTGTAGTCTTTCATTTAGTTGTAGGTGACCACATCACCACTCTTGTTCACTAACCTCAAAGTGTTTTGAGAGTCTTGAGCAACTCCGGCAACACCACTAACATCATCCAGATCGGATTCTTCTTGAGCAACCGTTGCTTTCCAATCTCTCTTCTTGAGCTTGGAGTTCAAAGGATTTGGCAACTTCTTTTTTGGAAAGGTCTTGGGAAACCTTGGTTTATCCACTCTCTTCTCATAAGGGCACTCGTTGGAGAAGTGGTTGGTTTCTTCACAGTTGTAGCATTTTCTTACTTTCTTCTTTTGAAATCTTCCCTTGAATTTTCCCATACTAAACTTCTTGACAAAGAGAGCCATGTCTTCATATGAAGGGCCCTCACCGGATTCAATCTCATCACCGTCTTCATCATCATCATCATCATCTTCTTCTTCTTCACTTTGCTCATCTTCACATACATGCTTGGCCTTCAATGCAAGATTGATCTTTGATGTTGGGGTACCATGCATGGCAAGATGTTTTGTGGCATTAGCCTTTGACTCTTCAAATAGTTGGAAGGTAGATATGATGTCATCTGTAGTCATTTCCTTGAAGGCATGGTGTTGTCTTATGTCCCACACCATTTGATGGTGATATGGGGCAAGAGCATGAAGCAACTTATCCACAAGGAATCGCTTAGTCATGTTGAATCCATGTTGTGTCTTGTCACACTCACACGACTCAATGTCAGCAGTGAGAGTCATGAGACGCTCAAGGAGTTGATTGGGGGTCTTGGATCTTATAATACTTTCCCATAGTTCCTTGGCACTTGTGATGTGTATGAACGGTCTCCTTTGCTTTTCAACCATACCTATCCTTATACACATGATTGCAGTGTCATTGAGATTCTTGTCATAAATTTCTCTTGGTGTAGGATTCTTTGGATCAATCACATGGTAACCATACTCCAAGATCTCCAGCATCTCATCGTTTCCATATCGAAGATGATCCTGCATAGCAACTCTCCACAAGGCAAAATCGGAAGTGGCATCAAGTAAAGGAGGTTTTCCTTGAGGATTATATCTCGACTTCTCAACCTGAGGTCTTGCATAAAGCCAAGGAACACTGGAGTGTTCATTGCTAGAAGGTTGCTGACCAAGTGACAGTAGAGACACGATTGGCCTCATTGCACCACCGAGAGTGGTGCAAGCACCGTGGACAACGTAGCTAATCTCATTTGGACCAAGGCCTCAAGAGAAGCATCATGCTCCTCTTTTTGCTTAGCAAGGGCCCGTTCCAGATCCTCACACATAAAGGACTTGACTTCAAAAGAAGCCTCGCCTTTATCCTTCGGATCTGCAACTAGGGGAGTCCCATCGGGGTTCATCTCGCTCTAGGGCGGTTAATCCACAAAAATAGAGCACGAGGCTCTGATACCAATTGAAAGGATCGAGATGGACCTAGAGGGGGGTGAATAGGTACAATTACAAATTTTAATTATTACTTAACAATTTTAGGCAGTAATGCGGAATATGAAAGGTGAGCCTAACAATTCCAAGTGAGTACTAAGCAAGTAACACGATCATGTAAGTAAGCAAGCACAATACGATATAAGTAAGTGCTAAGATACAAGTAACCACAAGTAGAAAGTTAGGGTTAGGAATAACCGCAACTCCGGGAGACGAGGATGTATGCCGCTGTTCACTTCCTTGGAGGGAAGATAGTCACCGTTAGAGAGGTGGATGTTACCACGAAGGCACACTAACACCACGAAGGCTCACCCTATTCTCCCTTTGAGACAACACCACGGAGGCATTTCTCAACCACTAGTGGTAGACCTTGGGGTGGTCTCCAAACCCTCACAAACTTTCCAGGGGTAATCACAAAGGTTGATTCCTCTCCGAAAGACTCCTACCGCCTAGGAGTCTCCAACCTCCAATAGTAATAAGAATGTTGGGGAAAAGATAAAGACTTGCTCAAATCACAAATTCCTTTGGTGCAAAGAAGGGGAAGGAGTGGATCTATCACTTGATTGGGGAACTTCTCTCAAATGTTCCTAAATCCCTTGGGGATCTAGGATTTGGTGTAGAGGATTGAGAGAGAGAGAGAGTGAAAAGTGTTCTTGGCAAGCTCAAAGTGAATGGTCAACCTTATCCCGTGGAAGGGAGAAGCCTATATATAGTGGGTGTGGAAAAAGTGACCGTTTGAGCCACTTAAGTGCACAGAAGGGGTCGGACGTTCGGACAACCCCGGACGTCCGGTGGCACAAGTATGTCCGGACGTCCGAAAGTTATCGGTCGTCTGGCCGCTGGGAACACATAAGCCACGAATCTGTACACAGCACACGGACATCTGAGACGTGTCGGTCATCTGGAGCCCGGACGTTCGAAGAGGCCCAGAAATCCGTAAATATGGTTTTGTGGTGGAAATACCGGACATCCGAGACGTATCGGTCGTCCGAAGGCCGGTCGTCCGGAGAGGTCTGGAAATCCATGAATAACGTTCTGTTGGTGAAACACCGGACGACCGTAGAGAGCCGGACGTCCGCACAGCTGAGAGGGATCAGACGTCCGTAGAGTACCGGACGACCGGAGAGAAAAACTGGAGTTGTGGATTTGAGGAAATCTTTCACTAGTTCCAACGATCCCCTCTTAATAGTGCGGGATCCCTATACTCAAGAACAAACCTTAAACAAAGCCAAGGCTAATGTCTTGTATCTCCAATCTTGAGTTATATGCATTTGTCCCTAGTCATGATCCACACACGGCCTTCGCGACATAATCCTGAGATATACTTGATAAACATGATTAGTCCCAACATACATGCTGTCATCAACATCAAAATATGATTAAGGACAGGATTGCACTTTCACCGGTGCATTGGAGTTTCTCTAAAGCGGACATAGTATTCGTCCGCCGTGCCACTATGCCAAAGTATTGGTTCTTAGAGCATCTACAGTCCAGTACAACTAATCTGTCCCCTCAACCGTCCGCGGGCTTGGACAGTGACCATGTTACGTCTCAAAATTTTATTTTCATAGGTATGCCCCCCCTCCCACTTTTGACATCCGTCCACATGCATGTGAGTAGTGGAGATGGAGTGAGAGAAAGAAGAGAATGAATAAACAAAGAGAAAGGATGGTTCATGTTGTGCCAAATCCTATGTGACAGACACAGGACCACTCACCGGACTCGTCCGGACAGTCCTCATCCTCATCTCATATATGAGGGCAATATAAGAAGTGCCGAACAGCCCGGGCATTTAAGGAGGCTTTGAGGGGTCCGGTTGGATCAACTTTTTTCCTTCTCTCTCCTATATGGTCAGTGGTCCTGCGTCCATCCGGTCAATTTGAAGAGTCCGGCTGTAGATGCTCTTAGCACATCTTCAACACATACCACTAAAATGAATATCATGCCTGCGCACCATGCAAATGTATTGGTCCTATTTATATAGGAGTCGACCATCCAATCATGCCCACGTACATTTCCAAGCAAAATTGAACAAATCAGACAAATTTCATGTAAACCGAATGATTTTCATTTAAACCAGACCAAATTCAACAACTTTGACATTTCTACTCCTATAAAAATTTGATTTGGTGATGATGGTGTGCCTGCCATCCTTCATTTACAACAGTTCGATATACATCCAACGCATCTGAGATAAACTATGTCAGTTTTGCAAAAAGACGCCCACACTCCACTTCTCATTTGTAGATAACCCCCTACCTATCACGTTCAGCCATCTCGCCCTCTCTCCCCATCAAGCCATCTTGGGAAAATATAAGAACGATCTGGAGAGGTTGATGCTATCGGCGCTGTCTACCCCAACGCCTCTCATGCCTTCTCTCAGGCCGCATTGCTGACCACCACTACGACCCCCTCCTCCTCACCATCTCCTCCGCCCCTTCCAAGTCATCTTGAGTTACATTCATGGTGGTCTACAAAAAAATAAACAAAATGATACTCAAAAATAATTTTAAAGATCATTTCTTGAAAAGCCAAATAAGTGTTATTTCTTTCATGAAGTTTTGGATGCAAGTTGAACACTTGAACACTTTTATTTGCCAACAATATTTTTTATCTATTTTTCCTGCATTTACTATTTACCTGGATGCTTGTGAGATCTAGAGAAGAATGAATATCTGAATAAACCTATCGATGTTTGTTACAATGGGATGGCCCCCACATACTTTGTCAAATAAACAACTCCCGGATCATTACATTTTCGGTGTTCCATGCAACGCACGGGCATCTTACTAGTATTTCAACTAAACAAAAGCCGGCAACACTTTTTTAACTTAGTCTAAATGATCGCTGGTCGTGGCGGTGTCCGTGTCCCGCGTCCCGTCTTCCCATGTCCAGCAAGCTCACCGATCGTAAGCCCCGAAAGTGAAGCTGTGGGAGGGGAAGAATAAGACATGGGGCATGGCCCTCTTGGGACCCAAGTCGTGGCGGCGTCCCACGTCCCATTCTTCCTCGCTGGAGTCTTCCATGTCGACGGCGCTTGACGTGACCGTGTAGGCCTTGTGGTCATGGCGACGGGGCGCAAACTATGGTGATGATGCAGCAGACGTGGAGCTGGCACCACCCATGGTTGCATGTGCCTCCTCCTCGTCCACCTCTGCATCGGTCTCCGCGAATAGGGCATCTCTATGCCCGCAGGATGCGCAACTGACATCTCTCACGATGGATTTCGCGTGCACCGTGCATTGACTAGTACAACTCCCGTGACTAATCCAGGAAGCCCGGATCCTCCTCGACCATGGTCGTGATGGCAGGGTTGTCAAAATCATGATTTTGAATTGGATCAGACCTCTGATGGTAGGATCAAAAATCATAGAATCTTAACTATCGAGACCGTAGAAACATGTATTCTACTAACCAGAATCATTGAATTATAGGGGGTTAGTTTGGATCATAAAGTCGCAGAATCGAGATTCTGACAACGATGACATTGTTCACCTCCTCGTTGTCGATTTGCCACTCCATGAGGCAATGCTCGTTGAGGAGTCAGAGGCCGTAATTTTGTTTGTCCTGCGCCTACTGGAACGTTGACACAGGCGGTGCCAACCGATCTTCCTCCATGATGGCAATGAATTGCGCCTGCGCGGGTGGGGGCATCAGGTCGTCATCGGATGCCTCCTCAATCGTCTGGCCCTCATCATTCATATGCATTCCAGCCTCAGTCCATCATGCATGATGGGCCTGCAAGCCGGCAAAGTCCTACTTCTCCTCCGTCGAGAGGCTCTCCCACAAAGCTCTGGCAGACCTAGTGCGTTGTTGGTCGGACTGGGTGAGGAGACAGCGTTTAAAGGGTTTCTTGTCTGCCATGCCTGTTTACTTTCAGCAGGCTGATAGAAGGGATCCGGTTTGAATGCGGTACATAGCCATCCAGTCTTGGCCGTTCATGCATCTCCATTTCTGGAACAGACATGAAGGCCGGGCAGAGCTATCAGGTGACGCGTCGCTTCAATGTCGGCTTTAGTGAGAGGTCGTGTCCGCTCTGGCTCAGCATGAATGTGGTGCTGACACTCTGGAGTGATGCTGACCTGCATGAATGCATGACAACTGCTTCGTACGGGAAAGGGCGCACACACATGATAGTTTTTTAGGTGGGTTCGGGCAGATGCGTACGTGGTAGGCGTCTGTATGTCCGCAAAGCCCCCTAGTTTGCGTCTGGTTTGTGGGAAAATTGATGTCCGGACCAGTCCACGCACTGATTGGGGTACCGCGTTGGACAGCCAACTGCGTCCGAGCTAGTCGGTCTGGACAGTTGTGGGCCGTTTAAGGGTCCACGTTGAAGATGCCCTTAACTCGTTATCATATATGGTAATAAATTTTTAGAGACAAGCACCCCAATGCATTATTTCTTAGTTGTTGTTTTAAATGATGTTGCACTCAATTGGTTTGGTTATCACATGTGCTTCTCAATATTGTGGCTTAATTATACAATGAGAGAATGAGAGAAACATAGGAAAAGAAACTATACTATATAGAGAAACACACTAAAAGCATATCTCTACTATAGACATGTTGTATGAACTTGTGCTAAGAGCAAGTATAGTACTAAGAGCAAGTTAATAGGATAACCAACAATTGACTTCATAAACATGTCATGTCGTTACGAGTTACTCCCTCTGTTCATAAATATAAGATGTTCAAACTTTTTGAAAATCAGATGTATATAGAGACGCTGTAGTGTGTTTGTTCGCTTATTTCAGTTAGAACTTTTTTAATTTTCTATGTATCTCTTTCCGCTCATTAAATATTTTTACCTAGGAGCACACATAGAGGCTGACTCTTTCATGAGAGCACACTCCTTCACGTTCTCTTTGTCTCTCTTTTTCACATAGGAGTATTAAAAATGACATGTACTTGCTCTAAGAGCAACTACAATAAGATGATGTAAGTGTGTTGTAAGGATTTAAATAATATATTATTGCTGAGTTGAAGGAGAGAGAAGAGAAGCTGGTTGTAAATTAATAGCCACTCCCAGCTACATTACGTGCTCATAAAAACTTTTTGGGAGTGTAAGGTGAGTAAGAATGGTATATAATTATATCTAATTATTATACATGTTGAGTTGCTTGCTATACTATTAACCATGCTCTAATAGTGGGTTATAAGTTCGCTTACATGACACTTTTGCCTTAGTTGAAGAGAGAAAGAAAAAAGTGAGGGAGTGTGTTCTCATACAGAAGTCAACTTGTGCGTGCTCCTCGTTAAAATCATTTAATGAGAGGAAAGAGAAGTAAAAAAACTTATAGTCAACCTTGGGGCATCTCAAACGATGACCCCTAAAACAGACACGACAGACTAGTCCGGACTAGTCTGCGGACTAATGATGCAGGAGTCGACCATTCAACCGTGCCTGCATCCATTTCAAAACAAATTTGAATATACTGGAAAATTTCGTCAAACAAGATGAAATTTACTAAAGTTCAGAGATAGTTTACATAAAACAGACGATGTTTCATCCGCTTAACTAAAAACTTAAAGAAAAACTTAGGAGGCTAACTTGTAGCGGACCATGACTATTACGCGTGGCCGTCCTAGCCAACCGTACCGTTGCATAACAGCCTTGCCTGTTCACCGCCTGGCGCTTGTGTAAGAGACGCCCCACTTCCTCCTGCTATGCGTAGGGCCACCGCAGCCAATGCCGACCCCAACCGCGGTGCCTTGGCGCCCCAGCCTTGCCCCTGCCGGCATCGGCGGAGGTGTGGTTGAGCGACCACTCCACGCTGGAACTTGGCGAGCTCCCCATCGAGGCGACGATGGCGCTGTGCGACTTCTCCGCGGTGGTAAGCAACCAGTCGCGGGCCCAGGCCTTGTGAGGTCGGGGTCCTCGGGGACCTAGGACGGCGCCTCGTTGGACTTGGCAAACGCGAAGCGGCGTGGCGCGTTGGGCTATCTCCATGTCCGCCATCTACTCGGCCGACATGATGGCATGCAACAACAAGGAGTTGGCACGGCTACCGAGGTAGTGGAGGATGCGCCCGCGTACCTTTGCGATTGCCGGCGGTAGCTCCTCCTTGACGACCTTCCCGAGCCAGTTTAGGCGTGGTGGCGATGCCGGCCCGTCGATCCGGGCGTAACGGTTATGCGGCAGTGATGGCGGGCCCTTCTTCACGTAGAGCCTGATTTGGACACTACGGTTGTGTAGGGACACTGGTTCCGCCTTAACGCAGTGGTGAGGGCAGCGCCAGACCATGTTCCTGGAGCGACCGCTCCGTCAACAACTCAATCTGTCGGAGAAACTCCTCATCTGTGGCTGCGGCCTCCGAGAGGAGGCACGACTGCTGCGGCAAGTTTGGTCTTCCTCCTCGCCAGAGGAGATGATGATCTCCTCCTTGTCGGAGGAGCCAACAGCCATTGATGAAGACGACCCTGGAAGAGCAGCGGCGGCGGCACCACGATGTAGGGGAAGATCTGGAGCCGCCGATGCTTGCAGGCCTGGAGAAGCACAAAATGGGCAGGGTGTGGACACAGTGGTGTCGTCAATGCTGGAGCAGCAAGGAGCGGAAAGGGTGGGAGAGTGGTGCGGTGTGGACGTCGTCAGATTCCTTCTTAAATAGGCGCGATGGCTAGACGAAGGGACTGGATACCAGCTTCACTGTGGCACAATGGTTGGAGTAGGCTTTTTGGGGCCTGCGTCTGCATAGAAGCGGCGTAGCCTGCTCGTCCGGTCGTGTCACTCAGAGCGACATCAATGTCGGTCTGTTAAGTTCGCTTTGAAGTGGTGTTGGCCGGCATGAATGCGCGGCAATCACTACGAGCGGGAGGTTTTTTTCGAGTGGGAAGGTTTTCTAGTGGGATCGGGTTGTCGGACGCGTGCGTGGCATCGATCCAGACGTCCGCAAAGCCTTTTAATGTGCCTATGATTTGTGGGAAAACAAACGTGCGGACCGGTCGGCGGACCAATGAATAACGTGTTGGATGGCAAATGGGTCCGGACTACTCAGTCTGAACAAATGCAGACGGTTTAGGTGTTGGCGTTGGAGATGACCTTATAGTCAGGTCTATTGTATGAGGAAATGCTAACTCTTGTTGACATGACATGTTTATATACCAACAACTGACTTTACTATTAACCATGCTCTAACAAACGTTTAACCTGCAAGGCTGCAATGTACAACTGGGGACATGAATCATCCCGCGTTGGTTTTAAGATGAAGAATCGATACCTAAAAAAAAGAAGAAATAGAAAAGGACAATTGATTTTTGATCCAGGAAAAACAGAGCACACTGCCGTAGGTAGAACATAAAGTACGGACTACGCTTAATTAGTTCACTGCCCGACGATTTCACTGTCCACGGGCGCCTCGATCGATCAGCGACGCATGTGCGTCCCGCTCGATGGCATTGCCTTTTCCGTAACCTGCCGCAACGGCGTAGCAGTTAATTGCATCCAAAGCCAACCCACCACCACGGCCAAGAGCAGACCTAGTTCATCCATGCAAACCCACATGTTTGTTTTGTTTTATGCTGCGAGATGGAAGCATACAGTGCGCTGTACGCAATTTGCCCGGATGCTTTTGCTGGACGCACGGAGATGACACCCAGGCAGCCAGATCACCGCTCCGGTCTGCCTTTCTTCCGGAGTTAACTGACATTGCTGGATCGAGGGATCCACCACGATGGCAATACGGCATCCGTTGTCTATAAAGGCCACCATTACCTGCCAAAATGACACCCAAGCGGAAACGAAACCATATAAAACACAATGCTCCTTTAAAAAAGAAAAAGAGGATTACCCCGCCAATGCATCTGGATGATGCATGCAGGGTTCAGACTCGGAGTTGATACACGCCATATTACACGCAAAGAATAAACAAAAGGCCACTGAGGAAACTAAGTACTCCTTCCGTCTCGTAGTGTCAGAAAACGTTCTACATTTTGAGACAGAGAATATAAACTACACGGAAGTGAAGTCTAGGCTCCTATTTCCTGCGTCTCTTAATCGTCCTAGGCTTGTCTGGGACACCGCCGGATCCTGGTCCGGATTCCGGATCCTGGACGGCTGGACAACGCAGCATATCCCATGTGGAAAAGAACGGCCTGTGAATCGATTAGCAACAGCGTACGTGGGGTAAATCCAGAGGCAATCGACCATAGAGGACTTGTGGGAGCAGAAGTCAAATCCAGCTAACAATCATTAGTGCTTCATGCGTACAATGCTTTAAGCTACCAAATAGTTTCTGATGACTGATGCAATGTCACCTGCTCCTGTCCCGGTCTCCAGGACACGCTGCTTGTGCGTAATGTCCCCGGGAAATTATTCATGATCCAGGTGGAGTGTCTGAACCTTTTGGAGTCTGGACAGTTGAAATCGTAGAATGTCTGACGATCTAGTGATACCTTGGCACCAACAAGGAAACCATGATGGAACCACCGTTGGTAGCTGAACTTTCTCCATAGTCTAGTGCTGTCTTTAGTGGTGGTTAGAGTGCTACTATTGCGGATGGTTGATCACCATAGCAGGGTTTTTTTATTTTATTTTATTTCTCTTTGTTATTTTATTTTTTGGTTGTGTGCATTCTGGATGTTTTTAAGCATCTTGTTGGTGCAGAGACTGGGTGTAATTGATACCTGCTTGATATTAATATATTTCCCTTTTCAAAAAAAACCCAAAGCATCAGGACGTATTGCGTGAACATGGAAGCGATAAATCGAAAAAGTGACAAGCGAACTGAGCGCAGTTCGTATGATGTTACATTAATCCTGATGCTCGCATTTTTTGATTTGTTTCAGGTTTTCGCGCGACGTTCCGATCAATTACGAGACTCGGTATATTGAACATGCTCATAGGTGCGGATTGTACGTGTGTGCGCTTATAGAGGTAAGTGTATGTGTGTATGTGAATATCCCCAATTGTACCGCGTTAAAAAATCAAAAAAATGGAAAAAATCATAAGGTCGCGAACTATTGAGATATGACCGGGCCAGTTCCTAGAGTTTTTAACCGCATTGGCCTCCCAGACCGGGAGCTGCACGCACGTCTGCGCGGCGACTCTTTTTTTGCGGGGGAAAAGAAGGGGTTCCCATTACTCAAGGAGGCTTCTCAGCGAGAGCCAAGTTTACAATAAAGTCCATCCAGCCAGTAAGCCAGACTGCTGTACGTGGGCCTGCGCGGTGACTCCGGAGCTGCTCCTACACATCACTCAGTGCCATGTACAATCGAGCAAACACACGGGTGCTAGTGGTTGGACCGACCCATTTTTCTTTGTTATTTTCTTCTATTCCATGTTTTTCTTCGGTTTTTGATTGGGTCTCCAGCTTTTTCACTTTAGGTTTTCCATTGAGATTTTGTGTTTTTCCATTTATGTTTTGTTTTTCAAATTTCTAAATGTTCTTTCATTCATGAACACTTTAAAATTTCTTAAACAAATATTTCAACTAGTGTGTTATATCGACTAGAAGAGGGTGAATAACCGATTTTTACAAATTCGTCACTGAGGAAATTCTAAGTGAGGAATTTCCTAAGCAACGAAACACTAGCAGCAGAATAAATATTCAGGTACAAGCATAACAGAGCAGTAACATAGTCATCATGATGAAATGAAACATACATAGAGCACAGATAGCGTGAAAACAGGATAAGCAGGTTGAAAACAAAGTGACTGAAGAAATAGGATTGAGAAAATTAAGAAAGTCTTCAGTCAAAGTCTTCCAACAGTAACGATCAAGTTCATCAACACATGAATGAGGAAATGCAAGATTTGAGAAAATAGAACCAGTAGCTTGGTGAAGACGATGATTTGGTAGACCAGTTCCAACTGCTGTGACAGTTGTACGTCTGGTTGGAGCGGCTAGGTATTTAAACCTGAGGACACACAGTCCTCATCGTATTCTCCTTGAGCTAAAGTCACACAGAACTTGCCCAATCACTCGCGGTAAATCTTCAGGTGACTTCCAAACCTTCACAGACTCGGTCACTCGGCGATCCACAATTCCTCTTGGATGCTCTAGACCATGACGCCTAACCGTCTGGAGGATGCACAGTCCTCAAAGGTAAGAAGCATCGGTTCCACATAGGAACAATCTCTTCAGTGATGCTCAATCACTTTGGGTTGTAGGTGTTTGGGTTTGGGTTTTCATCACTGATGATTTTCGCTCAAAGTCCTCGGAGGATGGGATGCTCCCAATGACAAGTGTCAGTTTCTCTCAGAGCAGCCAACCAGCTAGTGGTCGTAGGGGCGGCTATTTATAAACTAGGGAGCAGTCCGACATGACAAGACATAAATGCCCTTCAATGATATGACCGTTAGGTGGGTAGGATATTTTGTACAGCTGGCGCATAGCGCATCAACGGTTGGAAATTTGAGCTCTCAAATTCCTCAGGGCTATCATGTTTCTCATTTTGTAGGCAATCCGCACTGGCAAATTCCTAACTCCTCAGTCAGAACAAATTCCTCAGAGAAAAGAAGATCTTTGTCTTTGTAATTGAAGAAATTGACTAAACTGTATGAGATTTACAATGGCTTCACTCGAAAGGATTGGGTATGTGTAGGCGTTGAGATGAGCATCACTTGGAAAGTGTTTCCTTAGTTTTATCTCGACCCCCTTTAACAGTACGGTGTTTCCTATGACTCAAGAAAGAGAAAATGAAACTACGATAACAAAGGTCTTCACGCTTCATAGTCCTCGCATTAATACCAAAGTCTTTAAGGTCACACCAATTTGGTTAGTTTCAAATTCTTCAAGAAAACAAAAGTCTTCAACTGAAGACATTCATTTTTAGGGGTTGACTTCCATCGTAAATATCAAACTCCTTGTAGACTTACATAACATGTGTACACTCATAAACAGATTAGTCCATTAACCTATAAGTCTTCAATACACCAAAATCACCAAGGGGCACTAGATGCACTTACAATCTTCCCCTTTTTGGTGATTGATGACAAATAGGTTAAATTTTTAACGGGGATAAACATATGAATTGTAAATACTAATATTGAGGAATTTGATTGCAAGATATAGAAGAACTCCCCCTGAAGATGTGCATATTTGAGAAATTTTCTTTGGATAGCAAATGCACATTGTAGAGTAAAATCACTCTTGTAATTCATACACACATTTGACATATAATATGAAGAATTTGAAATGCATGATGAAATATGGTGTCTGACAAAATTCAGCATGCGTGCATTAAGGTACTTGAGGAAATAAGCATGCAGAAAGCAGTCAAAAAGTATCAGAGCACCATAGGACTTAATTTTACAACTCATCAGAGCAAACACCTAAGAAGAGCTAGAGTTGCAACTTAACGAAAAAATGCCCATATAAGAGACCCGCTAGAAGACTAACTCAAATTTCTCCCCCTTTTTCATCAAGTGACCAAAAGGGACAAAAAATGAGGACTAACACCCTAGAAGAATATCATCATGATGTCGATGGAGGAGCGCCAGTGTTGTTGGGGTCGTTCGTTGATGTAGGGCCTGCCGCAGTGTTGTTCAAATCTTCAGTCATCCGTCTCACGCGATGAAGAATATGAACTTGTAACCAGCTAAGGAACTTTGACTTTCTTGATTTTCTTTGAAGGAGGCTGAGACCAGTCAAAGTCCTGTTGGAAGACCATCTGCTTGAGATCTTCTTCACTGTATAGATGAGACAGTATAGCCCAAGATCGGTCGAAGACTTCATGCAAGTAGTAGTAATTCTTCTTCACAGTGTTTTGTGTGACAATCATGTTCTGAAGAATAGCACCAAACTGACGCTTGACCCACTTGTGATTGCGACCGACCTTCTGATGAAGACTTAGAAGAAGCTCACGACCAGTCATCACTTATGGAGTAGTGGCTTGAGGAACTAGCTTTGAAGCTTTTGCAGCAGAGTCTTGGGTTGCAGAGTCATCATTGCTTGAATAGGATGCAACTTTGCGAAACTGACCATCCAATGGACGAGTACCTTCATCAATGACAACAGCTTTGCCTTTCTCATCAGCTGAGGAAATAGTCATTTTGAGGACTTCAATATGAGGCAAGAAGCTGAGGTGGTTCTGAAAATCTGCCTCGTAGTGAATTGAAGACCTTGGTATGATGAATTTCATGATCTAGGGAGCATAAGGCTTCAACTCAAAAGGTGATAGAACTGCATTTGCCAAAGTCCTCATGAAGAAATCATGGTAGTTATGGGAATGCCATGCATGATATTGAACAACAAATTCTTCATGATGCCAACAACCTCTTCTTCATCAGAGTTGTGGCCTTTGGTTGGACTGAGGGTTTTAGTGAGGATGTGGTAGATTTTCCTGGGCACATAGAGCAATTCCTTCACAAGGAATGTAGTTCTTGGAGCTTGGCCAGGTTTCAAAGGCTTCATCAGCACTTGCATCAGATGATTTGAAAGTTCAGGTTCCTCATATATGAGACTTGCGCCTTCAACAGGAGGACTGACTGCGACGACGTGAAGCAATTCAGAGGCCGGTGCTTTGTAATGCGTATTCTTAATCATCCAGTCAAGCACCCATGAATTCACATCTTCCACATTCCCAGTGAGGTGTAGCGTAGCATAGAATTTAAGAATTAGCTCTTCATTCCAGTCGTAGATGTCAGCACAGAAGTTCAAGAGCCCAGCATCATGAAGAACACTCAAGACAGGTTGGAAGCACGGGAGAGACTCCATATCCACATGAGGAATTTGACAGTGCTCAAATACCTTGTCCTTATCAAATAAGATTGATGAATAGAAGTTCATCTGACTGGTAGTCCAGAACCGCTTGTGTCGAAGTCTTGCTGAGTCATAAGGGTTGAATTCAGTGAAGAAATGGTGCTCAGTGAAGAAATTGTCAGCCTTGAAATTTTGCGTCTTAATATGAAGATTTTGCGGCTTGGCCCGAACATTAACAGTTCAAGACTTGACAGCCTCTTGGTGCACAACCTCTGGAGCCACAGACTGAGGAATTTCAGCGGCTGTTTCAGTAGCAGTAGTCTGGGTCTCCATTTCTTCAGCTGCAGAAGCTGGAACTTCTTCAGGAATGGAAATAAGTGAAGCTTGATGTTCTTTAGATCCCGTATGAATTTCTTAAGTTTGAACAGGGGACTGATGAATTTGATGGATAGGTGTGGTCAATGGTGAATTGGGACGATGTCTTTCCCAATAATCATCATTTAGAACCGGTGTTGTAGATCCAATATCCACATCCTCATCTTCCATTTCTTCAACGTCCGCCTCTTCAGCTGTGAACTGAGGCATGGGCGAGTATACCAGTGGGATTACAGGGATATCATCCACTTCGATTTCTTCATCCATCTGCTCAGAAGAAGCAGCAGAAGGATTTTTCTCATCAATGTCATCTGGAATGACATATTCTTCTCCAAAGGGGACAATTTCCTTGGATGGCACAATACTGATTGGAACAACATCAGTGGGGTTGTTAAAGGAACTTGTCAAAGTCTTCACTTTCTTGGGAGCTGAAGACTCTGCAGTCCTTGATGCTTTCCTTTTCTTCATAGCTGCCTTCTCTACAGCCTTGGTTTTCTTCACTTCTAATGCAGAAGGAAGGAGGACTTTCTTCACCTGTGATGACTTTGCAGGAGGAGCAGATGAAGTTGGTGCAGTTTCTTCAGGCACAACTATTGCAATTGCCCTGGCATGCTCAGTTTCTTCAGGTGCAACAAATGCTTTGGCTGGCCTGGATTGATCTTCAGGTGCAACATTGGAGGTTGCCCTGGCAATTTCTTCAGAGGCTGGAATTTCTTCAGCAGCCCTGGTATTTTTAGTTTCATCAGCAGCGCTTTCAGTTTCTTCAAAGGACTGAACAGAAGTATCAGCCTGAGGAGTTGGTTGTTACGATGATGCTGCAACATTCATCTTGAGGGTCTTGGAGAGTTTGACGAATCTGACCTTGGCACCTGGCCAATCTGCACGGTAGGTGTCAAATTCATCGCTGAGGTTTTTGATCTCCTTTTGCAAGTTGACAAGTTCTTCAGGAGTCATATTCAGAATATTTTTCTTCATACTCTCATTTCTATACTGGGCCTTCTTGAGTTGTCTGGCCTTCTCAAATTTCCATTTTGTTTCATTTATGAAGGCCCTCAACATATGACTTTGGCCAGGAGTGAGGTTTAACTCAGGCATATATAGGAGCGTTCAGATCCTTGTGCCAGAGGTCAATGAAGTCCAGGATCTTCTTCGGATCCAGCATGAGAGGCACAGTGCTTCCTTTGGCTCTAGTGGCCCTTTCTTGCCTGCTCCTGATGAATTCTGCAAATTCTTCATCGCCAGCTTCATCGTCATCAGATGGAACTTGAAAAGCAACTTGCTTCTTGTGAGGAATTGGCCTCAAGCCACATCCAGTAGTGGCCTTTTTCTTTAGCAGAATTGGACCAATTGAGGATGGTGGTGGAGCTGAGGAACTAGCAGATGCTCCTGAAGCAATTGAGAAGCCTGCAGTCCTTTGACACGTGGCCAGATGCACAACTGTTGAGGACTTCGCGGCAGCAGTAGATGATTTCATGGCAACAAAGGGGATTGGATCTGTCCTTGAGGAAGTTTCCTGAGGAATTTGCTTTGAGGGCTTTGGTGTTGGTCGTGAGGGCATTGTTGTTGAGGAACTTGGCTTCATAGCTGATTTCTTCGACAGAGCCTTCTTAGGCTTGCTAGCAGAGGCCTCAGCAGTAGCAGCAATAGCAGAATATTCATTGAATTTCTTCACTGCTTATTTTGCTACTTTAGCCAATTTCGCTTGGCGCTTGGCCATTCTCTGGGAAATTCCTCACCGTGCCTGATGCTTGAGGAATCAGCTTCTTGGCCTGGAGCCAATGGAGGTCTTGGATACGGAGGGTTAACCGCGAATTTCTTCATGTACTTTGGAGTAACATAACGAAATTCCCTCTATTCCTTAGCCCATCTTCTTTCAATCCTCTGTATGCGCACTTTGTGCTGATTCTTGTTTTCTTTGCCATGAATTTTCTCATCAGGAGTACAATACCCAACATATATGTCATCAGGGATCTCAAAAGCAGTGTTGCATTCTGGTCTGTTTTCTCCCTTCTGAGGTCTTTTACCTTCAGCCATTTTCTTCACTTGAGGAATTTGAACAATTGATGTTTCTGAGGAAGTATGCAATTTATCTTCAAGAAACGCTGCAAAGGAGTTAAGTTGATGAGAACCTAGTGATTCAACAGCAGACATTTTGTACCTGTGAACACAACATAGGTGCGAAGAATTTGGAGAGGTCATATGCGTTCACAGTAATTTTTCAATAAGACTCAGGGTTGAGGAACTTGACCATGGGTGTCTTGAAGAATTTCACTAAGCGTTCTCGACATAGGTTCCACATTTGTATAGATTAGTAAATCCACACAGGTGAGGAAGCTTGGAGAAAAACATTTCTTAGAGAAACAAATCAAGAAACTGATGCAACTGGGTGTTTAAGGATTGGGAAGTTGAAGAATAAACACCTTTTGAAGATTTTGGTGGAAATCGTGAGAATCAAAGTAGGGCAGTAAAATCAGATTTTAATTACCCTAGACGAAGAGCATGACGAACTGGGAGTAGAGATGGAGATGTTCGTCCATTCAGATCTCCGATGCCCTAACTTGGCGGTGAGAGACAGCTACGATGGCGGCAAAGTGAAGATTTCCGCGGCCGGCACGAGTACGACGCCGACGAGGTCGAGACAGTGAAACTCTTCCTCACCGGCGATGATGGAGTGTAGCGGCAGCACTAGGTTGAGAGCTCGAGCGAGTTGAGGTTGAGCGGAGTAAATGAAGTATGAGGAAGGAAGGGGTATTTATAGCCACGGTGAAAAACTGACTGAGGGAGTCCTGGATTAGGGGGTGTCCGGACAGCCGGACTATCATCGTCCGCCGGACTCCAAGACTACGAAGATGCAAGATTGAAGACTCCGTCCCGTGTCCGGATGGGACTTTCCTTGGCGTGGAAGGCAAGCTTGGCAATACGGATATGTAGATCTCCTACCATTGTAGCCGACTCTGTGTAACCCTAGCCTTCTCCGGTGTCTATATAAACCGGAGGGCTTTAGTCCGTAGGACACAACATACCTCGCAACAATCATACCATAGGCTAGCTTTAGGGTTTAGCCTCCTTGATCTCGTGGTAGATCTACTCTTGTACTACCCATACCATCAATATTAATCAAGCAGGACGTAGGGTTTTACCTCCATCAAGAGGGCCCGAACCTGGGTAAAACATCGTGTCCCTTGTATCCTGTTACCATCTGCCTAGACGCACAGTTCGGGACCCCCTACCCGAGATCCGCCGGTTTTCACACCGACATTGGTGCTTTCATTGAGAGTTCCTCTGTGTCGTCACCGATAGGCTCGATGGCATCTTCAATCGACAACGCTGTCCAGGGTGAGACTTTTTTCCCCGGACAGATCTTCGTATTCGGCGGCTTCGCACTGCGGACTAATTCACTTGGCCATATGGAGCAGATCGAAAGCTACGCCCCTGGCCATCAGGTCAGATTCGGGAGCCTAAACTTCACAGCCGACGCCCGCGGGGACTTGATCTTCGACGGGCTCGAGCCAAAGCCAAGCGCACCGCACTGTTGCGATGGGCATGATCTAGCTCTGCCGCCCGAGCGATTGCCTTGGTGGCGCTACGAATCCGCTTGCCTTTAGTCGGAGCGATCGCCCAGATCGAGACGGTGGATGGACACCACCTCGGGGCTTCAACTTCCACGGCGATGGAGCCAAACACTAACCTTGTCCCTCGCGAAACTTCGTGATTCCGAGTGCGGACTCCTTGCGGACTCCGGACCTCCGCGCCCTACCAATCGAATCGGATTAGGCGCCGGTTATGGAATTCACCGCCGCGGACATCTTCGATACTTCGCCCTTTGGCGACATCCTAAATTCGCTAAAGCATCTCTCGCTATCGGGAGAGTCTGGCGGACTATGGCGAGGATGGTTGAGATACTGGACGACGAAGAAATTGAGCCACACATACCCACTTTGTAGCCACCGTCGACTACCTAACCGACATGCTGAATTACGACTCGAAGGCATCGGCGGCATGGGCGGCGATGCGGAGGCGAACAAGAACCAGCGCCTACAAAGGCGCGTAAAGACCACCTCGTCATACGATGTATACATGGTGGATACCCCAAAAGGAAGCGACAACGAGGACCAACGGGGCGCGGCAAAAGACAATCCCACTGACAATCAACGAAAACAGCAACGCAGAGGCCGCCCTAAGTCCCGCCTCGACAACAACAACGCTCTTAATGACCCAGCAATACAGCAGGGAAAACCAGTGGACGACGACAAGCAACCATCCGAACAAGACGAGTCAGACAATCAGTCCGGGCCTGGCGGAAACAATAGTCCGGACGATCTCACGCTGGACACACCACCGGAGAATAAAAACCTTCGGAAAGGACTCGTCAACAACGCAAGAAGCTTGAAGAAGGAAAAACGGAAGCTCAAAACAGCGGAAGATACACTCAGCATGAGGTGAAGCAAAGTGCTCAAAACCGCAGATAAATACGGCAATGGCCATCAATCAAAGAGCTACCCGAAGCGCAAGCTCTTGCGAGAATTTGATGAGGAGGCCATAGAGCCCCCATCGTCAAAAACAAAAAGCCGCTGGTTGGATAGGCGGCGGATGATAGGCCAAAATCTGAAAGTGGCGCGCATATAAACCAACTAACGACCACGGAAGGACAGATGGCCCAGCCAGTCCATTTACGGGCCAAAGAAGAGGGCCCGGGAGGCAATACAACCGCCAAGTGTCCGAAGACATCGGTGCACCCAAATGTGGGCGCCGACACCCCTATGTTTCACTAACGAGGTGCTGGATCACGAATTCCCAGCGGGGTTTAAACCCATAAACATAGAGGCTCACGACGAACAACAGACGGAGTGCGGATAGAAGATTATATACTACACATACACATGGCGTAGCAGATGATCTCCACGCCATAAAATACCTACCCTCAAGCTCAAAGGGCCAGCCCTTCATTGGCTCAAAAGCCTCCCGAGAAAATCTTGTTGGAAGTTGGGAAGAGCTCGAGGACGCGTTTAGAAACAAATTTTCAAGGGACTTATGTCCGCCCTCAGGATGCAGACGATCTAAGTCATATAACTCAACAGCCCGAGAGTCGTAGCATAAATTTCGGAACAGGTTCCTCACCAAAAGAACCAAATAGTCGATTGTCCGGACGGCTGAAGCCTTAGCAGCTTTTAAACACAGCGTCCGAGATGAATGGCTCGCGGACACCTCGGCCAAGAAGCCGAGGACAATGTCCGCGCTAACAAGCCTCATGACCCGCTTTTGCGTGGGAGAGGATAGCTGGCTAGCAAGATGCAGCACCAGCGACCCAAGTACATCCGAGATCAGAGATGGAAACGGAAAATCACGGCGCAGAAAAGAGCAGCGCCGGAATAAAGAGAAAAGCCCGAAGGGCATAGCAGTCAACGCCGGATTCAAAAACTCACGGCCAAACAACAAAACACCGCCCCTTAAGGATAAAAGTGATGAGCTATCCAATTTAAACAAGATTTGGGTCGGATATGTCAAATCCACAGTACCCCCGGAAGGCCTGCAAACCACACCCACCGAGATTGTTGGGTTTTCAAACAGTCCAGCCGATTAAACACCGAACACAAGGGGCTCGACGCGTCAAGCGAAGACGATAAACCCCACCTGCAGAGCACCGGAAAACAAAAGAATTTCCCACAAGAGGTCAAAACAGTAAATTCACTTCATGTGATAATACGGAAAAGCAATGCGGCACCCGTTAAAATGGCTCTCGCACGGTCCAACCAAGCGAAACATAGAGACTGGACATCAAAACCAATAACTTTCGACCACCTGGATTATTCCAGAAGCGTTCGAAACGCAGGATGGACTGCCCTGATATTGGATCCTGTAATCGACGGACTACAATTTACACAAGTCCTGATGGATGGAGGCAGCGACTTAAACCTGCTGTACCCAAACACAATCCGCAAGTTGGGGATAGACCCTACTACAATTCGACACAGCCGCACTTCCTTTACAGGAGTAACGCCAGGCACTTACGCCAAGTGCACAGGCTCCCTATTACTAGAAGTTGTATTCGGATCACCAAACAACTTTCGACGCGAAAAACTAATTTTTCATATCGTCCCATTTAAAAGTGGCTATCAAGCACTCTTGGGACGAGAGGGTTTTGTCCGTTTCAACGCCATACCACATTACGCGTCTCTTACACTCAAGATGCCCGGTCCACGTGGCATCATTTCAGTGAGAGGGTCACTTAAAGACCCCGGACATGGTTAGACGAGTCGGCATAAGTAAGCTAGGGCTCCCTAGCCGCACATCCCTTTACAAGGGCTGCGGCGACAAATAACAATGAGCTCACTCGAGACTCCGCTTTACTTATTTATATTTCTTCCTTCAGTATATATTTTTTGCACAAGTTCCTTTCAAGCTAAAGTTCCTCTCTTTTCTGAGATGAACAACGTGCACACCCGTCGAGGATAACGTCTGCGGAACGGAGCACAGAGGCGTGCGGTAGGGACCCGTCGCGAGGATTCTTTTTGATTAAGACCTGCGTAAACCTTTTTCTGTCTCTTGTTGTTATAATCCTTGGTTCCTCATTATAACCAAAGCGGAGCTGGCGTTTTGGCATCGACGCGTCGAAGACCATGCCCGTACACGGACACTGGGGCTTAGGGCATTGTTCTCCCATTATTACAAAGACCGAACACCTTAGGGAGTGTTGGCGTCTCGAGATTAGGCCTTATATGCATCAGCTCGAATCATGTCTTTGGTCAAATGTTGGGTTTGCCCGGCTCGTGTTTTGCTGCCTTACGTTTACGTATCATCGGCTAACGCGGCACCGGAGAACTCTGCGATTGTGCCCCAGTTAATTTGGCGAGCACCTCGAGAGAAAGCGAAAATCGATCGTCATGATATGGCGAGACTGGTCGACCACTCGATCGACTACCGGAATGTTTAGAATTCCCCGCTTTGACGAAGGACCATTTCCCGGTCAGGCACACACGCGCCCCGAATTCGGACAAGCGCGGTGCCCCAAGGGGCTATATCGTAGCCCCACCCTCGAACTCCACTGGCTAAGTGAAAGTGATAAAGCATCATAGTACGGATTGCCTCGTTCGCTATGCTACCACCTCCTTAACAGGACCGAGACGCCGGATTAAGTGTGAAAACACGCTATTTTTGCGAACACCCCCGCACCTTGTGCGTGGGGGCTGAAGCTGAAGATTGCAATCTTTCAGGTTATACAAATGTATACATAAACGGCCGCATAGGAGATATTTTAATACTTGGAACGCACAAGTATAAAAAGCGATTACATCATAATCATTGTCTTACAAGATAAAACGTTCACTTGAACGTGACATTTTTGAAACACCGACTCTATTACATGGCGCCACGCATAACTTCCCCAAAATAGTGCTCGGCGGGTAACCGCTTTCGTCGAACTCGGGCGACAATAGCGGTGGCATCCATCTCGCCCAATGTGTCTTCACACGGGCAAGGCCATCATGGCGCCTTCTATGCGGTGACCGCTTCATCTCCTTGATGTGCGGCACCGCCCAAGAAATTGCTGCAATAAGCGAAATAGCTCGTCGCCTTGGGTCTCTCTCGGCGGACATGAGCCACGATATCGATCATTGCAAGCCCGGACAATCTATTTAGCTCAGCCCATTCGACCAACCGATCGGTCAGCGGAAGTGAATGATCCGGACTATGGAATTGAGACCAAAATAGCTCTTCCGTCTTGTGATCCTACGGCTCGAAAGTGCTCAGCGGCATCGGCCGCACTTGCCGCTAAGTCCATATATGGATCCTCCGGACCCTGGCTGGCCAAGTTGGGCATACTTTTGATCGTAAACCGGCGGCGAAGTAAACGGCTTGCCGACCACAATATCTCGGCTGGCGCAGCTCCTCCTTCATTGCCCGCATTGCGAGCGGGCATCCCAGCCTCGGCGGTGGCCTTCCCAGGTTTTCCCGCTCCGACAAGCGCTCCTTTTCAAGAGCCTCGTTGCGGTCGGTAGCATCTTTTAATTTCACGGCCAATTCGGCCATCTTCTCCCTGCTTAGGCAGTGCGCGGCCTTTTTGGCTTTCAACTCCTCGGCTGCCCTCGAGGCAGCCGCATCACTCCTTCGGGCTTGCTCCTTGGCTTGAGCAAGTTCGGCCCGAAGGTTCTCCACAGCAACAGCACCGTCTGTATCACAGCATATACATTATCAGAGGCAGGCTTTGACTCCTTTAAATAAGTGACTGCGGAGAATTCATTTACCTTGCGACTCGTCAAGTCGCCGATTGACAAGCGCGATGTCCGCATCTGCCACGTCAAGTTGCCGCATTAACTCGGCAACTCCACTAGTCCGGCTAGCCCTCGGACTATCCGCCACCTGCACAAGAACGACGACATTCATTGCCTGAGATTTTGATACTCGGCACGCTGTCGCTTTCGACAACCTACCGAGTCTCAGGGGCTACTATCTATACAGGGTGCACTTCTATGTGCCAAAGCTGTCCAAAAGGCGTCGTTCTTGTGTACCTCAAATCCCATGATAAACTCCCGCGGCATTATGCAATCCGCTTTGGCGGACGAAATCCTTCAATCACCATACACATCAAAGCACGGTGATCTTACGAGATGGGCGCCCTCTCAAGCAGATTCTTCACTCCCGCCGGACACTAGTGGGCGCCGAACTCTCAGCCCCTCGACTCTGGGATACCCTCTGTGATGATACTTCAGCTCGTCGCCCTATCGTGGCCAAGAAAGCAGAGGAGGCGTTTCGCTCTCCATCATCTCCGGAAGAAGATCCCCTGAAGACGAACTCATCTGAGAAGGCCGCAGATCCGAACTGCAAGGTAAAAATTTCGGTCATCCACTGAAGCACAAATAGGGGTATTTTCTCATTAATGAACCCCCTTTTCTTCATACTCACGGCTCATTGGAGGCTGATCCTTTAAAGCGATTATGCGTCCGGACTTTCTCGGGACTTGAGACACTCCGGTAAAGATTTCTTCCCTCGCTTAGGGGCTTTGGCCTCCGGGTCTTCGGAGGCGGTCCTCTTCTCCCCCTGGAAGGAGGGATTCTCGATCCCCCCCTCTTCAGGCGCCCCCTTGGGAGAGGTGATAGCTCTTCTATTTTCCCCATCGCCCCCTTCTACGGGCGCGACCTCCAACATTCTGACTAGCACGGGCTCCGGTCACGGTCTCGGGAGGAGGGCGGACACCTTATCGGCTTCGATCGCTACCCACTCGATGAAGAATAATGGGTTAGATGGCGAATTTCGGAAAAGCAAACAAACAGAACGTCCGGACTCTGAGCTACTTACCCGTGTATCTGGGCGATCGCGGCTTAGGCCTGCGTCCTCGGTCAATTCCGGACATGCCACCTGCGGTCCGAAGAACAACTTGTACATCTCCACGGGCGTCATACCCATGAAGTGTTGGAGAGTTCGTGGCCCCTCCGGATTGAACTCCCGTAACCGGAGAGGGCGGCGTTTGCAGGGCAGAAGATGCCTGACCAGCATGACTTGCATCACCACAACCACATTGATGTCCCTCGCTTGGAGGTCTCGAATCCAGCCCAGCAATAAGGGCACGTCTTCGGACGGCCCCCAATTGAGCCCTTGGTTGACCCACATCATCGGGCGGAGGTCCGAGGCGGAATGAAGGCGGCGGCTTTTGCTTGCTGCCCTTGGAGCGTGACATAGAACCCTCCTGCTGCTACAAGCCGAGCTCCTCTTGGAAGGAGCCCTCGGGCCCGGGCATCGGCCCTCCCGCTTATAACCGCCCGCCGCCTCCGCTTGACACCCCGATCATCTTGGCTCCACATTGAAGGTCTTGACCATAGGCCAAAGTGGGGTGTGATGCGGAGGAAAGCTTCCTGCACAATAATGAATGCGAGAATATGGAGGATGGACTCCAGGCCAAGTCGTGAAAATCCAGCCCGTAGTAGAACATGAGCCCTCTCACGAAGGGGTCCGTCGAGAAGCCTAAACCCGGTGGAGGTGGGATCTGAAGACACGAACTCACCGGGCACAGGGAGTGGAGTGCGGCCTGCCCTTGGGAGGGCAACCTATGCAAAATCTCGTGGGGATGTGCTTGGCCTCATGCAGCTGCTGCGTCCTCCTCCGTGACGGAGGAGGCATCCACCGACCACGAAGGTCGGGCGGACATTGTTGAAGATCCGAAGCGCTCGAATCTGGGGCTTTGAGTGTTGGAACGTGGAGCAAGGAGAGGATTCGATGGAAGATTGAGAAAAAGAAACGAGCCTTGGCCCTCTTATAAAGGGGGAAAATACCAAGAGCCGTCTCCGTGACCGTTCGGGATTCACCTTCGATAGAGGAGGCATGGCGACGGGCACGGTTGGGTTACCCACGCTCATATTGATGAGAATCCCGGAATAAGGGGGAGCACGATCTCTGCTTCAACAAGACGTGCCCAGGAAACCGCTTCGCTAAACGTGCGGAGGTGGTATAATAAAAAATGACTCAAGTAAAGGCCTGGTAACGGTGTGATATCATACCGCCAAATACGTCAGCAGATTGGATTTATGTGCATTACCTCTACGATGGAATGTGGAATTTATTTTTGAGCGGACACTATCACGGTGTTCATGATCTTCTCGGATTATTCAAGGAGGAACCCGCCTTGCAATGCCGAACATTATGCTTGCGCGGACTTATCGTCATTGAAGCCTTTGGTTGAGGGCTCTTGAGGAGTCTGGATTAGGGGGTGTCCGGACAGCCGGACTATCATCGTCCGCCGGACTCCAAGACTACGAAGATGCAAGATTGAAGACACCGTCCCGTGTCCGGATGGGACTTTCCTTGGCGTGGAAGGCAAGCTTGGCAATACGGATATGTAGATCTCCTACCATTGTAACCGACTCTGTGTAACCCTAGCCTTCTCCGGTGTCTATATAAACCGGAGGGCTTTAGTCCGTAGGACACAACATACCTCGCAACAATCATACCATAGGCTAGCTTTAGGGTTTAGCCTCCTTGATCTCGTGGTAGATCTACTCTTGTACTACCCATACCATCAATATTAATCAAGCAGGACGTAGGGTTTTACCTCCATCAAGAGGGCCCGAACCTGGGTAAAACATCGTGTCCCTTGTCTCCTTTTACCATCCGCCTAGACGCACAGCTCGGGACCCCCTACCCGAGATCCGCCGGTTTTGACACCGACTCTGCCCGTCCGAAGAATATGAACGAACATGCCCCTGACCCTTTCTATCCTAGCGACATGTGTCACCCACGTACAGAGAGGTGGAGATCGTGGTAGATCGTGGGTGAATAGATTAATCCTGTCGTGGGATGCGGAATGGTTTGAGCAGCAAAAGTAGAAAACATTAGATATGAACTTCTAATGTTTCGCTTGCAAATTCTTTAACTGTCAAGGACACAGTGAAGATTTTGAACGGGTTTGAAAATAGAACACGCATGAAGAATTTGTGAACAGATTGGGTTGAGTTTAGCATAGAGGAGGAACGGGTCTGATCACATTCACTTAGATGAAAAGTCAATTGAAGAATTAGCAATAAGTGAATGTTGTTGAGGACATGAAAACTCTCTCTCTCTCTCTCTCTCTCTATATATATATATATATATATATATATATATATATATATATATATATATATATATATATATACAGACGGTCTATTCTGCTAATATTAGCAGAATAACTATTCTGCACACCACTTCCGCACTGCACGCTGAATGCAAGTGCACGTCATTCTTTGAACCAAGTGTGCTGCAGTACTCACACGAGTGAACTTCTCGTCGAAAAAAACTGCACGCGTTATTTTTTGGTACTGTTTTCGCTCTAATTTTTTAACCGTTTATCGGAATAAGGCGTGTAATATATTGTTGAAAAGCTATGGATTAGGTGCAACTTCGACATGTTGAACACTTTTCGAGATTCCACACGGTTTAAGAGCAATTTTGAAATTGGCGCGTCCCATGACAAGTGACAGCGAGCGTTTTTTGGCAATTTCTTCTAAACCGCTTGTCGGAATGAAGCAAATGATACGCCATTGGATAGATATCGTCGAGGCGCATCTTTTCCATAAATAAATCTTTCTCTAATTCACTACGGTTGAAGAGCAGTTTCAAATTTTCTAAATCGCGGAATTCTATATTTCATGTTTTTTAAAATTTTCGGTAGTATTTTCGCTCTAGTTTTTGAACCGTTTGTCGAAACAAGGCGTGTGATACTCCATTGGAAATCTACGAACGAGGCGCAACTTTCATATGTTGAAATATTTTTGAGATTCCTTATGGTTTTAAGTTAATTTTGAAAATCGTGCGACGGACGACGAGTGGCAGCGGCCGTTTTTCGTGAAATTTTTGCAAACCGCTGGTCGGAATGATTCAAATGATACGCCGTTGGAAAGATATCGACGAGACGCAACTTTTTCATGTAGAACACTCTCTCTAATTCTTTACGGTTTAAGAGGAATTTCGAATTTACCGAAATGCGGACACTCTGTTTTTTCGCGACCCAAAATCGTCGTATGTACTGCATCAGACAGAAAACTGCACTGCTTTCCGACCAAAGACCGCACTGCATCAAACCGACAAATGCACCGCATGATTTCTTTTTTGTTGGACGTAAATTTTCCCAAACGAGGTAGCAAACCGCACTTCTTTAAACTAAAAGCCGCACTTCATCGAACGGACAAGTGCACTGCAAGATTTATTTTTTGTGGGACGTAAATTTTCCCAAACGAGGTGAAGTGCACGTCATGTCAAGCATTGGTGAACCGCAATCCTATGAAAAGTGAACCTTGAGACTACCATAAACGGGCCGCGACACTACCACGTGAGTTTTTTCCAAACTCAATTTCTTTTACGTGCGTACATCCAACAAGTGGACCATAAAGACCGAGCGAGTGAACTACATCTAATATAGAAGCGAGCTTCTTTTGAGATGTTTTTGTTTTGCGTTTACCAAGTAGAAAACAAAGGAGTTCTATAGCGAATGTTAGTGAACCGTATGAGTTTACCAAGCGAGCTGCAATAGGTTTCTACAAGTTTTTTCAATCTGTTACAAAAATGCCTGTGCAGTTTCACAAATCACCCACATAAAAACAAATATATCAAAGCAAATGGTGAATCGCATGCAAAGGCGCCGGCCGGTGAACCGCACTCCATAGCCCGGCGAACCGCAAGCAGCCGATCGGGGAACCACACTCCACGGCCCGGCGAACCGCACGAAGTGAACGTCACGTCGCTGTAGCACAATTAGCACTCGAGCACCACCAGGCAAAACAATAGCAAACACTGAGCAGCACAGACGAACTGCATTGTAACACCAACCAGCCGAGACTTCACCACATTGCACGGTGGCAACCAGTGTGCCCGTGAACAGAACGCGCATGCTACCGGACCGCACGTCGCGAGCCAAGGAACTGCACGGCCAGGAAGGAGGCAACTCCCAGTTTTGCCGTCGGTGGCTACCCATTTTTGTTTTGCTGGCCGCCGTCGTGTAGCGGAGCAGGGGCGGCAGGCCAAGGGAAGATGACGGGGTGCATCCGGAAGCCCTTTCGGTGAGCAGGAAAGGTCGACCCTGACCAGCTGGATGCCGCGGTCGGCGCACGAGATGGGGAGAATGGGGCCATGGGGGGCTCACCGGATCTGGGGAGGAAAGGGCCACAGTGACCTCGGCGCAGGGAAGGGGTGGTGCGGCCCCCAATGGCGAAGACGACGTAGAGGTGACCTCGCCGCAGGGGAAGGGGTGTGGACCGCGGGAGAGGGGAGGCGAGGTGAGCCATGGCCGGGACCGGAGATGAGGCTGGCACATTCGTCACCACCGTGACGAGGAAGGGGGATGGGCAGACGAGCGCCGCCGTGGACCGGGTCCTCGTCGTCAGATCTCATAGGGAGGTGGACCGTGCCCGCCGAGGTTGGGGCGGGGCGGCCGCCATGGCTGGTCAGATCCGCGGGGCCGTGGGAGGGTGCCTGAGTGGCAGGGTTGGCGGCGGCTCGGTGGCGGTAGGTGGCGGAGGGAAGCAGGCGGGGCCGGCCGGTGGGAGGACGAAGCGAGGCGGCGCCGGCCGGGAGGAGGAGGCGGGGCGGCGCCGTCCGGGAAGAGGAGGCGGGGCGGCGCCGTCCGGGAAGTGGAGGCGGGGCGCTGGGGGTTGGGGAAGGGAGGTGCGCCGGACCGGGAGTGAGAGAAGGCGGTGGGGTGGGGTGCCGCGGTGGTCGGGGCCATCCCCGTGCTCACTGGCCGCCAATCAGGTGGTGGACGATGGCGGTGCTGGAGGTAGGTGGTGGTGGGTGGGGTACCATGGAGGGAGGTTGGTGGAAGAGTGGGGTTCGAGGCAGAGTGGTGGACGGCCGTGGGAGGAGGGGTGGGTTTTTCTATGCTAGGTCAGCGCGGGTCGGGTGGCTACTTAGCAGAATAAGCGATTCGGTGTGCAGAATAAGGTCTTAAGGGGTGTTATCATAATAGATATATATTTGAGTTTTTCTTCATTTTTGCAAATTCTTCAATTTTCAAATTCTTCAACTTTGCAAAATCTTCAATTTTCAAACAAAAGATTGAAGATTTTGCAAAGTTGAAGAATTTGAAAATTGAAGAATTTGTAAAAATGAAGAAAAACTCAAATTTGAAGAATTTCAACTTTGGTTGGTGGTGTGACCCACCATATGAGAATGATGATTTCAGACACCGTGTACAATTGTCATAGGGTTCTGAGAATCAAATTCTTTGTTAATTGCTTCACACTTAGAGGGTCGGTCTTCATTGATTGAAGAAAAACATTACTTCGTGTGTTGCACATCTAAGTCATCAATTTTGCATAAGTGTTAGGAAGTGTGTCCTTTCAAAGAACATTCGAAGATTCTAAGATATTTAGCTCAGACCACAACTTGCTAAATCTCTTCTCATTCAAGGGCTTGGTGAAGATATATTCTAGCTGATCTTCAGTCTTCACGTGGTCGATGGAGATGTTGCCCTTCAACACATGATCACGAAGAAAATGATAACGAATCTGCATGTGCTTAGTCTTCGAGTGCTGAACTGGGTTGTGAGCAATCTTGATGGCACTCTCGTTGTCGCAGTAGAGTGGCACATTCTTCATATTAATACCATAGTCCTTTAGGGTTTGCTTCATCCATAGCAATTGGGCACAACAAGAGCTAGCCGCGATGTACTCAGCTTCAGCAGTAGAGAGTGATACGCAGTTCTGCTTCTTCAAGGACCAACATACCAAGGATAAATGCGAGGAAATGACATATGCACGATGTTGACTTGCGATCCACCCGATCCTGACATAGTCAGTCGAATATCAATGAGATCAAAAGCCGAGCCGTTGGGATACCCTAATCCAAGTGTTGGAGTGTGAGCTAGATACTGAAGAATATGTTTCACAACCTTATGGTGTGATTCCTTCGGTGTAGCTTGAAATCGGGCACACATGCAAACACTAAGCATAATATCCGGCCTAGATGCACATAGATACAATAAAGATCCAATCATGGAGTGGTATACCTTTTGATCGAAGTCTTTACCATTTTCATCGGTGCCTAGATGGCCATTTGTGGGCATAGGGATTTTGATGCCTTTGCAATCTTGCATGCCGAATTTCCTCAACACATCCTTGAGGTATTTCTCTTGAGATATGAAGATGCCATTGCGTTGTTGACAAATTTGAAGACCTAAGAAGAATTTCAATTCTCCCATCATAGACATTTGATATTATTCACTCAACATATAGGGAAATTCGTCACTGTAAAATTGGTTAGTACAGCCAAAGATAATATCTGTCGATGTACAGAAGTAGGGGTTCTACTTTGTACCCCTTTACCTGTGCACGGGCAGTCAGAGCCATGCCCATGGCCACACTTAACAGGGCAGGTGTGGGAAGCCGAAGCCACAGGACGATCAGAACAACGCCAGGACAGAAACACAAAGAGCAAGAGGGCGAGGTGGACTCCCCCGGCAAGACCCTTGCCGGGGCGGCCTCCACGGCCCCGGCAAGGGCCTTGCCTTGGTGACTTGCCCGACACCAACGAAGCCCGCCACCCTTGAGCCCAAGGTTTCCAACACCATCAACCACATTGGGACCAAGGCTCGGGAGGCGCCTCCATGGTGGCATGCAGATCTTTGTGAAGATCACTAACACACCAGGTTAGGTGAGGACCAGAAGACGAGACCTTCGGCAACATCCTTGCCGGGGACGACTGCGGTGCCGTGGCAAGACCCTTGCCGGGGACATCGGCAGGGCCGTGGCCAGGCCCGCGCGCGCCAAGACCCCACCGCCGTTCCCATGCAGCTGCCTGCCCAACCAGCCAGGCGTGCACCTGCGTGGCGACGTGCGGTCCCGAGGCCAGCTCAGCAAGCACCTACGTGGTGGCATGCAGATCTTCATGAAGAAGCAGCCACCGCTCCACCTCAGCAGCCTGCCAGCCTACATGGCGCTGACCGCCTCGCTGGCCTGGGCATGTGTCGAAGCAAGGCGAGGCGGCAATAAAGCGAGGGGACACCTCAGGGGCGCATTTAATGCATCTTGTCCCGTAATAACAAGTGATAAGCTTGTACACTGTACCCTTTCCACCTCCTGTGTGCCACTGTAGCACCTCCTTCGACTATAAAAGGAGGCCCGAGGCATACTGGAGGGGGATTCGGCTCTTCGAGCAAGTCACGCTCGATAGCTAGCTCAAGAACATTCATATACACACCAAAGCAGGACTAGGGTATTACGCGATCTCCACGGTCTGAACCTGGGTAAACGACCTTTGTGCTGGCTCTTAGACCTGCTCTTCTCACAACCCCGCGCCCGCCGACCATAGTAGGGATTCTTGTGATCCCATACGTGTCGTTCCCACCGACATCTTTGGCGCGCCAGGTAGGGGGCGCAGTTGTGAAAATCTGGTCTAGCAGCCAGTGTAGCAGCTCTTCATCGCCATCTTTTCCAAGGGAGGAGGCGACCGAACGGGCATCATCATCTGCGAGTACAGTGAGCGCTCGCGCGACAACAAGAAAGCTAAGTCACGCAAAAACTTCGAGCAATTCTTTCTATATAAGATTATTCTCCCTGGAGATCTTTCCCTCTGTATACGAAACCTGCATGCAGTGGGGCCCTTCCACTATTGGCGACGACTTCATTCTGTTTCGAGTCCGCTCAACAGTTCGAGCGGCTGCATCGAGAACGATAGGGTAGCCTTCCGCTATTGGCAATGCTCTCGTTCTGTCTTGAGTCCGCTCGACAGCTCGAGCGGCCGCGCTGAGAACGGCAAGGTGGTTCGCCTGGCCGCACGCACACCCGGCAGGCTATTGGGGATCCATCCTCGAGGTGCTGCGGCATGGATTTACGCGCCGGCGGGGGTTGTCACACGTATGCTTCTTATCTTTGGCTTCGAACAAGGGGAGTCCTTTCAAGCTTCATGAAATCCATGGCACAAGGTCTATTTTTCATTATAGAATCGAGCAAGAATCGGATTGTGAATTAGGATTGTGTGCAAGAAGGGATTCGGAAAAAGGAAAGCGAGTCAAGTAATCCGAATACGTAGCCACTCTCATTCTAATGCTTATATCCAGAACTAGTTCACCAAACAAAGGGACGAACTCTTGACTAAAGCTGTGGCGAGCTAATACCTAAGCGGAACTCTAAAATAGCACTAATTCATTCAATTATTTGAAGCTAAGGTGCGGGAAAAGAATACATAAGGTTAGATATGAACTAGTTGACTGTTCGATTGAGGGACTACGATGCATTTTACTCATGTTTTTATTCCATTCCAGGATTCATTCATATTCGACCATAACGAGACTCAATAACGAAACTAGGGCCCTTGCTTTCGCAACTGGAGCAGGAAACCTCCAACCAAATAGGAGGGACCCGGAAGAATAGATAAATGACAACTATCTCTAGAGAATTGAAAAGAGGTGTGCGAACTATGTTATTGAATCAGCCATGAAAACCTAAAATGAAGGAATAGAAGTGCAGGATAAGCATGTATTGGGGCGGGTTTCCCAATAAGTCAATAGCTATCCTTAAGCTATCTGGGCTAGCTCACTCTATGAGATAAGTTTCATGTATGGTTGAGCGATTAACTCCCTTTTAAGGAAGCGATCAATCAGCCCCGACCATGACCGGTCTAGAATCTCTCTCATTGAGCTTCTCTTTTGCGCCTGCTTTCTTCTTGATTTATTGCAGCAACTAGTCTCCCTTTTCCAAATTCGATTCTAAGTGAAGTGAGTTATGTTTCAAGAAATTCCATCCATTTCATTGCCCAAAATAATACCCAGTCCTGCCAATCTCTACAACAATCTCTGGTTTAGTTTAGTTGATCTTTTTCTATTATGAAAAGCAAGGAAACACTAGTAATGGTGGAAACAGAACTTAGATATCTAAGGCTGAAGGCTAGTTTCATTAACGAGTCTCACCTATTTCTTACTTCCCCTACCAGCCCTACCTACATCACCTTTCATATGGAACAAGCATGCATTAGTGATGGGGCTAGCCGCTTTCACAAGAAATCAAACCAAACAAAGACACTTAACATAGGAGTAGATTAGGGCATCTAGTGCTCTGTTCATCGTCTGAGGACTATAAGGTGCCAAGGGAAATAGCTTCATCCCATTGGATATCCCTAGCCTTGGTGGATCAGTGCAGTGAGAAAAAACTCTTCCATTCTATCTATGCTAGATAAAGGAGCTTCAAAGCCGTCGCCATCCTCATGGCCTTTTCACTCTACAGGAGTTGCACTTTTTTTTATTAAATGAAATAGTTCGTTTTCTCGCTCTTAACTCGAAAGTACTAACTAAATAGGGGCACAGGAAATGCATCCTCGCTGGCTTATGATTGGTTGCTCAACCCTGCCTTTAAACGCACGAAATCGAAGTGCCTACCCAATTAACATAGGGTGGACATACAGAGAAAGATCAAACTGGAAAATAACATGCATCGTTTCAAAATTACTACAGGGCTATATTACATCAATTGTTGCTGTGGTTCTAACTAAAGATATAAATTGTCTTGGTCGTGAACCTGCAACGGCAACAAGAAACGGGGTGCCTAGTCCCGGTGCTGGCCTTCGATCCTCTCGATCCCGTCGGCCTTGGTGATGGCCGGGCAATCGCTCCTTGGCGCGAGTCCGATCCTCCGGCAAGCTCTCTAGCGGGGCGGCGAAGTCGAGGTCAGGGTACCAGTAAGCCAGCTTGGTGGGGACCTTGTTCAGGGCACCCCGGCAAAGCTGCCGGGCCTCATTGGCCAGAGAGCTCGCTCTGCTAGAGCAAAACTGCTCCAAGGCTCCAAGAACACCCTCGAAGAATAGGGTCAGCCTGGCATTGGGGCTCACGTTCGGCTTCGGGGTGTACCTCACGTCCGACATCCCCATGTCAGCCAGCTTCTCGGTGATCCTGTTGGCGACGTTGACGAGGCGGCTGATCCAAAGGTTCTCGCCCTTCACAAAATCTTCGTGATTGGCGGCATCGTTCTTCCGCAGCTGCCTCTCTGTCTCCAGGCTCTCGGTCAGGGCCTCCTCCTAGGTCTTGGCCTCTGAAAGCATCCCCTCAAGACCCTCCAGCTTTAGCTTCGGGTCCTGGATGGACTTGTTGGTGTGAGTGAGCAGCTCGGCCTTGTCGAAGACTGCGCCCCGCACCTCCGTCAAGGCGCAGTTGACCGAGTCTTTCTCCTTCGCCAGCTGCTCGGCCCTGTTCTTCGGGCTGTCCCGCTCCACCTCCATCTCCTTCACCTTGTCGCCATGGGCCAGAGCTTGAGCATAAAGTGCTTCTTTGTACTTCTGCTCCAGCACCTGGGTCCGCTGCGCGACGAGCTCCGCGACCTCTTCGTCCTTGCCACGGAGTGTTGTGGCAAGCGCCGCCTCACGAGCGACGAGATCCTCCTCTTGGGAGTGTAGCTCGGCCTGGCGCTGGGACCGGGCGGCCTTGGCTTGGGCGGCCTCTTCCCTCGCCACCTCTTGGGCCTTCTCGATGTCGGCCTACTTCAAGAGGAGCTCCTGCTGGCGCTCGGCCAGCTGATCTTGAGCAGCCTTCAGCTCCTCATGGGCCTGGCGGAACCAGGCCTATGCCTCGGCAACACGCCCCTTGAGGTTCGCCTCCGCCTTGACCGCTGCCTCCTTGCTGGACTTCACCTTGTCCAGACGGGCGAGGTGGAGCGCCTGGAGCTTCCAGAAGCTGGCGCCCATAGCCCGGAGAAGCTGCTCCTCTTGGGTGCCGCCGCCACCAGCGCTCGGTTCATCGACAACCTTGAGCCCGGCGGCGGTGAGCACCTCATCGTCGAACACCTCCCCCTCGGCCGGCGCCCTAGTGCCCGCCGTCCCTGGAAGGTGGACGAACAGGTCGTCGCCCACCTTCAGGTACCTGCTCGAGCCAGACGTAGCGGAGGAGGAAGGTTGATCTCCTCCTCGGCAGCGGCCTTGTCGGGCTCCCCGGCAGGCCCCTCGTTGGCCCCCTCGGCGGTGCCCTCGCCCCTCGATGGTGCTCTAGCCGGCCCCCTCGGTGGTGCCCTTGCCGGCCTCCTCGGCGGCAGCATCCTCTGTCCCTCTGACAGGCCCCATGGCGGTGTCCTCGGCAGCGGTCTCGGCGGCCTCATCGGTGGCAACCTTGTCGGCCTCAGCCACGGCGTCCCCGGGCGACCTCCGTGATGATGGTGTCGATGTCCTCCTGGTCCGCCAAGGAGGGATCTGGATGCCGAAAGGAAGGATGAGGCGAGGCCAAGATCAAGGATCAAAAACAAAAGATGAAAGAAAAGCAGGAACAAAAAGTGGGTGACTTACCCGTGCTGGATTGACAAGAAGTGGCCCCCTCCCCGCCAACATCTATTGCCGGGACAGAGCCGCCAGTGCCCAAGTCCACCTCCTCCTCCTCCGTGCGAATGGGCTTGGCGCTTGGTGCCCTTGCCGGGGACGCCCCTCGGGGCGGTGTGGTTGATGGGGGCGGCGTGTTGGAGGTGGCCCTCGGTGGCTCCTCTTGCTGTCGTCCTCCTCCTACAGCCACAACAAGGTCAGTGCCAGAAAGACACACCCCGGTGCACGTGGATAAGGAGTCAGGTGGTGGACGTATGCTAGGGGCTGAGCCGGGCGCTGTGCCGGGGGCTGCTGTCCGAGCTAATTTCCACCACTGGTGTGTGCGAAGTGCCCGCCGGGGGCTGTTCGCCCATCGACGCCTTGGCCCTCTTCGCCACCCTCTGTGCCAGCGTCTCCCTGTCCCTGCGAAGATAAAAGCAAGTCACCAGAAGCAGCATGGTCTGAAAAAGCAAAGGTGAAGAAGGGAAGACGCTTACTCGTCCTCCATCTTCTCTCTCGCTGCCTTCCTCTTCCTCTTTGGGCTGAGGGACCCAAGATTAAAGACGACCCCCGTGTCGAGGTCTGCGGGAGGAGGAGAGGGGGATGGAGTCCAGCGGCGCTTGGACGAGGAAGAAGCAGTCGCTTTCTTCTTCGCCACCGCGGTCTTCGCCGCCTTCTTCGCCATCGTGGCCCTCGTCTGGCGCACGGGCTCCCCCTGGGCCCCTTGCCGCGGCTCAGTCCTCCTGGGCCGGACCGGCTCGCTAGAGCTGGCCCACCGCAGGACACGCCCTCTTCCCGTGGCTGGAGGATCGTCGGACTCGGCCACTCCCTCAGTCGACTCCTCGCCCACCTCCTCGACGGGAGGAGCCCCGATGTTGGAACCACTGGCCTTCCCGGCAGCCTTTGCCCACTGGGCGAGCTCCATCTCCTTCGCGGGCATGCCATCCTCATCCTCCATGCCACCAGCACTACCGGCCTCTATGGCGAGCTGCGCCTCCGCCACCCTGGTGGCGAGGTAGTTGCTCTCCGCCTGGGTGGTCTCCGCGATGAGCAGCGGCTCGTCACGCTCGAAGCCCTCCGACAAGTTGTCGAAGAACTCTTGCACCTCGCGTGCCGGGGGAGCGACCCAAGACGGGTCAAGGCCGTGCGCGTTGAAGACCGGCATCATCTCAAGAATGGCGGCCTGGCACGTGTTGTTGCTCAGCGGGAACATGCCTGACGGCAACCCAAATAAGGGCCCCTTGATGGCCTCGCCGGCCTTCGCGGCCCTGCCAGTCCTGTCCACCCCGCTGTCGGTGAACACGTCGAGCTGGAAGAGCCTCTGGCAGTGATGGGTGTGCCCCATCACCGTGAAGTTGTGCTTTTGGCCGGGACGGAGCCTCATGATGTCGGTCGCATTCCTGAAATCCCAGGCCGGCCTCCCCTTGTTGTGCAGCGGGGCTATTCGGCGGCGGATGAAGTCCGCCCCGATCATCTCAAGGGTGAGCCCGGCCGTGGTGAGATGATGGATCCTGGCGACGGCAATTGAGAGCTTCGCATCATCGGCATTGATGTCGCTCCAGTCATCGCCGTGAAGCGGCTGGCTCCGGCGAACCTGACAGAACTCCGGTGGATTCTTCTCCTTGATCCACCACCACCGACCTCGCCACTCTTCCCACCTCTCCTTGTGGCACCCTCTGGGTACGTGCCCCTCCCTTGGGCCCTTGGGATCCAAGAGATGCTCCCAGAGATGGCGCCCCCTGGCTGGAGGCGGTGGTGGGGGGAGTAGTGGCGGAAGAGCGCCGTGCTGGGGAGCACCCCAACGAAGCCCTCGCAGAGGTGAGTGAAGAGCGCCATGTACGCCATGGCGTTCGGCGTAAGGTACAGAAGACGGAAGCCGAAAGTGTGCATGACATCATTGAAGAAATCGGAAAAAGGGGGGTAGAGCCCATAGGAGAAGAAATCGACGAAGAAGGGGTACCGATCGGGGCCGGCCTCGCCGCAGTCGGCAGGGATGATGCGCGTGGCAGGGTGCTCCGTCGTCTCCGCCGCCCACAGAGGCCTGAAGACATCCTTGAGGTGGAATACGTCGACCGACGACGGGGATAAGTAGGTGAACTGCGCTCGCCATGCCGCCGCTTTGTTCTCTGGCGCCTCCTTCTCCACGACATCCTTGGCCGCCCCTTTGCCCTTTCCATTGCCGGTCTTGGGCACCATGGCGGCTGGGCGAAGGCAGATGATCGAGAGCAATGGGGGCGCGGCAGCGACAAGTAGAGGCGAGCTCGAGGAGGAAGAAGATGGGGACGGCAGTACCGAGATTGGAGAAAACGCACAGGGTAAATGAGCACCGCGCCTACGGTTATTCCTTTTTATGGGGAAGGCGCGGGCCGCCTCTCTACCATTTACTACGACGTGACGCCTGCATACAGCAGGCGCCCCACGCATGCCCCCACGTCACGCACAACCCTCCATGTCGTGCATTCAAAGCGGGTCATGGGGAAGCGCAGCGGGAGAAAAGTTACCGCGGTAAAAACCGGCCCGCCTGCCCGCGCACCGTTCTGGGCCTAGCCCAATAACACGTCGCGCTTAGGTGTGGCCTAGGCCCGGGGGCTCCTGTCAGTGTACAGAAGTAGGGGTTCTACTTTGTACCCCTTTACCTGTGCACGGGCAGTCAGAGCCACGCCCACAGCCACACTTAACAGGCAGGTGTGGGAAGCCGAAGCCACAGGATGATCAAAACAACGCCAAGATAGAAACACAAAGAGCAAGAGGGCGAGGTGGACTCCCCCAGCAAGACCCTTGTCGGGGCGGCCTCCACGGCCCTGGCAAGAGCCTTGCCGGGGTGACTTGCCCGACACCAACGAAGCACGCCACCCTTGAGCCCGAGGTTTCCAACACCATCAACCACATTGGAACCAAGGCTCGGGAGGCGCGTCCATGGTGGCATGCAAATCTTTGTGAAGATCACTAACACACCAGGTCAGGTGAGGACCAGAAGATGAGACCTTCGGCAACATCCTTTCTGGGGACGACCGCAGTGCCGCGGCAAAACCCTTGCCGAGGACATCGGCGGGGCAGCGGCCAGGCCTGCGCGTGCCAAGACCCCATCGTCGTTCCCATGCAGCTGCCAGCCCAGCCAGCCAGGCGAGCACCTACGTGGCGATGTGCGGTCCCGAGGCCAGCTCAGCAAGCACCTACGTGGTGGCATGCAGATTTTCGTGAAGACGCAGCCACCGCGCCACCTCAGCAGCCTACCAGCCTACATGGTGCTGACCGCCTCGCTAGCCTGGGCGCATGTCCAAGCAAGGCGAGGCGGCAGTAAAGCGAGAGGACACCTGTCAGTGTCAAAACCGGCGGATCTCGGGTAGGGGGTCCCGAACTGCGCGTCTAGGCGGATGGTAACAGGAGACAAGGGACACGATGTTTTACCCAGGCTAGCCTATGATATGATTGTTGTAATGTATGTTGTGTTCTACGGACTAAAGCCCTCCGGTTTATATAGACACCGGAGAAGGCTAAGGTTACACAGAGTCGGTTACAACGGTAGGAGATCTACATATCCGTATTGCCAAGCTTGCCTTCCACGCCAAGGAAAGTCCCATCCGGACACAGGACGGAGTCTTCAATCTTGTATCTTCGTAGTCTTGGAGTCCGGCGGACGATGATAGTCCGGCTGTCCGGACACGTCCTAGTCCAGGTCTCCCTCAGTAGCCCCCGAACCAGGCTTCAATGAAGATAAGTCCAGCGCGTATATAGTCTTCGGCGTTGCAAGGCGGGTTCTCCCTTTAAGTTCCATGTACTGCGAGCGATTGTCGGCTTCATCATAAATACTGTGCTTCTTGGCTTCTACGCCCAATAATGGCCTTCTTCCACACGTCGCACGAATGCGAAAAGCCAAGGTGTCTTTTATATTTCACCCCCTAGTCGTGCGAGTCATCCGCCTACAAAAGAGGCAAAAATCCAGATCCAAACCACATCATCTTCCTTCCGCGAATACTTCATCGGAGTGTCCTTGACCTAAAAATCCATTCCATCATGGACCGTCGACGCATGGCTCCTCTTCTCGCTCCCCATTTCAGCGCCGAGAGATTGGAGGAGGTGCTCTTCCACACAACGAGCTAGTGAAGCTCCAAGCGGGGATATCTCCTCCGGCCTTCATGGTCCCAGTTCGAACCGGGCTGGCCACCTACCAAGGTGGGAAGCAAGCGGAGGCTTCCCGAGTCCCAACAAAGGGGGGCGGGTATGCAAATCCCCTATCGATAAGGGAGTCAGATTTCCAATACATCCGTTTCTCCTTGAGCTCACGGAGTTCTATGGACTCGGCTCCATCACTCACGCCCGCCTCTGTGCTGCATATCGCGGGCTACGTAGCTCTTTGCGAGCTATTCCTGGGCATCGAGCCCCATTTTGCACTGTGGAAGAGGTTGTTTTGCCTCGTACCTCGTTCTCATGAGGGATCTATATATCAAGTGGGTGGCGCCGAAATATGGCGCATTGCCGGGACCGGATACCCATCCGGTACCCCTAAGGAGGTGTCCGAAGACTGGCCTTCGGATTGGTTTTATATAGAAGACGCCCGCTGCGGGTGGCCTCCGGAGTTGAGTCTGCTCCAAGAAACGCCTCAGTGGCGCCCATGAGCCCCGTTTGGAGGAAGACAAGGCGTCCATTACGATGGGCGGATAAGATTCTTGGCCCATTCGGATTGACCATGATGAGTCATGGCAATATGCATCATGCGCGGGAGTCAGCCACTACAATCTGAGGGCCACCCCATGTGGGATTTCAGCGGGAGGGCAGCGCCACCCGCCACGGCCGCAAAGGACCGGATTCGGCCGAGGACTGCGTGTGATCTGTCCGGACTGTACAAGGGGGAAAAGGAGGATTTCCTTCGGACGAATCCCTTGAATGGGTTTTCTATGAACAACCCTAGAAGCTGGGTAAGCGAACATTTCTAAGGGCTCAACCCATGCTTTCGAAGTTTAAGCTTCTTACACTATGTTTTCGGCGCAGGAACTGCGCCGGATTATGGAGGACATGATAAGTCTAGCTCCAACTTTGAGGATCGAGGAGATCCCAAGATCCGGCCTCGAAGAGGATCCGGATATCAAGGTGGAGCTGATCGACGGGGTGTTTCATCAGCTTAGCATGGATAATGCTTTGGTCGCCATTACGGCGGACTACCCCGGATTATATCCAGCTTCCCAGGTGATTGTGACCGAGGTTTGGACACCATTGTCTCTCCCTTTCCCATTTCTGACCTTCGCGAACGATGGTGTTTTGCAGGAAGCACCTTCAAAGGCGGGAAGCCGAGTTCCATGGTGACCAACGGAAGGTCGATCCGGACCAGCAGGCGGAAAAGGAGCGCTGATCTGCAGACGGAAACGTCGCCGCAAAGGTATAGCTCGTATTTTAAATATTCAGAGCAATGCTCCTAGGAAACGTCTGAGTGCTCATGATCCTTTATAGGAGAAAAAGCGCCCGCCGAACTGCGGGCGTGAGGTTGCCAATCCAGCCTATACCGGCCGAGGCTCCGGCGCTGGTCGAGGAGAGGCAAGCGCAAGGCGCTGGGCGGATACTCCTCCAACGGAGGATGCCGACCACCGTCCGCCACCAAATCGAGGTGGAGGCGCCATGAACCACAGCGCTGCCGGACAGTATTCGTGAAGCGAGTTTCTCCTGAGGCATTGGGCGCCTTTAACACGGGGCCGCACCTCCGTGCTGCTCAAGACGGTTTTACGAGCCACGGAGCGGTATGTAAAAGACATACGGGTAAGAGAATGTTAATGGTTATATATATACCGGTAGCCCCGAGACTTAAAGTAGTTATGTTAACTGATTTAAGGATCATCTCAAACATGAGCTCTTACCGAGAAGAATGTCCAATTGTCTCGGGGCTGCAAGAATGCAAGATCCAGCTTGAGGCGCACTAACGCGCAGAGGAAGCGAGACCCCTCACGGTAACACATTTTATTAATAAATATAAGCGTATGCGGTGTGCGCGCAAGTCTAATAATGACATTGCAGGTGCCGCGGACAAGATCGGACCGGCAAAATTACTGCTTGACTAAAGGCGGCAGAGGGTGCTGAATAGGGTGCAGCAAGAAAGTAACAAGCTCCAGGATGCCAACGCCAAGCTTGGAGAAGAGCTGAAAGGCGCTCGAGCCGAGCTGTCCGGCTCCGTTAAGGAGAATCAGTGGCTTCGTCGCGGCATTTATAGTAAGTGCTTTGAGCGGACTCCTTTAAAAAGAAGAGTTCGGCGAAGAAGTAAATTGACATAATATGTCTTGTAGGTATGCTCACAGGTCGCCCTGCGGAGGAGATGCCCATATCAATGGGTGATCAACTTCGAGCTATTGCAAGCTGCTCGAACGAGTTCGGCGGGCAATGGCGGCGTCGTCCAGATTTATGGCTAGCCCTCTCCCTACCCGAGGGCCTTGGGGAGCTTGCGGAGAAAGGAGTGCGGCAGCGCTTCCGTTTAATGGAAGATTTCGGCTTGCCGTCAAGGTGCCAGGAGGCTTGGGCCATGGTGAAGACTTCGTTACAGAAGGCGGATCCCAACCACATGGCGAAGTTGGACCGGTGGGGCCCGATGGGAAGGAGCTCCTGTGAGTTTAGTATTCAGCCAGGTAGAGTTGGCTGCTAAATTTTCCCAGCAGGGACTGTAAGATTAGACAGCACTGTTAGGCGGGATTGAGGAGGAATACAATCGATAAATTTGACAATGTATTTTTCTTAAAATGACATGTGAAATGCCTTCTAGCGGATTGTAGATCGTTTGTCTTTGCGACCTTTTCACTTGACCTCGGGACCCTAGAGTCGGAGTGTGTCGAATACCTTTTGGTTAGAAACAACCGGTGTATGCATGGAGACCCGGGCGTAGGGGTCATTAGTGCTTTATCGGACAAGTGCCCAACTAGTTATGTTATATTACATGGCTAGTAAGAAACATCTTCGAGGAGAATAGTTCCGTTAAGGGTTCCTTTCACTGGGAGGCATGCCCTAAAGTGCATGTCGGACTGCAAAAAGCGAGAAAAACATCAGGGGCAGATAAATAAGTATGTAAAAATCATCTTTCAAGTCACCAGGCGAATATTCCCTTAAGAACGCTAGCTTTCGGCTTCACCCGGTCGAGGTACACATCCGGTGACCCGGCGTAACAATAATCGCAGAGGTGCTCCTTTACCTCGTGCCGAACAATCGGGAGCGTGGGGGTAAGCACAGGAGCCGAACAACCCAACAGCCAAAACTTAAGTCATATCGATGCATATAATGGTGAGTAAAAGGTACATGTGGAAGCTTGACACATGAGCTGGGCATAAAGCCCTTATAATTGAGCTTGGAAAAAGAAGCCCCGGTATAATGAGTGCGGATGGCACATCAAGTGTCTGTGAACAATGCGAAGTAGGCCCGTGAAGGCGTTTTAGTAAAACGTTAGGGAAGAAAGAGAAACAAAAGACAGCTGAAGTGTGAAAATTTGAGCGGAGGAAGGGACGAACTCTTAGTCGGTGCTAGGCATAGAATCTTGGAGGCGGGTTGCGTTCCATGGGTTCGGCTCGAGTTGGTTATCGGCGCATTTAAGTGGCGATGCGCTCCGCGGTCGAGGACTTGATCGATAATGAAGGGCCCTCCCATTTGGGCTTGAGCTTGTCCTTTTTCTTGTCCGCGGCGTAGAACTAGTTCGCCAACATTGTAAGTCTTGGCCCGTACTTCTACTGCTTTGATATCTTGAACCTCTTCTGGCGATAGAATGCGGAGCGAGCCTTGGTGACGTCGCGTTCTTCCTCAATGTATCAAGCTGTCATGCCGATCCAGCTCGGCCTCTCTTTCTTCGTACATGCGCTTTCGAGGTGAGTCATGGATAATGTCGCGAGGCAGGACTGCCTCTCGCCGTATACCATAAAAATGGTGTGAATCCGGTAGTACGGTTAGGCTTTGTCGCAGCCCCAGTCTGGTCGAGCTCCTCAACCCGGTCGTGTCGGTTTAGTAAGTGACCGCACTAGTCTGGGTTTAATGCTGCTCATTATTAGACCATTTGCTCGTTCCACTTGACCGTTGGTTTGAGGTGATAGGCGAAGCGTGGTCGAGCTTGATGCCCATATTTTTGCACCATGACTTAACCTCGTCGGCCGTGAAGTTCGTGCCGTTGTCGGTGATGATCTTGTGGGGACTACTGTAGCGGTGTACCACCCGGATATAAAGTCTATCACTGGTCCGGACTCGCCATTTTGACGGTTTGGCCTCTATCCATTTTGTGAATTTATCCACCATGACCAATAGGTACCTTTGTTTGTGGGTTCCCCCTTTAAGGGGTCCAACCATATCAAGCCCCGGACATGACGGCGGTAATGGGTATAGTTTTGAGGCGGTGGGTGGCATATAGCTCGATTAGCAAAGAGCGACAACCGAGCGCATCTCTGGACTAAGTCTGGGCATCTGCCGGGCCGTCGACCAATAAAATCTGTCTGAAATGCCTTTCCTAGAAGGGCCGGGCTGCTGCGTGGTGTCCGCCTAGTCGGCATGAATTTCAGCCAGGAGGTTTCGCCCTTCCTCTTGGAGATACACCTTTGAAGGACTCGGTTGTACTTTTCTTATAAAGTTCTCCCTCATGGACCTTGTAGGCTTTCAATCGCGGACTATGCAGCGGGCCTCATTTTGGTCGTCGGGAAGTTCTGTCTAGCGAGATAGGCTAGGAATGGTTCGTCCGCAGGCAATTACTACCATTATGTCGTGGGCTGAAGGTGTTATGTCATCGGCTGAATCGCGGTTGGCGCGGTTATTTCGGTTTGTCATTTCCGGATTCCCATTCCCATAATGCGGATGGCTTGAAGAGCCGTTCAAGAAAGATATTTGGAGGGACAGCGTCACGTTTTGCGCCCGATCGTGCGATCGTCGGCTGCTTGGTTATTTTCTCGGGCTACGTGATGGAATTCAAGTCCTTCAAACCGAGCCGACATTTTTAGGACAGCGTTGCGATATGCTGCCATTTTCGGATCCTTGGCTTCAAAGTCTCCGTTTATTTGGGATATTGCAAGGTTTGAATCCCCGCGCAACTCTAGGCGTTGAATGCCCATGGAGATTGCCATCCGGAGACCATGTAGGAGGGCCTCGTATTCGGCTGCATTGTTGGAGTCCGTGTACATTATTTGAAATGCGTATTGGACTGTGTCCTGGTTGGGGGCGTCAAGGCGGCCTTGACCCCGATCCGCCAACATTTTGGAGCCGTCGAAGTGCATAGTCAATTGGAGTATCGTCGTACTCTTTAGGGAGTTAAACCTGTCCATTCGGCGACGAAGTCAGCCAAAACTTGTGACTTTATAGCTCGCTGAGGTTTGTAAGTTATATCGAATGGTAAGAGCTCAATGGCCCATTTTGCAATCCTGCCCGTTGCGTCGCGGTTATTTATGATGTCATTAAGTGGTACTTCGGAGGCCACTGTTATCGAACACTCTTGAAAGTAGTGTCGGAGCTTCCGGGATGCTATGAACACCGCATAGGCTATCTTCGATAGTGTGGAGTAGCAGGACTTGCGGGGAGTTAACACGGTGGATACATAATACACTGGTTTTGAAGAAGAATTTATGCCCTTACATCTCTCGTTCGACGAGCGAGCACCGCGCTTACAACTTGATGCGTTGCTGCGATGTATAACAACATTGGTTCGCCAGTTAGGCGCAGCCGAGGACAGTTGTTGCCAATATGGCCTTTATTTCTTCGTGTCGTGGGGGCGAGCACCTATGGGGCGGGGCCCCTTCTTGTCCGGCAAGGGGCGGGAACGACGTAGAAGCGGATCGAGGCGGCGTGGGGATTTTACCCGGCCGGAGCTCTCGGAGATAAAACTCCTCTGCTGCTTTTGTTTTGTATTTGTTCTTGCTTGAGGCGTGGGTATCTTTGTGGTGCAGGTGGGTCGAATGAACCCGACCAGCCGAACCCTTCTCGTGCGCATGGGCCTCCCTTTTATAGTCGAAAGGGGGTCACCGACAGGTGGCAGCGTAGAAAGAGGGGTAAAAAGGTAAAAACATGGGTTGGTACAACCACTATCTACAGTGTCCCCTACCTAACTCTGACGGCAGGGGACAAAGGCATCTAATGCCCGTCCGGTCGCTCCAACAGTGCACGGAAACGACCGTTAGGGGCGCCACCGATCGCCACGATGGCCTCCTTGTCAGCTTTGCTTTCCACCTCGCACCGCATGGCTGCATAGCCACCCGCCACGTGCACCAGGAGTGATCCTGTGGCGACACGTCGTCAGGTGAGCTGGAGCGCAGAGTGGTGGCCCCGCCGCGGCAAGTGCCTTGCCGCGGTCTCTGCCTTGTCGCATTAGCAAGCTTGCCGCCCGCCGGGCCTTGCCGTGGTCTCTGCCTTGTCGCATTAGCAAGCTTGCCGCCCGCCGGGCCTTGCCGGGACGCGCGGGGCGCCGCGGCAAGTCCTCTGAAGTGCCTCAATTGGCCTTCCCGGCAAGCTCCTCTTGCCGGGGTCTTGTTCTTCCCGGCAAGCTTCTCTTGTCGGGGCCCTGTCCTTCCCGGTAAGCTCCTCTTGCCGGGGCCTTGTCTTCAAAGTTTAACACTTTGTTCTTGAATGGTAGTAAATGGGAGTGACGGAGGATCTTGGCGGGCCTTGGCAAGCCTTGCAGCTGGGCTACTTGTTGTCCGTGCCCAAGTTCGGGTACTAAGGTACCCCTACTTTAATCTACCGTCGAGAGAGCCCGGGCTGGGCCATACGGTCTTGCGCTGTTGGGCCAGGCCCAAAACAGGGCACGGGCACACGCGGCCTGGGTCAAAACCAGATCCACTCTGAATCCACCGCGTCCTTCCGTAACGGCACGTGTCAATCGCGGCGTCGTGGGAGACGTGGGTGGCGTGCGCGATTTTCGAGGCGTCCACCCCTCGTGATCCCGGGGCGGGGCGAGGTCACCTCATCCATCGCCTCGGCTCTGCATCCCCGCCATGCGGCTCCCATGCGCTTGGGGTCATGGGCGGTGGAAGTGGGAAGCGGGCCGTCTGGCGGGGGCGTGGTGGCCCCACTCCTGCTCTTACCGCCTTGATTGGCTGAGCGGGGCGGCCGAGCCCCCACCTCGCTCCTTTAAGAAGGGTGAGAGGGGAGCGCAGAAGTCCGCACTCTCCCATCTCTTCTCTTTCTCCAGCTTCTGCTCCCCTTCCTCACATTCGTCATGGAGAAAGGGAACCTGGTTCTTCATCGGTGGCGGCGAGGGTCGCCACCAGACACAGCGCCTCTCCTATCCCGCGCTGTGGTGGCGGAGCCAACCACAAGGGAAGAGGGAGGGGAGTCGTGGGCAGGTCGAGGACGCGGTCGGGCGCTTCGGGGAAGAGGCGGGCCGGGGCGCGCCATCTCCGCCTCCGCGGCGGTTTCTCTCCTCACGGCGGTCCACACGGAGGCGACCCTTGCGAGTTCTTCGTCGAGCTGCGCCCAGCGCCTCGTCGTCGCCTCCGGCTCCCAGCTCCGTTCATGGCGTGATGGGTCGGACCCGCCGGCGTTGAGATTGCACATGAGGGCTGTGGAATCAGCGGCACGCGAGTCCACGTTGTTTTCCCAGCCCGGCGTGATGTATCTTGACCGTGGGTGGAAGACGTTCACTCGCATCCACAGCTTGACGGCGGGGTTTACCCTCCATTTTAAGTTAATGGAGGGCGACCTTCTCTCCGTCAAGGTCTTGAGGACTCCGGCATTGGCGAGGTGCTGCGTGGACAGCTCCTCCGGCGGCAAAATTCCTCCTCGGCGAGTGGCGAGGAGGAGAGCGGCAACGACGACGAGGGTAGCGGGCGGCGGGATGACGGGTCCGACTAGGTGTCGGGCGTCGCTTCGCGCGCCACCGGCGACCCCATCATCCGTGTCGCTGGCCCCTTGAACTCCCCGGGGTCGTCTCCTTGGGCGGCTGGCGTAGGGAGGCTGCGGAAGAGGAAGAGGTTTGGCGGCAAGGCCGTCAAGTCGGAGTACAAGGGCGTGGTGCCCTCGACAGCGTGCTGACGTCCTGCCGCCCCGTCTTCGAGCTCGGCTTCCGGCGCCGCCGTCTCCGCCAAGCCCGCGGGTGGCTCCCGGGATGTTCTCTTGGTGTCTTCTGGCACCCGTAGCTCGCCTAGGCGCCCCTTTTGCCCTTTTCGCCTCCTTAACCTACCTCCTGAAAAGAGGGACAGGGGAAGGGATTACGGGCATCTTATCTTTTCAATTTGTAAGCCTTCGGGCCTTAGCTGCATTAAGAACTTGTAATCCTCTCTTTCATGTTTTTCATCCTCTATGGACTGTATCTATGTGGGATCTTTTTTTAATGAAAAAGGGATGCTTGCCGGATTATATCCTTTATTCTGTCACGCTCCTTGTATGTCTTTACCTTACGCTTTTAGGGAACTTCTTTGGCGCAAGCACGCTTCTTGAAGTCTTGGAACATCGCAACCGTTGGCGGTCTTGCCTCCGACAAAACCTTGTCGGGGCTAGCTGCAGCTCACTTGGGTCGTTGAGCAGACTCGAAAACAAATCAAGGGCGCAACTTAGCCACAAGTCGGCTCCTCCGCGCACAGGTTGTCATACAAGGCACGACAGTTTTCGGAAAAAAAAAACGCGGTTTCGCATCCCCCAGTCCATAAGAGGATGCATGATGAGGGACGAAAGACTTATCTGACATCGCAGCCCCCGGCAACTCTGGCTTGCCGTGGATGTATCTTGGTACTCGCAGCCCCTAGCAATGCTGGCTTGCCGGAGCCTAGGTGCCGGAGCGCCCTTCTTCTCCGTCCTCGTCGCTGTTATTTGGTTATGAAAATAATTTAATCAGTGCCGCAATAAGTTACTTTTGTAATGTAACTTCATTTTGGGCAATGCTATGTTATATCCTTTACTTGATTCCATCCCTTGTATGTTTTTATCCTTACGCTTTTAGGGAACTTGCCGGTGCAAACACACTTGCTGAGTGCGGAACATCAGCAGCCCGCTGACGGTGTTGCTTCCGGCAAGAAACCTTGTCGGGGCTAGTTGTAGCGCGCTTTTATTGTTGAGCGGACTCGAAACAAAGTTAAGGGCGCAACGTAGCCACGAGCCGGTTCCTCCGTGCACAGGTTTTTCATACAAGGCACGAACGTTCAAGGAGTATAACATAAAAACTTAAAACTGACTGTGCTCTGTGCTCAAATTTTGGGCAACTTAGCTTTTCTGTCATCTGTGTCCCGGCAAGACTGTGCTTCTTTGAACGACGCCAACTGCTATGTTATCTCCTTTACTTGATTCCATCCCTTGTATGTTTTTACCCTTGTGCTTTGAGGGAACTTGCCGGCGCAAGCACACTTGCTGAGTGCGGAACATCAGCAGCCCGCTGGCGGTGCTGCCTCTGGCAAGAAACCTTGTCGGGGCTAGCTGCAGCTCACTTGTGTCGTTGAGCGGACTCGAAACGAATTAAGGGTGCAACTTAGCCACGGGTCGATTCCTCCGCGCACGGGTTTTCCATACAAGGCACGGTCGCTCAAGGAATATAACATAGGAATTTAAAAAGGACTGTGCTCTACTTGCCGGTGGAGCTCGATGGTGCGTCCTCGACGGCAGCGCAGCGCTCCGAAGAGGTGCTCTTGCCGGAGTGGGCATCAGAGCTATGCTTGCCGGACTTGGTATTTGGTGAAGCTGTCTTCGCCTTCTTGCACTTGCCGGTGGAGCTCGATGGTGCGTCCTCGACGGTAGCGCAGCACTCCGAAGAGGTGCGCTTGCCGGAGTGGGCATCAGAGCTACTCTTGCCGGACTTGGTCTTCTTCTTCTTTCCCCCGGGAGCTTCAGCGGCAAGTGGGTTGCGCTCTGCTGCAGCTGCTGCTTCCCGATAGATCTTGTCGGTACAGATAAGTGCAACTTTCTTGTCGCCATGGACAGAAATAACACTTATCGGACCAGGCATCTTGAGCACATTGTATACGTAGTGAGAGGCTGCCATGAACTTGGCAAGCGCTGGACGGCCAAGTATCCCATTGTAGGGCAATGGGAAATCAGCAACGTCGAACGTGACTCTCTCTGTCCTGAAATTCAGCTCGCTGCCAAATGTCACTGGCAGTGTGATCTTCCCCTTGGGCTTGCTCCTTCCTGGATTGATTCCTTGAAAGGTACCGTCTCTTGAGCTCATTGTCGGGGATCTGGAGCTTCTTGAGCACTGCGGAGGAGATGAGATTCAGGCCGGCCCCGCCGTCAACCAACATCTTTGTGACCTTGAGGTTGCGGATTGTTGGCGAAACCAACATCGGCAAGCACCCGACCGCATGATGCTGCGATCGGGTGATCCTCAACATCAAAAGGCGATGGGCGTCTTGGACCACCGAGGGGCTGCTGGCGATTCGTGATGGTTCTGCTGCATTTACTTCCCGCACCCACTGCTTGAGTTGGCGGTGCAAGGTGTGCAGAGAAGCGCCACCGTCAATGCACAGAACCTCCGTCGCCTTCTGAAATTCTTGGTCGTCGGTCTCATCCTCATCCATCTCATCATCCTCATCTTCTTCCTCGTCCTTGTCGCGGCCACGGGGAGGTCTATCTCCTTGCCGCTGCTTGGCCTTGCCGCGGCGCCCTCCCCGGGCAGGAAGTTTCTTGCCGGATCCTCCGCCACCTTCTCGGGCCTTCTCCTTGTCGTGACGCTCATATTCAGCTTTCTGTAGTTCTGCCATCTGCTCAACCTTCTTGCATGCTTGGAGATCATGGCCCTTGGTGCGATGGATCTTGCAATATTGCTTGCCGGAGCCGTCCTGCTTGTCGGCGGCCACCACAGCCTCGCCGGGGTCGCCAGCTTTGGCCTTGTCGGAGCCGCCTCCATTGCCGGACTGCTCAACAACTAGCACATCCTTAGCTTTTCTCTTTCTGTTATTCTGCCTCCGGTTCCTCTTTGTCGGGCGCCTCACTTGTCGAGATCATACGCTCCTATATTCTCTCCGGGAGTTTCTCCCCTCAAGACGATGCACACTTGTCGGCGAGCATATAGCTCGTGACATCTCTAATCTTGCACATCGCCATCTCCTCCCTCATCCATGATTTACGCATTTTTGATGGAACACGCTGATAACATGGCGGGGTGGGCGTGCAGGATGTTGCGCTGCACTTGGCTGAATCTCTGTATGTACTTGCGCAGGGATTCTCCTTCCTTCTGGGCAAGCAAATGAAGATCGCTTTCCTGGCCATGGGGCTTGTAGCCACCTGTGAAGGCGCCGACAAACTGATGGCACAGGTCCGCCCACGAAGAAATGGAGCTGTCCGGCAAGTGCATGAGCCAATATCTGACGTTGGGCTTGAGCACCAGCGGGAAGTAGTTGGCGAGGATCTTCTCATCTCGCCCCCCGGCAGCCTGCACCGTGATGGTGTAGACGCTGAGGAATTCTGATGGATGAATCTTGCCATCGTACTTCTCGGGTACGTCTGGCTTGAAGTTCTTGGTACTGGGCCACTGGACTTGCCGCAGCTCACGAGTGAACGCAGGGCAACCTACCGCATACGGCAAGTCGCCTGGGTCCCCTGGCGCATGCATATCGACAGTGGGCCCAGCGTGCTGGTCAGATTGATGCTGCGCTTCTCTCCTGCGCTTGATGCGAGTACGAGCGTCTTCGTGTCGTCGTTCTTGGAGAACGTGGCGTTGATCGAGGCGAGCTCGTGGGTCCGACGACGCAGTGGAGTCGGTGTCGAGGTTGGCCCAGCGAGCTGGCGATCTTGGCCTTCGGGGCAGGGAGTGCATGGTAGTGGCACCCCCAGCGGTCTTGTCGGCGCCGGCTTGCGCCTGGGCGTCTTGCCGGGGCTTCGATGTGCTCGGTTGCCGGGGCTTGTCGGCGTTGGCGAAGCCGACGAGGCTCTGAATGGTCATCCTCCAGTCGTCGATTTTGTCTGGCGCTGGAGGGTAATCTAGAAGCAGGTGAGCTCGGGCCAGCGCTTCCTCTGGAGTCTTGGGCGGCGGTGGCGAACGATGCGAGGTGCGGGACATGCTCGGACTCCCAACTGGATTGGAAGGAGCAGTACCCCGTCTAGGCGACCGCACCTCACTCGTGCCAACATGCTGGCGTGCACGCTGGTCTTGAACGTCTCGTGACCCGCCGGCTTGTCCTTGTTCCAACGCAAGCACGGTGCTAGGGGCACAATGGCGTTGTCGATCTTGCACCTCCTGAGAGGGGCGCGGTGGATATCCAGACGCTGAAGCTTGCGGGGCCTTGTCCTTGGACCTGGTGACGACGTGAGTCCCATCGCCGGCGCCCGCTCCTCCGCCGGCGTCCTCCCCACCGCCCGTTTGCTCCGGTGGCGATAGGACAGTCACAGACGGAGCGGCCACCTCCAAAGTCTTCTTCTTCGGTGGCATGTCGATGAAGATGTTGAAGTAGCGCACGCAGACGCCGGATCAGATACGCACCACCTCGACGCTCCCCTACCTGGCGCGCCAAAGATGTCGTGGGGGACGAGCACCTATGGGGCAGGGGGCCCCTTCTTGTCCGGCAAGGGAGCGGGAACGCCTGAGCAGCGATCAAGCAATGCTTGGGATTTTACCCAGCTTTGGAGCTCTCCGGAGAGATAAAACTCCTACTGCTGCTTTGTGTTTTGTATTTGTTCTTGCTTGAGAGCGTGGGTATGCTGTGGTCTGGAGTGGGTCGAATGAACCCGACCAGCCGAACCCCTTCTACGTGCGCATGGGCCTCCCTTTTATAGTCGAAAGGGGGTCACCGACAGGTGGCAGCGTAGAAAGAGGGGTAAAAAGGTAAAAACATAGGTTGGTACAACCACTATCTCTGATGTCCCTACCTAACTCGGACGGGGGACAAAGGCATTTAATGCCGTCCGGTCGCTCAACGGTGCAAGGAAGCGACCGTTAGGGGCGCCACCGATCGCCACGATGGCCTCCTTGTCGGCTTTGCTTGCCACCTCGCCCGCATGGCTGCGCACCACCACGCGCCGTGCACCAGAGTGATCTGTGGCGACACGTCGTCGGGTGAGCTGGAGCCCAGAGTGGTGGCTCCGCCGCGGCAAGTGCCTTGCCGCGGTCTCTGCCTTGTCGCATTAGCAAGCTTGCCGCCCGCCGGGCCTTGCCGGGGCGCACGGGGCGCCGCGGCAGGTTCTCTGAAGTGCATCGATTGGCCTTCCCGGCAAGCTCCTCTTGCCGGGGTCTTGTTCTTCCCGGCAAGCTTCTCTTGCCGGGGCCCTGTCCTTCCCGGCAAGCTCCTCTTTCCGGGGCCTTGTCTTCAAAAGTTTAACACTTTGTTCTTGAATGGTAGTAAATGGGAGTGACGGAGGATCTTGGCGGACGCCCGGCAAGCCTTGCCGCGGGGCGCTGCGACTGTCCGTGCCCAAGTTCGGGGTACTAAGGTACCCCTACTTTAGTACACCGACACTTCGAGTCCGGCAGTGGCAGCATCCGTCCACTCGAAGTGTTCGGTGCGCCTGAGGAGGTGATAGAGGGGCAGTGCCTTTTCTCCTAGACGGGAGATAAAGCGGTTAAAGCTGCCACGCATCCTGTTAATTTTTGTATTTGTTTGAGGTCTTTTGGGATATCCAACTGTGACAGAGCTCGGATTTTAGCCGGGTTTGCTTCAATTCCTCTACGGATACAATGAAGCCCATGACTTTCCGGCTGATGCAAAAACGCATTTTCGGATTCACTTGATGTCATATGCTCGAGGTTGTCGAATGTGAGCCTCAAATTGTCTACTAAAGTTTCAATGTGTTTTGTCTTGACGACTACGTCGTCTACGTATGCCTCAACTGTTTTGCCGATCTGGGTAGCCAGACATGTTTGAATCATGCGCTGATATGTTTTGCGGCATTTTTAAGTCCGAAGGGCATCGTGTTGAAGCGAATGGTCCGTATGGAGTGATGAATGCCGTTGCGGCTTGGTGCCTTCCGCCATCTTGATTTGATGGTAGCGAGTATCGTCGAGGAAGCACAATGAATCGTGCCTGCGGTAGCATCGATAATTTAGTCGATCGGGAGAGGAAGGATCCTTTGGGCAAGCCTTATTGAGGTCTTTAAAATTGGCGCATAGGCGCCGATTTGTCCTTCTTTGGTACCATTACGGATTTGCTAGCCAATCCGGATGTTTGATCTCTAATGAATCCGGCTTCCAATAGTTTGGCTAGCTCTTCTCCCATTGCTTGTCCTTTGGGTTGGAAAATCGTCGAAGAGCCTGTTTGACCGGCTTGAATCCTTTTAGGATGTTTAGGCTGTGTTACGCCAATCTGCGTGGGATTCGGGCATGTCCGAAGGATGCCAAAGAAAATGTCCCAATTTTCCGAAGGAATTCGCGTGATCTTGGCGTCTACCTCGGGTTTAATTGTGCCCCAATGGAGGCCGTCTTTGTCGGGTCCGTTGGATGGACCTGGAATTTCATTATTTCATCTGCTGGTTTGAAGGAGGTGGACTTGGATCTTTTATCAAGTATCACATCGTCCCTGTTTACTGTAGAGCGCATCGCGGTGAGTTCTTCTGCCGCTAGGGCCTCGGATAGTGCCTCCAGGACTAGTGCGGCTGTCTTGTTTTCGGCGCGGAGTGCTATGTCCGGATCACTAGCGAGAGTGGTTATTCCGCCGGGCCCAGGCATTTTGAGCTTCATATACCCGTAATGGGGTACGGCTTGAAAAATTGTGAATGCCTCTCGTCCTAATATAGTGTGATATCCGCTGTTGAGCGGGGCCACTTGGGCGTGACTTCTTGGATCTGTAATTGTCCGTGAGCGAACACCACATCGAGTGTGATTTTTTCGGTGCAGCGCTTCCGGCTAGGGATTATTCCTCTGAAGGTTGTGCTGCTTCGCTCAATCTGGCTCAATCGATTTCCATTTTTGAAGAGTTTCCTCATAGATGAGGTTTAGTCGCTGCCGCCATCCATGAGGACCTTTGTAAGTCGAAAGCCGTCCACTATGGGACTAAGCACCGGTCTTGGTGGTGCTCGGGCTGTTCGAATTTAGGTTAAATCATTGGCGTTGAAGGTGATAGCTGTGTCGCTCCATGGATTTTTGTTGCTACTTGGTAGACTTGGCGAGGCCAGCATGGATTATTCGTTTTGCATATTGTTTGATCACGAAGGTCTCGAAGATCGTTGATACCGCATGCGGTATTGTTGGAGTGGTTTTACGGGGCTAGAAGCTCCTTGCCACTTTTGTCAACCTGCCGTAATATCCAACAAGCTCGAAGGCTATGTGTTGGGGCGGCTCCTCTCATCTTGTGAAGCTTACGAGGTCCATTGAGCCATCCCTCGGTATGGTTCCGTGCCCTTTATGGGGTTTTTGCTTTTGGTTTTTGCATCGGGGCCTGAGTGTGATGCACCCTTTTGATCTGATTTGGGGTTGTATTCGGGGCGGATTGTCCCAAAATTGGTTTTCGGTTTTCGGAAACTCTCCATCATGTGATACTTCGTACTATGGGCCTTGATCGGTGAAGCATGTAGTTTCTGACGGCCGATGGCGTAAAATATTCCCTTGTCCGTGCAATTATTGCAAAAGATTGAGATTGCGTTTTCCTCTCGGCAGTCCTTTATCCTGTCCATAACCAGGAGGAATCTGGCCCAATAGTGATGTACTGTTTCAGCGGGGTCTTGACGTATTAGAGATAGATCGCATATGTCTAGGCGGGTGGGTGGACTAAAATCCGGTTCCCTGCCCGTTTTGGGGCTTAAAGGCCGAGGAGTTTCCGAATTCGGAAGCTCGGATTGCTGGACACGATCCAGCGAGTCCAGAACGATGCATGATTTTAAGTTCAATGCTCGATCGAAGTCCGCCCCTCCGCGGAAGTCCGGCATGGAGGGTTCAGGAGTCCGGACGTGACTAGTTTTCAATATAGGCAAAGAGTCGCCGCATTGCTCCTCTACCACTACGACGCGGTGGGTGGCCTGGAAGAGTTAATCTCTCTCAGATCGGTTTTAAGACCAATCTGATTGTAGTCTGTAGCAACTCCCAGGGCGGCGATGTGATCCAAGAGCTCATTGACAGGCGAGAGCTCTATTGGATCCAGCCGCTCGGCGAATTCCAAGCTGACGCGGAGATTGTTTTTGACGACTTGGGAAGTCATTGTCGAAGCAGTGGCCGGACAGGCGGTCATAAGAAAACCACCTAGCCAGATAATTTGGCCGGCGGCCAAGGCCCCTTTGGCGAAAGTACCGTCTTTGAAGACGGGTGGAGGCATCCTTCCTATCGGTGACGACACAGAGGAACTCTCAATGAAAGCACCAATGTCGGTGTCAAAACGGCGGATCTCGGTAGGGGTCCCGAACTGTGCGTCTAGGCGGATGGTAACAGGAGACAAGGGACACGATGTTTTACCCGAGTTGGGCCCTCTTGATGGAGGTAAAGCCCTCGTCCTGCTTGATTAATATTGATGATATGGGTAGTACAAGAGTGGATCTACCACGAGATCAAGGAGGCTAAACCCTAAAGCTAGCCTATGGTATGATTGTTGTAATGTATGTTGTGTCCTACGGACTAAAGCCCTCCGGTTTATATAGACACCGGAGAAGGCTAGGGTTACACAGAGTCGGTTACAACGGTAGGAGATCTACATATCCGTATTGCCAAGCTTTCCTTCCACGCCAAGGAAAGTCCCATCCGGACATGGGACGGAGTCTTCAATCTTGTATCTTCGTAGTCTTGGAGTCCGGCGGACGATGATAGTCCGGCTGTCCGGACACCCCCTAGTCCAGGACTCCCTCAACACCTTAGGGGCGCATTTAATGCGTCTTGTCCCATAATAACAAGCGATAAGCTTGTACACTGTACCCTTTCCACCTCATGTGTACCACTGTAGCACCTCCTTCGACTATAAAAGGAGGCCCGAGGCGTACTGGAGGGGGATTTGGCTCTTCGAGCAAGTCATGCTCGATAGCTAGCTCAAGAACATTCATATACACACCAAAGTAGGACTAGGGTATTACGCGATCTCCGCGGCCTGAACCTGGGTAAACGACCTTTGTGTTGACTCTTTGACCTGCTCTTCTCACAACCCCGCACCCGCTAACCACAGTAGGGATTCTTGTGATCCCATAGGTGTCGCTTCCACCGACAATATCATCAACATATATTTGGCAAATGAATAATTCATGATCATATGTTTTGGTGAAAAGAGTTGGATCAAGTGAAACGGGTTTGAAGCCTTTCTTCATAAGGAATTCCTTCAAAGTGTCATACCACGCCTGAGGGGCCTGCTTGTGGCCATAGAGGGCCTTATCGAGTCTGAAGACTTTGTCAGGATGCTTAGGATCTTCAAAACCTGGTGGTTGAGCAACATATACTTCTTCCTCAAGCTTATCATTGAGGAATGCACTTTTCACATCCATTTGATATAATATGATATTATGATGGTTAGCATAAGCAAGCAATATGCGAATAGCCTCAAGTCTAGCAACAGGTGCAAAAGTTTCATCAAAATCAATTCCTTCAACCTGTGTGTAGCCTTGAGCTACAAGACGAGCCGTATTCATCACCGCAAGGCAATTTTCATCTTGCTTGTTGCGGTAGATCCATTTGGTGCCGATGATATTGTGCTTGCGTTGGTCTAGTCACTTGACAAGCTCCCACACACTGTTGAGCTCGAATTGATGCAATTCCTCTTGCATAGCTTGAATCCACTCAGGCTCTAGAAATTCCTCATCAACTTTGGTGGGCTCTGTGATAGAGACAAAAGCAAAGTGCCCATGAAAGTTAGACAAACGTGAAGCTTTTGAGCATGTGAGAGGACCTGGTGCATTGATGTCGTCGATGATTCTCTCAATCTGCACTTCATTTGCCACGCGAGGATGAGCAGGTTGACGACTTTGATTGGGCTCAGCATTTTCTTCAGAGCCATTTTCCTCAGATGCACAAGCATGATTTTCTTCATGATCTGGAATGACTTCTTCAGCAGATTCTTTGATGGGTATGACATCCTTAGTAGCCTTTGAACTTGATGATTCCTCAGGTGACATTTCATCTAGCATAGGAGATAGGTGCTCTCTTTGCGAGCCGTTAGTTTCATCGAACCGCACATCTAAAGTTTCAACAACCTTGTGGTGATAGGTGTTGAAGACTCTGTAGGTGTGCAAGTCCTTTCCGTAACCAAGCATAAAACTTTCATGTGCTTTCGGTGCAAATTTAGAATTGTGATGAGGACTCTAATCCAACATTTTGCACCGAAGACTTTGAAATTACTCACGTTGGGTTTCTTGTCACTGAGGAGTTCATATGAGGTCTTCTTGAAGAATTTGTGAAGATATACCCTATTGATGATGTGGCACACACTATCAATAGACTCAGTCCAGAAGCGAGGAGGTGTCTTGTATTCATCAAGCATAGTGCAAGCCATCTCAACAAGAGTCTTGTTCTTGTGCTCCACGACGCCATTCAGTTGAGGAGTGTAAGGGGAAGATAACTCCTGAGTAATACCAAGTTCATCAAGATAGTCATCAAGACCAGTATTCTTGAACTCGGTCCCATTGTCACTCTGGATATTCTTGATCTTCACACCGAAGTTTGTTGATGCCCTTGAGGAAAATCGTTTGAAGACTTCCTGCACTTTAGTTTGGTAAGTGATGATATGCACCCATGTGTAACAAGAATAATCATCAACAATAACAAAGCCATATAGAGATGCTGCACTTGTTAGTGTGGCGTAATGAGTAGGGCCAAAGAGATCCATGTGAAGCAATTCAAACGGACGAGTAGTGGTCATGATAGTCTTCGAGGGGTTCTTGGCTCTGGTCATCTTTCCAACCTCACAAGCCCCACAAAGATGATCTTTGAGGAATTCGACACCCTCGATGCCAATGAGGTTCTTCTTCTTCACGAGTGTATGTAAGTTCCTCATGCCAGCATGACCTAGTCGTCGATGCCATAACTAGCCTTCTGAAGCTTTTGCAAGTAGACATGTGGCAGACTGTGGTCCTGCAGAGAAATCAACAATATACAAGTCTCCTCTCCTAAAGCCTTTGAAGACTTTGTAATTGTCAGATTCCATTAGCACAATACAACAAAATTTGCCAAAGATGACAACATATCAAGATCACAAAGCATTGAGACAGACATGAGATTGAATCCTAAGGAATTGACAAGCATGACTTTGTCCATGTGTCTATCCTTTGAGATTGCAACCCTACCTAGACCCAATACCTTGATTTTTTTTCCTTTGTCAGCGTAGGTGATATGCTTCATACGTGATGGAGATAAGGCAGTGTGCATCAATAGGTTCCTATCACGGGTCATGTGATTTGTACATCCACTATCAAGGACCCACTCAGTAGCTTTGGGTTGATCATCCTGCAGATGAGTTAGTGCATCTTATGAACTCATATACTTCATCAGTGAAGAATATGACATCAAATTCATCAGATTGAATTTCATCAAGCAGTACAACAGATATAGCAGTATGAGGACATGAGAAATGAGTAATTCATTTCTTCATGATTAGCTTGCGTCCTTTCAAGCTTACTCAGGTCTGCAACAAATTCTTCAGACGTTTAAGTTTGTGTGGAGACCTGACCCTGCATAAGAGATTAGTTCTTTTTCTTCACCACCCACATCTGGAGGGGTGGCAAAGAGTTCATTATTCTGCAAGCTCCGTAAGAGAAAGGTGGCATTGAAGCTAGTGCACTTCGTTGCACAGAAGAGGGGTTAGAGTAAGCATATGAATAAGCAGAGAAATTCTTTGAGGACTTATGAACATACTGATTTGAAGAATAATGCACATATTCATTAGATTTTCCCTGCAAAACAGAAGTTTTATCACGATGATGTTCATATGAGGATTTTGATCCACGTGAGGAATTTGATCCATATGAGGAATTTGGTCCGTATGAGGACTTGGATCCATATGAAGAATTTGATCTAGGGTTCCTATTCTTCACAGGTGGTGTCATGAGGACATTCACCTGAAGACTTTCAAGGCACCTTTTGGGAACCCAGATTTTCTTCATAGGAGGACTGTTCCTGCAGTTAGTTCCAACATATCTAGCAAATACTTCACCATTCTGATTTTTGAACAGTTTATAGTCGGAGTCAAATGACTCATTAGAAGAATATGAAGATTCACAAGTAAAGCCAGATAAAGTGGATGGATCTATGGGAGGTCCTTTAGCAGCAACCCATGAGGTTTTGGGATACTGCTCAGGTTTCCAGTAGGTCCCATCAGCATTGAGTTTCCTCTCAAAGGCAATACCCTCTTTCCTAGGGTTCCTGTTCAAGATATGGTTTTTGAGCACATCGCAAAGAGTTTGATGCCCTTTGAGGCTTTTGTATATGCCTGTCACATACAATTCTATCGGCCCTGCATTATCATCAGTGATACTTGTGGTATTCTCAGATGAGGAATTTGTGACCACAAAGACAGTTGAAGAATTTGCAGCAATAGAAGCATTTGAACATTCAGGTGAAGAATTAGCAGATTCACGTTCAATGCATTTTAAACATGGTGGAATGAATTCTTCCTGAGCGGAACTAATCTGTTGAGCACGCAATGAATCATTTTCCTTCTGAAAATCTTCATAACTCACCCTCAACTTCTCAAGATCTTGCTTGAAAGCTTCTCATGATCGGCTAGGAGAGAGTTATGATGACTCTGAAGATTATTAAACTTGGACTGAATTTGTTGAAGATCATCAGTCAGAGTTTGAGTTCGATCCATTTCTTCACCCAACAGGTCATCGCTTTTGTCTAGTAGATTTTGAACCCTTTTCAAAGCCTTTTGTTGTTTAGTGGCAATAGTAGCAAGCTTGGAATAACTAGGTCCAAAATCATCATCAGATTCATCATCACTAGATTCAGATGAGGAATATTCAGATACCTTTGCACCTTTTACCATGAGGTTCAAAAGTCATCGTTTTGAGTGATTCCTTGAACTCATCAAACCAGGGATCCAGACGAGTTCGATGACCTTCATAGACATCAGAGATTCGGTCCCAGATAAGCTTTGCATTACATAGATGCATAATGAGCTTGAACTGATTACTGGATAGGTAGGAGGAGATGATATCCTTCACCATAGTGTCCAGCCGAGTGTACTTGCGAATATCATCAGCATTCGCCATCTTGCACAGATCGGTAAGGCCAATCTCAGTGACGGTCCACAACTCGATGTTCATCGCCATGAGGCACTTCCTCATCATGGCCTTCCACTTGGGATAATCGTGACCGTCAAAGATGGGGCACGACACTTTCTTTATACCTGCGGTCGACATAACTAAAACTCCAGGTGGTTAAACAAAAATCACACAAAACAAGGGAGTACCTTGCTCTGATACCAACTAAAAGTGCGTTATATCGACTAGAGGGGAGGGATGAATAGCCAATTTTTACAAATTTGTCACTGAGGAAATTCTAAGTGAGGAATTTCCTAAGCAACGAAACACTAGCAGCGGAGTAAGTACTCAGGTACAAGCATAACAGAGCAGTATCGTAGTCATCATGATGAAATCAAACATACGCAGAGCATAGATAGCGTGAAAACAGGATAAGCAGGCTGAAGACAAAGTGACTGAAGAAATAGGATTGAGGAAATTGAGAAAGTCTTCAGTCAAAGTCTTCAAACAGTAACGATCAAGTTCATCAACATGTGAATGAGGAAATGAAAGAGTTGAGGAAATAGAACCAGTAGCTTGGTGAAGACGATGATTTTGTAGACCAGTTCCAACAGCTGTGATAGTTGTACGTCTAGTTGGAGCGGCTAGGTATTTAAACCTAAGGACACACAGTCCCGGACACATAGTCTTCACCGTATTGTCCTTGAGCTAAAGTCATACAGACCTCGCCCAATCACTCGTGGTAAGCCTTCAGGTGACTTCGAAACCTTCACAGACTCGGTCACTCGGAGATCCACAATTCCTCTTGGACGCTCTAGACCATGGCGCCTAACCGTCTGGAGGATGCACGGTCCTCAAAGGTAACAAGCACCGGTTCCACACAGGAACAATCTCTTCAGTGATGCTCAATCACTTTGGGTTGTAGGTGTTTGTGTTTGGGTTTTCCTCACTGATGATTTTTGCTCAAAGTCCTCGGAGGACGGGATGCTCTCAATGGCAAGTGTCAGTTTCTCTCGGAGCAGCCAAACAACTAGTGGTTGTAGAGGGCGACTATTTATAGCCTAGGGAGCAGCCCAACATGATAAGACATAAATGCCCTTCCATGATATGACTGTTAGGTGGATAGGATATTTTGGACAACTGGCGCATAACACAACAATGGTCGGAAATTTGAGCTCTCATATTCCTCAGGGATATCATGTTCCTCACTTTGTAGGCAATCCGCATTGGTGAATTCCTAACTCCCCAGTCAGAACAAATTCCTCATAAACAGAAGATCTTCAACTCTGTCACTGAAGAAATTGAGTGAAGTGTATGAGATTTCCAATGGCTTCACTCGAAAGGATTGGGTATGTGTAGGCTTTGAGATGAGCATCACTTGGAAAGTGTTTCTTTAGCTTTACCTCGACCCCCTTTAATAGTCCGATGTTTATTATGACTCAAAAAAGAGAAAATGAAACTACGAAAACAATAGTCTTCACGCTTCATAGTCCTCGCATTAATACCAAAGTCTTCAAGGTCACACCAATTTTCTCAGTTTCAAAGTCTTCAAGAAACCAAAGTCTTCAACTGAAGACATTCAGTTTTAGGGGTCGATTTTCATCGTAAATATCAAACTTCTCATAGACTTATAGAACCTGTGTACACTCACAAACACATTAGTCCCTTAACCTATAAGTCTTTAATACACCAAAATCACTAAGGGACACTAGATGCACTTACATGTACAACTTTTAAAATTCACATTTCTTAATTCTTGGGTTTTTCAAATTGACACACATGTTTTTACTTTTCTTAAATTTGTCAACATGTTTTAAAACTCATGAATATTTTTATTTTTAAAAATTTCAATATTGTTTATTTTTATAAATTATGAGCATTTTTACTTTCATAAATAGGAAGTGGAAAATAAAATAGAAAAGTAATAAAATTGGAAAAATGGAAAAACGTACAAAAAGGGAAATCCAAAGAACCAATAAGACCAAATGAAGAGAAAAACCGGGTGCAAACTAGCCCGGCAGAACACGCCTGTGTGCTATGTTTACTTTTCCTTGCATTGAGTGACGAATAAGAATGACATACTATTCTTTGCTCTTAGCAAGCGGATGCACCGACCCAATAACTCGCCTTGCTCAGGAAAAAATGGGTTACCAACTCGAGACCTCCTAACTGGCGCTTATAACGTCTGAACTAGAAACTGGCACCTACAGCGCGTCCGTCTAGACCAGCCCATGTAGCTCTCAGTCGCTCACTCAGTTTCATCAATTTTCTTTTCACCGGGTCATACTCCTGTTTTGGTGTCGTACTCCCTCCGGCTAGGTACATCCGTTTAAGAGTCAATTAATATGGGGCGTAAGGAATACTTTTCTACTGGCGTACCCGTGATACGACGGCCACCCTTATGCATGCATGACAGGAGTCGTGGTACTACCTGTTTTATTTTTATTTACTTTTTCAGCTTTGCATGCCTTCTATAAGATAACTTCGTTTTTTTTCTTCTGAAGAAGGAAAGGCGATCTAGCCGCCACCAGGAGGGTGAGTCGCTTCCAACACAGTTTTTGGCGGCTCCCCTCCGTTGACGATCTCTTGGTCGCCAATGGTAAGGGAGATCGCCGGATCTCACGCGTGCGGGCAGGTGTCGCTATAGGTTAGGACCACATTAGTTTTAGGTTTTCGGTCATTCTACGTCTTGGCTTCAACGATGAGGCGTCTTGCTGTTGATGATGGATTTGAGGACAAATCTGTTCAATCAGGGATGTCGTGGCGGAGGCGGCATCCTTGTGGTGGACTTTTCTCCTCAAGCTTCAATGTTTGCTCCAGCGCCGACGCGAAGCTTGGAGGTAGTCAAGGAGTGGTTGTAGATTGTGGTATGTGTCGAAGGCATTTGGAAGACGATGAATTTGTGTGTTGTTTTTGTGGTTTGCGGCCGACATGTATGGTTTCTCCGCTCGACGTTTTAGTGGAGCGGGGGTGCCAAATATGGAGTTCGATGGCGGCGTGTCCGAGAAGCCGTATATTAGCGATCGAGCCGCGTCGAACTCGGGTGAAGAGGTGATCCGTCATGTTTTTCTTTGGTGGTTGCTATTGTGGTGCCGGAGACAGGTCACGGGCGTTGGCGTCAAGTTCAGAAGATTCATCAGTCTTGATCATATTTTAACTTCCTGGCCGGTGATTTTTGTGCAAAGACTAGCGTTCTGATGTCTTTCAAGTTTTGTCATTTCAGTGTTACGTGGCTTGTAACTTGACTTTTACTAAATGAACGAGCCACGTACTACCATGCAAAAAATCATGCTGATACTACCAGGTCCACAAAATACGTCTAGATAAAATAGGAAAGCAAATGAATTGAACTGCAACGCCATCCCTGCCTCATCCTTGGCTGCTGGTTTAGGAGAAAAAGGCCAGCTATTATTTTATTTGTTTAAAAAAAATCACAAATTCACAAAAAGTTGATGAAATTCAATTTTTTTCACCACCAAAAAGATTTCACAAAGTCGAAAAACTTTGTGATTTGTTTTGAAAAAAGCACACAAATTTGAAAAGTTCGCTAAGTTAAAAAATCCATGAATATGAGAAAAGTTCATGAATTAAAATAGGGCTATTTAAATCTATGCCCCTCGTCTCTTAGTTGTGCTCACTTTTCCCTATTCGTTAACTTTTTACTCACTTTTCCCCATGACTCAAAATTTTTGCCTTCACATTTTCCTCACTTTTGCCCCTGAAAAGTTGCTCAAAACCAAGGCAAAATGGCGAGTGGGAAAACTGAGCACAACTAGGAATTGGGGGCACAGATGGAATAACCCCTTACTTTAAGGGCTTATTCCATCTGTGCCCCAATTCCTTAGTTGTTTCAGTTTTCCCACTCGCTCATTTTGCCTTGGTTTTGAGCACTTTTTCAGGCGCAAAAGTGAGGAAAATGTGAAGGCAAAAATTGTGAGTCATGGGGAAAAGTGAGTAAAAAGTTAACGAATGGGGAAAAGTGAGCACAACTAAGAGACGAGGGGCATAGATTTAAATAACCCTTTAAAATAACGTTTACAAATTTGAAAAAGGTTTGAGAATTTAGGAAAATTCCGTGAATTCATAAAATTATCAAAGTCAAAATTTTCAGAAATTTGAATATTTTGGGGGAATTTGGAAAAAAGTTTGCAAAGTAAAAAAAATCATAAATTTAAAAAAGTTCACGAATTTGAAGAAAAAGTTCATGATATTTAATGAAAAATTAAAAAAAGGAATTGAAAGGAAAAAAAACGAAATAAGGTCAAGAGTTTGAAATCTTTTTCAGGTCCCTGAGCAAAATTGGTGAAACTTTTTGAAATCAATGAATTTTTTTTAAATTCATAAAAAACATGGATTTGGAAAATCTTTGAAAAAATTGTTTTTTTTTATAAATTTGAAAAAGGTTCATGACATTGATAATTTTTCTAAGATATGAAAAGATCACAAATTTGAAAAAAATATCAATAATTTGAAAAAGTTTGTGGCTTTGGAAATATTAGTGAATTTGAAGAAAGTTCATGGATTTCGTAGATTTAAAAAGTTAGAGATTTGATAAAAAAAATTGTAAGTTTGAGAAAACGTTCATGTATATGAAACCGTTCATCGATTTGAAAAACAAAAAATTTGTAGAGAAACAAGGCTAATATGAAAATAAAAATGACATCAAAAAAGAAAAAGGAAAATGTAAACCCCTAGAGAAATCTTGCCAAACAAACACATAGAAAACCAACGGAGAAAAATAGAAAAACCGACTAGAGGAATACATGGGCCGACCTGTAGAAACCTCATGTGGATGTCATGCATTGTATACACATTAAGGGGCGTTAAGGCATCGAATAGGAAATGGATACCAGCTACCTCACTTAGGGGAAATATGCGAGATGTTTGTTTGGAAGGAATAACATGTAAGGAAATAGACTACTGAAAAATGGGCCGGATTACTAAAAATTCTAAAATATTTTAAACAATTCATAAGTTTTCCTTTTTATTGATTTTTAAAATCTTTTTGGATTTGAAAAAAGTGATGGTAAAGTCAAAAAATTCATAAACTAAAAACTATTCAATTGTCCAAAGTTCCTAAAATATACTTTTTATCATGAATTTAAAATCTAGAAAAAACAGGAAAGAAAAATAAAAAGGAAGAAAACATAATCGTAGTTTCGCAGAAAACTATAGAAAACCAGGAAAAACAGGGCGCAGAATATAAGCAAGAGGATACAAAGAGTGAAATAGAAAAAAATGGAAGAAAGACAGCGGAAAAAAGAAAATCTGGACAAAAACCATTGAACCCAAAGAAAAATAAATGAAGGAAAAAAAATCAGTTTGGTGTTCTCGTACTAGGTTGGCCCATTAGCAGGTGAGCGCACACGATTAGCATGGTCGTTTTCGGTCCTCTTCGATGGTGACCATCTTGAGGATTTCAAACCGACTCATGGAACCAAACATGGGGATGCCATCCCGTCATATTTATTTCTGATGTCAGCTGAAGGACTTTCTTATTAACTATAAGAGAGATGTATTGAATCTGATTAGATTGGATTACAAGTGGCATATATGTTGGGAAACATAGCTTGCTATTTCAAAAAAATTCCTACGCTCACGCAAGATCTATCTAGGAGATGCATATCAACGAGAGGGGGAGAGTGTGTCCACGTACCCTCGTAGACCGAAAGCGAAAGTGTTTACTTAATGCGGTTGATGTGGTCGAACGTCTTCTTGTTCTGACTGATCGAGTACCGAACGTACGACAGCTCCGAGTTATGCACACGTTCAGTGCGATGACGTTCCTCGAGCTCTTGATCCAGCAGAGGGTCGAAGGAGTAGATGAGTTCCGTTAGCACGGCGGCATGGTGACAGTGATGGTGATGTGATCCGCACAGGGCTTCGCCTAAGCACCGCGAGAATATGACTAAGGCGTAAACTGTGGAGGGAGGCGCCGCACATGGCTTGGAGCAATTGGTGTGTCTCATAGGGGCACCCCCCTCGTATATAAAGGAGGGAGGGAGAGGAGGCCGACCTAGGCGTGCCCCAAGTGGGGAGGAGTCCCACTTGGACTCCTAGTCCAATTAGCCCCCCTCCTTTTACCGGAGGGGGAAAGGGGGAAGGAGAGGGAGGGGGAGAAGGAAAGGGGGCCGCCCCACCCCTTGTTCAATTCAGTTTCCCCCTGGTGGGGGGCGCGCCAGGCCTTTGTGGGCTGATGTGCCTCCCTCCTATGGCCCATATCTTCCACCGGGGGGTTCCGGTAACCCCTCCGGTACTCCGGTTTGTACCCGATACACTCTTGAACCTTTCAGCTGTCCGAATACTACCTTCCAATATATTAATCTTTACCTCTTGACCATTTCGAGACTCCTCGTCATGTCTGTGATCTCATCCGGGACTCCGAACAACCTTCGGTCACCAAAACACATAACTCATATAATACATATCGTCATCGAACGTTAAGTGTGCGGACCCCACGGGTTTGAGAACTATGTAGACATGACCGAGACACCTCTCCATTCGATAACCAATAGCGGAACCTAGATGCTCATATTGATTCCCACATATTCTACGAAGATCTTTATCGGTCGAACCGCTATGTCAACATACGTTATTCCCTTTGTCATCTGTATGTTACTTGCCCGAGATTCGATCGTCGGTATCTTCATACCTAGTTCAATCTCATTACTGGCAAGTCTCTTTACTCATTCTATAATGCATCATCCTGCAACAAACTCATTAGTCACATTGCTTGCAAGGCTTCTTATGATATGCATTACCGAGAGGGCCCAGAGATACCTCTCCGATACTCGGAGTGACAATTCCCAATCTTGATCTATGCCAACCCAACAAACACCTTCAGATATACCTATAGAGCATCTTTATAATCACCCAGTTATGTTGTGACGTTTGATAGCACACAAGGCATTCCTCCGGTATCCGGGAGTTGCATAATCTCATAGTCGAAGGAATATGAATTTGACATGAATAAAGCAATAGCCATAAAACTGAACGATCATTATGCTAAGCTAACGGATGGGTCTTGTCCATCACATCATTCTCCTAATGATGTGATCCCATTCATCAAATGACAACACATGTCTATGGTTAGGAAACTTAACCATCTTTTATTAACGAGCTAGTCAAGTAGAGGCATACTAGGGACATGGTGTTTTGTCTATGTATCCACACATGTATCAAGTTTCCGGTTAATACAATTCTAGCATGAATAATAGACATTTATCATGATATAAGGAAATATAAAATAACAACTTTATTATTGCCTCTAGGGCATATTTCCTTCAATATACGCCTCCTAGGGCGAGTCACTTATTGTTTGTTGATGACATATTGTTCTTTATGAAAGCAAACAACCATGCAACACATGAGGGTGATGTCAATGCTCCAAATTTATTGTAATACCTCGTGGGCAGAAAATTAACCTTGACGAGTCGTTAGTATTTTTTCGTAAGGGGTGTTCTAATGAATTAATTAAGAAGGGGAAGTGAAACATGCTTTAATATGCAACAAGAAGTTCTTTCTAAAAAATATTCAGGGCTACCAACAGACGTTGGGAGATCGAAGAATGTTGTCTTTAAATATAGGATGGATAGAGTATATTGTTTGGTGTGTCAGAGTCTGCCTACTGTTGATGTGGTGCATCATCGCAACATTGCAACCAAAAATATCCGCATAGTGTGCGAAATCATGGAGGACTCATGGAGACACTCCCTACTCAAGTTCAGGATGGCTAGATGTGTGTGAGTGTTAGTATATGTGAGTTTATATGATGAGTTGAAGCAATGTGGAGAGCCATGAGCAAAGAGCTGGCTATTTGATCTTGAAGACACCCTCTCAGAGCAGGATTATGTGACAACAATCATTAATATCTAGGCGATTTGGGAGGCCAAGAGAGATATCATGTATGAAGTTGAACACCAAATCCCTCTAGCGATGAATCGTTTCATTAGAAACTTACTACGTGAATTGAAGGAGATTGAAAACCTTCAGTGCATGCATTAGTGGTTGTTCATCCAACTCCATCAAGGTGGGTTCCTCTACCTGCTGGAACTAATAAAGGGAATGTGGATGGAGCAGTGACTATTACAGAACGGATGTGTGGCGGCGGCCATATTCATGTCAGGGGATGGATAATTTCTCTGTGCTTCGGATGTGTGCATGAAGGTGTGATTGACCAATCTTGTGTGGAGGCTGTGGTGTGTCGTGAAGCATTGTATCAGGCGAAGAATCTTAATGTAACAAATGCACTAATATCATTAGGATGTGCTACTTATTTCAAGAAATTGAAAAGGAGAGCAAGGGAGCTGATGGAATGGTGATCAATGAGGTTGAATTTCAAGATGGAAGCTTTTCGGTAAAGGGTATATTTTACTGGTTCAAATGAAGCATCAAGTGGATACAAGCACAATGAGTACACAACCATACAGTGCATATTTAGGATGCACACAATCAAGATCAACACACGCGCACAGAAAACACGCCAACGAATAGCAAAGTTTATAAGACCAAAGCAATGCCCAAACAAGGACAAAAAACCAAAGCGATCAGATCCGGTATGGGAAAACTACAACAATTAGCATATCCGCACCAACGATGTCATGACACCACACAAATGAGTAGGTTCTTCAGCAACAACACCCTCAAGAAGGGTGCGACGCTCAGGCGCTGCTGTCACCAGATCCGGCCACGCGAAGCCATAATATAGGTTTTCACCCTAAAGAACACACCTAAGCATATCCGGGCTATGCCTTCAACAGGTAATAACATAAAAACATCACCATTGCAAGGTATAACTAGCTCTGGACATACCTAGGCTTTCACCTAGAGCTCAAGACCGGGTGCTCAAGTAGCACCGCCATCAACATCTTCATGTGTTGTCGCCACCACTTTTTCGCGATCCCAACAACCCTACACATCATTAGTCCGTGTCAAGCCTTCATCCATATTGCATATCACCGCCACAGCCGGCCACCGACCTGTTGGAAAAAACAAAAAACATCCACCCCACGAACACCTAGGAACAATATGAAGGTGCATAAGAGGATTGGATCATGATCGTTACCAACTCCGGTTGTAGTGGAAGTGGACGAGTTTGTACTTGGAGTCGCTCGAACCATCGACGAATGATCCCGCGAACCGCCCTCAAACGATCTCTCGAATCATTGATTGAAAGCACGACCTCTATATAGTTTGGAAGCGTACGATCTTCATGACCAGGCAGTGCTTCGCCATCCAAAAATAATTGCCTCCAAATAATTAGATGAGAATATTAGAGCCACTCAGGGCTTCTAATTATGAGGATTAGAGGAACTAGAACTTGCTCTAATTATCTCAATTAGAACTACTTATTGGGCTAGAGGAGGCACGTAAAACTTGTATATAGAAAAGGGCCAATATCTCCACTATATATAGGTTAGAGCGGGAGAGAGGGCAACCACCAAGGCCAAGGGGGTAGGGGGAGTTGGAATCCTCCTCCACTCCAATTCGCCCCCCCCCAAAAGAAAGGAGGGGTGCTAACTCCACTTGGTCCTTTGTGGCCCAAGCTGCCTTCCACCTCTAGGTCTTTTAAGGACCGTTGATATTTCATTAATTATAAAAGCCTTCTAACAATTACTAGAGACTTTTATTATTATTTAACATATCCAGTAACATTTTACACATATATATTATTTATCATAAATACTCGGTATTACCTGATAAACTCCAAAACCCTTCCGGTGACCCCGAAACGCTTTCGGTTCCTCTCGGATCTATGATGAATATTAACAAAACTATTTCATAATTAAATCCTTGATAATCTCATCCTACCAACACTTAGTAGATCATGATTAAATTAAGCTTGTGACCCTGTAGGTTCGGTAAATCGTAGACGTGAATGAACCCCCTTCGTTCAATGAACGATAACGGAAGCGTGGACGTCCATATCGACCCCTATGATTACATGAATGAAATTCGAGTGAACTTTTTGTTATCATGTGATGTTACCTTTGCTTCGCAATACTTTACAAAACCCGAGGTGAGATATATCGGTATCCTCTTAAGCCATACACATGCTCGCAATACCGGTCTCCTCGTTACTAGTTTTGTTCTTCTTTCTCGTTTTCGTATTCCAGCATCCCCATGACGAAGTCACTTGTGTCTGGCAAGACGATGATGGATGTCCTCACACAAATAGGGCCCAATTAATATCTCTTCGCTGTCGATCGAGCAAATTCCACTCTTTAGTTGTCGTATCCCTTGTCAAACTTTCTGAAGAACCTATAAGTTGTTGTTATAATCACCAAGTTACTGATGACATTTTAGCAACCCCAAAGCTCATCGTACGGTAAGAAATCACTATGATACTATCATGGTCTAAGGCACTAAAAGCACAAGTTAACACTCCTTGTTATAGAAATTTACTCATGACGATATTATGTCAAAGTATAGCAAACAAGTTTGGGTCGACTCAGTATGATCATTGTTCTAATGTCATACGCTCAATGTTCTTTTGAGACTATCATTACACTTAACGATATCTCGAGATCCGGAAAATGTGATCACGAACAACACTTGAGCTAGTCTTAGAGGCGGGACAAGGAATCTTATTTTACCGTTTATCGTTCTACACATGCATATTAGTTTTCTACTGAATCTCATATTCCAGGATCATAGCGGTTATAGCATAGAATATAAATTCTAAATTATGAACATGGAAATATAAAAATACAATATTATTGCCTCTAGGGCATACTTCCAACAGACTCCCACTTTCACTAGAGTCAATAATCTAGTTGCATGCTCTCTATAAGACCAATGGCTATCTGTTGTTGTCTCATGCTGTGCTTGTGGTATAGTCTTAGTCAATGATTTTGTCACATATAGATCCTTTGTGAAACTTTGCTTTTGTTATGTCTATTTTTATGTGGGTTTAAAACTCATTTTTTCTGCTTTGACCAATGACCCTATTATTCATAATATAGTGTCGTTAGTTTTATCGCTTTTAGAATCATCAAATCTATAACAAGACACTTCTTGATCAAGATATTCTCATCCTATCTCTATCAAGACACTTCTTGATTTATACAGACATTCTTATCTTATCTCTATCAAGACACTTTTTGACTCAATTAATTTCCTTTGAAGCATCTTAAACCTCAGTATATAATTTTATTTCGTTATAGAATCCAGAATATTATTCATGTGTGAAATCATTCAAACCATCATTCTTTCATAGCCCGATACTTATTTCAACATTGTCATGAAGATGTTTATTTGTACAACAATGTCTTCATCTCCTCCATGGACAAAACATGTCCTTTTGTCCTTCTGAGGTACTTAATAATTATATTACTGCCTAGTGAGCCATCTCGGGATCACTGCTACAACCACTTAGTATATTGGAAACATGCATCTTTGTGCATATCATGGTTCCTATGATGATTTCAACTGATAGCCTATTTTGAACTCCAAGCATCTACTAATGCTCATCAACTGTCCTAGGACATTTAATTTGCTAAGTGTTACACCATGTGACAAATTGGGAGGAATTACTTTCACAATTCTCCATTTCAAACCTCTTTGAAACCTTGTCAATGTACATACTCTGGTTTTGACACAATTGGATATATTGTTTTATCTCCATAGAACTTGGTGTCTAATAAGCTGTTTCACCTAAGTCTTTCATCAAAATACTTTTTTCAATGAACCCTTTTATTGTGCTAAGAAACTTTATATTATTTCCAACAATATGTCATCCACATATTAGATTTCAGAAATATCATATAGCTCCCACTAACCTTCATAAGTCTCACCATTCTAATGAAGTTAAACGATTTAACTATTTCATCACTGTAGGATCAAAAGTATGTCTAGAGGGGGGGGGGTGATTAGACTACTTGACCAAATAAATACTTAACCTTTTCCCAATTTTAGTTCCTGGCAGATTTTAACAAGTTAGCACAAGTCAAGCACTCTTAACACAATTCAAGCAAGCATGCAAAGAGTATATGAGCAGCGGAATGTAAAGCATGCAACTTGCAAGAATGTAAAGGGAGGGGTTTGGCGAGTGCAAACACAATACGAGACATGGATGTTTTTGGCGTGGTTCCGATAGGTGGTGCTATCGTACATCCACATTGATGGAGACTTCAACCCATGAAGGGTAACGGGTGCGCGAGTCCACAGAGGGCTCCACCCACAAAGGGTCCACGAAGAAGCAACCTTGTTTATCCCACCATGGCCATCGCCCACGAAGGACTTGCCTCACGAGGGTAGATCTTCATGAAGTAGGCGATCTCCTTGCCCTTACAAACTCCTTGGTTCACTCCACAATCTTGTCGGAGGCTCCCAAGTGACACCTAACCAATCTAGGAGACACCACTCTCCAAAAGGTAATATATGGTGTGTTGATGATGAACTACTTGCTCTTGTGCTTCAAATGATAGTCTCCCCGACACTCAACTCACTCTCATAGGATTGGATTTGGTGGAAAGATGATTTGAGTGGAAAGCAACTTGGGGAAGGCTAGAGATCAAGATTCATATGGTTGGATTGGAATATCTTGGTCTCAGAAAATGAGTAGTGGAAGTGTAGGCACGTTCTGATGGCTTCCCTCATGAATGAGGAGAGGGTGGAGGGGTATATATAGCCTCCACACAAAATCTAACCATTATACACAATATACCAAACTCAATGGCACCGAATAAGAAAACTCGGTCGGACCGATTCAGTACATAATGTGACCGTTAGGCAATTTCAGTGGGACCGACATGTCAACTCTGTGGAACCAATATCATTAGGGTCAGGGCATAACGTAATCTCGGTTGGACCGATTACACAAACTCGGTTGGACCGACTTTGGTAATAAGCTAACCAGAGAGTTTGTCAGGCAAACTCGGTGGGACCGATTCGCTTGTCTCGGTGGGACCAAAGCGTTACGAAAAGAAACAGAGTGTTTGCACTGCAGACTTGGTGAGACCGATCGCTCATCTCGGTTAGACCGAAATGTTACAAAGGGAAACACAGAGTTTGGAACTCCATCTCGGTGAGACCGAGATCCCTATCGGTGAGACCGAAGTGACTAGGGTTTCTGGTAGTGGCTATGTCAGATGAACTCGGTGGCGCCGGATGGATCAAATTGGTGGGGCCGAGTTTGACTTTTGGTTTGGGACATATGTGGATATGAGAAAGTGGTTGAGGGCTTTTGGAGCATATCACTAAGCATTTTGAGAAAGCAAGCCATTAAGCAACACCTCATCCCCTTTTCATAATATTGGCTTTCCTATGGACTCAATGTGATCTTCAATCACTAAAATAGAAAATGTAGAGTCTTGGACTTTAGAGCTTGAGCCAATCTTTTGTCCTTAGCATTTTGAGGGGTCCACATTCCGTATCCATGCCATGCCAATCACTGAAATTTCCTGAAATATTTATCTTGAAATAGCATTAGTTCAATGAGATATATGTTGTTAATCATTACCAAAACCACCCAGGGATAGTTGCACTTTCAATCTCCCCCTTTTTGGTAATTGATGACAACATATAGATCAAAGCTTCAACAAATGATAATAAGATTGAAATACATCATCGCTTTGAGAAGTATGTAACAAACAGGAGCTCCCCCTAAATTTGTGCATTATTTAATATTTGCTTTGGACTGCAAAGGCACAATGTGTTAGGATCATAGGTCACTCTTCCATGTCACATACATCTTGGTGGAGCTCTCAAAATGATAACAATTGAAAACATGCACTCATCACCAAGCAAAGTGAATGATCATAAATAGATATAATGGGATAATATCATTCAAGCACACATTAAAGTAGCATATGATCAAACACATGATCATCCAAGTATCTCACAAAAGACATAGTGTATCAAACAAACACACAATAAAGTATCAAGAAAATAAAGTGCAAAGAGAGACAAAAACAACTCTCTCTCTCTCTCTCTCTCTCTCTCAGACTATGATCTATACATATTTCTCCCCCTTTGGCAACAAGTTACCAAAAAGTGAAAAATATGCATAGTACTATGCGTCTCTCAAGCTTGGTCTTCATGAGGTGGTGTAGAGATGACTCCAAGGGCGAAAGCTTCTGTAGATGTAGCTGGAGCTGGTGGAGTGGCTGCTGGAGCTGGTGGCTCTGAAGCTGTGGCTGCTGGTGCAAATGTAGTAGCTCTAGTATCTGGAACAGGCACTGCAGCAGACCTCTGACTTCTTGGCACTCTTGTGAAAGCATTTTTTGTAGACTTGCCTTTCTTCTCCTCCACTTCCTCCTGAAGTTGTTCAACTACTGACTGAATCTCAGTTACCTTGACATCAAGGTCATAGAATTTCTGCTCAATGATCCTCTCAAAACTCTCCTGATTTTGAGTCAGGGTGGCCAAGCCCTTCCTAATCCTAAAGGTGGATTGGATCAGATATCCAAGCTAATCTTGCTTGCTCTTCAAGAACACCTGAGATGCCTCTTCAGCACTTGGCATCTTTGCAGCTTTCTCTGCCCTTGCCTTCTCTCTCTCTTTTCATGTGCTTGCACTGAGGAAGGATCTTTCTCATCCATAACAACAATGTTATCCTCAAAATTTGGCCTGAGGGGTAAATGCTCCTTGTCCAACAGATAAGTGCCTGTGCCCATCTTGGAGTTGATGAGCACCTGAATTTGTGGAGCATACCCACAAGACCTCTTCTGATCTGCAGCTGTCCTCTTGATTGTTTCCACAATTAAACTCATCATTTTGAACTTTTGAGGAACATCAAATATGTGCAGCAAGTTGATGGAATGTCCTCTTATCATTCTGTGATCTCCAGACTTGGGCAAAAGAGTGTGCCTCAGAATGGTATTGATAGTAGGCAGACCTTACAGTAAGTGCTTCACCGAGCCAAACTTGTGAGTCTCCAGGTCTGCATCAGGAATCTCCTTGTACATGCTTGCCATTGAGTTATGGTCTTTCTTCTTCTTGGCATACACATCCAAGTCATCTTCATGAGCTTCTGGGGCATTGATCAATCTAACCCACTCATCAACTATGGACTCGTACCTAGTACCTTCTGACATCCATACAATTCTGCCATCTAGATAGAAGTGAGCAGTAGAGTAAAATTGCATGATTAGCTCATCATTCCACTTTGTGAGGTTCTGGCCAACAAACTTGTCCACTTCACAAGCCTTGAAGCTGTCATAGACACCTGGGAAGTGATCTTCATTTTCTCTAATGTAGGTCCAGTCAACCCATCTCATGTCACACACTATGGGCTTCTTATCAAGCAGAATAGTCTCATAGAAGTCTTGTTGTTCCTTTGAGTGGAACCTGTAATCCACATCAGTTCTCCTCCTTACAGCATATGGGTCATTCTTCCTCCACTGTCTCAGACCTGCATCTTTCCTGATCCTCATGTCTTCTACTACAGGATGTGCATCATTGTGGTCTGGAATCTTTGGCTTTAGCTTCCTTAGCACTTGGGCTTCAGCTTCCTCTTCTTCAGCTTCAGGCACTGCGCCTTGTTCTTCTCCTCAGCAGGTATGTTCCTTGTACTCCTCTTGGGTGTAGTCTTGGTGGCTGGAGCAGCAGCTTTGGGAGCAGTTTTGGGCTTAGCAGCATCCCCTGACTTAATAGCATCTCCCATTAGCTTTCGTGACTTAGGTGTTGGAGCAGCATCCTCTTCCTCTTCATTATCAGATCTCACCATTGTAGACTTTCCAAGTACTTTAGTTGTTGTTGTTCTTGCCCTCTTCTTCTTCTTGTCCTCACCAGCAGCCTCTTCTTCAGATTCAATGGTGAACTTCATAGTTTCACCTGTGGCAACTTTCCTGGGCTTGGATGTAGGCACTCTTCTTGATGGTGCCTTTCTGTTCATGCCTGGCTTAGTTGATGCAGCAGTGCCAAACTCTTTCTTCACCACTTTCTTCTTGGAAGTGGCCTCATCCTTAGCTGCAATATAGTCTTCCTCTGAATTAGAAGTTCTCTTCTTCCTTGCTCTAGTAGCTGACTTGGGCAAGTTACCAGGTGTGCTCCTACTACCCTCATCATAGCTGCTGGAGGGACTAGTGCCCTCACTCAACTGTTCTGGCTATTCAGACCTGTTCTGGCTATCACTTTGGTCAGACACCTTGCAGGCAAACTGTCAGCAGACCCTGTGAATAGGTTGTAGATGAGGTAGAGTAGATGAGCATCACAAAGTACAGAGGTTTTGCAAAACAAATTGAGTTAAAAAGCTTAGGTTTAGTTCTCTATAGAAATGATCTCGGAGCTACCGAATTGACAAACTCAGTGATACGAAGCAACACTTGGAACCTAAACTGGTGAACTCGGTTGGGCCGAGTCACGGTTCGATGGCACCGAGATTGCTAGGGTTTCACAGAATCTTGAACTCGGTTACACCAATTTGCAATTTCTGGTCAGACCAAAAAGAGCATGTGCAATGGCCTAAGCCAAATCGATGAGACGGATTTCTATGACTCGGTCGGTCCGAGATGAGTTCTGCGGAGAGCTAACCCTAAAATTTTCAGATCAATCTAGGCCTAAGAAGATTTAGCTAGATAGATCAATCTCATTCGTGGCAAGAAGCATGGCATTGTCCTTGTGCTAGGAATCGGAGTAAAAATGACAGCACAAGGGGTCGAACACGTACCCTAGAACGGTGAGTGGTCACTATGGCAACGATGGCGGAGCAGAATCCGTCAGCGGTGACAGTTTCCAATGGCGGGAGGTCGTTGGCAGTGAGAAGACGATCCGGAGACCCGAGGAGGTAGAGCAGGACACGCGCAGGCTGAGAGGATTTGAAGTAATTTCCAAAATCTCACTCGTGGGTATATATATCCGGACCCTGTCGGTTTGACTGAGTTGGAACAACTCGGTGGCAAAGAGATTGCAGAATCGCAAGTGGTTGCTGCAATTCGGTATGACCGAAGTGGTCAAATCGGTTGCACCGAGATGAAAACTTAGATCAACTTAGTGAACTTGGTTTGACTGAAATGGATGTCTCGGTCAGACCGAAATGCACAAAGAGGTTTTGGAAGTTTATGTCTATGACAAATCGGGGACTCCGAGTGCTCCTCACACAGAGTGGTTCGAATCTGATTTGATCAAACTTTGTGATGTAGCATGAATAGAGTTTGAGACGAGAAAAGCATAGATAGCTAGAGAGGGTTCTTAGGCATTCTTGTCCATGCACTTGGCAAAAGAGAAAGGGCCAAACAAACAAAACAACAAGTGGATGTCCTCGAATGAGTAAAATATGGAAACGACATGCTCACACAATAAAATGGCAAATGAAATATGTGGCAAAGCATGCACAAACACTCTAGCATCTATCAAGCAATTTGCAATGACTAGGTCATCTATATATGAGTATATTGACTTAGGACTCAAATGAGAACATTTGATCATAGGTCATACTCATCGTTTAAGCACAAGTGGGGTTACCACTTTTACATAAAGCATTGTTGTATTCACACCATTAGAGTTGCTTTAGATCAATTCTTTAGAGTAAAGCTCCCTAGATGTGAGATCCCCCCAAGAGGGATGAACTAACCTTGGGTTTTGTCGATGATGACTTCATGTAGGTGTTGAAGATGTGGGTGCTCAATGTTGTTGTAGATCATTTGGAGCAATCCATTGGAGTGAGTTGCACTTTCAATACCTAACGGGTTAGTCTCACAAGGAACAAACAAGGATATCCATAGACATAGAGTGATGCACACACAAGATGATGTCCATGAAAGCTTTAGGTTACCTTGTTCCTTGTCTTACTAACAAGAGGGTTTGTGACTCCTTGAACTAGTGCAAGATGTGGAAGTTGATTGCACTTGTCCTTGCCAAAATGATGTGAGTGAAGTATATTGGCGGAGTCACCCTCAAGAACTCTCTAGTACTTCTTCTTTGGGATCCACATCATATTGATGGGAATCCTTGGGGTGTAGTGGAAATTGATGAAGTAGAACTTGATGTAGTCTTGGGAACCCACTTGACCAAGGCTTTGGGAGTTTCTTCAAATGCATCGATCTCCTTTTGAAGCTTGTCCTTGCCTTTTTGCTTGTGGTCTTGTGGTGGAAGATCATCTTGAGCTTGTGTCCCTTGGAAAAAAGTAGGATCATACTTCTCTTGTTGGGGAACAAACTTTGTCTTGGGGTATTGATCTTCTTCCCACTCAACTCCATTGGCATTGAACTTTCGTTCAAACCAACACCTTGATTCTTCTTTGCTTGCGTACAATTTCCTCAAATTGCTTACTTCCGGCAAGGATCTTGTAGACACCCTTCTCTATAATTCCCTTCAATAAGCTATTTTCTTGCTCAAGTGTAACTTGGATAAGAGGATCATTAGTGGAATCAAGAGAACTACTAGAAGCAACAATATTGGATTTAACATGATTATTGTTACTACTAGAGGAAGAATCTTTCTTTCTCTTGTTACTAGACTTGACTTGTGGCATGTAAGTAGATAAGAGTAAATGCTTGGCAATGTAATAAGAACTTTTCTTGCGAAGATCATCATTGATTTCCTTTAAAATCTCATGCTCTTTCTTAAGGTTGAGCTTTTCAAAGCGTAACTTCTCACGAGTCTTTAAAAGTTCTCGATGATCTTCCAAGGTAGTTTCATGAGCTAACTTAAGAGTGTTTAGTTCTTTAGTTAGATGCTCAATCTTCTCCTTATCATTGTCATTTGTTTTATCTTGATTAGCTTGATTAATTGATGTTTCATCATAGTATTCATCACTAGAGTTGTCAACAAGTAAATCCTCGTCACCTAACAAGTCATCTTCATCACTATTGAAATCAACATACTCGGGCTGTGATACCTTTGGGCCTTTAGCCATGAAGCATCTTCCAATTCCTTCATTTGGTGAGTGAAATATGTTGTAGGAGTTGGTTGACACAAATGCTAGACCGACAACACCTTCATTTGCTCTTGTGCTTCAAATGATAGTCTCCCCAACACCCAACTCACTCTCATAGGATTGGATTTGGTGGAAAGATGATTTGAGTGGAAAGCAACTTGGGGAAGGCTAGAGACCAAGATTCATATGATTGGATTGGAATATCTTGGTCTCAACACATGAGTAGGTGGCTCTCTGTCAGAAATTGAGTAGTGGAAGTGTAGGCACGTTCTGATGGCTTCCCTCACGAATGAGGAGAGGGTGGAGGGGTATATATTATCACGCCCAATATGCGACCCTATCCAAAAGGAACTCGAAGGTCCCACCAAGGATAGACCCGCATATTGGAACGCTTTGCAAGGTGGATATAATTACATCAACATTACATAATAGTGGGGATACTTCCAAGACATACAATGCCACATGAATACAACAATACATCATATACAAGATCAACATCTGACTACGGATGAAACATAAACAGAAACTCAAACAATATCCACCCTGCTAGCCCAGGCTGCCGACCTGGAACCTATCCCCTGATCGAAGAAGAAGCAGAAGAAGAACTCAAAGCAAGCAAGCATCGCTCTCGCGTCATGATCATCGCATAACCTGTACCTGCAACTGTTGTTGTAGTAATCTGTGAGCCACGAGGACTCAGCAATCCCATTACCATGGGTATCAAGACTAGCAAAGCTCAAAGGGAAAGGAAGGGGTAAAGTGGTGAGGTTGCAGCAGCGACTAAGCATGATATGGTGGCTAACATACGCAAAAGAGAGCGAGAAGAGAGCAAAAGGAACGGTCGTGAAGCTAGCAATGATCAAGAGGTGATCCTGAACACCTACTTACGTCAATCATAACCCAGAAACCGTGTTCACTTCCCGTACTCCGCCGAGAGGAGACTATCACAGCTACACACTCGGTTGATGCATTTTATTTCGGATCTGGTGTCAAGTTATCTACAACCAGACATTAACAAATTCCCATCTGCCACATAACCGCGGGCACGTCTCTCGAAAGTTTATACCCTGCAGGGGTGTCCCAACTTAGCCCATGACAAGCTCTTGCGATCAACGAAGGAATAGACCTTCTCCCAGGAAGACCCGATCAGTATCGGAATCCCGGTTTACAAGACATTTCGACAATGGTAAAACAAGACCAGCAAAGCCGCCCGATGCACCAGGCAAAGCCGCCTGATAGGAGCTGCACATATCTCGTTCTCAGGGCACACCGGATGAGCCAGACGTTGGGTTGGCATAGACCCTAGTTGCCCAGGGGGCGCCGGACATCGCTCAGGTTGGACCAACACTCGAAGGAGCACTGGCCCGGGGGGGTAAAATAAAGATGACCCTCGGGCTCCGGAAACCCAAGGGAAAAAGGGCTAAGTGAGGCAAATGGTAAAACCAAGGTTGGGCCTTGCTGGACAAGTTTTATTCAAAGCGAACTGTCAGGGGGGTCCCATAAATCACCCGACGCGTTAGGAGCATAAAATCCGGGAACATAATACCGGTATGACAGAAACTAGGGCGGCAAGAGTGGAACAAAACACCAGGCATAAGGCCGAGCCTTCCACCCTTTACCAAATATATAGATGCATTAATAATATAAGAGATATTGTCATATCCCAACATAAACCCTGTCCACCATGAAGAAATCTTCAACTTCACCTGCAGCTAGCAATGCTATAAGAGGGGCTGAGCAAAGCGGTAACATAGCCAAACAACGGTTTGCTAGGAATGGTGTCAAAGGTTAGAGGTTCATGGCAATTTGGGAGGCTTGATGAGCAAAAGATAGGTAACGCAGCATAGCGATAGAACGAAGCAACTAGCATAGCAATGATAGTAGTGAGATCCAGGGTAGCGGTCATCTTGCCTGAAATACCGCAAGGAAGAAGAACGAGTCCATGAAGAAGACTAACGGATGAAGCCGAACCAACCGTAGACGAACGAATCCTCACGCTCGCAACGAAACAGGAACTAACAAGAAGAAGCACACAACATAGGTAAACACACCACACATGAACAAGGCATGATGCAGAAGAAGCATGATGCATGACCAAGCTACATGAAGCTACTCATGGCAAGAGAAGAGGAGAACAAGAACAACACATCAAGGCAAGTTTAAATGAGGCCGGGAACAACATATAACAATTCCGGTAAGTCCTCATATGCAAATTTCAAAATTGGTCCAGAACTGAATAAACCTTATGTTCAAGTTGTTAAACATCAAGTTAAGATGCACCAAGATGATCTACACGAAATTCTAGTCAAGTTACATATGAAGTTCATTAGATTCGGAGCTACGGCCTAGAAGATATGAGCAAATCAAGTTAAGCATGGCATTGATGCAAAATGCACCCAAACATCAAGAAAACACACCAAAACAAGGATGCAACATGATAATATGAAGCTACATGCAAAATCAAGCAAGTTTCATATAGAGCACACTCAAAACGGAGCAACGGTTCAACGCATACGCTCTATACAAGTCATAACAACAATATGTCCATAACAGCAACTAGACATATTGCAAGCATCAAAACAATATGCTACAGCACCCCAACATAATAACAAAAGGCATGGGCATGAAGTACTGGTAAAGCATAACAAAACATGAACACTGAGCTATCTCCAGAAATCACTAGATCATGCTCAAAAAGACATGGAGATATTGCAAATAATAACAGTTTCAGACTTTAGCAGAAATAACATCAGGTTGCAATGTTTAGAGCTATCAAACAACATGTTACAGGAACATATCATGGCAAACAAAGGCATGGCATGAATCTACTAATCGCATAGATCAAAAGACCCTTACTGACCATGAGCCAAAAAGGCACAGAAAATATGATGGCACCCATGTAAACATGGCAAGTTATATTACAGATTTAAACATGGCAGGAACAACAATAAGTAGGCATGTTCGTGAGCTTGAACCACTCACCACAGAGCAATACATGGCATGGCAAGGCAACCAATAGTAAGAAGGCATGTTTATGAAGCTAAGCATGGCAAGAGAAAGGTCATAGGGTGCATGGATCACTAGCAAAACACATGGGAACAAGTGAACTTAATGTTAACAGGTTGACAGCAACATTTTCAAGCAACTTTAGAGCAAGATTACAACATGTTCCAGCAGGCTATAATTGCAACCAAGGGCATGAATGGATAGAGCATGACATGTAGATCAAAACATGTTTATAGGCCATCTTCAAATTATGCATAGAATGATTAGTAGAAGCATGTTAACATAGCAACAAAATATAACAGAATCTGTCAGGAAAACAGCAACAGCAACTACCCTACTTAGCAAGCTTGATACACTCAGCACACAACTCACAAAAATACATGGTTGACACCCCTGGAAAGATGGCATGGCATAAATCAACATTCATGTAGACATCAACCTCATAGGATGCACACATCAATCATGGCAAAAATGATAAATTAGCAAGTTATAACAGTTTCAGCAGATTAACATCAACATGCACTCTTACAAGAGCATTTCGGGCATCAAGATGAACTCAAATGAAAATGATGCAATGGAATGAAATGAAGTACTCGTGGAGACGAACAATTTGACATATTACAGCACAAAACGGAGCTACGGATGCAGAGATGCGATGGCATGAATATGGCATGATAATTACTGAAACTGGGGACTTGGAAGAAAATTCAACCTCGGGGTCAACGCGGATCGGGCGCGAAATGGGTCGGGCGGAGCGGATCGGGAGCGACGGAGCGGATCGGGCGTGGCGGAGCGGATCGGGCGCGGCAACGTGGTCTCCGGCGAGGTTGTCGCCGCGGGCGGCGGATCCGGCCGGGCTCGGGCTCCGCGGCCGGATCTGGCGAAGGTCGGCGGCGGAGCACCATGGGGGCGGCGCTGGGCGAGGACGGCGCACAGGCGGCGCGGTGGGAAGGCGGCGGCGGCGGCAAGCGGCGAAGCTTCGCCGGCGGAGGCGGCGCTGGCACGGCGCCCATGGAGGTGGCGCTGGCGACCGGCCGGGAGGCAGACGGCGACGGGGCTTGGCGTGGCCGGGTCGGCGCCAGTGGAGGGGCAGGCGGCCTCGGGCCAGTGGTGGACGCTGGCGAGAGGAGCTGGGCGGCGCCAGGCGGAGGCGGATCGGCGGCGGCGCCGAGGCGCGAGCGGCAAGCGGCCTGTGACGCCTGCTGGAGCGAGGCGGCAGGGCGGGCGGGCGGCGGCTGGCGGCGGGGGCGCCATGTGGCGGGCGGCCAATGGCTGCGGGGCGGAGGCGCGATTTGTCCGGCGGGCGCAGACATGTCCGGGCGCGCAGAGGAGGAGATCTAGGGTTTCGGGGGGAAAAACATCCGCTAAAATGGAGGGGGAGGACCTATTTATAGGTAGAGGGAGCTAGGAGAGTCCAAATGAGGAGAGGTTTTCGGCCACGCGATCGTCATCGAACGACCGAGAGCATGGAGGGGAGTTTGATGGGGTTTGGGCCACTTTGGAGGGGGTGTTGGGCTGCAACAAAAGAGGCTTTACAGTTACCCGGTTAACCGTTGGAGTATCAAACGACCTCCAAATGGCACGAAACTTGACAGGCGGTCTACCGGTGCTATACCAAGGCCGCTTGGCAAACCTCGGGCCATTCCGAGAAAGTTTAATACCCGCTCACAACAGAAGAGAAGAAGGGGACGCCGGGGGACATAGGAGCGCCGGATTGCAAAACGGACAACGGGGAAAAGGCTCAGATGCATGAGACGAACATGTATGCAAAATGAAATGCACATGATGACATGATATGAAATGCATATGATGACATGGCAAATTGCAACACGCAAGCAAATGACATGGCAACGACGGCAAATAACTGGCGGACACCTGGCGCATCGAATCCGGGGTGTTACAACACTCCTCCACTAACAAGAGATCTCGTCCCTAGGACCGAGACGGAAGGGAAAAAGGGATGAGGTGAAACAAGAACTCAAGAGAAGAAGCAAAGAATCGAGAGCACTCGAGAAGAAGAGAGGAACGATGAGAATGACGAGAATCGAAAACTCACGGAATCAAATAGACTATGAAATCACTCTGGTTAGAACGAGATAAGAAACGAATATGACTGAAAGGAATAGAACATGAACTTGAGAGGATGGAAAGATACTTGATGAAGACATGACACAAAACCTCCGGAAATAATTGAAAAATTGAATGAAAAGAACGGAGAAGAAAATGACAACTTGTGCCACGAATGAAATAGAAAGCAACCTCAGCAGAAAGGATTGAACGGAGTTGTTGATAAAATCAACAACGAAAGAATAACCTTGTTGTGGACTTATAGATAACATCTCAAAATTATGAGGTGATAACCGACCACAAACGGAAATGATTGGATAGCTGAGAAGAACGAAGAAATACAAAACTCCACTTCAAAGAATACGGAGAATTAAATGCACTTCGAGATGCGAGAAGAAAAGATACTAGAACTCCTTGAACAAGAATCTTGATGAGCTCTTGAAGAATGAACTAAATCATGAAGAACCACCATGAAGAACTCCGGTGACAAAAGATGATGAGATAGAAATGAAGGATGAAAGAGTAAGATGAGCCTTGCGATGATTAGATGGAGGTTCCGACGAAATGACCGAGGAAATTTGAACTCCGGAAAAGAAAAGATGAAAACACTTGGAACTAGAATTTATTCCTCAAGAACAAACTCCGAAGGAAGGATTAATCACTTGGATGAAATAAGAATAAGATTTATTGTATGCTTATCCTTCATCAAATTAAATCGATGACAAGCAATGGATTTTTGCATACTACTTATTCTTCTTGAAAAGGATTGAGAAGTGACATAGCGCAAACTTGGGAAGGTCTTCATGAACCACCGGTGGGATTGAAAAGAACGAATGAAATAATATGATAATCAAAGAAAAAGAATCTTGTACGAACCCCCGTAAGAATTCAAAATGACTGATGAAAGAGACTGAATCACCGGGAAGAATTAGAAGAACCAATATGCTTGAGGGAATTTGGAAGCAAAAGAACAAAGAGATCACGAGCTGATAAAGAATAATTGAACGAAGCACCAGGGTAAATAGAGAACGATAACTGGAATGATGGCCTCCGGTGAAAAGAAATGGAAAACAACTTCTGACATACTCCGGATGGGTAAGAAAGAATATCTGACAAACGGAATAATATGAGAGGATAACATGAAGCTAGAACCACGAAACTTCGAGAGAACGGGCAAGATTTAGAGGAAAAACTCTTCTTCGGTCTTCAAATGGCGACGAGAAGCACCACCAAAATTACTGAGATACCCCGGGAGAATGAAAAGCAGAGAGGTTGAGTGAACAATGAAACGAATTTGAAAGCGATCTTGGAGAAGGCATGTGACTGATGAAATCCATTCTTACGTCACACTTTGAAAAGAATTGAGAATAACTCCGGGAGAATTAGAAGAGTCAGGTAAGATCCTGGGAAAAGTCCTGTGGGTTAGGGCCCACTGAAGAGATAACACCATTGAAAAGGATTGTTGAGCAGATAGATGATGCAATGGATGATTGAAATATTTGAATTGATCCGGTGCATCATACTCCGGAAGGATAAAATGGCGAGAGGCGAACGAGGAAAGGGAAATACTTGAGCCGAGAGAAAGAATATGATCAACCCGAAAAACTTGAATTGAGTCCGCCGAAGAAGAAAAGAGATGAAGAATGACGAACGAGACGAGAATTCACCGGTTGAAATAATTGAGGGAAGACTGAAGGGACTCCGCACAAATGAAATAGCTGGTCGAGAGAGAGTCAGACTCCGGGAAGAAGAGGGTGGCAGGGCGGGAAAACAAAGGCAACTTAGAAGGGGGAAAACCGACGAATATCTTGTAGACAAAACACCAGTTGAAATCATTGAGGAAAGAAATCAATGACTTCGCACGAGTAGGATGGATACTCGATTACGGACTCCGGTTCCGATAGGAAAAAAGGGTGGGCGGGTGGGAAAAGAGAACAACTGAGGATTGAACTTGGCAAAGATGAAGAGGCTCGAGTCAACTTGACGAGAAATGCACCGGATGAAAAGAGCTGAGGAACAACGACCGGAAAACCAACTGCGTGAACCTAAAGAAAAATTTGAATGGGAAGAGGAGTAGTTCAAAACACCTACGTCAAGATTCCTTACCAGAGCGACGAAGGGGCAGAGGAGTAAAAAGAATTCCTACTCTCCGATATAACTAGACTCCGAAAACTGTTTTCTTCTAGACTCAACAACGGCCAAACTACACGATCAATCAAGGGGGGCTCCTAGGGTCGGTCGAGGCTCTGATACCAACTTGTCACGCCCAATATGCGACCCTATCCAAAAGGAACTCGAAGGTCCCACCAAGGATAGACCCGCATATGGAACGCTTTGCAAGGTGGATATCATTACATCAACATTACATAATAGTGGGGATACATCCAAGACATACAATGTCACATGAATACAACAATACATCATATACAAGATCAACATCCGACTACGGATGAAACATAAACAGAAACTCAAACAATATCCACCCTGCTAGCCCAGGCTACCGACCTGGAACCTATCCCCTGATCGAAGAAGAAGCAGAAGAAGAACTCAAAGCAAGAAAGCATCGCTCTCGCGTCATGATCATCGCATAACCTGTACCTGCAACTGTTGTTGTAGTAATCTGTGAGCCACGAGGACTCAGCAATCCCATTACCATGGGTATCAAGACTAGCAAAGCTCAAAGGGAAAGGAAGGGGTAAAGTGGTGAGGTTGCAGCAGCGACTAAGCATGATATGGTGGCTAACATACGCAAAAGAGAGCGAGAAGAGAGCAAAAGGAACGGTCGTGAAGCTAGCAATGATCAAGAGGTGATCCTGAACACCTACTTACGTCAATCATAACCCAGAAACCGTGTTCACTTCCCGGACTCCGCCGAGAAGAGACCATCACGGCTACACACTCGGTTGATGCATTTTATTTCGGATATGGTGTCAAGTTATCTACAACCGGACATTAACAAATTCCCATCTGCCACATAACCGCGGGCACGGCTCTCGAAAGTTTATACCCTGCAGGGGTGTCCCAACTTAGCCCATGACAAGCTCTCGCGATCAACGAAGGAATAGACCTTCTCCCGGGAAGACCCGATCAGTCTCGGAATCCGGTTTACAAGACATTTCGACAATGGTAAAACAAGACCAGCAAAGCCGCCCGATGTGCCGACAAATCCCGATAGGAGCTGCACATATCTCGTTCTCAGGGCACACCGGATGAGCCAGACATCGGGTTGGCATAGACCCTAGTTGCCCAGGGGGCGCCGGACATCGCTCAGGTTGGACCAACACTCGAAGGAGCACTGGCCCGGGGGGGGAGGGTAAAATAAAGATGACCCTCGGGCTCCGGAAACCCGAGGGAAAAAGGGCTAGGTGAGGCAAATTGTAAAACCAAGGTTGGGCCTTGCTGGACAAGTTTTATTCAAAGCGAACTGTTAGGGGGGGTCCCATAAATCACCCGACCGCGTTAGGAACGCAAAATCCAGGAACATAATACCGGTATGACGGAAACTAGGGCGGCAAGAGTGGAACAAAACACCAAGCATAAGGCCGAGCCTTCCACCCTTTACCAAATATATAGATGCATTAATAATATAAGAGATATTGTGATATCCCAACATAAACCCTGTCCACCATGAAGAAATCTTCAACTTCACCTGCAGCTAGCAACGCTATAAGAGGGGCTGAGAAAAGCGGTAACATAGCCAAACAACGGTTTGCTAGGAATGGTGCCAAAGGTTAGAGGTTCATGGCAATTTGGGAGGCTTGATGAGCTAAAAATAGGTAACGCAGCATAGCGATAGAACGAAGCAACTAGCATAGCAATGATAGTAGTGAGATCCAGGGTAGCGGTCATCTTGCCTGAAATCCCGCAAGGAAGAAGAATGAGTCCATGAAGAAGACGAACGGATGAAGCCGAACCAACCGTAGACGAATGAATCCTCACGATCGCAACGAAACAGGAACTAACAAGAAGAAGCACACAACATAGGTAAACACACCACACATGAACAAGGCATGATGCACAACAAGCATGATGCATGACCAAGCTACATGAAGCTACTCATGGCAAGAGAAGAGGCGAACAAGAACAACACATCAATGCAAGTTTAAATGAGGCCGGGAACAACATATAATAATTCCGGTAAGTCCTCATATGCAAATTTCGAAATTGGTCCAGAACTGGATAAACCTTATGTTCAAGTTGTTAAACAGCAAGTTAAGATGCACCAAGATGATCTACACGAAATTCTAGTTAAGTTACATATAAAGTTCATTAGATTCGGAGCTACGGCCTAGAAGATATGAGCAAATCAAGTTAAGCATGGCATTGATGCAAAATGCACCCAAACATCAAGAAAACACACCAAAACAAGGATGCAACATGATAATATGAAGCTACATGCAAAATCAAGCAAGTTTCATATAGAGCACACTCAAAACGGAGCAACGGTTCAACGCATACGCTCTATACAAGTCATAACAACAATCTGTCCATAACAGCAACTAGACATATTGCAAGCATCAAAAGAATATGCTACAGCACCCCAACATAATAACAAAAGGCATGGGCATGAAGTACTGGTAAAGCATAACGAAATATGAACACTGAGCTATCTCCAGAAATCACTAGATCATGCGCAAAAAGACATGGAGATATTGCAAATAATAACAGTTTCAGACTTTAGCAGAAATAATATCAGGTTGCAATGTTTAGAGCTATCAAACAACATGTTACAGCAACATATCATGGCAAAAAAGGCATGGCATAAATCTACTAATAGCATAGATCAAAAGACCCATACTGACCATGAGCCAAAAAGGCACAGAAAATATGATGGCACCCATGTAAACATGGCAAGTTATATTACAGATTTAAACATGGCAGGAACAACAATAAGTAGGCATGTTCGTGAGCTTGAACCACTCACCACAGAGCAATACATGGCATGGCAAGGCAACCAACAGTAAGAAGGCATGTTTATGAAGCTAAGCATGGCAAGAGCAAGGTCATAGGGTGCATGGATCACTAGCAAAACACATGGGAACAAGTGAACTTAATGTTAACAGGTTGACAGCAACATTTTCAAGCAACTTTAGAGCAAGATTACAACATGTTCCAGCAGGCTATAATTGCAACCAAGGGCATGAATGGATAGAGCATGACATGTAGATCAAAACATGTATATAGGACATCTCCAGGTTATGCATAGAATGATTAGTAGAAGCATGTTAACATAGCAACAAAATATAATGAGAATCTATCAGAAAAAAAGAACAAAGAACTACCCTACTTAGCAAGCTTGATACACTCAGCACACAACTCACAAAAATACATGGTTGACACCCCTGGAAAGATGGCATGGCATAGATAAACATTCATGTAGACATCAACCTCATAGGATGCACACATCAATCATGGCAAAAATGATAAATGAGCAAATTATAACAGTTTCAGCAGATTAACATCAATATGCACTCTTATAACAGCATTTCAGGCATCAAGATGAACTCAAATGAAAATGATGCAATGGAATGAAATGAATTACTCGTCGAGGCGAACAATTTGACATATTACACGCACAAAACGGAGCTACGGATGCAGAGATGCGATGTCATGAACTTGGCATGATAATTACTGAAACTGGGGACCGGGCGCGAAACGGGTCGGGCGGAGCGGATCGGGCGCGGCGGAGCGGATCGGGTGCGGCAACGTGGTCTCCGGCGAGGTTGTCGCCGGCGGGGCGGCGGATCCGGCGGGCTCGGGCTCGCGCCGGATCTCGCGGCGGGCGGCGGCGGAGCACCTGGGGCGGCGCTGGGCGAGGACGGCGACGGGCGGCGGGAGGAAGGCGGGCAATGGCGGGCTTGGGCGAAGCCGCCGGAGGAGGCGGCGCTGGGCACGGCGCCATGGAGGTGGCGCTGGCGACCAGCCGGGAGGCAGACGGCGACGGCAAGCTTGGCTTGGCCGGGTCGGCGCAGTGGGAGGCGAGGCGGCCTCGGGCCCGACAGTGGACGCCGGAGGAGAAGCGTCTTGATGGCGCGGCGGAGGCGGGATCGGGCGGCGGTCGCCGGAGGCGCGCTGGAGCGGGCGGCGGGCACGCAGCGAGGCGGGCCAGGGGCGGGCGGGCGGCTGGTGGTGGGGAGCGCCACGTGGCGGGCGGCCTGATGGCTGCGGGCGGCGGCACGATTTGTCCGGGCGGCGCGGACATGTCCGGGCGCAGAGGAGGAGATCTAGGGTTTCGGGGAAAACATCCGCGAAAATGGAGGGAGGACCTATTTATAGGTAGAGGGAGCTAGGAGAGTCCAAATGAGGAGCGGTTTTGCCACGCGATCGTCATCGAACGACCGAGAGCATGGAGGGAGTTTGATGGGTTTTGGGCCACTTTGGAGGGTGTTGGGCTGCAACAAAAGAGGCTTCGGTTACATCTTGTTAACCGTTGGAGTATCAAACGACCTCCAAATGGCACGAAACTTGACAGGCGGTCTACCGGTGCTATACCAAGGCCGCTTGGCAAACCTCGGGCCATTCCGATAAAGTTTAACACCCGCTCACAACAGAAGAGAAGAAGGGGACGCCGGGGGACATAGGAGCGCCGGATTGCAAAACGGACAACGGGGAAAAGGCTGAGATGCATGAGACGAACATGTATGCAAAATGAAATGCACATGATGACATGATATGAAATGCATATGATGACATGGCAAACTGCAACACGCAAGCAAATGACATGGCAACGACGGCAAATAATTGGCGGACACCTGGCGCATCGAATCCTGGGCGTTACATATATAGCCTCCACACAAAATCTAACCGTTACACACAATATACCAAACTCGGTGGGACCGAATCAGAAAACTCGGTGGGTCTGACATGTCAACTCGGTGGGACCGATATCATTAGGGTTAGGGCGTAATGTAATCTCGGTTGGACCGATTACACAAACTCGGTTGGACCGACTTTGGTAATAAGCTAACCAGAGAGTTGGTCAAGCAAACTTGATGGGACCGATTTGCTCGTCTCGGTGGGACCGAAGCATTACGAAAAGGAAACAGAGTGTTTGCATTGCAGACTCGGTGGGACCGATCGCTCATCTTGGTTAGACCGAAACGTTACGAAGGGAAACAGAGAGTTTGCAACCCCATCTTGGTGAGACCAAGATCCCTATCGGTGAGACCGAAGTGACTAGGGTTTCTAGCAGTGGCTATGTCAGATGAACTCGGTGGCGCCGGATGGATCAAATTGGTGGGGCCGAGTATGACTTCTGGTTTGGGACATATGTGGATATGAGAAAGTGGTTGAGGGCTTTTGGAGCATATCACTAATCATTTTGAGCAAGCAAGCCATTAAACAACACCTCATCCCCTTTAATAGTATTGGCTTTCCTATAGATTCAATGTTATCTTCGATCACTGAAATAGAAAATGTAGAGTCTTGGACTTTAGAGCTTGAGCCAATCTTTTGTCCTTAGCATTTTGAGGGGTCCACATTCCTTATCCATGCCATGCCAATCATTGAACTTTCCTGAAATATTTCTCTTGAAGTGGCATTAGTTCAGTGAGCTATACATTGTTAATCATTACCAAAATCACCCAGGGATAGTTGCACTTTCAATCAGAAATGTTGATTCCAACTCCATTTTATGCTTTCTTTAAACCATAGATTTGTTTCTTTGAAGATTATACTCTTTTATCAACATTTTTCTATCATTATCCACACAGACTTCTAGCATTGCTTCTGGTGAAAATGATTCATATAATCGATTCGCACAATCTTGCAAAATTCTCTAGCAACTAAGCTTGCTACATGGATAGGAAAATTACTATCAGCGTCGGTTACAATGGTAGGAGATCTACATATCCGTATCGCCAAGCTTGCCTTTCACGCCAAGGAAAGTCCTATCCGGACACGGGACGAAGTCTTCAATCTTGTATCTTCATAGTCTTGGAGTCCGGCTGACGATGATAGTCCGGCTGTCCGGACACCCCCTAGTACAGGACTCCCACAGTAGCCCCTGAACCAGGCTTCAATGACGATGAGTCCGGCGCGCATATTGTTCGGCATTGCAAGGCGGGTTCCTCCTCCGAATAATTCATAGAAGATTGTGAACACCAGGATAGTGTCCTGCTCTGCAAAATAAATTCCACATTCCACCGTAGAGAGAATAATATGTGCACAAGTTCAATCTGGTGACGTATTTTGTGGCATGACGTCATGCCACTACCAAGCCTTTACTGGAATCTTTTTTATTATACCACCTCAACGCGTTTAGCGAAGCGGTTTCCTTGGCACGTCTTGTCGAAGCAGAGATTGTGTTCCCCTTATTCCGGGATTCCCATCAATACGGACGTGGGTAACCCAACGGTGCCCATCGCCACGCCTCCTCTATCGGAGGCGAGTCCCGAACGGTCACAGAGACGACTCTTGGTATTTTCCCTCTTTATAATGGGACCAAGGCTCGTTTCTTTTCTTCAATCTTTCACCGAATCCTCTCCTTGCCCCAAGTTCCAACACCCAGAGCCCCATATTCGAGCGCTTCGGACCTTCAACAATGTCCGGCTCCGACCTTCACGGCCGGTGGATGCCCTCCTCCATCACGGAGGAGGATGTGCTAAAGCTGTGAGAGGCCAAGTACCTGTCTTACGAGATTTCGCACAGGTTGCCGCCGAAGGGCAGGTCATCCCCACCCCCGAGCCCGGCGAGTATGTCGTTTTTGTATCCCACCTCCATCGAGGTTTAGGCTTCCCGATGGATCCTTTTGTGAGAGGGCTCATGTTCTACTATGGGTTGGAATTCCACGACTTGGCTCCGGAGTCCATCCTCCATATTTCTGCATTTATTTTCGTCTACGAAGCCTTCCTCCGTGTCACCCCTCACTTTGGCTTGTGGCTTAAGACCTTCGACGTGAAGCTAAAGATGATCGAGGGGCGTCAAGCAGAGTGCAGCGGGGCGGCCGTAAGCAGGAGGGCCGATGCTCCATGGCCCGAGGGCTCTTTCCAGGAGGAGCTCGGCTTGTGGCAGCAGGAGTGGTTCTATATAACCGCCCCCAGGGGCAGCAGGCAGAAGCCGCCACCCATCTTCCGCTCGGGTCCTCCACAACGGCTGATGTCATGGGTCAGCCAAGGGCTCAATTGGGGGCCGCCAAAGGATGTGCCCCTACTGCAGGGCCGGATTCGAGACCTCCAAGCGAGGGAGATCGATCTGGTTGTGGTGATGCAGGTCATGCTGATTAGGCGTCTTCTGCCCTACAAACGCCGCCCTCTCCGGCTGTGGGAGTTTAATCCGGAGGGACCACGTATTCTCCAACACTTCATGGGTATGACACCCGTGGAGATGTACAAATTATTCTTCGGATCACGAGAGGCGTGTCCGGAATTGACCGAGGACGCCGGCCTAAGCTGCAATCGCCCGGATACACAAGTAATTAGCTCCGAGTCCAGACATATCGTTTGTTTGCCTTTCTATGATTCGCCTTTTGATCAATTTCCTTCTAAACAGGAGTGGATAGCGCAAGCAAAGCTGATATGGTGTCCGGCCCCCCTCCCAGAGACCGCGCCGGATCCCGTGTTGGTCAGGATGCTGGAGGTTGCGCCTTCAGAAGAAGGCGAAGGGGAAAATAGAGGAGCTACCGCCTCGCCTAAGGAGGCTCTTGAAAGAGGGGGATCGAGAATCCCTCCCTCCAAGGGGAGAAGAGGACCGCCTCCAAAGACACGGAGGCCAAAGCCCCTACGCGGGGGAAGAAATCTTCACCAGAGGGTCCTGCGTCCGGGGAGGCCCCGATCGCACAATCTCCCCTAAAGAATCAGCCCTCCAGCGAGCCGTAAGTAGAAAAAAGGGAGTTTTGTAATAAGGGACGTCCCTATTTGTGCTTGTGAGGATAACTTAAGTTTTTACCTTGTAGTTCGGATCTCCGTCCTTCGCAGATGAGCTCGTCTTCGGGGAACCTTCGTCCGGAGATGGTGGAGAGCGAGACGCCTCTGTCCGCTACGCCGTCGGATAAGGCGGACGAGCCTTAAGTGTCGTCACGGAGGGTATCCCCGAGTCCGGCAGGGCCGAGTAGTCCGGCAACTGGTGTTCGTCCGGGGGAGCTGAAGGATCTGCTTGAGAGGGCGTCTATCTCAGAAGATCACCATGCATTGATGAGTATGGTGATTGGAAGGATTTCGTCCGCCGAAGGCGGATTGCGTAATGCCATCAGGAGTTTGCTGGCGGGGTTTGAGGTACGTAAAAATGACACACCTTTTGACAGTTTTACACATAAGGTGCGCCCTGTATAGATAGTAGCCCCTGAGACTCGGTAGGTTGTCGAAAGCAACAGCGTGCCCAGGATTAAAATCGCAGGTTTTAATTTTCGCCGTTCCTATGCAGGTGGCGGACCGTCTGGTTGCCAGCCGGACTGATGGAGTTGCTGAACTAAAGCGGCAACTCGACGTTGCGGATGCGGACATCGCACTAGTGAACAGGTGACTTGACAAGTCGCAAGGTAAGTGTTTATTTGCAGTCACCTAGTAAGGGAGCCGAAGCCCGCTTCTTACAACATGTTTGTGAAATGCAGATGGTGCCGCTGCTGTGGAGAGCCTTCGGGCCGAACTTGCCTAAGCCAAGGAGCGAGCCAGAAGGAGTGAGGCGGCTGCCTCGAGGGCGGCCGAGGAGTTAGAAGCCGAAAGGGCTGCACACTGCCGAAGCGGGGAAGAGATGGCCAAAATGGCCATGAAGTTAAGAGATGCTACCGACCGCAATGAGGTTCTTGAAAAGGAGCGCCTAGCAGAGCGGGAGGACCTGGGGAAGGCCACCACCGAAGCCAAGGATGCCCGTTCTGCAATGCGGGCTATAAAGGAGGAGCTGCGCCAGGCCGGAGACATTGTGGTGGCAAGCCTTTTCGCTGCGCCAAGGTTTCTGGATCAAAGTATGCTCAGCTTGGCCAGCTGTGGGGTCCGGAGGATCCTTATATGGACTTAGCGGCGAGTGCGGCGGATGCCGTTGTGCACTTCTGAAGTCAGAAGGATCACAAGACGGAAGAGCTGTTTTGGTCTCAATTCCATAGTCCGGAGCGTTCACTTCCGCTGACCGATCGGTTCGCCGAGTGGGCTGAGCTGAATAGGTTGTCCGGACTGGCCATGACGGATATCGTGACGCATGTCTGGCCGGATAGGCCCAAGCCGAAGAGTTATTTTGGCTTATTGCAGCAATTTCTTGGGGCGGTGCCGCATCTCAAGGCGATGAAGCGGTCGGCCTGCATACAGGGTGCACGGATGGCCCTTGCCCGTGTGAAGACACATTGGACAGAGATGGATGCCACCGCTGTTGCGACCTGTGGTTCGGACGACGAGCGGTTACCCGCCGAGCACTATTTTGGGGAAGTTCTGCGTGGTGCTCGTGTAATAGAGTCGCAGTGCTCAAAAAATGTCACGTTCAAATGAACGTTTTCGTTTGTAAAACGATTTTATGATGTAGACGCTTTTTGTACTTGTGCATTCAAGTATTGAAATATCTCCTGTGCGGCCGTATATGTATACATGTGTATAACCTCAAAGATGGCAGTCGTCGGCTTCAGCCCCCACGCACAAGGTGCGGGGGTGTTCGCAAAAATAGCGCATTTGCACACTTAATCCAACGTCTCGGTCCTGTGAAGGAGGTGGTAGCGTAGCAAACGAGGCAACCGGACTATAGTGCTTTATCACTTTCACTTAGCCATAGGAGTTCGAGGGTGGGGCTACGATATAGCCCCTAGGGGCACCGCGCTCTCCGGATTCGGGGCGCGTATGTGCCTGACCGGGAAACAGTCCTTCGTCAAAGCGGAGGAATTCTAAACATTCCGGTAGTCGATCGAGTGGTTGACCAGTCTCTTGTATCATAATGATCGGTTTTCGGCTTTCTCTCTTGAGGTGCTCGCCCAGCCGAACCGGGCACAATCGCATAGTTCTCCCGGTGCGCGTTAGCCGATGATCTGAGCGTAAGGCAGCAAAACACAGGAGCCGGGCAAACCCAACATTTGACCAAAGACATGATTCGGAGCTGATGCATATAAGGCCTAACTCGAGACGCCGAACACTCCCGAAGGTGTTCGGTCTTTATAATAACGGGCAAAACAATTCCCTAAGCCCCTAGTGTCCAGGTACGGGCAAGGTCTTCTGGCGCAGCCGATGCCAAAACGCCAGTCTCCTCTCTGGTTATAATGAGAAACCAGGGGATTATAGCAACAAGAGACAGTAAAAAAGGTTTACGCAGGGTCTTAATCTGAAAAGAATCCTTGCAACGGGTCCCTATTGCACGTCTGCGCCTGTGTTTCCGTTGTGCCGTATCCTGGATGGGTGTGCATGTTGTTCATCTGTAAAAAGAGAGGAACTTAGTTTGAAAGGAAATCATGCGAAAAGTGCATAAAAAATTGAAGTATTAATAAATGAATAAAGCTGAGCCTATATTAGCTCGTTATTGCTTATATGCACAGCCCCTTGTGAAGGGGTGTGTGGCTAGGGAGCCCCTAGCTTATTTATTCCGGACTCATCTAGCCATGTCCGGGGTCTTGAACAACCTTTTAATGAAATGATGCCGCGTGGACCGGGCATTTTAAGTGTAAGAGACGCGTAATGTGGTATTGCGTTAAAGCGGACAAAAGCTTCACGTCCCAATAGTGCTTGATAGCTACTTTTGAATGGGGCGACATGAAAGATTAGCTTTTCGCGTCGGAAGTTGTCAGGTGACCCGAACACAACTTCTAGTAATAAGGAGCCTGTGCACTTGGCGTAAGGGCCTGGCGTCACTCCTTTAAAGGAAGTGCGGCTATGTCGAATTTTAGTAAGGTCTATCCCCAACTTGCGGATTGTGTCCGGATATAGCAGGTTTAAATCGCTGCCGCCGTCCATCAGGACTTGTGTAAATTGTAGTCCGTCGATTATAGGATCCAATATCAGAGCAGTCCATCCTGCGTTTCAAATACCTCTGGAATAATCCAAGTGGTCGAAAGTGATTGGTTTTGACATCCAACCTCGAGGTTCCACTGGGGTGGACCGTGCGGAACTTATTTTAGCGGGTGCCACATTGTTTTTCCGTACTACCACATGAAGTGAGTTTACTGTTTTGACTTCTTGTGGGAAAGTCTTTTGTTTTCCGGTGCTCTGCTGGTGGGGTTCATCATCATCCTCGCTTGGCGCGTCGAGCCCCTTGTGTTCGGCGTTGAGTCGGCCGTACTGTTTGAAAACCCAGCAATCTCGGTGGGTGTGGTTTGCAGGCCTTTCGGAGGTACTGTGGATTTGACATATCCGATCCAAAATTTTGTTTAAGTTGGATAGCTCATCCCTGTTGTCCTTAAGAGGCAGTGTTTTATTGTTTGGCCGCGAGCTTTTGAATCCGACGTTGACCGCCGTGTTCTTTGGGCTTTTTTCTTTATTTCGGCGCTGATCCTTTCTACGCCGTGATTTTCTGTTTCCATCTCTTATCTCGGATGTACTCGGGTCGCTGGTGCTGCGTCTTGCTAGCCAGCTATCCTCTCCCGCGCAAAAGCGGGTCATGAGGCTGGTTAGCGCGGCCATTGTTCTCGGCTTCTCTTGGCCGAGGTGTCTGGCGAGCCATTCATCTCGGACATTATGTTTAAAAGCTGCTAAGGCTTGGCGTCCGGACGATCGACTATTTGGTTCTTTTGGTAAGGAACCTATTCGAATTTCTTGTGACTCTCCGGGTTGTTGAGTTATGTGACTTAAATCGTCTGCATCCGAAGGGCGGACATAAGTCCCTTGGAAATTTGCTCTAAACGCGTCCTCGAGCTCTTCCCAGCTTCCGATAGTGTTTTCTGGGAGGCTTTTGAGCCAATGCCGGGCTGGCCCTTTGAGTTTGAGGGGTAGATATTTTATGGCGTGGAGATCATCTCCTCTAGCCATGTGTATGTGGAGGATGTAATCCTCAATCCAGACTCCAGGGTCTGTTGTTCCGTCGTATGCCTCTATGTTTACGGGTTTGAACCCCGCTGGAAATTCATGATCCAGCACCTCATCGGTGAAACATAGTGGGTGTGCGGCGCCCCTGTATTTGGGTGTGCCGTTGTCTTCGAACACTTGGCGTGTTGTGTTGCTTCCTGGGGCCCTCTTTTTTGGCCCATAAATGGACCTGGCCGGGCCATCTATTTTCCGAGGATCATGAGTCGGCTTGTGTGCGGCGCCGCTTGTCGCTTTTGGCCTGTCATCTGGCCGTCTATCCGGCTAGGCGGCCTCTTTGTTTTTTGACTGTGGGGGCTCTATGGCTTCCTCGTCAAATTTTGGCAGCAGCTTGCGCTTCGGGTAGCTCTTTGTTTGGTGGCCATTGCCATATTTGTCTGCGGTCTTGAGTACTTTGCTCCACCTCATTCTGAGTATGTCTTCCGCTGTTTTGAGCTTCCTCTTTTCCTTCTTCAGGCTTCTTGTAGTGGCGAGAAGTCTTTTGTGAGTGTCCTTATGCTCCGGTGGTGTGTCCGGCGTGAGATCGTCTGGACTGTTGTTTTCGTCGGGCATAGATTGATTATCCGATTCATCCTGTTCGGATGGTTGCTTGATTCCATGTTCGTCGCCCACTGATTTGCCCTGCTCTATTGCTGGGTCCTTAGCAGTGCTGTTGTTGTCAACGCGGGACTTAGGGCGGCGCCTACGTCGCCGTTTTGGTTGTTTTTCGGTGGAATTATCCTTTGCGGCTTCTTGTTGTTCCTCGTTATCGCTTCCTTTTGGTGTGTCCACCATATATACACCATGGGTTGGGGTGGCCTTCTAGTGCCCTGTGAGCACTGGTTCTTGATCTTCTCCGGCATCGTCGTCCATACCGTCGATGTCTTCAGAGTCGTAGTCTAGCATGTCGGTTAGATCGTCGATAGTGGCTACAAAGTGGGTGGTGGGTGGGCTTTGAATTTCTTCGTCGTCCGCATCCCAACCGTCCTGACCGCAGTCCGGTCAGGGCTCTCCTGATAGCGAGAGATGCTTTAGCGAATTTAGGATGTCGCCAAAGGGTGAGTGCTGAAAGATGTCCGCGGCGGTGAACTCCATGATCGGCGCCCAATCGGATTCGATTGGCAGGGGCGCAGGAGGTTCGGAGTCCAGCAAGGAGTCCGGCGCCTCGGAGTCACGAGCTTTATAAGGGACAAGGTCGGTATTCGGCTCCATCGCCGTAGAAGTTGCAGCTACCGAGGCGATGTCCAGCCACCTATCCTCGATATGCGCGGTCTGCTCCGAACTATGGGTCAGAGCGGACTCGTGTGCGGCCTCCAGGGCACTATCTGGCGGCAGAGCTAAATCATGCCCATCGTGACAGCACGGCATGCTCGGTTGTGGCTCGAATCCATCGAAGATCAAGTCTCCGCGGATATCGGCCGTGAAGTTTAGGCTTCCAAACCTGATCTAATGACCAGGGGCGTAGCTTTCGATCTGCTCCAGATGGCCAAGCGAATTGGCCCGCAGTGCAAAGCCGCCGAACACGAAGATCTGTCCGGGGAGGAAAGTCTCACCCTGGACGGCGTTGTCGTTGATTGAAGAAGCCATCAAGCCTATCGGTGGCGATCTGGAGGAACTCTCAATGAAAGCACCAATGTCGGTGTCAAAACCGGCGGATCTCGGGTAGGGGTCCCGAGCTGTGCGTCTAGGCGGATGGTAACAGGAGACAAGGGACACGATGTTTTTACCCAGGTTCGGGCCCTCTCGATGGAGGTAAATCCGTACTCCTGCTTGATTGATATTGATGATATGGGTAGTACAAGAGTGGATCTACCACGAGATCAAGGAGGCTAAACCCTAGAAGCTAGCCTATGGTATGATTATTATAATGGTTGTGTTCGTCCTACGGACTAAAACCCTCCGGTTTATATAGACACCGGAGAGGGCTAGGGTTACACAGAGTCGGTTACAATGGTAGGGGATCTACATATCCGTATCGCCAAGCTTGCCTTCCACGCCAAGGAAAGTCCTATCCGGACACGGGACGGAGTCTTCAATCTTGTATCTTCGTAGTCTTGGAGTCCGGCGGACGATGATAGTCCGGCTGTCCGGACACCCCCTAGTCCAGGACTCCCTCAGAAGCGCTCTGAAGCACTTCCACCAAGTTATTCGATGCCTCTGGATGGATAGAGGTCATCGACATAGGCGGCTCGCCCCCCTGGGCAAGGGACTGCCTGCCTGAATCCGGAACCACTAGAGGTTCCGGTGTAGTATCCGGCTGGGGGCCAAGCTTACCGCGGCCCCCCTCATCAGAATCCACGGGTATCTCCCCCCCCCATGAGCCCGGCATCGGGGGTTTCACCTTGAGGCGCCTCCAGAACTATCTCTCTCAGGCCCGATATCCTCTGAGATAACACCTCGGTGTCATCCGTGGGCCGGGGAGTGAAGGCCGTCGGGATCGAATAGCTGTTCATCTCCGACGAGCTCAAAGACCCATCCAAGGAGGATAAGTCGATGTGGGCTTTGGACGGACTGCATAAATATATCGACATGATAAAGAAGCAATAAAGCTAAAACATGCCAGAAGTGTTATGGTGTTCGGATACTTACGACTTTGCCAGGGACTTATCCCTGGGTAGCCACTCCTCGTCGCTGTAGGCGGCTGTGGTGGAGTGGTCCGGAGGGAGGGACCTTCCCTTCTTGGACCCTTCGGCCTCCCCGGAAGGGGTGACCTTCCTTTTCTTCTCCCCCCGGTTTGGGGGAGAGGGTTTTCCTCTTCCTCCTCGTTGTCGTTGGAGGAGTGCGCCTCGGTGTCTTCGGACGATGAGTCCGACACCACCTTGCGCCGGAGACTTTTTCTGGTCCCCGTGGCCTTCTTCTTGGCCTTCTTCTCCGGCACCTCATAGGGCGCCGAAAACAACATCTCCGTTAGGAGATCAGTTGCTGGATCTTAAGGCAATGGAGCTGGACAGTCGATCCGCTCCGCTGTCGCCACATAGTCCTGTTAAATCTATATAATGGCTCAGATTCAACCCACGAATATACCGAGGAAAGGCACATCTTGTGAAATATGGAGTGCTTACCGAGTTGGCGTGGCGCTTTGCGCTGAGCCTGCGGTCCTCGGTGGTGGGAGTAGGTACTTCGGCGGCCTTGAACAACACCTTCCAGACGTCTTTGTGCGTCATGTCGAAGAGCTCTCTCAGCTTCTGGTGTTTCGCTGCATCGAACTCCCACAGGTTGAATGCCCGTCTTTGACATGGGAGGATCCGGCGAAAAAGCATTACCTGGACCACATTGACAAGCTTGATCTTCTTGCTTATCATATTTTTTACGCAGTTCTGGAGTTCGGTCAGCTCCGCGGGTGCACCCTAGGCTAATCCCTTCTTCTTTCCTGGAGGTAAGCCGCTTGGGAATGCCAGATCGGAATTCGGGGGCCACCGCCCGGTTGGCATCTTGCGGCTCGGTGATGTAGAACCACCCCAATTGCCACCCCTTTATGGTCTCCACATAGGAGCCCTTGGGCCAGGTGACACTGGGCATCTTGCCCACCATAGCGCCTCCGCACTCCGCTTGCTGGCCAACCACTATCTTCGGCTTCACGTTGAAGATCTTCAGCCATAGACCAAAGTGCGGCTTGATGCGGAGGAAGGCCTCACACACAACGATGAACGCCGAGATGTTGAGGATGAAATTAGGGGCCAGATCATGAAAATCTAACCCATAGTAAAACATGAGCCCGCGGACAAATGGGTGGAGGGGGAATCCCAGGCCGCGGACGAAGTGGGCGAGGAACACAACCCTCTCATGGGGTTGTGGAGTCAGAATGATCTGCCCTGCGTCTGGGAGCCGGTGCATGATGTCTGCGGCCAAGTATCCGGCCTCCCGGAGCTTCGTAATGTCCTCCTCCTTGACGGAGGAGGCCATCCACTTGCCTCCTGCTCCAGACATGTTTGGAATGGTTGTACGGAGAAGGTGAGAACTAGGGCGCTGGAGCTCGGGCGTGCGAGAATGGATCAATGGGGGAAGAAGAAGGCGTGGGTGAAAGAGGATAATCCCTATCTCTTTATAAAGGCGGTAGAAACTGTGCGCCTCCTCACTCGCCTGTTAAAATCGCTTATTCCCAAAGCACCATGATTGATGGCATGGTTGGGTTACCCATGCCCGTATTTATGAGAATCCCAAGATAAGGGGACACGATCTCTGCTTCGACAAGATGTGTCAAGGAAACCGCCTCGCATTATGTGCAATTGCTGGTTGTGAAAAATGGTTCGAATAAAGACCGGGCCATGGTGTGACGTCAGGCTATGAAAAGTTGTCAGCAGATTAGATCCGTGGAATATTATGCTCTCTACGGTGATATGTGGAATTTGTTTTGAAGAGTCGGACACGATTCTCGTGTTCAAAATCTTCTATGGAGTATTCGGAGAAGGAACCCGCCTTGCAATGCCGAAGACAATCTGCGCGTCGGACTCATCGTCATTGAAGCCTGGTTCAGGGGCTACTGAGGGAGTCCTGGATTAAGGGGTCCTCGAACAGCCGGACTATATGGTTTGGCCGGACTGTTGGACTATGAAGATACAAGATTAAAGACTTCGTCCCGTGTCCGGATGGGACTCTCCTTTGCGTGGAAGGCAAGCTTGGTAATTCGGATATGTAGATCTCCTTCTTTGTAACCGACTCTGTGTAACCCTAGCCCCCTCCGGTGTCTATATAAACCGGAGGGTTTAGTCCGTAGGACAACAACAATCATAATCATAGGCTAGCTTCTAGGGTTTAGCCTCTACGATCTCGTGGTAGATCAACTTTTGTAATACTCATATCATCAAGATCAATCAAGCAGGAAGTAGGATATTACCTCCATCGAGAGGGCCCGAACCTGGGTAAAACATTGTGTCCCCTGCCTCTTGTTACCATTAGCCTTAGACGCACAGTTCGGGACCCCCTACCCATGATCCGCCGGTTTTGACACCGACACATATACTTGAAGCTAGGTCCACGAATATGGAGGCGCAAGTGGCAAAGATAGCAGAAAGCCAGACCCTTATTTTGGCCAAGTTTGCAGGTAAACCGAAGCCTAATTGGTTGAAGAAGTTGGCCAATGTGCCAGAGTACAATTATACCGTTGCAGATTTTGTTAAGATTATATCCATGAAGTATCCTACCGGAGGTAACTACTGATGAGGCATATAATGTATTTGTTGAATAGGACATGAACCTGATGATGAAAGAAATTTTTATTCAGTAAGTTACCCGCTAAGCAAGAGGATGCTTTTGAACCTACTAGAGATTGAGATAGGATTTAATAAGTTCAGTGCTTTATGTGATCTACGGAAAGTGTCTCCACTATTTCCAAATCTGTTTATGATAGCCTCAATCCTGTTCCTTATGCTAATACTAAGACTATATTGAATATGGTTAAATCTACTTTTACTCAGGCAGTAGGCATTAAGCATGGAGTTATAGTTCAAATTAATGATTGTCCTATCATGATGGCTCTTGTTATAGTAGATATGCCTAAAGATCCAATTGCTCCTATAATTCTCGGTATATCTTTCGTAAGGACTATCAAAGTTGTGATAAATGTGTTTGAGGGGAATGTTCATTTTGATTTAGCAGCTAAAGATTCCTTTATAAGGCATTTCCCCAGGAAAAAGAAATTGAAGACCTACATAGGAGGTGTCACCATTTTGAATGCTAGAAGCATCACCTTGATCACCACTATGGTCGAGCTATTTGGCCAAAAACAAGCGCTCGTGGGAGGCAACCCACGCGAATTAGACAAGTAGGTTTTATTTTTGTTGTTAGTGAAAGAGTGATTGAAGTTCCATGTGAAGACGTGAGTTTGGAAGAGCTGTTCTAATGAAGGCCTAGCCTTGTGCAAGATGATTTATATGCTAGATTGATGTAACGCCCTCGATGCGGCTATATCTCCCACGTGTCGAAGCACGACTTAGAGGCATAACCGCATTGAAAGCAATGTCGCAAGTGAGGTAATCTTCGCACGATCCATGTAATACATAAGGGAAAGAGATACATAGTTGGCTTACAGTCGCCACTTCACACAATACATAATTAAACATCCATCATTCAGCTTACACTCAAGGTCCGACTACGGAACCAAAATAAAAGAAGAATACCCCAAATGCAACACAGATCCCGATCGCTAAGCTGGCTCCACTACTAATCGTCGGAAATGAAACATAGTATCGACCAAGGGCCTCATCAAATTCCCACTTCAGCTCAGTTGCGCCATCTGCGCTGGCATCACCGGTACCTGCATCTGTTTTGGTAGAATCTGTGAGCCACGGGGACTCAGCAATCTCACACCCGCGAGATCAAAACTATTTAAGCTTAAGGGAAGGCTGGTGTAATGAGGTGGAGCTGCAGCAAGCGACTAGCATATATGGTGGCTACATCGCAAAAGAGAGCGAGAAGAGAAGCAAAGCACGGTCGTGAAGCTAGTAGCGATCAAGAAGTGATCCTGAAACTACTTACGTCAAACATAACTCCAACACCGTGTTCACTTCCCGGACTCCGCCGAGAAGAGACCATCACGGTTACATACACGGTTGATGTATTTTAATTAAGGTCAACTTCGGGTATTCTACAACCGGACATTAACAAATTCCCATCTGCCTCATAACCGCGGGCACGGCTTTCGAAAGATAATACCCTGCAGGGGTGTCCCAACTTAGCCCATCACAAGCTCTCACGGTCAACGAAGGATTAAACCTTCACCTGAGACACTCCGATCAGACTCGGTATCCCGGTACATCAAGACATTTCGACAATGGTAAAACAAGACCAGCAAGACCTCCCGCTGTGCCGACAAATCCCGATAGGAGCTGCACATATCTCGTTCTCAGGGCACACCGGATAAGCTAAGCGTCATGTGTACCGGCGTAATCCAAGTTGCCAAGGAATGGTCCAAGAGCTGTGCTCTAGTTTCACCAACACTCGAGGAGCACCGCCCGGGGGTAAATAAAGATGACCCTCGGGCTCGCGAAAACCCAAGGGAAAAAGTCTTAGGTGGCAAATGGTAAAAGCAAGGTTGGGCCTTGCTGGAGGAGTTTTATTCAAAGCGAACTGTCAAGGGGGTCCCATAAATCACCCGACCGCGTAAGGAATGCAAAATCAAGGAACATAACACCGGTATGACAGAAACTAGGGCGGCAAGAGTGGAACAAGTCACCAGGCATAAGGCCGAGCCTTCCACCCTTTACCAAGTATATAGATGCATTAATTAAAACAATGGATATTGTGATATCCCAAAATATCCGTGTTCCAACAAGGAACAAACTTCATCTTCACCTGCAACTAGCAACGCTATAAGAGGGGCTGAGCAAAGCGGTAACATAGCCAAACAACGGTTTGCTAGGACATGGATGGTTAGAGGTTGACATGGCAATATGGGTGGCATGATATAGCAAGTGGTAGGTATCGCAGCATAGGCATAGCAAAAGAGTGAGCATCTAGCAAGCAAAGATAGAAGTGATATCGAAGGTATGGTCATCTTGCCTGCAAGGTTCTCAGAGTTGTCGAAGGCTTGATCCTCGTAGGCGTTCTCAACAGGTTCCTCGTTCACGTACTCGTCTCCCGGCTCTACCCAAAGCAAGAACACAAGCGACGGAACCCCAATCAAACAAGGATCGATGCACAAGCAATATGATGCAATACATGACATGCGATGCGAGATGTGATATGCAATGCATATGCGTGCTCCGGAAGGAAAATGATGAACCGGGCATATCATGGCATGGAACAAGTACTAGCATGAAGTAGGCATGAAAATGAAGCTATCCTTGTGCCAAACAACCTCATAACATGCTTGAAATAAAACACACAAGAATGACAAGACAACATCATGATGTAAAATGACATGTTCATGAACTTGCTCAAATGCAGAAACTAATGCCACAACTGGATTGGTGGGATTTTTCTACCCCAAAAACATATAAGTCTAGGTTGCTGTAGAAAAATAGTCACAAGTGCATTACGTTAAAACCTGCCTAAATTGGAATATGACAGAAAAGGCATTTCCATATTTGGAAACGTCCAGAAAAGGACTTGCCCGAAATGGAAATGTACTACATGCCAGAAATGGAATATTCACTGGGGAATAAAATAAAAAAAAAAGAAAACAGAGGCTAAGGGAGGATGACAGGTGGGGCCACATTGTCATACGCACAGTGCCAGAATGGGATTAAAAAGGGGGGGGGGTGTTAATATGCATCAGCGGGGGATCGAACCCGGGTATCCCCGGTGTGGCTCTGCTTCGGCAACCACTGGGCTAGGCAGGCGGATCTGTTAGGAATGGAGCTGCAGCACCTCTATCTGCTGCTACTGCTAAAATATCAAGAGAAGAAAAAGGGGCGCGCCTGGGATTCGAACCCAGGTCGCTGCAGTGGGCGCGTGGGGTGCAAACCAGCTCGGCTAGGCTAGGTTGTTGACAGAGAGGGGGTTCTGCTCCTTTTGCCAACTGCCACGGCGATGCTCAAAACAGAGGAACACCGCGGAGAACACCGGCGCGGCCAGAGGCGACGGAGGGATCACCGAAGCAGCTCCGGCGTACTAACGGAGCGGCGGAAGGGTGCTACAGGACCGCAAGGGGATCCCGCGCTCGCGCCTGGAACGCACGACGCCCAACGGCGACGGAAACGCTGCCGGCGACGAGGTCAAGAGCGGGCGGCGACGAACTAAAACACAACGAGGCGCTGGGTTTAAAGAGCGGCAGGGAGCACGGATCTACCCTACGTGATATGACGAAGCCTATGGACATGTGCAGAGAGGCTAAAGAGGTCGGAGCACTCGCCGGAGACGAGGTCCGACGGCGGCGAGATCGGGCGCCCGCGGCGGCCGCGGTTAGAGCATGCAAACGAGGGGGAAAAGGGGCCAGGAAGCTGGGTGTGCTCACCACAAGCACGGAGGTGCGCTTGGCTTGGCGGGAGGTGGACGAAGACGGCGAGGGTGGTGGTCGAACACGTCGGGGGCCGGGTTCGAAGACGAGGAAGAAGCGATCGTTGCAGGGGCTCCGGCTCCACGTAGTCGACGACGGGGACGTAGTGGACGACGGGGAAGAAGACGGACACGCCAGACGGGGTAGATGCCGAAGGAGAGCACGCCGGCGACGAGGACGCGCTCTCTGATGCGTTCGGGACGGGGCGGAAGCGGCAGATCTGGTGGTCTACTCACCTGGCGGCGGCGATGGGAGGAAGAGGGAAACCCTAGGGGGCGTGTGGACACGGAGAGGGGATAAAAGGAAGGCTAGGGCGAGCGGTGCGAGCTCACGCGCGCTCGTACTCGCGGTCCCCATGGCGGCGGCGAGAGGAGAGGGAAAAGGTGGGTGCGGGAACAGGGGAGGCGCTGACGAGCGGGACCGACCTGTCCACGTGGGCGTACGGGCTGCTGGGTAACGGGGCGGCTGGGTGAGAAACGATGAGGCGCGGACGAGCGGGCTGACTGGCGCGCTAGCTGGGCTGGCTGGCGGCGGTGCTAGCTGGGCCAGCCTGGGAGGCCGAGGCCCGGGGGGGTTGCTGCGCTGGCTGCTGCTGGAGCTGCATTTCCATTTTTTAAAACAGAAATTAAAACAGAAAAGCTCAGGGAAAAAGAAGAGGAGTTAGAGGATAAAGAAAATATTCTCCAACTCCTGGAATTATCCACTATTTTAATAAATTGCATTGGGCATTTTTAGAGGTAGAAAAATAAGACAAGTTTGAAATATTTTCAAACTTGTGTCATTTTTGAACCTGACCAAAACAACTTCAAATAAGGAAATCTTTGGCAGAGAGGTTTAGGGCAAGGAGCAAGATTAACAGGGAGAAGATGAACATTATTTGAGGAAGAAAAATAGCACTTGAATAAGAGAGGGAAAAGGAGGAGAAGTGAGGGTGCCATGGATGGAAGGGGGGAACAAGGTTATGCCCATGATGCTCATGGCAACAACATGAATGACAAAATGCAACATGAGATGAAGATGCACTACATAATGAGGATGAATGCAAAAAGACAAGAGGCACAAATGCAATATGGTAAGATGAGCATGACAAAGAAAAGAATAAAACCACATAACCAAACAAGATGAGGCCAAACATGATAAAACCCACAAGAATTTGGATGAAGGTCAAGTTGATACATTGCCAAAATGGGACATGATACATCTGGGGTGTTACAATTGATGTTTGAATGCTTGGAAATATGTCTATGTATTGCTATAGAACTAACACTGTAGGAAAATGAAGAAAAATACAAGTTTCGAAAGAAACAGACCAAAAGATGACCCTTCTTGCGACCACATCGGTCGTACAGGCTGTTGTTTGACACGAGTGAGGTTCCATCGCGAAACAACCAGAGGCAACAGAGTGAAGGATGGCGTATCAAATGGGTGCACACACTCGTTTTTGCGGTCGTTTTGATTCTCTGCAGAAACCATCAATGAGTCGAAAGCATTCGACGACGTTCAAAATGGGCGCATGCACCCATTCGAGCGGTCATTTGACATCTTCGACCAGGAGCACAAGAAGAATAGAATGAATGATGACATTCAAAAGGGATGCCGACGCCCATTTCAGCGACCGTTTCATCTGCACGGAGGCAAAGGTATGTTAAACCGTGTTGAAGATGGCATTCCACGTGGGCGCCTGCGCCCGTATGTGCGATTGTTTTGCATGCTGGCAGCTCCAATAAGCCCGAGGAAGGAGGTATTTCACCCACATCTGTCTCCCCCAAACCTCCCCAAACCCTAGCAAAACTTCGCCCGTTCTCTCTACTCATTCGTTTTCAGCTCGAATGCTTCCGTGTGATCAATCTACGGTACGTTTCACCTTTGGTCTGCAACATATTTTTCGTGAACCCATGTTTTACATGCCTGGCATTGTCAGGCTAGGAGATGCATAATTTTGATTCAAACTTGAGTTTGGCATAGATTTGTTGATGTTTTTAGAGGAGTATGATGTTATGAGTACCGTAGGGTCATTATTGTTTCATTATGTTGGACTAAAAAACTGTGTCGTAGATGTTTACACGGAGGTCTTCCCACATACGCGGTGATTCGAGTTTATCCACCGCGCAACCGCAACAAGTTTTCACTCAGGGGATCGTCTTCACCAATCGTGGAGCAAGGAAGAAGTTCTAGAACCTCACTACAAGGAAGATGAAAGGAACCAAATGGGCTATGTGAATACTCTCGCCAAGCTAGGTATCACTTCTGATTTTAATTTGCTTTGTCATAATTCCGAGTTGTACCATTTTGTTTATCAGGGACGTAAGACTTATGAACGATTGATGCTTGAGTTTCTTAGTACTCTCTTGCACCATGTTGGGTTAGTGCCAAATGCATATAAGGAGGAGAGGATCACTTTCCATCTCCTTGACCAAGACTTTCACATCACTTTTGTTGAGTGGTGTAACTACTTTGGCTTCCCCAACAATGATGCAGATATTAGATATGTTTATGATTTCTGACCCGCACCCAAGGCAATCCTTTTATCGGATGAGTCACCATGGCTCTAAGCAAAGAGCCAGTTGCATTGAAAGTCCTGATATACGTTATTTCTACTATGCTATCACTAACTCATTGCAGACACGAGGAGAAGTTTCTAAGATGAATGATGAGAACATGCAAGTTCTCGGGAAAGCAGCAAACCTGGACATCAGTTATTCGTCCAACCTAGGGGAAATACTTTTGCTACACCTCGCACATCAAGCAAATCATGCACAAGGAGATATCGTGTGTGGAGGAGTGATCACCATGTTGGCCAACTCCCTTGGCCTTGACTACAATCATCTCTGCCCCATTTGTCGGTAACACCCTTGTTAACATTCGTGTTCTTACTAGCGCTAGTATGGTAGTAGTTTGTAATGGACGTCATTGTATCAAAATTCCTGGAGTGGCGTACTTGTTACCCACACCTATGCATAACCGTTTCTCCATCGAGAATGGACAATTGCATTATGTTGCATAGGAAGGAGATGCAACTTTTAACCAAGAAGGGCCAGGACCTGAACAAGAAGATGAAGAAGAACTCGCCACCAACAAATAGGAGGAGAAGCCCCAACAAGACTATACCACCTATGCAGACATCATAAGCCTCCAGGGATCTATTGATGATATGAGCAACCTTGCATCGTCCCTGAGAAGCATGTCCGCTTACATGAACATGAACTTCTCCAACTGGATCCAAAGGTGGGCTCCTGACCAACTTCCACAATGTTCTCGCTGGTTCGGTCTTGCAAGAGCCTAAGCTTGGGGGAGGTTATCACCACTTCTACATCAAGATGTGGCAGTATTTGAATAAATTGTAATGAGGTTGTACTTAAGCTCGAGGAGCTTCAAAACACTCGTGTTGGTTTGTTCCAACACTTTGCTTTTTATTTTATTTTTTTGCCTTTGCGATTTTTTGGTTGCAAGTTAGTTTTCAAAAACCCGAAAACCAAAAAAAAAATAGAATAAGCTTTGCTTTGCTCTTGCTCTTATTTAGCCCCTTGGAGTTCATTTGCATTTTGTTTTCAGAGGAGTTGAGCTATGCTAGGACAACGAGGAATGCAAGAGTAAGGAAGAGAAGTGTGTAAATTTGCAATCGTGAAGGTATGTCCTATGACCCCTGTCTTTTGCACTTGGATACTTAGAGTAGATGTAGAAGCAATGTGATATGTGTAGATGGGAGTGAGTCTTGATAGTTGATACAAAGGTTTTGCTTTAGTAGCTGAAATAATTTTGTAGCCTTTGTTTTCTTTAGTTTAGACAACTAAGACTTGCCGTGGGACAATTTTTGAAATGAAATGAAATGATCCAATTATAAACTCGCACAAGAGAAAGTCTTTCAAGACTTTGGAGTTGATAAATTATAGTGGAAGTGACGTTTAACATGCTCAACCCCATGTTTTTTATTTCAAAGGACTTGATACCACTTGTGGATTAAATTGTCTAGAGGAACTTAGTTGAAAGGTGGGTGAGATTATGCCAAAAATCTGTGTTGTATATCTCAACATGGTGTTACAGCCTCCGGCTGGTGCCATGGCCTTTGCTACTATATGCACGTTTACGTGTGTAAATGTGGCTTCATCACCCTTCTTGATGTTATGCTGGGGACTCCGCTCGCCAATGAACGATCCACGAAGAGCGACAACTCAGATTTTGGCAATGAGTTTGTTACCGTACGTAGTGGCAACACTGCAAACGAATATATTCGGCTCTCTCTTTAGTGGGTGTCTATGTGGTAAGTAAAGGGGACTGATCAAAAGAGCTCTAAAGAGACATTATTGCAAAAGGTCCATTGTTCCCAAACATTGAGCCACAACGAAAACCTATGCATGACCACTTATTTGGCATAATATCCTTCATGAGATAATCAAAGTTCTAGCAAACAATTCTGGAAACAAAGTATTTAAGAGCCTAAAGGAGTAGAAAATTGTGGGTGTGCTCTGGAGCACTTGAGCATCATGTTTTACTAAATGCTTTCTACTCCCTAAATTATGTTTTCATGGCTCTGTCTTAAGAAACTCTTCCGTGCATTCCTGGCAAGCAAGTGTTGTCTAGATTAAATGAATTGAAGTGTTGCAAAGTTGTTTTATCTAGTAGATCAGAAACTTTGTGTTTAGTATCTTTGCTTCACTAACACTTGCAATATAACCATGCCACCACTATATCTATAATAAGTTTTTAGGTCAAGAAGCGGAGGGCTATCTAGGCACACCGATTGTAAGTAATACCAAAACTTTCTCGTTATTTCGGTTTAAACAACTGATTTCATTATGCTTTGGATTTCTCTTTATGTTGCTCGAGGATGATCAATTTCTCGAACCAAAGACTGAAAGAACGACCTCTCTATAGTTTTCAAGCGTACGATCTTAATGATGCGCCAGTGCTTCACCGTTCAGAACTAATCACAACCAGATAATTAGGGGAGAATATTAGAAGCACTCAGGGCTTACAATTATGAGGATCAGAGGAACTAGAACTAGATCTAATTATCTCAATTAGACCTAGTAGTATTGCGCTACTTCTTGATCTTGCGTTGGTTTTTCCCTTGAAGAGGAATTGGTGATGTAGCAAAGTAGAGATAAGTATTTCCCTCAGTTAAAAACCAAGGTATCAATCCAGTAGGAGGAACACACAAGTCCCCAATGATCACACCTACACAAACAAACAAATACTTGCACCCAACACGAAAAAGGGGTTGCCAATCCCTTCACAGTTACTTGCAAGGATGAGATATGATAGAGATAGGTATAAAATATAAATAAAAGTGCAAAATAAGATAAAGATAAATAAATTGCAGAAAGGTATTTTTGGGTTTTTGATTTTATAGATCAAAAATAATATGATAAAAGATAGACCCCGGGGCCATAGTTTTCACTAGAGGCTTCTCTCTTGAAAGAAAACATAAAGTGGGTAAACAAATTACTATTGAGCAATTGATAGAAAATCGAATAATTATGTAGATATCCAAGGAAATGATCAGTATATTTGCATCACGTCAAAGACAAGTAGACCGACTCTTGCATGCATCTACTACTATTACTCCACACATCGACCACTATCCAGCTTGCATCAAGTGTATTAAGTTAAAAAGAATGGAGTAACGCCTTAAGCAATAAAACCCATATGTTGTGTCCCATTCTTTTTAACTTAATGGCAACAATACAATATGTGTCATGTCCCCTTCTATCACTGGGATTGAGCACCGCAAGATTAAACCCATCACAAAGCACCTCTACGTTGCAAGAAAAATTCAATCTAGTTGGCCTAACCAAATTAATAGACCGGAGAGAAATACTAAGCTATATAGATCATGCATAAAAGAGTTCAGAGAATACTCAAATAATATTCATAGATAATCTGAATATAAACCTACAATTCATCGGATCTCGACAAACACACCGCAAAAGAAGATTACATCGAATGGAACACCAAGAACATCGAGGAGAACATTGTATTGAAGATCAAAGAGAGAGAAGAAGCCATCTAGCTAATAATTATGGACCCATAGGTCTGTGGTAAACTACTCACGCATCATCGGAGGGACAGCAAGGTTGATGTAGATGCCCTCCATGATCAAACCCCCCTCCGGCAGAGTGCCGGAAAAGGCCCCAAGATGGGATCTCGCAAGATCAGAAGTTTATGGTGGCGGAAAAGTATTTTTGGTGTGCCCTCTGGTCTACGAGGAATATTTGGGTATTTATAGAAGAAGAATTAGGGTTAGAAGTGCTATGGTGGGCCCACAAGCTTGGGGGCGCCCCCCTGGGCCATGCCCTGTGAGCTTGTGGCCCATCCGTGGCCCTTCTGGCCTCCTTCCGAAGCTTCCAGGGTGTCTGGTGATCCAAGAAAAATCCTCAAAAAGTTTCGTTCCATTTGGACTCCGTTTGATATTGATTTTCTATAAAGGAAAAAACAAGGAAAAAACATCAACTGGCACTAGGCACTAAGTTGATAGGTTAGTCCCAAAAAATGATATAAAACAACATAATAGTGCATATAAAACATCCAAGATGGATAATGTAATAGCATGGAACAATAAAAAATTATAGATATGTTGGAGACTGCTACTTCTTGAGCTTGCATTGGTTTTTCCCTTGAAGAGGAAAGGGTGATGCAACAAAGTAGAGATAAGTATTTCCCTCAGTTAGAGAACCAAGGTATCAATCCAGTACGAGACAACGTACAAATCACCGATACCTGCACAAACAATCAAACAACTTGCACCCAACGCGACAAAGGGGTTGTCAATCCCTTCACGGTCACTTGCAAAAGTGAGATCTGATATAGATAAACAAAAGATAAAATATTTTTGGGTTTTTTGGTTTATAGATCTAAAAGTAGAAGATTGCAAAATAGTAGATGGGAAACTAATATGATGGAAAATAGTAGATCGGAAACTTATATGGTGGAAAATAGTAGATCGGAAACTTATATGATGGAAAATAGACCCGGGGGCCATAGGTTTCACTAGTGGCTTCTCTCAAGATAACAAATAATATGGTGGGTGAACAAATTACTGTTGAGCAATTGATAGAAAAGTTCAAAGTTATGACGATATCTAAGGCAATGATTATGAAATATAGGCATCACGTCCGTGTCAAGTAGACCGAATCCAGCCTGCATCTACTACTATTACTCCACACATCGACTGACTCCTACCTGCATCTAGAGTATTAAGTTCATGAAGAACAGAGTAATGCATTAAGTAAGATGACATGATGTAGAGGAATAAAATCAAGCAATATGATGTATATCCCATCTTTTTATCCTCGATGGCAACAATACAACACATGACTTGCTGCCCCTACTGTCACTGGGAAAGGACACCGCATGATTGAACCCAAAGCTAAGCACTTCTCCCATTGCAAGAAAAACCAATCGAGTTGGCCAAACTAAACTGATAGTTCGAACAGAATTACAAAGATATCAAATCATGCATATAAGAATTCGGAGAAGATTCAAATAATATTCATAGATAAGATAATCATAAATCCACAATTCATCGGATCTCGACAAACACACCGCAAAAGAAGATTACATCGGATAGATCTCCAAGAACATCGAGGAGAACACAGTATTATGAATCAAAGAGAGAGAATAAGCCATCTAGATACTAGCTATGGACTGGTAGGTCTGAGGTAAACTACTCACGCTTCATCGGAAGGGCAATAGGGTTGATGTAGAAGCCCTTCGTGATCGAATCCCCCTTCGTCAGGATGCCGGAAAAGGCCCATAGATGGGATCTCACAGGAAAATAAGGTTGCGGCGGTGGAAAAGTGTTTTTGTGGATGCCTCTGGTGGATTTGGGATATATGTGAATATATAGGACGAAGAATTATGTCAGGGGAGTCACGAGGGGCCCATAAGGCAGGTGACGCGCCCTCCCCCCTTGTGGCCACCTCTTGGCTCTTCCAACTTGATCTCCAAGTCTCCTGGGTGTCTTCTGGTCCAAGAAAAATCATTGCGAAGGTTTTATTCCGTTTGGACTCTGTTTGGTATTCCTTCTCTGCGAAGCTCAAAAACAAGGAAAAACAAAAACTGGCACTGGGCTCTAGGTTAATAGGTTAGTCCAAAAAATAATATAAAATAGCATACTAATGCATATAAAACATCCAAAACAGATAATATAATAGCATGGAACAATCAAAAATTATAGATATGTTGGAGACGTATGAAGCATCCCCAAGGTCAATTCCTGTTCGTTCTCGAGTAGGTAAATGATAAAAGCAGAATTTTTTGTGTGGAATGCTACCTAGCTAGTTTATCATGTAATCTTTATTTATGTGGAATGAATATTCATATCCATAAGATTCAAAATAGAAGTTTAATATTGGCATAAAAACAATAATACTTGAAGCATACTAAAAAGTAATCATCCATTTTCAAAACATTATGGCTAAAGAAAGTTATCCCTACAAAATCATATAGTCTTGTCATGTTCCATCTTCTTAACACAAAGTATTTATCATGCACAACCCCGATGACAAGCCAAGCAATTGTTCATACTTTTTAACGGGCTTCAGCATTTTAACTCTAACGCAATACATGAGTGTGAGCCATGAATATAGCACTATGGGTGGAATAGAAGGTGGTAGTAGACAAAAAGTAAGAAAGAAATTCTCACATCAACAAGGCAAATTATTATGCTATGGAGATTCCCATCAATTGATATCAATGTGAGTGACTAGGGATTTCCATGCAATAGATGCACTAGAGCTATAATTGTATGAAAGCTCAAAAGAAAACTAAGTGGGTGTGCATTGATGTCTGCTAGAACTACGTCGGTATTTACCCAAAGAGGAAGGGATGATGCAGCACAGCGACGGTAGGTATTTCCCTGAGTGAAGAGACCAAGGTTATCGAACCAGTAGGAGAACCAAGCAACACAACGTAAACAGCTCCTGCACACAAATAACAAATACTCGCAACCCGACGTGTTAAAGGGGTTGTCAATCCCTTTCGGGTAAAGGCGCCAGAAATTTGTGAGTGGACGGGAGAAAGTTGTAATAGATTGGATAAATAGATCACAAATAAAATAAAGTGGAGCAAAGTATTTTTGTATTTTTGGTTTAATAGATCTTAAAATAAAAGCAAATAAAAATAGATCACAAAGGCAAATGTATTAAAGAAGAGACCCGGGGGCCGTAGGTTTAACTAGTGGCTTCTCTCAAGAAAAATAACAAACGGTGGGAAAACAATTACTGTTGAGCAATTGATAGAACTTCAAATAGTCATGACGATATCCAGGCACTGATCATTATATAGGCATCATGTCCAAGATTAGTAGACCGACTCCTGCCTGCATCTACTACTATTACTCCACACATCGGCCGCTATCCAGCATGCATCTAGTGTATTAAGTTCATGGAAAAATAGAGTAATGCAATAAGAACGATGACATGATGTAGACATGATCTACTTATGTAGAAATAGACCCCATCTTGTTATCCTTAATAGCAACGATACATACGTGTCGGTTCCCCTTTGTCACTGGGATCAAGCACACTGTAAAATCGAGCCCATCACAAAGCACCTCTTCCCATTGCAAGATAAATAGATCAAGTTCGCTAAACCCAAATACCGGAGAATAAATGCGAGGCTATAAGAAATCATGCATATAAGAGATCAAAGAAGACTCAAATAACTTTCATGGATAAAAACATAGATCTGATCATAAACTCAAAGTTCTTCAGATCCCAACAAACACACTGCAAAAAGACTTACATCATATGGATCTCCAAGAGACCATTGTATTGTGAATCGAGAGAGAGAGAGAGAGAGAGAGAGAGAGAGGAAGCAATCTAGCTACTAACTACAGACCCATAGGTCTACAATGAATTACTCAGGTATCATCAGAGAGGCACCAATGAGGATGATGAACCCTTCGGTGATGGTGTCTAGATTGGATCTAGTGGTTCTAGAACTTGCGGCGGTTGGAATTGATTTTCGTCGACTCCCGTACGGTTTCTGGAATATTGGGGTATTTATAGAGCAAAGAGGTGGTGCGGGAGGCCACCGAGGTGGACACAACCCACCTGGGCACGCCTGGGCCCCCAAGCGCACCCTGGTGGGTAGTGCTCCCCTCGGAGCACCGCTCTAGTACTTCTTTGTTCCAACAAGTGTCTTCCGGTCCAGAAAAAATCCACAAAAAGTGTCGCCGCGTTTGGACTCCGTTTGGTATTGATTACCTGCAATGTAAAAAACAAGCAGCAAATAGCAACTGGTACTGGGCACTATGTCAATAGGTTAGTACCAAAGAATGATATAAATGATTATAAAATGATTGTAAAACATCCAAGAATGATAATATAACAACAAGGAACAATAAAAAATTATAGATACGTCGGAGATGTATCATGCATCCAACTTGCTTGCTAATGAAGACCTCGGGCATTTGAGGAAGCCCATCACTGGAATATACAAGCCAAGTTCTATAATGAAAAATTCCCACTTGTAATATATAAAAGTGACAAAATAGGAAACTCTCGACATGAAGAACATGGTGCTACTTGGAAGCACAAGTGTGGAAAAGATAGTAACATTGTCCTTCTGAGGTCACAGAGATTGAGGTCACAGAGACTGGATGTTTTAACCAAGCCTTTTGAGGTCACAGAGATTGAGCAGGTTGTCAAGGAGCTGCCAATTGACAAGGCCCCTGGGCCTGATGGTTTTAATGGGCTTTTCATGAAAAAATGTTGGCCAATCATTTCTGGTGACTTTATATCTTTAGTTAATGAGTTCCATGCAGGAACTGTTAGACTAGAGAATCTCAGTGAGGCATATATTACTCTGATCCCCAAAAAGCTCTCACCTGAAAATACCAGTGATTTTAGGCCAATAACATTGACAAGTGTGGGCTTGAAGTTCCTTACTAAGCTTGCTGCAAATAGATTTCAAGAGGAAATCACTAAATGTGTCCACAAAAATCAGTATGGGTTTATCAAATCTAGATCCATTCAGGATTGTATTGCATGGACATTTGAGTACATCCATCAGTGCAATCAATCAAAAAAGCCAATCATGCTGCTCAAGTTGGACTTTGAGAAAGCTTTTGATTCCATACAGCATGAGGCTATTATGAAAATAATGCTGATAAAGGGCTTTGATAATAGATGGATTTCTTGGATTCAGCAATTGTTGTCCTCTGCAACCTCATCAATCTTGCTAAATGGGGTTCCAGGTAGCCATTTCAAATGTAAATGTGGTGTAAAGCAAGGTGATCCTATCTCTCCTTTGCTGTTTGTGCTTGCTGCTGACCTCCTGCAGACTATGATTAATGATCAGCTGAGTAAAGGATCTCTCTCCTTACCACTAGTAACTCATGATCCTGACTATCCAGTGGTTCAATATGCTGATGACACATTGTTGTTTGTGGCTGCTGAGTTTGCCCAGTTAAATGTGCTAAAAGATGTTCTTGACTCCTTCTCCCTGGCAACTGGTTTGCAGATTAACTACCACAAATCTTCAATGTACCCAATTAATGTGGATACCAGACGCCAATGCTCTTCTTTGCAGTTTGGATGCCAACTGGGGTGATGCCTTTCACATACCTAGGGTTGCCAGTTGGAACCACTAGGCCCAAAATTGTGGACCTGATGCCACTTGTGGACTGTATGGAGAGAAGGTTGACTGCTAGCTCCTGGTTTCTTCCACAAGGTAGCAGACTTCAGTTGGTAAATTCTGTCATTTCCTCATTGCCAATATTCTTCCTTTGTAGCTTATCTATTCCACAAGGGATTTTGAAACAACTGGAAAGAATACAAAGACAATGTCTTTGGAGAAAATATGGTCGGAAAAGGAAACTCTCGGCTGCTTGGCCTTTGGTGTGTAGACCTAAATTAAAGGGTGGTCTTGGCATTCTAAACCTGGGATTGCAGAATGAAGCTTTGTTAATGAAATTCCTAAACAAATTTTATAACAAAGATAATGTCCCATGGGTTCATTTGATCTGGGACAGTTACTATTATCAGAGAGTTCCACATGACACTACTATGTGTGGGTCTTTTTGGTTGAGGGACATATGTAAGCTAATGGACAAATTCAGAGCTGTGTCTTCAGTATGGGTTCGAAAGGGTGACTCCCTACTATTCTGGTCAGACTCCTGGGAAGTGGATAATTCTTGCACCCCACTTCAGGATAGATTCCCCAGGCTATATTCTTTTTGCATACAAAAGATTCCTCTGTTCTGGAAGTAATGGAAATAAGTGAGTTACATACCATGTTCTCTCTGCCATTATCTGAAATGGCTTATAAGGAGCTAAACACACTGTCTGGAATTTTATCTCATGTCTCCTTGGATGCTAATGCTAAGGATTGCTGGTTTTGGAAACATGGAAAGAAATCTGGATACACAGCTAAGAAATATTATGATCTGGTTCATGAGCCTATTCCAACTAACCCATTGCTAGGTTGGATATGGAAGTCATGCTGCACTATGACCATCAAAATGTTTGCTTGGCTTGTCATTATGGACAGAGTAAACACCAAGGATATGATTCAGCGCAGGAAGTGGAAGATCAATGATGGACCTGAGTGTGTGCTTTGCCTTACAGGAACTCTTGAAGACAGGAATCATCTGTTCTTCCAATGTAACTTCAGCATGAGAGTCTGGAACTATCTGCAGATTTCATGGCCCAACAACCAGGATATGGTTCAGATTGCAGGCCAGGCTAGGAAGGAGTTCAATGAACCATTCTTTTCTGAAGTGGTATTTCTTACTTGGTGGCACATCTGGAAAGTCAGAAATGATAAAGCTTTCAGGTTCATCAGGCCAACCTTCAGACAGTGGAGAAATGGTTTTGTCCATGACATTTCCCTGTTGGCTCATAGAATTAAGTCAAAACACAGGGAGGCACTGCTTAAATGGATTGATTTTCTTCCTCCTTGAGAGGTTACATGTATAGCTTCTTTTTCTGTCTCTCCTAGGTTAGATTGTACATAGTTTTTCTTTTATCTTCTTCTTCTGTTTTGTTCCATTTCTTATGGAACCTTTCTAGGTTTTGTACTTGCTGCTCTCAGTTTTAATAAAATGCTGTGGGGTGTAAGCCCTGCAGTCCTCCTTTCAAAAAAAAACATTGTCCTTCTCTCTTTTTCTCTCATTGTTTTCTTTTCTTCTTCTTTTTTCTTTCCCTTTTTTCGTTGGACACTTTGGCCTCTTTTTCCTTGGGCTCTTTTGGCATCCTTTTTTTATATTACTCACGTGGGACAATGCTCAAATAAGGCATATGATCATCACACTTCTTTTTACTTACAACTCAATATTAGAAAAAAATATGACTCTATATGAATGCCTTGTGCAATGATCTAGCGTGACATGTATAAAAAATATGAACAGTGGTGGAGCCATAAATACTATGCCAACGATATGAGCATGCAAAGCAATATAACAATGACGATATGTGTCATAATAGAACGGAACGGTGGAAGTTGCAGGGCAATATATCTTGGAATGGCTATGGAAATGCCATAATAGGTAGGTATGGTGGCTATTGTGAGGAAAGGTATAAGGAGGGTTTAATTTACCGGCGAAAGTTGCGCCATACTAGAGGGGCTAGCAAAAGTGGAAGGGTGAGAGTGCGTATAATCCATGGATTCAACACTAGTCATAAAGAACTCACATACTTATTGCAAAATTATATTAGCCTTCGAAGCGAAGTACTACTCGCATGCTCCTAGGGGGATACATTGGTAGGAAAAGACCATCGCTCGCCCCCGACCGCCACTCATAAGGAAGACAATCGAAGACAATCAATAACAAATCATGCTCCAATTTCATCGCATAACGAGAGACCATACATGCATGCTTTAAGAATCACAAACCTTAACACAAGTATTCTTACTTAACCACAATTACTAACTAGCATGACTCTAATATCACCATATTTATATCTCAAAACAATTGCAAGGAATCAAACTTCTCATATATTCAATGATCTTCATGGACGTTTTTATTATATCCTTCTTGAATATCCATCATATTAGGACTAAACTCATAACTCAATCTAATTGCCATACTATTTATAAGACTCTCAAAATAATATAAGTGAAGCATGATAGTTCATAAATTTCTTTAAAATATAACCATCGTCGTGCTCTAAAAGGTATAAGTGAAGTACTAGAGAAACTGTCTAGCTCAAAAGATATAAGTGAAGCTCAAAGAGTATTATAATAAATTCACAATTAATGTGTGTCCCTCTCAAAAAGGTGTGTCCATCAAGGATGATTGTGGCAAACTAAAAAGAAAATATAGCAAAGACTCATATAATACAAGACGCTCCGAGCAAAAAACATACATCATGTGGTGAATAAAAATATAGCCTCAAGTAATTACCGATGGATTATAGATAAAAGAGAGGATGCCATCCGGGGCATCCCAAAGTTTAGACGCTTGGTTCTCCTTGAATATTACCTTGGGGTGACTTGGGCATCCCACAGCTTAGGCTCTTGCCACTCCTTATTCCTTAATCCATCAAAACTTTACCCAAAACTTAAAAACTTCACGACACAAAACTCAACAGAAAATTCGTGAGATGCATTAGTATAATAAAAGCAAATCACCTCTTAGGTACTGCTGTAAACTAATTCCAATTCATATTAGTATTACATCTACTGTATTCCAACTTCACCATGGTTCATACCCCCCGATAGTACCCATAGATTCATCAAAACAATCAAACAACACATTGAAAACAGAATCTATGAAAAACAGAACAGTTTGTAATAACCTGAATATTGCTCATACTTTTGTAACTAAAATTCTAAAAAATTAGGATGACCTAGGAAATTTTTATATCAATCCCTTGTAAAAAATTCAGAGCCAGAACACATTTCTGTTAAATACAAAATTCAAGAACTGGGCGCAAAAGTTTTTGTTTTTTCAGAGAATCAAATCAACTATCTTCAAAATCATCGCAATTGTCTTACTTGGCAAAGACACTAATTAAAAACACAAGAGCACCATCATAATAGGAGCATAATGGAATATACTCATGAAAACAGAAAAGAAACAATTGGGTTGTCTCCCGACAAGCTCTTTCTTTATAGCCATTAAGATAGGCTTGAGATTTCAATGATGCTCACATGAAAGATAGTAATTAAAACGAAGAGAGCATCATGTAGAATATGGCAAAAACATTTAATTCTCACATGCTTCCTATTCATTGGCATTTTATAAGCAAACAAATTATCAAGACAAGAAATATCTAGCATATGCAAGGAAGGGGAAAGAAACAATAGCAATCTCAACATGAAGAGAGGTAATTTAGTAACTTGAAAATTTCTACAACCATATTTTCGTCTCTCATAATAGTTACATGTAGGATCATATTCAAATTCAACAATATAGCTATCATATAAAATTTTATCTTCATGATCCACATGCATAAAGTCTTATAATCTTCCAAGATTGTGGGATTAACATCAACTAAAGTCATGACCTCTCCAAACCCACATTTATCAAAAAAAAATCATAAGATTGAACACTCTCCAAATATGTGGGATTCTTTTTAACTAAACTTGACACCCTTCCAAACCTACTTTCAATATTATCGCAAACATATTCATCATGAGGCTTAAATAAATTTTCAAGATCATAAGAAGAATCACCCCAATCACGATCATTGCAATAAGTAGTGGACATATCAAAATTAGCATCCCCAAGCTTGGGTTTTTGCATATTACTAGCACAATTGACATTAATAGAATTTATAATAACACCGTTGAAATCATGCTTTTCATGCAAGGAGCTATCGTGAATCACTTCATAAATTTCCTCGTTTAGCACTTTATCACAATTTTCAGATTCACGAATTTCAAGAAAAACTTCATAAAGATAATCTAGCGCACTCAACTCACTAGCAATTGTTTCATTGTAATCGGATCTTTTAAAAATATTAGCAAGTGGGTGAGGATCCATAAAATTTTTGTTTTCTGATATTCAACAATCACACAATTATGCCAAGCGAACAAGCAAACAAACCAAGTAAGACATAAAGTCAAACGAAAAGGCAAATAAAAAGGCAAATATTTTTGTATTTTTTGAATACATTTTAGAAGTGGGGGAGAAGAAAATGAGAGGCAAATGGTGAATAATGTAAGTGCAAGAGATGAGAGTTTATGATAGGTACTTGGTAGGCTTGATGTAGATCCTCCCTGGCAGTGACACCAGAAATTCTTCGTGCTACTTCTTGAGCTTGCGCTGGTTTTTCCCTTGAAGAGGAAAGGGTGATGCAGAAAGGAGAGATAAGTATTTGACTCAGTTAAGAACCAAGGTATCAATCCAGTAGGATGAACACACAAGTCCCCAATGATCGCACTTACACAAACAAACAAATATTTGCACCAAGCGCGAAAAAGGAGTTGTCAATCCCTTCACGATTACTTGCAAGGATGAGATCTGAGGATAGATATAAAAGATAAATATAAGTGCAAATAAGATAAAGATAAATAAATTGCACCAAGGTATTTTTGGGTTTTTGATTTTATAGATCTGAAAATAATGTGATAAAAGATAGACCCGGTGGCCATTGTTTTCACTAGAGGCTTCTCTCTTTAAAGAAAACATACGGTGGGTAAACAAATTAATGTTGATCAATTGATAGAAAAGCGAATAATTATGTAGATATCCAAGGCAATGGTCATGTATATAGGCATCACATCCGAGACAAGTAGACTGACTCCTGCCTGCATCTACTACTGTTACTCCACACATCGATCGCTATCCAGGATGCATCTAGTGTACTAAGTTAACAAGAACGGAGATGCCTTAAGCAAGATGACATGATGTAGAGGGATAGATCCAATCGATATGAATAAACCCCATCTTTTATCCTTAATGGCAACAATACAATACATGTCATGCCCCCTTCTTTCACTGGGATTGAGCACCGCAAGATTGAACCCATCATAAAGCACCTCTCTCATTGCAAGAAAAATCAATCTAGTTGGCCAAACCAAATCAATAGATCGGAGGGAAATACTAAGCTATATAAATCATGCATAAAAGAGTTTAGAGAAGAAGAAGAGTTAGGGTTAGAAGTAACATGGTGGGCCCACAAGCTTGGGGGTGCCACCCTCCTATGGCGCATTCTGTGAGATTTTGGCCCATCTGTGGCCCTTCTGGCCTCCTCCAAAGCTTCCACGGTGTCTTGTGGTCCAAGAAAAATCATCAAAAAGTTTCCTTTCATTTGGACTCCGCTTGGTATTAATTTTCTGTAAAGGCAAAAACAAGGGGAAAAACATCAACTGGCACTGGGCACTAAGTTAATAGGTTAGTCCCAAAAAATGATATAAAATAGCATAATAATGCATATAAAACATCCAAGATGGATACTATAATAACATGGAATAATAAAAATTATAGATACGTTGGACACGTATCATATTGGGCAAGAGGAGGAACCTGAAACTTGTATATAGAAAGGGTCCATATTTCCACTAATATAGGAAAGAGGGGGAGATAGAGGTAGGCACTAAGGAGGAAAGCCCTCCTGGGGGGCGCCAACCAGGGGCGCCACTCCAATCCCCAAGGAAACGCTCCTTTTAAGGCCCATTGATATTTAATTAATTATAAAAGCCTTCTAACAATTACTAGAGCCTTTTATTATTAATTGAACATCACCGGAAACATTTTCCATCAATACATTATTTATAGAAAATATTCGGTATTACCTGATAAACACTGAAACCCTTCTGGTGACCCCAAAATGCTTCCGGTTCCTCTCGGAACTATTTTTAATATTAACAAAACTATTTCACAAATAAATCCTCGATACTCTCATCCTACCGACACTCAGTAGATCGTGATTACCTTAAGCTTGTGACCTCGTAGGTTCGGTAAAATCATAGACATGAACGAAACTCCTTTGTTCAATGACCGATAGCAGAACTGCGGACATCCATATCGATCCCTGATTACACGAATGACATTCGAGTGAAACTTTGGTTATCATATGATCTTTCCTTTGCTTCCCGATACTTAACAAAACCTGAGGTGAGATATATCATTATCCTCTTGAGTTATACACATGCTCACTATACCGATCTCGTCGTTACGTTCTTCTTTCTCATTGTCGTGTTCCTGCATCCCCATGATTGGCCAGACAGTGATGGATGTTGTCACACTGAGAGGGCCCTAAGAATATCTCTCCACCGTCGGAGGAACAACTTCCACTCTTGAGCTATCGTGTCCCTTGTCAAACTTTCCGATGAACATGTAAGTTGTTGTTATGATCACCAAGTTACTGATGATGTTTGAGCAACCCTAAGGCTTAATGTACGGTAAGAAGTTACTACAAGACTCTCATGGTCTAAGGAACTAAAATCAGAAGTTAACACTTCATGTTATAGTAATTGACTCATGACGATATTATCTCAAAGTATAACAAACAAGTTTGAGTCGAATCAATATGATTGTTCTTCTAACGTCATACGCTCAATGTTGTGTCGCGACTATCGTTACACTTAACGATATCTCAAGATCCGGAAAACGTGATCACCAACAACACTTGGGCTAGACTTAGAGGCCGGACTTGGAGTCTTATTTTACCATTCATCGTTCTACACGTGCATACGAGTTTTTCACTGAATCACATATTGCAGGATCATAGCAGTTATAGCATAGAATATAAACTCTAAATTATGAACACAACAATATAATAATACAATATTTATTGCCTCTAGGGCATACTTTCAACAGAACCCTCGTGAGGACCTTTCGGTGGCCATTCTAATTCGCGGCAAGCCTGCCCCCGCGCCGCACAAACCTATCAGAACCACCGCCTCCTTCCGGTGTGCAACCTTGGTGGTCATCACCAAGACCAGAAGAATCCAACGCATGCCCCAGCTGCCATCCACCGTGAGGGCTTTGCCAACGGCACACAGACATTGGCGAGGGGAGGATGCATAGAGAAGAGGGCGATGGTAGCGTCGGCCTGGAGGCGCCGCTTGAGTCCCGATCCGATACTTTTTGGTGTCAGGCCTGCAGACTGTGCCGCCGCGACTAACCACCGCCACCCATACCCCCTGTGCCACATCCATGTGTTCATCGCCAAGCCGATGACCAAGCAGGCATGCCGGACCCAAGCACTAGCATCGTTGTGCTGTCGCCGCCGTGCCCGAGAGCCACCCACGCCATGGGCAAGATCCCCACCACCACCGCCGACCACATGGCTTTGCCTATGGAGTCCTCCGATGGCGGCGGAGAGGGGGAAGGGGAGATTTGTGGGTTTACAAAGAAAGTGACAATCCTCTATATGATCAGCTATCTTTAAGTTACCGTTAACATTGTAGGTTTACAAAGAAATTGACGATCCTCGAGAGACCAGACGACTGGACCGAGGCCAGAGTCGTTGTCATTCATGCCGCCGGCGGACGGCTGTCCTGTGCCCTTAAATTAACTCTGGGAATTATTTAAATTCACACCTGATAATGGAGTACTACCACGGTTCCTTCGGCCAGCAAACTTGCACACCATTGCTCTAGCTACACTCCATTCCCCAACAGCAGCAACGGCGGCGGATGTGATAGGCCGCCTTGGCAGCAGGCCACGCGGTCCACCTCCACCCACTCCGGCGCCGATAACAGGTAACCCGTCTATCATGCACCCGCCGGTGCAGCCTTCCTTTTGCTGAAGTTGTCGGGCGAGCAGCGACCTGGTTCGTCTTTGCAGGATCGGACGACGGACCGATGTCGGAGACGCAACCACCCTCGCCATCGTCCTGGTCGGCCATCCCGCTGGACCTGGCTGGGCTGGTGCTCCGGCTCCTCCCCGCGTGCGCCGACCGTGCCCGCTTCGCCGCGGTATGCCCGCAGTGGCGCGCCGCCGCGCTGCACCACCGCGTGCTCCCGGTGCTTCCGCTGCTCGCGCTCCCGGACGGCACCTTCTACAGCCTCCCTTACAGCAAGCGCTTCCGCTTCCCAGGCTGCGGCTTCGCGGGTTACAACAGCGCCTGCGGCCGCTGGCTCGCCTTCCTACGCGACGACGGATGCTTCCTCGTGGATCCATTCACCGGCGCCACCGTGACGCTCCCTGCACTCTCTCACGTCCGGCTCCGTCCACCGCATGCGGATCTGAAGCACATACCAGAGCACGAGCGGCACACCCGCGGCACTTGGTTGCTTATCAGAAACGCGGACACTCTCCTACTGAGTAAGCTGATACTGTGCTCGCCAAACCTCGCCGCTGCATTTGTCTCCCATGAAATGTTTGGCCAGATCCTGCTGTGTCGGCCAGGGGCTACCTCGTGGTCGGTACGCGCGTACGATGAGTGCAAGGATTACAAAGATATGGCGTTCTACCAGGGCAAGCTCTACGCCATTGACTACAGCGAGGACCTCTTCGTGGTAAACATCGGCCAGGACGAGAGCACCGGCGACCCGCAGATTTCTCGGATCGGACGGATCATCAATGGCGATCCATGTGATTTGGATTGGACGCCAAGCAACAGCACCATCAAGATCAAGGTTTATCTGGTCGAATCATGTGGCAAGCTGCTAATGGTACGCAGGAAGATCTGGTGCAGGCTGGTGCTGGACCATGTTTTGGCTGGAGAGAGCGAGTTCGAGGTGTTCGAGGCTGACTTCAAGCGCTCACGGTGGATCAGTGTGACGACCTTGGGAGAGGACCAGGTGGTTTTTGTTGGGCGAAGCTGCTCCCGGGCCGTTCCCGTGTCTCAGTACGGGATGAAGGGAGATCGGATCTTTTTCTTGGACGATGATGAATATTACAAGGGCTATAGTCACAAGAACGACGACACATCCATCGGTGTCTACGACATGATAGACGGTGAGGTCTCATCCCCTCTGCCGATGGTCTCATGGAAACGTGACACAGATAGAAACAAAATGCGTCAGACGACATGGCTACTACCGTGAGACTGAACCTTGACTGAAGTTGTGTTGCTTTGCAAGGCGTCAGTATCTATCTGGCGTTGCTATGGTGTGTTGAAATGTGTTATGCGTGTTCAACTCAAGTTAAATTGCACAAGTATCTGCACTGATATATATATATATATATATATATATATATATATATATATATATATATATATATATATGTGGTGGTGAAACTTCAGGTGCGTTATTTAGCACTGTTTTCCGATTCTGAAAATGGAGTCAAACTTCGAGGTAGGAATTTGTTTGGTTTGAATCCTCCATCTCAATACACTAGTGCAGAATGGTGCTATTAAGACACTATCACACACACGCTAGACAAAAATGTGATGTTATCGCACACGCTTCAGCAAAAAGATGTGTTTGATGTCGCAATATCACACAAAGTTATGAAAATGCAACCATGTGTGATGCCTTGCAGACAATTTTCGCAAAACAAATGTTGTGCAGTGTGTCCTATCATTGATCACGATTATAAAACCGCAAACATGTGATGCATTGCACATGGTTTTTACTGAAAATGTATGTGCGGCGTGTTCGCACACGAACAAGTCACCGTGTACCCTCAACGCCGGGGGTGATGCACCGCAGCTCACGTCGAAGGAGGCCCATCCGGAAGCGCGGTACGCAAGCAATCCGGCGGTCGCTTTTGTAGACCCGAAACCCCACACGCCCAGGAGGGACCCCGTCTGGACGCGCGGCGACTATGGGCTGCCCTAGGTCGACGTGATCGCCCCTAGGGCCTCGAGATTCGCCGCCCTGCAATGAAGAAGAATGAAGAAGAACGAGGAAGAAGAAGAACTAGGGTTAAGGAGAAAAGATAAAAGATAAGAAGTGGTAGATGATTTGATCGATTGTGTTTTGTTCAATCGGCCGTCACCTCTCATCTATTTATGAGGCGGCTGGACTTCCCGTACAAGAAAAAGGACTAAAAATTCCGTCCAAAACATCAAAAACCCTAACCTAACTCGGACAGGAATCTTTGGTAATTTCCCGGATCAACTCGGTCCCACCGATTGGTTTGTTTCGGTCCCACCGAGTGAACGTTGCCAACTCTCTGTATCCTTCTGTAATTTCTCGGATCAAATCGGTCTCACCGATTGGTTTGCTTCGGTCCTACCGAGTGAACATTGCCAACTCTCTGGTAATTTTCCGGACCAACTCGGTCTCACCGATCAAATCAACTCGGTCGGTCCGAAATGACTCTGCAGCTTTTGTTTCTGACCTTGTTTTGCTTCCACAGGTTGCATACGACCTCGTATTAAAATGATTTTTATATCCAAATCAACCCTTTCAACGAGACGCATAACTTTCGTGTTGATACATTTTCCATCCGAGGCCATCTTTCTTGAGTTTCTGGCCATTTTATAATCTGATGTCAATATGAGCATCTCTGAACTTGTCATAACTTTTGCATCCGAGCTCCGTTTTAAACCATCTTCATATCCATATTGATCTCCCCTTTCGGCTATGCATTGTGTTTTCCACTCTATCTCCTATGTCTTTGGATAAGATATTATATTAGCATCAGTTTTCTCAATAGAATTTAACCTTGGCTTTAAATTTCTGAAATGAAGATATTTAGAACATACATGTCTCAATTGAGACCAAGTGCAAGCCAAGTACGAAATAAGCAAAGCTACCCAACTAGATATGAACTTTACATAAAACAACGGGAAAAGCTTTGGCTGTAACAGTAAGTCATTGTCGGTCTTTATAAATGGCGCAATGGGTTGACCGATATGTTCCATAACAATTTATTGCTAACAAATAAATTACCCTCCTTCATTGCTCTTTGAAAATTACTTATGAGAATATTTCTTATAGATGCATCAATAATGAAGTTGCGACCAAATCTGAAAATAGGTAAATTACTCGCTATGCATACCTCTTCAAATATGTTGGGAGAGCATGATGGTGGTGTGACTTGAACAATATCTAGCTTCGTCTTTGGATGACTCTCCAACGCCTTTTCATCATCTTTTTCTTTATTCCGTGCACCATTACCTTGAAGATCCTTATAAGCCGAACTTTGTTCGGATTCTTGCTCTTGTCCTTGAGGCTTGTCAATTTCTACGGCACGGAACTCATAGTGCAGGAAGTAGGTTCCATTAACTTCAGAAAACTCAAATATGGTTGTTTTCCTATTCTTGCCATGCCCTTTCTCAATAATGTTTGCCTCTTTGGATTTGATGGATTTGGAATATATACTACTTGATTCGTCTTTTTCAACCGAAGCACATTCAAGTTCTGAATCATCCTTCTTTTCGTTGATACTACCAATTAACAGTGCTTCTTTTATCTGAGTCAATTCTTTTTCTATTTGTTTCTGGCGGCGAGCGGCAAAATTGGCTTTAAGCTTTTTCTCAATTTCATCCCACTCCGGATAATTGCCCCCCAATGCTTTTAGATTCTTTCGGCAATGACACACGGGTGTTGCCAAAATTTTTGCAATTGTGTAGGGGGTGTCTAATATGATGTAGTATTATTAGGTGAACGCATATGAATTGTTGTAAAACCATATTTTTGCTCGCCAATTTTATCAATTGGCAAAGATTCATCTTCTTGCAAAACTCTAACTTTTATTGTGGCGTAATCAGGAAATAGCCCTTTTTCATGTTGTTCAAGGCAAATAGCACTAATCCTCTTATTCCGGGCTAAACTCTTCAATGCAGCCATCACTACCTCATCTTCTACAATATTTGGCACAACCGCTCCTGTAAAATTTACATTTATTCGGCTATGACCAGAAAGGTGTGAAGCCGAATTATGAGCATCTACAGTTGTGTATGGTGCCCAAAAATTAGTAACATGAGGTGTAGCATATGACGGTTGAGAGTAACTGGCCGAATAGCAAGTAGTAGCATGGCCAATTCTCTCATTCATCGGCATGGTTGGATTAGTATATTGCACATTAGTTGCCGATGAATAAAAGGGTGGAAAACTTTCTTGCATGGCATTGGAAATTCTAACATGAGGTGTTTCAAATTTATTAACCAAACCCATCATGTTGTTCATCGGCATATGGATTTGTGGGGTTGCCAATGCATGAGAGTTTGGATACATATGTTGTACATTGCTAAAATCATAAGAATTTGAAGCATGAAGATTGTTTTGCATCTGCCCTTGCGCATAATTAGATGCATGATTGATAAAACTAGGGTAGCTGATACATTATGCTCATTAGGCGATCCAGCAACACCATATGGATTATTTGCATCTACAAAGGGGAATTGGGTATTCATATTATCTTTGTAGATTGCAGCAACTTGATGACGATCTCTTCGTAGCAAGAACAGACTGGAGACCGTTCAAGGCTTTCTCTCCAGCGGAGTCGCCAAAAAGTGTGTTCGCACACGAACACGTCACCGTGTACCCTCGACACCGGGGTGATGCACCACAGCTCACGTCGAAGGAGACCCGTCCGGAAGCGCGGTACGCAAGCAATCCAGTGGACGCTTTTGTAGACCCGAAACCCCACACGCCCAAGAGGGACCCCGTATGGACGCGCGGTGGCTATGGGCTGCCCTAGGTCGACCTGATCGCCCCTAGGGCCTCAATATTCGCCGCCCTGCAATGAAGAAGAACGAACGAAGAACGAGGAAGAAGAAGAACTAGGGTTAGGGAGAAAAGATAAAAGAAAAAAAGTGGTAGATGATTTGATCGATTGTGTGTTGTTCAATCGGCCGTCACCTCTCATCTATTTAAAGGCGACTGGACTTTCCATACAAGAAAAGGACTAAAAATTCTATCCAAAACATCAAAAACCCTAACCTAACTCGGACAGGAATCTTTGGCAATTTCCCGGATCAACTTGGTCCCACCGATTGGTTTGTTTCGGTCCCACCGAGTGAACGTTGTCAACTCTCTGTATCCTTTTGTAATTTCTCGGATCAACTCTGTCTCACCGATTGGTTTGCTTCGGTCCTACCGAGTGAACATTTCCAACTCTCTGGTAATTTTCCGGACCAACTCGGTCTCATCGTTCAAATCAACTCGGTCGGTCCGAAATGATTCTGCGGCTTCTGTTTCTGACCTTGTTTTGCTTTCATAGGTTGCATACGACCTCGGATTAAGACAACTTTTATATCAAAATCAACCGTTTCGACGAGACGCATAACTTTTGTGTTGATACATTTTCCGTCCTAGGCCATCTTAGTTGAGTTTCTGGTCATTTTATAATCTGATGTCAATATGAGCATCTTTGAACTTGTCATAACTTTTGCATCCGAGCTCCGTTTTAAACCATCTTCATATCCATCTTCTCGAAGAGAGACATTCCAAGGTGACTTCCAATCATAAGTTTGAATTAGTCTTGATATAACCTAAGCTAATTTTATGATTGTGCCAATTTTGAGCGTGAACACGACGTGTACGATGCCTTGCACACGGCTTTTGTAAAAAAAATGTGTGTGATGTAGCCTATCATCCCTCACTGTTTCAGAAATGGAACAGTGTGTGATACATTGCACATGTTTTTTGCAAAATTGTGTGTGTGGTGTACCCTATCATTGCACAATTTTTTTTAAAACAACAACCTTGTTTTTAAAAAGTAACCGTGTGCGACACATAGCACATGGGCTTTTCAAAAAAATGTGTGTTCTCTAGTCTTCTATGGCACAAAATTTAAAAATGCAATCATGGGTGATGTCTTGCATTACCTTTTTCTTTCAAGAAAAATGGTTTTTGTGATAGGTTTGAAGTCAAATTGACATTTACTTCATCATTTGACCTTGATTTTTTTCCCTGCACTCGACCTACAACGAATCATCATTCGTGTTCAATCTCAACATTCTTTGGGGTTCATTTGCTATATTTAAGTCATTAAGTGCATTTTAGGTGTTTAATGGATATAATTTGGATATAATTCAAAATTACGAGTACATGAAATAGTGCACAAAAATGTAAAAAATATATATCATATTTAGGGTCTTGTGTATATTTGTATGCCTTATACAAAAAATGAGAGAAATTTCAAAGATCTTTGGGGCAAGGCTCAACCACAAACATTGAGTTTAATTGTTTTTTATATTCTTAGAAAGTAAATGAAGTCTGAAAAACACGAACCTTGGCATGGTATCATGATATGACCTTATTATGACGTAGTATAAAGTTGAGAAGATTTCACAAAAGTTGTCATGTACACTCCTTAGAGACGGATACATCTTTTGAGGAAAAATCATGGTTACAACATACAATCAATGAAGTTCAAATTTGGCATTCTTTGGGGTTCATTTGCTATGTTTAAGTCATTGTGTGCATGTCTAGTACTTTAACGGATATAATTCTAATTTGAACTACAAATACATGAATTAGTGCATAAAAATTGTTTGAAAATATCATATTTGGGTCTTGAGTATATTTGTATGTCTTATACAAGCAATGACTAGAATAAAAGGCCTCTGTGGCACGAGTCAGTTACCAACATGCAATTTATCGGTTTTTATAATTCTAGAAATTGCAAATGAAGTCTGAAAAACATAAAATTTGGCATGGTATCATGGTATGACCTCAATGTTGTGGTAAAAAGTTGACAAGGTTTGAAAAAACTTAGCATCTACACTGCTTAAAATCTGGACCATCTTAGAGCAAGAATCGTGGTTTCGAGAGTAAACACATCAACTTTCAAGAAGAACTGTCAATTCCCACATTGTTTGGTATTAAAACTTTTTCTACACTCAACATAAACATGGCATACTCCATGTTCAAATTTGGCATTTATCGGGACTCATTTTCTATATTTTAGTCATTTAGTGTATTTCTAAATTTTAATGGATATAATTCAAATTTAAAATATGAGAAGATGAAATAGTGCACACAAATGATTTAAGAAAAATCATATTTAGGGTCTTTATTATATTTGCATGCCTTATACAGACATGAAACGAAATTGCAAAGATCTCCGTGGCAAGAGTAAACTAGGTAAACATGGAGTTCCATGTTAACATGGAGTTTACTTGTTTTTAAATTCTAGAAAATATTAATGAAGTCTGAAAAGCATGAAACTTGGCGTGGTGTCATGATATGACCTAGTATGTTGTTGTAATTGTGTTAGAATGTTTCACAAAAGTAGGCATGTACACTGCTTAGAAACCATACCATCTCCGAGGAATAATCATGGTTTCCTGGCAAAAGGGCATGTAGCCTAGTGGTTGCAGCAACCTTAGTAGCACCCCGGGTCTTGGGTTTGACTCCCGATGGGAGCGGATTTAAACAGGTCTTGGCAAAATTTCTAATAAAGGATTGTAAGCTCCTGTTCTACAGTAAATAGTAAAACAAGTCATGGTTTAGAGAATGAATGCATCATCTTTGAAGGGAATTGACATTTCCTTCATCATTTCACCTTGAAATTTTGTCTACACTCAACATAAGACGTGGCATACTCCATGTTCAAATTTGGCATTTTGGGGGTTAATTTGCTATTTGATTTCATTAAGTACATTTCTAGGCATTTAAGGGATACAATTCAAATTTGAGCTACAAGTACATGAAACAGTGCACAAAAATGTGTTTTCAATCATATTTAGGGTCTTGTGTATATTTGTATGTCTTATACAAGACATTAATAGAAATTTCAATCATCTTTGTGGCAGATTCAATCAACAACATGAAGTTTATTGGTTTTTAAATTCCAGAAATTGTAAATATGAAGTCTGAAAAACATGAAACTTGACATGGTGTCATGATGACATATGCTTGATGTTAAATTTTGAGAAGGTTTCAAAAACGTTGACATGTACATTGATTAGAAAGTGAACCATTCCAAGGAAGAATCATGGTCTCGAGAGGGAATGCGTCAGGTTTGAAGGCGAATTGACATTAGCTTCATCATTTGACCTTGAAACTTTTTCTACACTCAACGTACACCATGGCATGCTCCATGTTCAAATTTTGCATTTTCAAGGTTCATTTGTTGTATGTATGTCATTAAATTGATCTATTCACATTTAACATATATAATTTAAATTTAAACTATGAATATATGAAATAAAAAATAAAATGGGTTGAAAATTTATATTTGTGGTTTTGAGCATATATCTAGGACTTATCAAAAAAAAATTGCATTTTCAAGGTTCATTTGCATACATTTTTAAATGCATGCAATGTGTACAATAGTTGGTGATGGTTGTATAAACTGAGATGTGTCCGAACACACCTAGTCCAAAAGGCCCACTATGTTATATTATCACTAGAAACCCTAAGCAGAGAACTCCGTGCATGTTTCCCATCTGCCGTCTCCTACCAAGAAAATATACATGAGTGAAATATAATGGAACATAATAGGTTTCACTGCCATTGATCTTTTGACTTCTCTATCAATCTATCAATGTTTTGGAGATAATCTAACCTAGTTTCATGAAAGGTAGGTAGTTTTAGTAGGTTGTTCCATGTGTGCGTCCTTTTAAACATTTTAACAGGATATCACAATCCCAAATCCATGCACAAAGTACCAAATTTAGCTGCAACAAAATGATTTATTAGATTGAGAGAGAGCATGAAGTGGTGGCGACACAACTTACTCACCTTTGGTATAGATGTCGCTGCAAGTAGTAGGGGGATGTTGACAAGAATTTGGTGGTGTGGACAGGGAGTTGGCAATGACGTGGTGATATGGATGTAGAACAATAGGGAGAGGAGTTGTGGATCGAGCGCCTTGTTGTCTGCCAGCACATGCGGGGTGCAAGGTCCACACATATGGTGTCGATAGGCAGGCATTACGATTGAGTGATGTAGAGACTAGAAGAAGGGGATAAAGAAAGAGGCCGAGTGATGGCACGGAACTTGACCCCCCCCCTTCCAGCACCGTGGACATGGTGGTTGGATGCTAGGGTGGCAGAGGACGGCAAGCCCGAGAGGGGGAGATAAGGTGAGGATGCACGCTACCCATGCATAAGGCTAGATGAGCTGCGATGGCGATGGTGGCAACGTGGGACCAGGAGTGGTAGCGCAAAGGAACAAAGGAGATGAGCTCACACCTATATATATTTTCAGAGAGAGAGAGAGAGAGAGAGAGAGAGAGAGAGAGAGAGAGGACAACGTCCATGACATGGTTGCGACCGAGTTTTTCAAGGTCCTGTTGAGGCTTTCTACGCCTGTGTGGGGATGCGATGTACCATGAACTCATGGTAAATCAAATGATCGTCCGACTCAAAATAATTATGTAGATGTGGATAGGCTGGTTGTGCGTCCTCCTGTACAACTTTTCTCTTGGGGAATATGAGTGTTGGTTGATGGTGCACGAGTAACAATGAGTCTAAATATTTGTTCCCTTCATTAACCTTGTTGCTCATTGGATTTTGTCTATGTGAGACCTTATTATTTTAATTACCCTTGAACAATTATATTTCCAACATTCATGAAACATGTGCATGTCTTTTGAAAAAATGTTGTATTTAAAAATATTTTTTTCTAACCCATAGAAATAAACAAACATACCAGAGCTATTCAGTTTTCTATCAAAATAACATAATTTATAATTGGAACGAATCTTATCAAGTGTTGAACTAAAAAGTACATCACATAACATTTGCACATAAATAATGTTGATAAAAAAATTATGAATCAATAACATAAATACTACCAAGATAAATAGGCAGAAGTAAAGAAAACTAGCGAACATTTTAAGGAAAAATAAAAGCAGAAAAGAAACAAATGAAAAAAAAATTCCATGAGAATATTTAAAAAGAACAACTAGATTTATCAAGCAAAAACATTCATTTTTTTGGTAAAAACATAGTCGCTGTTATAAGCATGACTTGACTAGATGGCGCCCATTCCCCATCAGATTTCCGAGCACACGCAACAACAATGGCAAAAAGTGATTATTTGTATTTTTTTGCATGTGGTCCGATACGTCTCCAGCGTATCTATAATTTTTGATTGTTTCATCCTGTTATATTATCATTCTTGGATATTTTACAATCATTTTATAGCAACTTTATATCATTTTTTGGGACTAACCTATTGACATAGTGCCCAGTGCTAGTTGCTGTTTTTTTTACTTCATAGAACATCAGTACCAAACAGAGTCCAAACGCAATAAAACTTTTTGGAGATTTTTTCTGGACAAAAGACATCCTAGTGGGCCAAAGAAGTACCAGAGGGAGGCCCGAGGGGAGCACAACCAACCAGGGCGCACCCAGGGAGTTGTGCCGACCTCGGTGACCCCCCGCACCGCCTCTTCGCCCTATAAATTCCCAAATATTTCAGAAACCCCAGGGGAGTGGACGAAATACAATTCCAGCCGCTGCAAGTTCTAGAACCACGAGATCCAGTCTAGACAACATCATGGAGGGGTTCATCTTCCTCATTGGTGCCTCACCGATGATGCGTGAGTAGTTCATCATAGACCTACAGGTCTGTAGCAGTAGCTGGATGGCTTCTTCTCTCTTTTTTGATTCTCAATACAATGGTTATTTGATCTAACTCTTCTTGCAGTGTGTTTGTTGGGATCCGATGAACTTCGAGTTTATGATCAGATCTATATCCATGAAAGTTATTTGAGTCTTCTTTGATCTCTTATATGCATGATTACTCATAGCCTCGTATTTCTTCTTTAACTCTTTTGTTTAGTTAGGCCAACAAGATCGATTTTTCTTACCATGGGAAGAGGTGCTTTGTGATGCGTTCGATCTTGCGGTGTTCTTTCCCAGCGACAGAAGGGGCAGCAAGACACGCATGTATCATTTCTATTAAGCATAACAAGATGGGGGCTATTCCTATATGAATAGATCTCATCTACATCATGTCATCGTTCTTATTGCATTACCCCGTTTCTCCATGAACTTAACACACTAGATGCATGCTGGATAGCGGTCGATGTGTGGAGTAATAGTAGTAGATGCAGGCAGGAGTCGGTCTACTAATCTTGGACGTGATGCCTATATAATGGTTATTGCCTAGATATCGTCATAATTATTTGATATTATGTCAATTTCCCAAGAGTAATTTGTTTACCCACCGTGCGCTATTTTCTTGGAGGAGCCACTAGTGAAATATACAGCCCCCAGGTCTATTTCCCCATCATATATTTTCAGATCTATATTTCTATTTGCCTTTTCTTTTATTTTCAGATTTATATTATCAAAAACCAAAAAATACCTCGTTGAATTTTATTTGCCGTTATTCTATTTGCATCTAACAATCCATCACAAATATTTCCCGTCATCTTGCCAATTTCTGGTGCCGTTACCCCAGAGGGATTGACAACCCCTTTTACACGTCGAGTTGCAACTATTTGTTCTTTGTGTGCAGGTACCGTTACATAGTGTTGCTTGGTTCTCCTACTAGATTGATACCTTGGTTTCATAACTGAGGGAAATACCTACCGTAGCTGTACTGCATCATCCCTTCCTCTTTGGGGAAATACCGACGCAGTTTCAAGCGACATCAAAAGGAATTTCTGGGGCCGTTGCCGGGGAGACATCATCAACATCTATCGGGTTCCTAATCACAAATCTCATCTCCTTGCAATTTACATTATTTTCCATTTGCCTCTCATTTTCATCTCCCCCATGTCACAAAAATTTGCCGTTTTATTCGCCCTCTTTTTCGTTCGCCCTTTTTTCAGATCTGTTTGCAATCTTGTTTGCCACTTTGTTGTTATGGCTAGTTCTTCCTCTGTTGAGTGTACCCTCGAGAATGGGGTTCTTAATTTCAAACAAATGGGAGGGGAGACTCTAGAAGATGCTTGGTATAGGATTTGCAATGCTCATAATAGATCTGTCCATAAGCAATCCACCGTTGTTCTACTTTGCAGCTTTTATGTTGGCATCACCACTTGGTATAGATTCGTCCTTGATACGATTACCAGTGGGAATTTCTTGATGTGTCCATCTTTTGATGATTTTAATGCTATGGGAGATCTAGTGGGTGCACTACCTATCACTGTTAATGAAACAATCTTAACTCGTGAGCATGTTATGGAAAGGCTAGATGCTATTGAAAAGAAGATGATTACTGTAGAAAAAATTGAAAACTTGTATAAAAACATGCATAAGCTTGCTAATCAATTTGGGTCAAAAGCGGTAGATGCTTTTAAATTACTAAGGGAAAAGGAAATCATAATTAATGAAAGAATTGGAGAGAGTCCCTCTTGTATTGATAAGTTGGAAGAATTTTTTAGTAATTTAAGCTCGGCTTTTGCTTCTACTAAAACTATTGAAAAGACTGCCGTAAAAGTTGGCAAGATCACTCAAGTCACTAAGAACAAGGGTGCAATTTCTTCTAATACCAAAGAAGACCATAAGATGATTAGTATTCACCTCGACTTTGTTGAAGTTGTAAGACACGCTACTTGCAAGAATGAATTCTTCAATCTTATTCCTAGAAGTATTATTATAAAAAAAACATGCATGCTAAATATTTTAAGAATATTGGTTGTGTGATTGAGGAATTGAAACCTAAATATGACAATACTTGAATCTATGGATTATGCCTAGCTAGGGGCGTAAAATGATATCACTTGTTGGGAGGCAACCCAATCTTTATCTTTTTGCTTTTTGGTTTTCTTGCTATTTTGCAATAAGTATACAAATATGCCTCTGATTAGATATGTTTTTGTGATTAAGCCTTTGGGATGATTTGGGTGATCGTTGATTTGATAATGTTGGAAAACAGAAACTTTTGCACCTAGTAGAAGAATTTTAAAAAATTACAGAAACACGATTTTGCTCTGAATTGTTTTACAAAAGATTGATATACAAATTGCCCATGTTTTCCTAGTATTTCAGAATTTTTGGAGTTATAGAAGTATACTAAGTTCCCTGAGATTGTATCGGGGGGTAAAATCCATGTCAAAGTTAGAATACAGTAGATATAATGCAATAACAAAATATGAATGGGTTTGCAACAGTACTTAGAGTAGTGTTTTGCTTTATTATACTAATGGATCTCATGAAGGTTTTGTTAAGTTTTGTGTGATTGAAGTTTTCAAGTTTTGGGTGAGATCACGATGGATGAAGGAATAAGGAGTAGCAAGAGCCTAAGCTTGGGGGTGCCCCATGGCACCCCAAGATATTATTCAAGGATAAACAAGCAACTAAGCTTGGGGATACCCTGGGTGGCATACCCTCTTCCTTCTAACGACCATCGGTATTTTACTTGGAGCTATATTTTTATTCGTCACATATCATGAGTTTTGTTTGGAGCATCTTGTATTATAAGAGTCTTCTCTTGTTTTTATTTTTAATTTCTCACAAGTATCCTTCCTGGACACACCTATTTGAGAAAGCAAATTTATGCTATGATTTTTTAGAATTTCTTTTATGCTTCACTTATATTTTTTGAGCTATGGAATTCTTCTAGTACTTCACTTATATATTTTTGAGCTCGGCATGCTTTAATATTTTTGAAGAAATACTCTCATGTTTCACTTAGATTTATTTGAGGGTTAGTAAATTTTTTAATAAATTCTCTCATGCTTCACTTATATTATTTTGAGAGACGGAAAAATTTATGCTCATGTTCTTCACTTAGATTTGTTTGAGCTTGTCAAAAGCAATTGCAATATATGAAAATAGTCCCAAAGATAGATATTCAAGGGAGATATAATAAAAACTTTCATGAAGATCATTGGACCAAATAAACATGATTCTTTGTAATAGTTTTGAGATATGATCATAGTGATATGTGAGTCATGTTGGTGAGTAATTATGCTTTAGTAAGAATATTCGTGTTAAGGTTTGTGATTCCCTATGCAAGCACGAAAGTCAATAGTTATGCAATGAAATTACATCCTACTTGTGGTGCATTATTCGGTGTTAGTCATGCTTAATGCTAGCTTATGTGATTTTTCGTTTCTTGGTTGGTCGTTTCTCAATCTTTTTGCTAGCCTCCACTTGTACTAAGTAAAAATACTACTTGTGCATCCAAAATCTTGAAACCCAGTTTTGCCACATGAGTCCACCATACCTACCTATATGCGGTATTTCCATGCCGTTCTAAGCAAATTTGTATGTGCCATCTCTTATTTTCAAAATGAATTTCCTTTTTGTGTGCTCGTACCGCACATGAAGCGGCAGGGGGTGGCCAATATTTTCCATGCAAGATGTGTTATTCTCAAGATGAGTGTTTATTCACTTGTCATTGCATGAGAGTACGGTGGTAATAGGGATGCCCAGTCCCGAAATGAAAAAGATGTTGTCAAATAATGAATTCCTTGGAAAGTGTTGGTATGGAAGGCACCCGTCGATATGGCTAGCCATGGATTGTGAAAGAATGGTGAAAAAAGGAATAAAATTTATTTTTTTGTTTGGGAACCTCCAATGATATATCTAGCATGGAAAGTGTTGGGAATTACTCCGTCATTTTCGTTGACGGGAAAAGTATGCCTCTAAAAATATTTTATCTATCAATTTAAGCTTTGACCTCTGGTGATACGTCTCCAACATATCTATAATTTTTTATTGTTCCATGCTATTATATTATCTGTTTTGGATGTTTAATGAGCTTTACTATGCACTTTTCTATTATTTTTGGGACTAACCTATTAACCGGAGGCCTAGTCCAAATTATTGTTTTTTTTTTGCCTATTTTAGTGTTTCACAGAAAAGGAATATTAAACGGAGTCCAAACGGAATGAAACCTTTGGAAGAGTCGTTTTTGGAACAAACGTGATCCAGAGGACTTGGAGTGGACATCAAGAATGAAGCGAGAATGCCACGAGGTAGGGAGGCGTGCCTCCCCCCCCCCCCCGGGCGCGCCCTCACCCTCGTGGGCCCCTCGCAGCTCCACCGACCTACTTCTTCCTCCTATATATACCCATATACCCCGAAAACATCCAGGAGCACAATAGATCGGGAGTTCCGCCGCCGCAAGCCTCTGTAGCCACCAAAAACCAATCGGGGCCCTGTTCCGTCACCCTGCCGGAGGGGGAATCCCTCACCGGTGGCCATCCTCCTCATCCCGGCGCTCTCCATGATGAGGAGGGAGTAGTTCACCCTCGGGGCTGAGGGTATGTACCGGTTGCTATGTGTTTGATCTCTCTCTCTCTCACGTGTTCTTGATATGGCACGATCTTGATGTATCGCGAGCTCTGCTATTATAGTTGGATCTTATGATGTTTCTCCCCCTCTACTCTCTTGTAATGGATTGAGTTTTCCCTTTGAAGTTATCTTATCGGATTGAGTCTTTCACATGATCTACTTGATGTACGTTTTGGTGATCAACTTGCGGGTTCAGTGACCTTGTGAACTTATGCATAGGGGTTGGCACATGTTTTCATCTTGACTCTTCGGTAGAAACTTTGGGGAACTCTTTGAAGTACTTTGTGTTGGTTGAATAGATGAATCTGAGATTGTGTGATGCATATCGTATAATCATACCCATGGATACTTGAGGTGACATTGGAGTATCTAGGTGACATTAGGGTTTTGGTTGATTTGTATCTTAAGGTGTTATTCTAGTACGAACTCTAGGATAGATTGAATGGAAAGAATAGCTTCGTGTTATTTTAGTACGGACTCTTGAATAGATTGATCAGAAAGGATAACTTTGAGGTGGTTTCGTACCCTACAATAAGCTCTTCATTTGTTCTCCGCTATTAGTGACTTTGGAGTGACTCTTTGTTGCATGTTGAGGGATAGTTATATGATCCAATTATGTTATTATTGTTGAGAGAACTTGCACTAGTAAAATTATGAACCCTAGGATTTGTTTCCTAGCATTGCAATACCGTTTACGGTCACTTTTGCTATTAGTTACCTTGCTGTTTTTATATTTTTCAGATTACAAAAACCTATATCTACCATCCATATTGCACTTGTATCACCATCTCTTCACCGAACTAGTGCACCTATATAATTTACCATTGTATTGGGTGTGTTGGGGACACAAGAGACTCTTTGCTATTTGGTTGCAGGGTTGTTTGAGAGAGACCATCTTCATCCTACGCCTCCCACGGATTGATAAACCTTAGGTCATCCACTTGTGGGAAATTTGCTACTGTCCTACAAACCTCTGCACTTGGAGGCCCAATAATGTCTACAAGAAGAAGGTTGTGTTGTAGCGACCCGACCTCAGATGGTCAAGTCTCTGTGCTCAGGTGTCATCCCTGGATCAGTAATGTTGACACCACACAGTATTTCGAAGGATTTATAACAGACTAGCAATCACACACTTATTACATCGATGTCCCAAAAGAGGACTTATTACAATAAATATGGCTTAAGGCCATCTAATAACGATAACAACGGAAGACTTGGAAGATAAGTGAGTCCATCAACTCCAACGGCATCACTGAGTATAGAACCACGACCTAAAAGCACCTTACTCGTCGTCTGAAAAGTCTGCAACATGAAAGTTGCAGCCCGAAAACGGGTCAGCACATGGAATATGCTGGCAATGTAACACATAGAGAATAATGAATGATAAGCCTATACTATATGCATATATGGCTGGTGGAAAAGCTCTATGGTTACAGTTTTTGCATAAAGCCAATTTTTCCCTACTGCAAAGGAATAAATTTATTTAACTATCATGGTGGTTGTTAAACATTGAGAATGGTTGACAGCATCCTCAATCCCAATTAAAAGTAATCATTAACAAACCCAACAATATTAAATTAGGGTAACATGTTGAGATTCACATGATATACAAGTACCAGATACTCAAGATGTCCATAACTGGGGACACGGCTAATCATGATTAGTTTGTACACTCTGCAGAGGTTTGCGCACTTTTCCCCACAAAACTCGATCGCCTCCGTTTGTTTTCTCGCACTACATGGTGTTTGAGAAACGGATGAATGAGACATAGTCTTTCAGAAGCGCTAGCACCTTACAATGGGTAGACCGGTACACCTACATCCCCTACATCTACTAGTCTACCACTATAAGAGTTCGCATGACTTAGTCAACTATGCCAGAGCCCATAATGGCTTGTGGCTGCACACGGAAGTTACTAGTTTGAATAATCTCATGATCCCTTTGAGCCTGGGTGGCGGTCCAAAAGAAAAACAGGCAAGTCCTGGAAACCCTAGGTGCCTCAATCCACCCAGATGTGTATTTAAGTTGCCACCTTAGATGAACCATTAATTAACAAACTCACATCTGTCATGGATATCACTCACCCAATCCACGTCTACTAGCATAGCATGGCATAATAAGCAAACGCAGAAGTAACTCCCAAAGGTTTCATAAGTAAAACAGGTAATAGGTACTACCTCATCTACTTCCCATCCCACAATTTAATTAGATCCTAATCATGCAATGTTTGAGGATTGATCTAATGCAATAAAACTGGGTAGTAGAAAAAGGTATGATCAAGTGTTACTTGCCTTGCTGATGTTCCGCGAAACCTAGAGATTCGAAGTAAAAAGCGGCGCACTCCGGGTGATCTATCGCAGACAAACAACAAGCATACAATAAGTACTCATCTAATGTACAGGTAAATCTCGAATAAAAGATCGAACCAGAAAGTTCAACTTAAAAACCTTGGTTGCAAAAGAAAACGAACCGAACAAAACAACGGAAAACAAATGGCGGAAGAAAACAACTCTGTTCTAGCAACTTGAAACTAAGTCAAATTTTACAGTAGCAAAACTTTGTTTAAGTTGATTAGTCGGAACGGCGGTTTCGAAATGAAACTCCAGGCGCTTGAATCACCTGATTCCGATAAACGAGCGAGAAGGTAAACTAGAACGAAGATCGGATCTGAAATCACGATTAGAAAATAGCGGAATAAATCTGATTAAAAAGAAAATGACGAACGGTTAAACGAACGGACGTTCGTTAACCGGGAATAACCGGTGATCACGTTCGTTAAGACGAACGGTCCGGCGAACGCTCGCTAAACAACGAAATCGGAAATAAAAACCGATCTAGGGTTTTGAAAAAAAACAAAACAACGAAAAAGAAAACCGGAACGGTTTTTTAAATAAAACCGAACCAAGGGGGAGGGTGGCGCGGCGCGGCTACCTCAACGAGGCGGGGCTCCGGCGGGGCGGCGGCTAGGCGGCAGGCGACGGCGACGCTGGCGGCGGCGGCGCAAGCGGCGACGGCGGTTGCTGTTGCGCGGGCGGGCGGCGGGCTGGCTGCACTTCTGCTGCTGCACGGTCGGCGGCTTGGGGGGGGCGGTTGGGAGTATATATAGGAGGGGGTGTTGCTTGGGGAGGGGCAAGCAAAGGCGGCGGCGGCGTGAGTCCGAGCCGGACTCGGCTGGCGGCGGGCGGCATGGCCTTGTGTGCTGGGAGGGCGGGCGCTGGGCGGCTGCTGGGCCCTTGGCCCGATCGGGCCAAGGGTTTTTTATAATAATTACACGCGCAGAAAAACGAAGAAAATAAAATCTAAACGAACTCCAAAAATTACAAAGTAAATTTTCCCCGACTCCTAAAAATGAGTCGAACAAAATGAACTTTTACTCGGGGCCTAAATGCAATTTTTTAAAACACGCATTTTTCCCTAAGGCAAAGTGAAAGGCAAAAAGACTCCGAAAAAATCCAAAATTTGATTTATTTATTAAATCTTCATTTTTCCTAAATTTTTGGGAAAGTCATTTTATTCCCTCTATTATTTTTGATATTGGAAAATTATTTGAAGATGAAATAAATAAAATCAAATGATCCTCTTTTCATAATTCGAGAGAACTCAAATATGAAAATTTTGAAATCTCCAACTCTCTTCGAGGGTCCTTGAGTTGCGTGAAATTTCTAGGATCGACAAATGCAAGAAAATATGTAATGTATGATGATCTAATGTATAACATTCCAAATTGAAAATTTGGGATGTTACAAACCTACCCCCCTTAAGATGAATCTCGCCCTCGAGATTCGGGTTGGCTAGAAAATAGGTGAGGGTGGTCCTTGAGAAAATCTTCTTCTCTCTCCCAGGTAGCTTCATCCTCACTGTGGTGGCTCCACTGAACCTTGCAAAACTTGATAACCTTGCTGATAGTAACCCTGCTAGCGTGTTCGAGAATCTTGATGGGTTTTTCCTCATATGTTAAATCATCCTTCAACTGAATTGCTTCTAGTGGCACTGTATCTCTTAGCGGTACCTCTGCCATCTCGGCATGACATTTCTTCAGCTGAGAAACATGGAATACGTCATGAACTCCTGACAGTCCCTCTGGTAATTTCAACTTATAAGCGACTTCACCCATGCGTTGCAAGATCATATACGGTCCAATGAAACGTGGGGCTAATTTTCCTTTAACTCCAAAACGCTTAACTCCTCTAAGTGGGGATACTCTAAGATAAACTCTGTCTCCAACTTCATATTCTATCTCCTTGCATTTTGAATCCGCATAGCTCTTCTGTCTGGACTGGGCTACCTTGAGCCTATCGCGAATCAACTTAACTTTCTGTTCAGACTCCTTAATCAAATCTGGTCCAAACAACTGACGGTCTCCAACTTCGTCCCATGACAACGGTGTCCTGCACCTCCTTCCGTATAAAGCTTCGAAAGGTGCCATCTTCAAGCTGGTTTGGTAACTGTTGTTATAAGAAAACTCTGCATACGGCAAGTTAACATCCCAACTAGATCCATAATCTAGTGCACAAGCTCTCAGCATATCCTCCAAAATCTAATTGACTCTCTCAGTCTGTCCATCTGTCTGTGGGTGAAAAGTTGTACTGAATTCTAGCATGGTTCCCAATGTTTCTTGCAACTGATTCCAAAACTTTGAGGTAAATTGGGTTCCTCTATTTGATACGATACTCCTCGGAACTCCGCGCAAACACACAATTCTGGTCATGTATATCTTTGCCAACTTAGCACTGCTATAAGTAGTCTTGACTGGAATGAAATGAGCTACCTTCGTCAAGCGGTCGACTATAACCCAAATTGAGTCATAGCCTGAACGAGTCTTTGGCAAACCCGTGATGAAATCCATGCCTAGTTTATCCCACTTCCATTTGGGTATCGGCAATGGTTGCAACAATCCTGCTGGCTTCTGATGTTCTGCCTTCACTCTCTGACATACATCACAAACTGCTACATACCTCGCAATATCCTTCTTCATTCCGGTCCACCAGAACATTTCCTTCAAATCCAAATACATCTTGGTATTTCCTGGGTGAATCGAATAGGGTGAATCATGTGCCTCTTGCAGAACCAACTTCCTGATCTCTGGGTCATTTGGCACATAAACACGGTCCTCAAACCATAGGGTATCGTGCTCATCCTCACGAAATCCCTTTGCTTTTCCTTCGCTCATTTTCTTCTTTATTTCCGCAATCTCTTTTTCATTTTTCTGAGCTTCTCTGATTTTATCCATCAAGGTAGACTGAATCTCCAATGCTGCTACATAGCCTCTCGAAACTATTTCCAAACATAGCTCACGAAGATCTTCCGCTAACTCCTTTGGTATCTCTCCCGTCATCAGCGTATTGACATGGCTCTTGCAGCTCAATGCGTCAGCTACTACATTAGCCTTTCCGAGATGGTAATGCAATCTCATATCATAATCCTTGATGAGTTCCAACCATCTCCTTTGTCTAAGGTTTAACTCTTTCTGCGTGAAAATGTACTTCAAACTCTTGTGATCCGTGTACACCTCACAATGATTTCCAATGAGGAAATGTCCCCATGTCTTCAAGGCGTGCACTACGGCTGCTAACTCCAAATCATGTGTGGCATAATTTAATTTGTGAGGTTTCAGTTGTCGTGAAGCATACGAAACAACTCTTCCTTCCTACATAAGCACTGCTCCAAGTCCTCGACGTGAAGCGTCGCAATACACCTCAAAATCCTTGGTCTGATCTGGCAAAATTAACACTGGTGAGGTAACCAATCTTTTCTTCAACTCCTGAAAACTTGCCTCACAATCCTCAGTCCATATGAACTTGGTATCCTTTTTTAGCAACTCCGTCATAGGCTTTGCAATCCTTGAGAAATTCTCAATGAATCTCCGGTAGTATCCTGCAAGTCCAAGAAAACTCCGGATCTCTCCAACTATCGTGGGTGCTTCCCATTTGGTTATGGTCTCAACCTTTTTAGGGTCAACTGCTATCCCTTCTCCGGATATAACATGTCCAAGAAATCCAACTTCCTTTAGCCAAAACTCACATTTGCTGAACTTGGCATATAACTGATGTTCCCTTAGTTTCTCCAAAACCAATCGCAAATGTTCCTTATGTTCCTCTTCATTCTTTGAGTAAACCAAAATATCATCAATGAACACCACGACGAACTTATCCAAAAACTCCATAAACACTTTGTTCATCAGGTTCATGAAATAGGCAGGTGCGTTAGTCAGTCCAAATGACATAACGGTATACTCATACAGTCCATATCTTGTGGTGAATGCTGTCTTAGGTATGTCCTGCTCTCGAATCTTCAACTGATGCTACCGTGATCACAAATCGATCTTGGAAAACACTTTAGCTCCTTGCAAACGATCAAACAGATCATTTATCATAGGTAGTGGGTACTTGTTCTTGATTGTTACTGCATTCAATCCACGATAATCAACAACCATCCTTAACGATCCATCCTTCTTCTCCACTAAAAGTACGGGTGATCCCCAAGGCGAAGAACTTGGGCATATATAACCTTTATCCAATAGCTCCTTAATCTGCTTCTTGATTTCTGCCAAATCCTGTGCGGGCATCCTGTATGGTCGCTTCAATATTGGGCCTGTACCTGGCAAAAGCTCACTCAAAAACTCAATGTCTCTATCCGGTGGCATTCCTGGCAATTCCTCAGGAAATACATCAGAGTAATCTTTCACCACTGGTACCTCTTCCTGCACAACTCCTGATAAGGAATTTACTTGATTCCTATTTGGTCCATGTCGTGATACATACTTGATCCTTCTTCCTTCTGGCGTCGTGAGCAAAATCGTCTTACTTGCGCAATCGATGTTTCCTCCATACATCGACAGCCAATCCATACCGAGAATCACATCCAATACTTGGGATTCCAGAATGATCAAATCCGTCGGGAATACATGCCTTCCTATACTCAATGGCACTTGAAAACATCCTTGTCTGGCCATGTACTATGCTCCTGGTGAGGTTACTAGCATAGGGGTTATAAGAATCTTAGTGGGCAGGCTATACTTTTCTACAAATCCCCTTGATATGTATGAATGCGATGCACCAGTATCGAAAAGAACAAGTGCAGTAAATGACTTAACCAAAAACTTACCGATTACTGCATCGGGCTGAGCTTCAACCTCCTCCACATCTATGTGGTTCACCTGTCCCCTGTTGAAAGGGTTTGGCTTCTTTCCAGAGCTTCCATTTCCACCTTGGCCTTCGGGACATTCATTTGCATAATGTCCGGTCTTGGAACACTTGTAACAGGTGACATGGCTCAGGTCTTTCTTGGCTGGGGTTGATGGGGTGGTCCGGTTTTGGCCGTTGCTTCCTCCATTCCCATTACCATTCTTGTGGCCATTATGGTTGTGCGAACTACCTCCTCCATGGGTATGCTGAAACTGAACTCCCTGTTTAGGGGTATACCGGGGCTTCTGCTGGGCTTCAGAGTTATACTTCCCCTGCCCATACTTCCTCTTGCGATTCTCAATCGGATGCTCCTTCCCTTCAATCATGATGGCGCGGTCTACCAACTCCTGGTAGTTATTGAATCTTGCTACCATCAACTGCATGCTTAACTCATCATTCGGTCCTTCCAGAAACTTCTCCTGCTTAGCTGCGTCTGTAGCAACGTCATCTGGGGCATAACGTGCTAACTTACTAAAACTGGCCAACAGTCCTTCCTCCTTGGCGTAAGTTGCAAAACTCACGCTTCTTCATGGACATAGCTCCTGCTGAAACATGGGGAGTGCGGAAAGCTTGCTGAAACTGATCCCATGTGACAGTGTCTACAGGGTAAGTGGCTATGAAATTCTCCCACCATGCTGCTGCGGGTCCGTCAAGCTGATGTGCAGCAAACTTCACCTTCTCACCATCTGTACATCCTGCAGTGGTCAACTCCCTTCCTATCTTGCGGAGCCAATCATCTGCTACAATCGGCTCGGTGCTACTGGAATACACCGGCGGATTCAGCCTAAGGAAACGAGTCAAGTGATCCGCAGGTGGTGGTGGTGGTGGGTTGTTGTTGTTGTTGCCTTGGTTTTGTACCAATGTTTGAATCAAAGTATTCTGCTGCTGAATCAACTGAGTGATCTCTGGCGGGAAAACAAACTCGGGGTCGCGTCTCGGAGGCATCTGAAGGGTTTAGAAAAGATGAGAAATTAAGAACAGAGTGAGGTCTAAGGAGAAAACACTACCCAAATGCTCATGAGACAAATGCACACAAAATCACTTCATTCATTTCAAACAAAGGGCATACAACGGTCTAACTATCGCAAAAGTGCTTGTACTATAATGTTTACATGGAGGGAACACTACTAATATGTGGGGGTCATCTATTAATTTGAACCGGTGGAAGACTCCATGATGTCTGCTCCAGCTTCGTCTTCAAAGTCGGGTTCACTTGGATCTGAATCGGTGTCGTCGATGATGATGTAGTTGCTCGGACAGTCGACGTACTTATCTTCATTCTTGAGCGCTAATTTCTTCTTGAGTTCTTCAATCTCATGCTTAAGATCGCTATTGTGCCTTACTACAGCTACGATCTCGTCCATGTAGTCCTTGCGTGTAGACTTCAGCTCTCATTCAAGTTCGATGATCCTTCCCTTCGCATTCTTCAACTCTATCATATCATTGCACATCTGGTTCTCCTGGCGTCGAATGTGCTGGTTTAGCTCCTGGATGAAAGCTGCAATGGATCTATCCTTCTTGGTGCTGACTATCTCCCATTGTTCATTTCGGCGTCCGAAAATCTGGTAGATAGTGTCCTTGAGGTCTTCTTGATAAACTTCTCCAATGCGTCCCATGGTGATATGAGCTGCCATGCTCTTTCCCAGACTCCAGGTTGGTGCACTGAAAACACTATCTATGGGCTTGGTGATTGGGGCGAATGTCCTTCCCGGAACGTGAGCTTGAATCTTCCAGCGCTCCTCTTCAGGCAGAGTGGCGTTGAAAGTCCCGGTGAAGCTTGGTAGTCCAATGTTCAGGTACTTGGCGACTTCCTTCAAGTGGAATCCAAAAGGTGTGCCTTCATCTGGTTGAGCGTACTTGATCTTTGCGTCCGTCATCCTAAAAGAGTAGAAAAGATGAGGAGTTAGAAAATGAGAAGAGAATAGTGATCTATGGCTTTAACTTAGTGGTCGTGTCCTACAGTCAGCGTGTGCTCTGATACCATCTCTGTAGCGACCCGACCTCAGATGGTCAAGTCTCTGTGCTCAGGTGTCATCCCTGGATCAGTAATGCTGACACCACACAGTACTTCGAAGGATTTATAACAGAGTAGCAATCACACACTTATTACATCGATGTCCCAAAAGAGGACTTATTACAATAAATATGGCTTAAGGCCATCTAATAACGATAACAGCGGAAGACTTGGAAGATAAGTGAGTCCATCAACTCCAACGGCATCACTGAGTATAGAACCACGACCTAAAAGCACCTTACTCGTCGTCTGAAAAGTCTGCAACATGAAAGTTGCAGCCCGAAAACGGGTCAGCACATGGAATATGCTGGCAATGTAACACATAGAGAATAATGAATGATAAGCCTATACTATATGCATATATGGCTGGTGGAAAAGCTCTATGGTTACAGTTTTTGCATAAAGCCAATTTTTCCCTACTGCAAAGGAATAAATTTATTTAACTATCATGGTGGTTGTTAAACATTGAGAATGGTTGACAGCATCCTCAATCCCAATTAAAAGTAATCATTAACAAACCCAACAATATTAAATTAGGGTAACATGTTGAGATTCACATGATATACAAGTACCAGATACTCAAGATGTCCATAACCGGGAACACGGCTAATCATGATTAGTTTGTACACTCTGCAGAAGTTTGCGCACTTTTCCCCACAAAACTCGATCGCCTCTGTTTGTTTTCTCGCACTACATGGTGTTTGAGAAACGGATGAACGAGACATAGTCTTTCAGAAGCGCTAGCACCTTACGATGGGTAGACCGATACACCTACATCCCCTACATCTACTAGTCTACCACTATAAGAGTTCGCACGACTTAGTCAACTATGCCAGAGCCCATAATGGCTTGTGGCTGCACACGGAAGTTACTAGTTTGAATAATCTCATGATCCCTTTGAGCCTGGGTGGCGGTCCAAAAGAAAAACAGGCAAGTCCTGGAAACCCTAGGTGCCTCAATCCACCCAGATGTGTATTTAAGTTGCCACCTTAGATGAACCATTAATTAACAAACTCACATCTTTCATGGATATCACTCACCCAATCCACGTCTACTAGCATAGCATGGCATAATAAGCAAACGCAGAAGTAACTCCCAAAGGTTTCATAAGTAAAACAGGTAATAGGTACTACCTCATCTACTTCCCATCCCACAATTTAATTAGATCCTAATCATGCAATGTTTGAGGATTGATCTAATGCAATAAAACTGGGTAGTAGAAAAAGGTATGATCAAGTGTTACTTGCCTTGCTGATGTTCCGCGAAACCTAGAGATTCGAAGTAACAAGCGGCGCACTCCGGGTGATCTATCGCAGACAAACAACAAGCATACAATAAGTACTGATCTAATGCATAGGTAAATCTCGAATAAAAGATTGAACCAGAAATTTCAACTTAAAAACCTTGGTTGCAAAAGAAAACGAACCGAACAAAACAACGGAAAACAAACGGCGGAAGAAAACAACTCTGTTCTAGCAAGTTGAAACTAAGTCAAATTTTACAGTAGCAAAACTTTGTTTAAGTTGATTAGTCGGAACGGCGGTTTCGAAACGAAACTCCAGGCGCTTGAATCACCTGATTCCGATAAACGAGCGAGAAGATAAACTAGAACGAAGATCGGATCTGAAATCGCGATCAGAAAATAGCGGAATAAATCCGATTAAAAAGAAAACGACGAACGGTTAAACGAACGGACGTTCGTTAACCGGGAATAACCGGTGATCACGTTCGTTAAGACGAACGGTCCGGCGAACGCTCGCTAAACAATGAAATCGGAAATAAAAACCGATCTAGGGTTTTGAAAAAAAAAACGAAACGACGAAAAAGAAAACCGGAACGGTTTTTTAAATAAAACTGAACCGAGGGGGAGGGTGGCGCGGCGCGGCTACCTCGACGAGGCGGGGCTCCGGCGGGGCGGCGGCTAGGCGGCGGGCGGCGGCGGCTGGGCGGGCGGCGCGGCGGCGCTGGCGGCGGCGGTGGGTGGCGGCGGCGGCGGCGGCTGCGGGGCTGGGCGGCTTCTTCTTGCTGCTGCAAGGGTGTGGCGGCTTGGGAGGAGAGGGGTTGGGGAGTATATATAGGAGGGTGTTGCTTGGGGAGGGGGCAAGCAAGGCGGCGGTGGCGGCGCTGAGTCCGAGCCGGACTCGGCTGGCGGGCGAGGCGCTTGCATGCTGGAGGGCGGGCGCTGGGCCGGCTGGCTGGGCCCTTGGCCCAGTCGGCGCTGCGGGGTTTTTTTAATAATAATTACACGCGCAGAAAAATGAAGAAAATAAAATCTAAACGAAATCCAAAAATTACAAAGTAAATTTTCCCCGACTCCTAAAAATGAGTCGAACAAAATGAACTTTTACTCGGGGCCTAAATGCAATTTTTGAAAACACGCATTTTTTCCTAAGGCAAAATAAACGGCAAAAATACTCCGAAAAAATCCAAAATTTGATTTATTTATTAAATCTACATTTTTCCTAAATTTTTGGGAAAGTCATTTTATTCCCTCTCTTATTTTTGATATTGGAAAATTATTTGAAGATGAAATAAATAAAATCAAATGATCCTCTTTTCATAATTCGAGAGAACTCAAATATGAAAAATTCGAAATCTCCAACTCTCTCCGAGGGTCCTTGAGTTGCGTGAACTTTCTAGGATCGACAAATGCAAGAAAATATGTAATGTATGATGATCTAATGTATAACATTCCAAATTGAAAATTTGGGATGTTACATGTGAAAGGACATGCGGTGCCCCCATGTGTGGTTTTGGTAATTGATGACATTCTCTATGGACTAATGGTTGCATCGAGTTATATTTGAAGGATGTTTCCATAGGCATTTCTTGAAGTCCATGTGTTGGTTTCAAGGAGTTTATGGGTTGACCAAGGTGCTATTAAGGAATTATCCAAAGATTGGTCATGTGAGTGTTGAGCTTATTGCAAGCATGTCTTGAATAAGAAGATTGTGTGATCATTCATATTTACCTTCAAGACATCATCCAAATGAAGAGAGTTGGAAAGATTCAAGGTTGATCAAGACTAAGTCAAGAGTGAATCAAGTTGATCAACTCACAAAGCATAGAAGATGTACCGAGTGGGACCAAGTGTTCCCATGGTATGGTAAGCATTGTCCATTACGCTTTGTGTACTAACCCATGGTCTACGTGAGAGTTCTTTGTGGGGTTAGGTATGCTTCCATGGTCTTGCGTCAAGAGGAAGATCCCATACAACCCATGGAGGATGACATCAAGTGGTGATCGTCATCAAGTTTGCAGTGTGCAAGTTCAAGTGGAGCAACACAAAGAGTGGCTCACCCATAATGGAGTATGGGGGAGCAATCAAGTTTGAATCTTGCCATCCATTGTGGTGTCAATGGACTTGTGAAGATGTGCAAGAGTCGCTCACCCATAGTGGACTATGGGGGAGCAATCATCTAGTCTTCATCGAGCCAATGCAATCAAGAAAGGTGGTCCAACTTGAGGGAGTCAAGATCGTCATCATCTAGCTCAAGTGGACCATGTGCAAGGCAAAGGTTTGCCCTTGATAGGTTTTCTATTTTACCAGTCTCATGGTGGTAGTTGGGAGACCGGGTTATAGGATCGATAGCCGTACTATCAAGGGGGGGCTCTCAAGTGAGTAGCTTAATCGTATCGTTCGTCGAGAGCTCAAACCATTGCATCCTTGCATCATATTTCTTGGTTCTTGTTTGATTCTCTTTGTGAGTCTTAGAGCTTATGGTCATCTTTATGACAAGCTTGAGTTCATCGAAAACGGAGTTTGCATGCGTCTTCTATGATGTTTTCGGTGTTGGAGGTTTTACCGGTCTTCTCCGAGGAAGGGTTCTCACCATTTTCTTTTGGGCCTTTTCTCATTTGCTTATTATTGGTATTTCTTTCAAGATTGTGTTAGCCCTTGTCGCTAGCTTTCCAACAAACTTGGTTTCATCGAATTCGGAGTCCGTTTGCAAAAGTTGTGGCTGTTTTGGTGAAGGCTGCAGCGGTACTACCGCGACTAGAGCGGATGTAATTTTTTACTACCGCTCTAGAGCGGTACTACCGCGGCTCCTGAGCGGTAGTACCGCTCCAGAGCAGTACTACCGTGGCTCCTAAGCGGTAGTGCCGCCCCGGACCAAAAACTCGTGTTTTCTCTCTCGTTTGGGCTGTTTTGAGCGTGCTAAGCGGTAGTACCGCTCCTCCAAGCGGTAGTACCGCTTGTGCACGACCTGGGCACATAACGGTTGGATTCGGGAGGTCCTATAAAAGGGGGTCTTCTTCCCCATTGAACCTTATCCTTTGAGCTCGTGTTCTTCCCCCATTGTTGACCTTCTTCGAGCTTGCTAACTCTCAATCCCTCCATGGATTCTTGCTAGTTTTGAGGGAAAAAGAGAGAGATCAGATCCACATTTCCACCAATCACTTTCTCCTCTATGTGAGGGAATCCCTGGATCTTGATCTTGGAGTTATTGGTGTTCTCCTTCTTGTTCTTCCTCTCATTTTCCTCCCTAGCATTAGTTGCTTCGTGGGATTTGAGAGAGAAGGACTTGGGCACTCCGTGTGCCCTTGCCATTGCATTTGGTGCATCGGTTTGAGTTCTCCATGGTGATACGTGGAAGTGAAGTTTGAGAAGCTTATTACTCTTGGGTGCTTGGTGCCCTTGAGCTTGTTCCTCTTGGGTGCTTGGGCGCCCTAGACGGTTGGTGGTGTTCGAAGCTCAATCATTGTGGTGTAAAGCTCCGGGCAAGCGTCGGGGTCTCCAATTAGGTTGTGGAGATCGCCCCGAGCATCTTGACGGGTTCCGGTGACCGCCCCCAAGGGTTGCCAAAGTGTACGGGTTCGGTGACCGCCCCCAAGGGTTGCCATTTGTACGGATTCGGTGACCGCCCTCAAGGGTCCCTTAGTGGAATCATGGCATCTTGCATTGTGCGAGGGCGTGAGGAGATTACGGTGGCCCTAGTGGCTTCTTGGGGAGCATTGTGCCTCCACACCGCTCCAAACGGAGATTAGCATCCGCAAGGGTGTGAACTTCGGGATACATCGTCGTCTCCGCGTGCCTCGGTTATCTCTTACCCGAGCCCTTTACTTATGCACTTTACTTTGTGATAGCCATATTGTTCTTTGTCATATATCTTGCTATCACATAGTTGCTTATCTTGCTTAGCATAAGTTGTTGGTGCACATAGGTGAGCCTAGTTGTTTTAGGTTTTGTGCTTGACAAATTAACCGTTAGGTTTATTCCGCATTTGTTCAAGCCTAAACCGTAATTATTTTAAAGCGCCTATTCACGCCCCCCCCCTCTAGGCGACATCCTCGATCTTTCAATTGGTATCAGAGCCTCGTCTCTCTGTGTTGGGCTTAACCGCCTAGAGAGTAAAGATGTCGACTAGAGGATTAGGATTCTCTGACACTCTTAGTTTCGATGGCACAAATTTTGATGTTTGGGTAATTCGCATGCTTAATCTCTTTAGGGTCATGGACCCAAATTTAGAGCGAATTGTAGATATGGGTTTTTCTCCTCCAAAGGATCCCTAAAGATTATCTTTAGAGGATGAGAAAAACTCTTATCTCAATGCTCAAGCCTCTAATGTGCTTTTCGATGCTTTGAGCAATGTAGTTATATTTCAACTCATGCCGTTCCGGGATGCTCATGAGTTATGGAAAAAGCTTCAAGGTAAATATGGTGTGTCCAAGATTTGTGGGGATGGTTGTTCTCCCTCCACCTCTGGTCATATAGTCTTCTCAAATTCTTCTACTTCACCTACATGTGGTTTGCCACAAGGTAATGATATGGTGAGTAGTGTTGGTCATTGCAATGATGATAGTATGCTTATTGTGGATGATCCTTCATCACTATATTATTGCAATGCTCCCTCTATGGGCTTTAACACTTCGAGCACTCCAAATGTTTCACATGCTTGTGTTGATAGTTCTTGCATATCATGTAGAAATTGCTTGACTAAATATCATGATGATATGCTTGCTATGTCTTGTTACCATGATAAAAATGCATCTATTTCCTCGAATTGTTGTGCTAACAATGTAGAGGAAACCGAACACTCCATGGAACAAGATGTGGTGTTTAATGGTGCCTCAAGGGATCCTACATCATCATCTATTGCGTTTTGCCTTATGGCTAAGGCGTCAAAGGTATCTCCTACTTTGTACCCCAATATGTCTCTTTATGATGATGTTGATGCTAATGATGATGAGGATAATGATGAAGAGAACGATAATGTTGCCTCCTTAAAAATTAAGGGGAAATGGTTTTAAAGCTCTTCATAAAATAAAATTGCTCGCTCCAACTTCATGGAAATTATGTCCATTGCTATTGAGAGCAAGAAATATATTGATGAGTTGGAATCTCGTCTTGAGGAGCATGAGGTCACCATTGATAAAATGGAAGGTCATGGGCGTGATTACGCTAATGAGATTGCGGACCTCTCTCAAGCTCTTGAACTTGAACAAACCACCAAGGAATCTCTTGAGGAGACTTTTGCTCTAGAATTGTCTAGAATGAAGGAATCTACTGATAGAGCCCTTGAGGTGGCCAATGTTTTTGAAACTAAAAATGCTAAGCTTGAAGTTGCTCATGCTAGACTCCTTGAGGATTTTGAGCACCTCGAAGATGGCTCAGGGGTCATCAAGGGTGAGCTCATCAAACTCACCGAGTCTCATGCTCAACTTGAAGCTTCTTATTTAAAAGAGCATGCCAAGTTGCCTTCTCCTCTTGTTGTTAATGATGATGCGTGTGCTACTAATTCTATTACTTGTGAAGCATCCATTTTGAAGGAGAATGTTGAGCTACGGGCTCAACTTGAGGCGCTATCTTGCAATTATGGGAAATTGGAAGAAAGTCATGAAAAGCTCTCAAGCTCTCATGATGATCTTCTAGTATCCCATAGTGTGCTAAAGATAGCTCATGAGGCCATGATTGCTAAGGTAATATCTAGTGAGCCTCATGTGAATACTAGCACTACTTCTAGTCAAAATAGTATATTGCCATGTGCTAGTCCTTGTAATTCATCTACTAACAATGTTGGTACATCTTGTGATGAATTGCTTTCCTTGCCTTGTTGCTCTAACAATGAAGCTTATACTTCCTCTAGTACTTTTGTTGAGACTAACCATGTAGAGGAAATCAAAGAGCTCAAGGCCCAAGTCACTTCTTTGAAGAAAGACTTGAAAAAGTGTCATGAAGGGAAATCCGCACTCAACAATATCTTGAGTGTGCAAAAATCCCCCAATGACAAAGGTGGACTTGGATTCAACTCCAATAAGAAGAAGAAGTCCAACATGAACAAAAAGAAGGGCCAAGAACAAGTCAAGAATTCGGCCAAGATTGTTTGCTTCAAGTGCAAAGTAGAAGGGCATCATGTTAGATCTTGCACATTGAAGAAGAAGGCCATTAGTGTCAAGCAACAAGGGAAGAGGGCACAAGTTCAATCTCATGCTCAACCTCAAGTTGAAGAAAGGCCACTTCCCAAGAAGACTCAAGCTAATGCTTCTCTTGTGGAAAAATCAAGTGTGAAGAAAGTGAAGAGTAGACGTTGCTACTTATGTCATGAGAAAGGTCACGTCGCTTCTTCATGCACTAGTGGTAACTTATCCAACCCAATTACTATTGATGACATCTATTCTCTTGGGAAGGATAAGGTTGGCAATGTGTTTGCCAAGTTTGTTGGTACTCAAAGTGGTGTCAAGAAAAGAACCATTTGGGTAGCCAAGCCTATTGTGACTAACCTCTTAGGACCCAACTTGGTTGGGGACCAACAAGCTCAAACTTGATAAATAGGTGTTTTTGGAGGGCATTGGAGACTTGGCTACATTATGAAGAATTAAGGGGACTTCATCATTCTTTTTGTCACAAGCCAAGTTAATTGGATTATCAAGTTTCTATCTTATATCCAATGTGCCTCCTTGCGGTAACTTGTACTTAAATTGTTTACTTTGAAAGTTAGTTGCCCCCTTGCATGTTTTGGTTTTGTTCCTTCCATGTGTTTGTATATGTTGCGCTTCCAACTTGCTTGTGTGTTGGTGTGCACTTCATGTACGTGTGAGTTGTGTGTTGAGCCTTTGTGCATCTTCTTTGTATCTTAGTTGGCTCTTGTGAGATATTAATGGAATATCCCATTATTGGGGAGTGATGTGCTTTGTGCACCTCACACTCCTATAAGTGTGTGTACATGAGGAATACCATCTAGTATTGATATTACAAGATTATCTAGTCACTATGTGGTATGTCTTCTCATGAGAAATTCAAATTCTAAATTGTCCATTAATTATCTCTTGTTGGATCCTCTTATTGCCTCTTGTCAAGTTTTCTTCATTGGTATCACATTATGGGGGAGTAATATGCTATGTATATTACTAGCCTAGAAAATGTGTACATTTGAGATATTGTCACCTAGTGTTGATATTGTAGATTATCTTGTTCCTAGGTGGCATGTTAGCTCTACAAGTTGCAATCTGCTTGTGTGTGGTGTGAAGATGATGTTGGATATCCTTGCTATCTACCACCGGGAATTCTTTCCATCTACTTCTTGTCTTTTGACAATTGGTAGTCATTTATGTGTGGTAGAATTTATTGATCATCTTTACATTGGCTTCTGTTTTACTTGCCTCTTCTCTTGCCAAGGATTGTGTCAACTCCCGTTGTCTTCCATACCACTTGTGGATCTTGTTTCTTTCTTGTTCTTGTCTAGTGTTTTCTAGATATAGTGAAAGCGGTGATCCCACCTTGTGCATTTTGTATTCAAATACAAATCCTATATAATGCACAACTCGTGGGGGAGCTATTCTATTTTCTTCAGAACACTCTTCTTGTGATCCTTATCAAGTGTGTTTTGGTGGAAGGCAAGCCATTTCTTTTTGGTACTTTGTGCCATCATGAAACTTTGTTGAGGGCTTGGTTTATTTGGAACCATCCTCTCTTTGGGAGTTTGACATCTTTAGTTTAGTGTGTATCAATGGATATCTCATTCCTTGATGTATCTTTAATGATATCTTCCAAGTGATGATTTCTCCATTTAGTATCCTTTTCACTTGGAATTTCTTTGTCTTTTGGTTTCGGGTTTTGAAAGTCTTGAGCATGCATGTTTACTTCATGTATTTCATTTGGCATGCTTTCTTTCTTTGACTCAATATATAGGAGAAACTCCACCTAGTCTCAATTTGGATGAGATGTGCATGAGATTCATTTTCATATCTATACGCACATATTTATGTGGAGTTTGTCCTATGTATTGGTGTTTCTAACTATTTGGTCCCGATGAGTTTGGGTACCGTTTAGTTTGTGTTGTTCTTCTAGGAACATTTGGAGATGCATTGGATGCTCGGCTCACTCACAAGGAAGGTGTTGTCACCATGTGCATATTGGAGTCAAGCTAGGATGATCAATGAACTACTATCTACCTTCAATTGGTATCTACTACATCCTTCCAATGATATCTCGTAACAAGTATCTATTCATGCTTTCCTCTCTTGCATTCAACCTTGTGTAGGCTGTATCTTGGCATGATATTCATTTCATATCTTGTGATACTTGTTTCCTTTCTCAAAGCATCCCAACGATGATCTCTGTTGCTAGTTGTGATGCCCTTGATGGATGTGTGTTTGGACTTCATTTATATACAATAAGACCATATCTAGCCAAGTGCTATGCTTTCAAGCAAATATCTTATTGGTATATTTATGACTTCCTTGTGGATATCTTGTTCCTTCGTGGTGTAACTATTTCGGGTGTACATCCTTCTTTGTAGATATATATATCTCATCATGATTTCGTCTACATAGAACCTTATACACTTGAGAGAAATTACATCTCTAGTTGATATCCTTTCTTTCACGTCCACCTTGTCTTTCTTATGTTATTTCTTTGGTGGCTCCGTGAAAGCTTTTGCCTTGAGTGCGTGTCCTCTATCGTTGCATCTTGATGTACTCTTGTGTGGTGAAGATTATTTTCCTCATGCTTATCTTTACAAGGCTTTTGCCATCTTAATTGGCATCCCTCGTCTTGATGAGGCTTTCATCTTCTATCTTCACCACGGGTTGTCACAAGCATAAGCTCTTTATATGCTTATTAGTAAGCTTGTGAACCCATTTACTAGTTGTGTGTGTGGGAATGATAGGCCTTGCACCGTGTGCCTCATTATTTCAAGACTATGTTGATGCTTAATGCTCATCCTAATTTTAGTCCTCTCAAGTGCTTCGCCATGACTCACACACATCATTTTGGTTGAGCCTATTCTTAAGTTGCCTCTTTTACATGTTGCTCAACCATGTGCTTGTTGCAAGCGCTAGGCTTTGTTTCCTATATGCTCACTTGCACTGGATGTGAGTTTCTATTGATTTTGGGGGAGCTATGATCCTATTTTGTGCACTTTGTATTCAAATACAAAAATTCTTATGTGTGCACAAATCATGGGGAGCTTCTCTTGTTTCTTTAGAACACTCCTTTGCGTTTATCATAATATCTTTATTCTTGTGGCATGTAGGATCATTGGTCTAGTTGGTTCAATTGATATTCGTTGATTGCTTGCTTCAATTGGTATCTTCTGATTGCTTGTGTCTCTCTTTGTTATGTCTTTGCGTCATATCTCTTTGTTGCAATCTTTGGGCCTCAATATAGTTTGTCTTCCTCCAAGTATTGGCAGTTGGATATGTGTATTGCATTCCACTCTCTTGTTGAGAAATACACAATTATGGAGGAACACCTTTTATTTTGGCCTTCTCAGCTTTTCACCCATTTTGGTAATCGATGCCAATGGGGGAGGAGTTTCAGAGAGTTTTGTGGAGAAGTCTTCTGAGTTTTCTCCTTGCTTTGGTTTTGGTCCTAAGCATTTGCATCTCATTCTTCTGCATCATTGGTTGTTGCATTGCATTGTGATGCATAATTCCTTATATAAACTCTCTTGAAAGTGATTGTCATCAATTACCAAAATGGGGGAGATTGAAAGGACATGCGGTGCCCCATGTGTGGTTTTGGTAATTGATGACATTCTCTATGGACTAATGGTTGCATCGAGTTATATTTGAAGGATGTTTCCATAGGCATTTCTTGAAGTCCATGTGTTGGTTTCAAGGAGTTTATGGGTTGACCAAGGTGCTATTAAGGAATTATCCAAAGATTGGTCATGTGAGTGTTGAGCTTATTGCAAGCATGTCTTGAAGAAGAAGATTGTGTGATCATTCATATTTACCTTCAAGACATCATCCAAATGAAGAGAGTTGGAAAGATTCAAGGTTGATCAAGACTAAGTCAAGAGTGAATCAAGTTGATCAACTCACAAAGCATATAAGATGTACCGAGTGGGACCAAGTGTTCCCATGGTATGGTAAGCATTGTCCATTACGCTTTGTGTACTAACCCATGGTCTATGTGAGAGTTCTTTGTGGGGTTAGGTATGCTTCCATGGTCTTGCGTCAAGAGGAAGATCCCATACAACCCATGGAGGATGACATCAAGTGGTGATCGTCATCAAGTTTGCAATGTGCAAGTTCAAGTGGAGCAACACAAAGAGTGGCTCACCCATAATGGAGTATGGGGGAGCAATCAAGTTTGAATCTTGCCATCCATTGTGGTGTCAATGGACTTGTGAAGATGTGCCGAAGAGTCGCTCACCCATAGTGGACTATGGGGGAGCAATCATCTAGTCTTCATCGAGCCAATGCAATCAAGAAAGGTGGTCCAACTTGAGGGAGTCAAGATCATCATCATCTAGCTCAAGTGGACCATGTGCAAGGCAAAGGTTTGCCCTTGATAGGTTTTCTATTTTACCAGTCTCATGGTGGTAGTTGGGAGACCGGGTTATAGGATCGATAGCCGTACTATCAAGGGGGGGGGGCTCTCAAGTGAGTAGCTTAATCGTATCGTTCGTCGAGAGCTCAAACCATTGCATCCTTGCATCATGTTTCTTGGTTCTTGTTTGATTCTCTTTGTGAGTCTTAGAGCTTATGGTCATCTTTATGACAAGCTTGAGTTCATCGAAAACGGAGTTTGCATGCGTCTTCTATGATGTTTTCGGTGTTGGAGGTTTTACCGGTCTTCTCCGAGGAAGGGTTCTCACCATTTTCTTTTGGGCCTTTTCTCATTTGCTTATTATTGGTATTTCTTTCAAGATTGTGTTAGCCCTTGTCGCTAGCTTTCCAACAAACTTGGTTTCATCGAATTCGGAGTCCGTTTGCAAAAGTTGTGGCTGTTTTGGTGAAGGTTGCAGCGGTACTACTGCGACTAGAGCGGATGTAATTTTTTACTACCGCTCTAGAGCGGTACTACCACGGCTCCTGAGCGGTACTACCGCTCCAGAGCAGTACTACCGTGGCTCCTAAGCGGTAGTACCGCCCCGGACCAAAAACTCGTGTTTTCTCTCTCGTTTGGGCTGTTTTGAGCGTGCTAAGCGGTAGTACCGCTCCTCCAAGCGGTAGTACCGCTTGTGCACAACCTGGGCACATAACGGTTGGATTCAGGAGGTCCTATAAATGGGGGTCTTCTTCCCCATTGAACCTTATCCTTTGAGCTCGTGTTCTTCCCCCATTGTTGACCTTCTTCGAGCTTGCTAACTCTCAATCCCTCCATGGATTCTTGCTAGTTTTTGAGGGAAAAGAGAGAGAAGATCTAGATCCACATTTCCACCAATCACTTTCTCCTCTATGTGAGGGGAATCCCTTGTATCTTGATCTTGGAGTTATTGGTTTTCTCCTTCTTGTTCGTCCTCTCATTTTCCTCCCTAACATTAGTTGCTTCGGTGGGATTTGAGAGAGAAGGACTTGGGCACTCCGTGTGCCCTTGCCATTGCATTCGGTGCATCGGTTTGAGTTCTCCACGGTGATACGTGGAAGTGAAGTTTGAGAAGCTTATTACTCTTGGGTGCTTGGTGCCCTTGAGCTTGTTCCTCTTGGGTGCTTGGGCGCCCTAGACGGTTGGTGGTGTTCGGAGCTCAATCATTGTGGTGTAAAGCTCCGGGCAAGCGTCGAGGTCTCCAATTAGGTTGTGGAGATCGCCCCGAGCATCTTGACGGGTTCCGGTGACCGCCCCCAAGGGTTGCCAAAGTGTACGGGTTCGGTGACCGCCCCCAAGGGTTGCCATTTGTACGGGTTCGGTGACCGCCCTCAAGGGTCCCTTAGTGGAATCATGGCATCTTGCATTATGCGAGGGCGTGAGGAGATTACGGTGGCCCTAGTGGCTTCTTGGGGAGCATTGTGCCTCCACACCGCTCCAAACGGAGATTAGCATCCGCAAGGGTGTGAACTTCGGGATACATCGTCGTCTCCGCGTGCCTCGGTTATCTCTTACCCGAGCCCTTTACTTATGCACTTTACTTTGTGATAGCCATATTGTTCTTTGTCATATATCTTGCTATCACATAGTTTCTTATCTTGCTTAGCATAAGTTGTTGGTGCACATAGGTGAGCCTAGTTGTTTTAGGTTTAGTGCTTGACAAATTAACCGTTAGGTTTATTCCGCATTTGTTCAAGCCTAAACCGTAATTATTTTAAAGCGCCTATTCACCCCCCCCCCTCTAGGCGACATCCTCGATCTTTCAACATGTGTAGTAGACATCATCTGGAACCTCTACAAATTCATTCCTACTTCCCTCTGTGAAGGGCCTATCTATTTACTTTATGCAATTTTTATTTTTATTTGAGTCCCCATCTTCTCTTATAAAGCACCAACTAAGGGGCACTATGATCGTACTTGAGCACTGGATGTAGCTAATATGCGAGTGTGTTTCATGAATGGATCAATGATTGAGCATGATGGGGTAGGGATGACTTTCTTTAGTGTTGATATTTCGAAAGACATGGTTGCTTGTTGATATGCTTGAGTATTTAAATCTTCATGTCAAAACTAGACTATTGCTTTGAACCATATAAAAGTCCAAATGTCCATGCTACAAAGGAAAAAAATATGTGATGAACTTGTTAGGCAATATTCCACATCAAAAATTATGTTTTTATCATTTCCTACTCGAGGACGAGCAGGAATTAAGCTTGGGGATGCTAATACATCTCCAACATATCTATAATTTTTTTATTGTTCCATGATGTTATATTATCATTCTTGGATGTTTTACAATCATTTATAGCAACTTTATATCATTTTTTGGGACTAACTTATTGACATAGTGCCCAGTGCCAGTTCTGTTTTTGCTTGTTTATTACATTATAGAATATCAGTACCAGAGGAGTCCAAACACAGCGAATCTTTTTGGAGATTTTTTCTGGACCAGAAGATACCCAGTGGGCCAAAGAAGTACCAGAGGGGAGGCCCGAGGGGAGAACAACCCAGCAGGGCGCGCCGAGGGGGGTTGTGCCCACCTCGGTGCCTCCCCGCGCCACCTCTTTGCCCTATAAATTCCCAAATATTCCAGAAACCCTCGGGGAGTCAACGAAACACAATTCCAGCCGCCGCAAGTTCCAGAACCACGAGATCCAATCTAGACACCATCACGGAGGGGTTCATCATCCTCATTGGTGCCTCTCCGATGATGCGTGAGTAGTTCATCATAGACCTACGGGTCATTGGCAGTAGCTACAGGGTTCTTCCCTCTTTTTGGTTCTCAATACAATGGTCTCTTGGAGATATATTTGATGTAACTCTTTTTGTGGTGTGTTTGTTGGGATTCGATGAACTTTGAGTTTATAATCAGATCTATACCATGAAAGTTATTTGAGTGTCTTTGATCTCTTATATGCATGCAAGATTACTTATAGCCTCGTATTTCTTCTTCGTATTTTTGGTTTAGTTAGGCCAACTAGAACGATTTTTCTTGCTATGGGAAGAGGTGCTTTGTGATGGGTTTCATCTTGTGGTGTTCTTTCCCAGTGACAGAAGGGGCAACAAGACACGCATGTATTGTTGCTATTAAGGATAACCAGATGGGGGCTATTCCTACATGAATAGATCTCCTCTACATCATGTCATCACTCTTATTGCATTACTCCATTTCTCCATGAACTCAATACACTAGATGCATGCTGGACAGTGGTCGATGTGTGGAGTAATAATAGTAGATGCAGGCAAGAGTCGGTCCACTAATCTTGGACGTGATGCCTATACAATGATCATTGCCTGGCTATCGTTATAATTATTCGATCTTCTGTCAGTTGCCCAACAACAATTTGTTTACCCACCGTGTGCTATTTTCTTGAGAGAAGCCACTCGTGAAATCTACGGCCCTTGGTCTATTTTCCTATCATATATTTTCAGATCTATATTTCTATTTGCCTTTTCTTTGATTTTCATCTTTTATTTTCAGATCTATATTATAAAAACCCAAACATACCTTGCTGAATTTTATTTGCCATTATTCTATTTACATCTACCAATCTATCACAAATATTTTATGTCATCTTGCCAGTTTCTGGTGCCGTTACCCAGGAGGGATTGACAATCCCTTTTACACGTCGGGTTGCAAGTATTTGTTCTTTGTGTGCAAGTACCGTTTACATAGTGTTGCTTGGTTCTCCTACATGATTAATACCTTGGTTTCATAATTGAGGTAAATACCTACTCTAGCTATACTGCATCATCCCTTCCTCTTTGGGGAAATACCGATGCAGTTCCAAGCGACATAACAAGGAATTTATGGCGCTGTTGCCGGGAAGACATCATCAACATCTATCAGGTTCCTAATCACAAATCTCATCTCCTTCCAATTCACATTATTTGCCATTTGCCTCTCGTTTTCATCTTCCCCACTTCACAAAAAATTGCCATTTTATTCGCCCTCTTTTTCGTTCGCCTTTTTTTCGTCAGATCTGTTTGCAATCTTGTTTGCCACTTTGTCGTTATGGCTAGTTCTTCTCTATTGCGTGTACCCCTGATAATGAGGTTCTTAATTGCAAAGAAAGGGGAGGGGAGACTCTAAAAGATGCTTGATATAGGATTTGCAATGCTCATAATAGATCTGTTCGTAAGCAATCCACCATTGTTCTTCTTTGCAGTTTTTATGTTCGCGTCACCACTTGGTATAGATTCATCCTTGATATGATTACCGCTGGGAATTTCTTGATGTGTCCATCTTTGGAGGCTTTTAATGCTATGGGAGATCTAGTGGGTGCACCACCTATCATTGTTAATGAAACAATCTTAACTCTAGAGCATGTTATGGAAAGGCTAGATGCTATTGAAAAGAAGATGATTACTATAGAGCAAATTGAAAACTTGGATAAAAAGATGCATAATCTTGCTAATAAATTTGGGTTAAAAGCGAGACATGCTTTAAAATTACTAAGGGAAAAGGAACCATAATTAACGAAAGAATTGGAGAGAGTCCCTCTCGTATTGATAGGTTGGAAGAAATTTTTAGTAATTTAAGATCGGCTTTTGCTTCTGCTAAAACTATTAAAAAGACTCCCGTAAAAGTTGGCAAGATCACTCAAGTCCCTAAGAACAAGGGTGCAACTTATTCTAATAACAAAGAAGACCTTAAGATGATTAGTATTCACCCCGACTTTGTTGAAGTTCTAAGAGACAGTACTTGCAAGAATGAATTCTTCAGTCTTATTCCTAGAAGTATTATTATCGAAAACATGCATGCTAAATCTTTTAAGAATATTGGTTGTGTGATTGAGTAATTGAAAATTAAAGATGGCAATACTTGAATCTATGGATTATGCCAAGCTAGGGGTGTAAAACGGTAGCGCTTGTTGGGAGGCAACCCAATCTTTATCTTTTTGCTTTTTGGTTTTCTTGCTTTTTGCAATAAATATAAAATGAAGCCTATTATTAGATGTGTTTGCATGATTTAAATTAGTTTTTGTGCCAAGCTAAGCCTTTGGGATGATTTGGGTGATAGTTGATTTGATCTTGTTGAAAAAAAGAAACTTTTGCACCCAGTAGAAGAATTTAAAAAAATTACAGTAAAGTACTTTTGCTCTGATTTTTTTAAATAGATTGATATATAAATTTCCCACATTGTCCTAATTTTTCAGAAATTTTGGAGTTACAGAAGTATACTAAGTTCCCTGATTACTACAGACTTTTCTGTTTTTGACAGATTATGTTTTCGTTGCATTGTGTGCTTATTTTGATGAATCTATGGATTGTATCGGGGGTACAAGCTATGGCAAAGTTAGAATAATGCAGTAACAAAATATGAATGGGTTTGCAATAGTACTTAGAGTAGTGTTTTGTTATACTAACGGATCTCACGAAGGTTTTGTTATTGAAGTTTTCAAGTTTTGGGTGAGATCACGATGGATGAAGGAATAAGGAGTAGCAAGAGCCTAAGCTTGGGGATGCCCCATGGCACCCCAAGATAATATTCAAGGGGAGACAAGCAACTAAGCTTAGGGATGCCCCGAGTGGCACCCCCTCTTTCTTCTAACGACCATCGGTATTTTACTTGGAGCTATATTTTTATTCGTCACATCTCATGAGTTTTGTTTGGAGCGTCTTGTATTATGAGTCTTTGCTTGCTTTTCTTTTTAGTTTCTCACAAGTATCCTTGCTGGACACACCTATTTGAGAGAGCCAAAATTATGTTATGATTTGTTAGAATTGCTTTTATGCTTCACTTAAATTTTTGAGCTATGGAATTGCTCTACTGCTTCAGTTATATCTTTTTGAGCATGGTGTGCTTTAATATTTTTGAAGAAATACTCTCATCCTTCACTAAGATTTATTTGACAGTTAGTAAATTTTTTAAGAAATTCTCTCATGCTTTACTTATATTATTTTGAGAGACGGAAAATTTTATGCTCATGTTCTTCACTTAGATTTCTTTGAGCTTGTAAAAAGCAATTGCAATATATGAAAATAGTCCCAAAGTGATAGATATTAAAGAGGGATATTTTTTAAGAAATTCTCTCATTCTTTACTTATATTATTTTTAGAGACAAAAATTTCTATGCTCATGTTCTTCACTTAGATTTGTTTGAGCTTGTGAAAAGCAATTGCAATATATGAAAATAGTCCCAAAGTGATAGGTATTAAAGAGGGATATAATAAAAACTTTCATGAAGATCATTTTAGAAAATAAACTTGATTCTTTGTAATAGTTTTGAGATATGATCATAGTGATATGTGAGTCATGTTGGTGAGTAATTATGCTTTAGTAAGAATATTGGTGTTAAGGTTTGTGATTCCCTATGCAAGCACGAAAGTCAATAGTTGTGCAATAAAATTACATACTACTTGTGGTGCATTATTCGGTGTTAGTTATGCTTAATGCTTGCTTATGTGATTTTTCATTTCTTGGTTGGTTGCTTCTCAATCTTTTTGCTAGCCTCCACCTGTACTAAGTAGAAATACTACCTATGCATCCAAAACATTTAAAGTTTTGCCACATGAGTACACCATACGTACCTGCATGCGGTATTTATATGCCGTTCTAAGCAAATTCATATGTGCCATCTCTAATTTTCAAAATGAATTTCCTTTTGGTGTGCTCGTACCTCTTATGAAGCGGCAGGGGGTGGCCAATATTTTCCATGCTAGATGTGTTATTCTCAATATGAGTGTTTATTCACTTGTCATTGCACGAGATTACGGCGGTAATAGGGATGCCCAATCCCGAAATGAAAAAGAAATTTACTTTATGTTGTCAAATAATAAATTTCTTGTAAAGTGTTGGTATGGAAGGCACCCGTGGATACGGCTAGCCATGGATTCTGAAAGAATGGTGGAAAAGGGAATAAACATAATTTTCTATTTGGAAACCGCCTATGATATATCTAGCATGGAAATTGTTTGGAATTACTCGGTCATTTTCGTTGACAGGAAAAGTATGCCTCTGAAAATATTTTATCTCTCAATTTAAGTTTTGAGCTTTGGCACCCTCTACAAATCTCTACTTCTCTCTGCCAAGGGCCTATCTATTTACTTTATGCAATTTTTATTTTTATTTGAGTCTCCATCTTCTCTTATAAAGCACCAACTAAGGGGCACTATGATCGTACTTGAGCATTGGATGTAGCTAATATGCGAGTGTGTTTCATGAATGGATCAATGGTTGAGCATGATGGGCTACGGATAACTTTCTTTAGTGTTGATATTTTAAAAGACATGGTTGCTTGGTGATATGCTTGAGAATTTAAATCTTCATGTCAAAACTAGACTATTGCTTTGAACCATATAAAAGAACAAATGTCCATGCTACAAAGCAGAACAATATGTGATGAGCATATTAGGCAGCATTCCAAATAAAAAATTTCTGTTTTTATCATTTACTACTCGAGGACAAGCAGGACTTAAGCTTAGGGATGTTGATACGTCTCCAACGTATCTATAATTTTTTATTGTTCCATGTTGTTATATTATCATTCTTAGATGTTTTACAATCATTTTATAGCAACTTTATATTATTTTTTGGACTAACCTATTGACATAGTGCCCAGTGCCAGTTGCAGTTTTTCACTTGTTTTTTACTTTGCAAAATATCAGTACCAAACGGAGTCCAGACACATCGAAACTTTTTGGAGATTTTTTCTGGACTAGAAGACACTCAGTGGGCCAAAGAAGTACCAAAGGGGAGGCCCTGAGGGGAGGACAACCCACCAGGGCACGCCTAGGGGGGTTGTGCCCACCTCGGTGACCCCCCGCACCGCCTCTTCGCCCTATAAATTTCTAAATATTTCAGAAACCCTAGGGGAGTCGACAAAACACAATTCCATCCACCGCAAGTTCGAGGTACGGTTTTTGCAAAAATCTAACTTTCGCAACACAAATTTGCCTTTCAAAATATCAATGCACGCCCTCCAGAAAATTGCAAACATGCATTTTTGTGGCCATTTTGATGACACACTACCAACTACATCCCAACGATATACTAGAAGCTTGCTTTGAAACCAAATAATTCCCAACTTATCAGCTATTCTAGAAAAAGCATCGGTCTGCGAGAAATTTCATTATATAGACAAAATTGTGTTGTAGAAAATGTGTCGGAATATTCTAATGTGGGATCTAGTTTCGAAGATCATGTCTAAAGGAACGTATGGTGAAGACTAAATTTGATTTGGATGCTCGATTTGAAAGTGATGCATCTTTTTAACTCCTTAATACATTTGCATGCCACGTTTTTTCTAGGATATATTTGCATGCACTAGCACAATCTATTCTGTCATTGTATGATAATACTATGTTGCTTTTGCAATGAATCCATGCAAAAAGATGGGTGTGTCTCGCGCGCGTCTATGTCTCACTTCGTGCGAGACAGTTGCCCTAGTCGCCTAAAGGGAACCGGTAATGGGCCGGCTCACTAACCACGAGATCCCATCACGTTGATGTCACACTGACGTCTTATGCATCTTGTTTTTTATTGTTTAGTTTTTTCATTTAAAAAGTACAAAATACATATATTAAGGAAAAATTAAATGCAATATAAAAAGGTTCAATAAAATTATAGAAAGTTTTTTGTACCATTAAAAATATACTCCCTCCGTCCGAAAAAGTTTGTCCCTCAAATGGATGTATCTAGCATCAAGTTAGTGCTAGATACATCCATCTGAGGCACAAGCTTGAGACAAGCTTTTTCAAACGGAGGGAGTATTTCATAAAATGTTTGGCCATTTCTAAAAAATGTACATGATTTTTTAAAAATGGTATACAATGCCTCGCATAAATAAAAAAAACCAAACTATTAACAAAATGTAAGTTATATTTAGAAAATCTTCACGCGTTTCGAACATAAATTTTGTGACGTTTTTACATAATGTTTATCCAATGTAAAAATAATGTCTGCATAGTTTAAAAAAGAAGTTTCTAATCATACAAAAGTTTCAACACATATTTGAAAAATGCTTAACACGTATTAAAAAATAAATATGTTCGAAACTAATATTTTTTAAAACCATTTAACAATTATTTATTTTTTCTAAATAATCTACGGTTACTTCATATGTATACAAAATTACACAATGTGTATGAAAAAAAAGCGCACATCAAAACACATCAAAATTACTCATGTATTTGAAAAATGCTAAACATGTATAAAAACATATTCCTAGGGTATACAAAAAAATACAATGCATATGACTTGTTTCAAAAACAAAAAAGAAAAATGAAAAACCCAAAGAAAACCAAGGAAAAAGGAAACGAAAAAGAAAACAAAAAAAGGAAATAAAAGGAAGAAAAGCGAAGAAAAACATAGGAAACCCAGGAGCAACAAAAAAGAAGGAACAGTGGAAGCCAAAAATATCGTGCTACAGTAAAAGGGCCGGTCAAGTAGGGCGCTCGCCAGAGGCCCACCTTTGTGCTAAACATGCATGCACACTGATGGTCACCGAAAGTTGGATTGGATTTAGACCCTCTCTCCTACTCACCAGCCTTATAGCTGATGATGCTAGGAGCTCTTTCGCTGAATAAAGCTCTCAAATTGGAACCCAAAAAAAAGTAGAGCGCTCGCCAGAGGCGGGACAGGGTCTCGCATTGGGTGATATATAGCTCTGGCGGTGGGCTGATTCTATTTGGCACATACGTCGCTGTGGAGCGACTTAGCGCGTAACCCCCTCCCTAATCGTTCGCACAGTGGGCCTGCCCCTATTACGGGACTTCACGTGCGTTCTGCACCAGCTCTAGGAAGGTTCTAGAACCTTCCCTGAGTATGTTTTTTTGTTTTTGTTCTGTTTTTTTGTTTCTCTTCTATTTTTCCTTTTGTTTTCTTTTTCTTTTTTGTTTTCTTTTTTGTTTTTTCCTTTTTCTTCTTCTTTACTTTTTAATTTTACTTTTTCACTAAATTTCTTTTCAAATTCGTGAACATTTTTTGTTCAAGGAATTAAAACAATGTTCATCAATGTAATAAAATATTCACCAAATTTAAAAAAATCATCGGATTAAGGAGATGTGTATCTAATTTGAAAGTTGTTCATAAATTTTAAAAATGTTCATCAAATTAAAATTTTGTTCACCGAATTAAAATAATGAACATGGATTCAAAAAAATCTTTTATACAAATTATGTTCATCAAATACAATAAGATAATAATTATTAAAAATGCTCATAAAAATTGTTCATCAAAATGAAAATGTTCAATAAAATCAAAACATGTACATTCTTTTGAAATCATAAAAAATGGAATTCAGGATTTTTTTCGAATTTGGTTAATTTGAAGCCGTGAAATTTTTTGAATGTCAGGACATTTTTTGAAATCCCCAAACAAAAACGGAAGGCATCTCGTCCCCACATGGACCGCCCTAGAAGGCGTCTTGTGTGGTGGCGGTGGTTTGAAGGGTGCAGCGCTCAGCCTTTTCCGGCGCACAGGTAGCCGAACAGGAGGTCCCTTGGTGGTGTGTATGTGCGTCTGCTCTCACACGCACCAATTAGCATTTGGGCCATTAATATTGTGAAGTTGTAATGGGCTGGGTTAGTCGCCGGAAGGGAGAACATGGAGGGCTCTTCTAGATGAAATTCGTTTCTTTTAGGAAAAGCCGGTTCAAAGAGCACACACCACCTTCACCTGGCTTGTTTGGAAGTCCCACTAAAAGACCTCGACCTATCTTAGGAAAAACACCTTTTTGGACCTTACTATCAGTGTTTGAGATTCAAGCGGCGCTACACCCATCAATCACCTAAGCTGGACATCCACTGTTTTACCAGGGCCTAAGCAACCTGCCCTTACAAATAATCTGGCAGTTAGGCAGGCAATCAAATCCATAATGCCACGACCTGATAAAGTTTGGCCACATGTACGTAAATGACAGCAGTTAGAGGCTGTCCCACAAGATAAGGTAAAGCCTTTCCTCTCACGACAACCAAACTGTTTTCTTATCTTTTTCGGACAGCCTGCACTAGCGCGTGCAGCCATGAAAAGTCATCACTGATACCAACTTATCCTAACGAGGGCGTAGCCCAATCTACATCTAATGACTAAAGTAGATGCAGCCCGTACGGGCACTGAAATACAAAGTTGCAAGCTGGATAAAGCAGGATCTGGCGCACCGACAGGGAGAATCTACTGTTGTTACTTGCCAAGCAAACTTGCTCCGATAAGGACGTGGTCGTGGAAGCTCATACGGGCACGTACTCCATCATCGCTGCTGCTGCATCGATATCACATGTGTATGCTTTCGGGTGTGCGCCGACACACGGGCAGAGACAGATTGGTGTTTAGCCGAATGCTCAATGCTGGAGTTGGAAGCGAAGATGCTAGTAGTACGATAAAATATGCGGAGCATCTTACACGTATTAGGGTGCAGTATCAAAGTACAGATCCAGCTCGATCTCGTAGCTCCAAGGGAAGAGGACGCGCCACTCCCAGTGACTGTCAAAGAATAATACTGGAACGAACTTAAGTTTTCTGCATGATTACTCGCGCCAGCCAGGAAGCCGGAAGCATATTCGGAATGGGATTTCCTGGTTGCGCACGTATCATTCCGCAGTATTTCGAACAGCACAGACCAGAACAGCATTTGGTCTGCACGAACAAAGATGGCCCTCCCGTTCGCGGTCGAAATCCACCGGGTTTTTCAGGTAATTTGCACGGGCGGCCGGGGGGCACCGGCGAGACAAGGTCCCTTTCTGATCGCCGCTGGTGATCAACTTGGCGCCTTATCCGATGGGTGACCGCTGCAGGCAGGGCACCGGACGACGGCGACCGGAGGTGGGTGGGCGGCCAGCTCTCCGGCTCCGTTCCGGGGCAACCCGCCAGGCTCGGCCCGGCCGGCCACGTACGGTCGCTGTCCCCCGCCGGCTGATCCTGCGTCACTAGCGCGCAAGCTCACTCCCCGCTGCCCGTCCCAGCCCCCTGCCCGGCACCCGTCCGACCATCTGATGCGTGCGTGTGTGGACGTGGTTAGAGCTACCGCTACCGGCCCTCCTCGGATCGTTCGGGGATTCCATGCACAGGACAACCGACAGGTCCGATCGTGTTGTACTTTGGGCGCGGTAAGGGGGCGCCTCCCCGTCGCTGGGAGGGCCAGCCTCAGTGGGTGCCAGCCAAGGGTGAGGTGAAGGTCCAGATAATGGCGCGCGGGTACGTGCCGTTGGCGGCATCCGCGACGGTCCATGTGGGCGTATCTCGGCGCGCGATCCGCCGGCTCGGCGGGCGTCCTTGAATATTACTTGCATCCGTCCGGCCTCCGGCAGCACGAACATGCCATGTTATTCGAAACTCCAAGAGCTTTGAGGTGGTAGTAATGTCCCATCAGAAAATTCAGGATTAAGTACAGCTGCTGGGCCGATTTTTTTAGATGCTCATTGCTCAATGTAATCAAGATGAAATAATCAAGATAGATTGCGGTGGTTGATTTGCTTATAGTAACGGAGTACTTGGGAGCCTTGCTGCTCATCCCATCCCAGGCCAGAAGGTTGATCAGTTCCACCCAGGTAGATAGTTACATCATCATCTATCAACGTCTCGGGTCACATCGTGCATGGGCTGCACGCACGGGCGCCACTATTATTAAACAATCGCCGGACTGCGCGTCGGGTTAGGTGGCATGTTTAGTCGTGACGTCCGGCCAAGACGCTGTGGGACAGCGAAGCTCTCGGCGACAAAAGGAAGCCACAACTACGAAGTTTAGGTTAATCACTTAATCAGCGTCAACACAAACGCAAAGGAGTGGCCTGGTTTTCTTTCCGTTTCTTTTACATACATCGGTTTCTATCTAGAGTCGTCACACGCCGATCGATTGTAACGTTCTCGGAGAAGCACCGTAGTTTTTCTAACTCTCAGAGGATGGCAAGATATTTCTGAAAAACAAAGATGACAAAATAGCTTGCCAACGGACGAAACGGCAGCATGATGCTACAAATTTGTCACCACCACCAGTATATACAACATTCGAATGTCTAAGTTAACTGAGCAATGCAGGCCTTCAGTAAGTAACAATTATTGGCCTTGTCCAACTCCAAAACAAAAGAAGGGCTTGTCGTTAGCCCTGCATATCTTGAAGTTATCTCATGGAAATGGAATAATCAAGATGGCCCCTGGATCCTAAGAATCCATTCTGTAATCAAGGCACATCTGTATATACTAATTGCGGTGGTTGATTTGCTTATAATGTAGTACACGAAAGAAGATTGCCACGATCTGATTTCATGTGCCACCACAAACAAACATTTTGTCTGTTGTGTATAAGGATCAAGGAGAATCCCAATGCCAGCGAAACCAAGCTTAGTTATTCGTTCACGGCAATGCTGTCCTTTAAAGTACCCCTACCTTTTTTATTTACTCCGCATATTAGCTTTGCGTAACTTTATCCAAGTTTCACATATATAATGCCAAATTAATATCACTATATTCTTCATTGAATATAGTCACATTATATATAATTGTTATTATAAATATTCATTTCGGTATTTACAAACTTGGTCAAATTTTATAAATATTGACTTAGGACACAGCTAGTATGTAGAGTAAATAAAAACAAAGTGTTGGTTAATAATATCGGCGGTAATCTCGATGGGATGTCGCATGTAGCAGGATGCGAGGATGAGATTCACACAAGGCAGTTTACCCATGTTTGACCCCTCGTGATCAAGGTAATACCCTACTCCTACTTGATGTACATTGATCATCTAGCATCGTATGAGAACTATAGTATGGTGGACAATGGAGAGATCGCTAGGATCACGTGTGTATGATATTAAATGCCTACATATGAGCCCAAGTCTTGCCTTATATATATAGGGGGGCAAGACTAGGGTTTACATTGTTGTGTTTGTTACTGCCAGGTAAGATCCTCCGAGATCGCGGGGAAGGTTTCCTTGTGCGGCTGGCGGATGAAGTGTTGTAGTGAGTCAATTTGCCACGTAGTGGGCTTGGACCAACTCCCGGCTTGCTGATACGCCCCGGTACATGACACCATTAGTATCCCCCAAGTCCGGCATGAGCTTGGTTGCGTCCATGTTGAAGTTAAACTGGGTGTGCCGTCTTTGACTGCGTCGCGAGGTCTTGAGGTATTTGCTGCTTTAGGATATGGGAGAGTCTTGTTGCCTTACCCTTGTACTTATCATTCGTTATTGGTACAGTCCTCTTCAATGCTTTCCTCTTGTTGGGAGGTTTGTCTTGCTTTTCTTTTGGTTGTTTTGAAATCTTTTCTTGCTCTCGTTCCACTTCCTCGTTGTTTCTTGTATACACTAGTTCAACATTAATGTCAGTTTATGTTCATTGTTTCCATCTTGATCAAGTGTATCTTGCTAAGGTGAGTCTTATTTAGTAGTGTCTTGTAGATTCTTAAGTTCTTCGTTCACTTGACTTTACGAAGGAGGTTGGGAACGTGAAGGAGGTGGCAATTTAGATTGGGTGAGACATAGATACAAACTGACTGAGAAATGGCTGAGGAGTTGATGTTATGATCTGGAAAAATGTAAATCTAGGTGAAAACGTTTGAACGTTGTATACACTCCTTTCTCGGATAAAGGACACTATTAATAACTCAAAATATAGCATCAAACGAATACAAAGCATGATGGGCGACACCCAATATTACATAGTTAAGATGCACACAACCATAACTAACAATCTAATAGACATAAAAAAGACATAATGGAAACAGTAAAGCTATATGTGACCAACATTATTCCTATGTCAAAAGAGAAGGTGGGACGATTCGAAGATTATGCTGGCATTCATGTTGGGTGGAAACCTCCCAAACCACCAGCTCCAACCGCATACACACCACTGTGAACAACGGTTCATATTTTGTTCGGTGTAGCGTAGACAACATATGAACCCAACGCATACAACAACGATAAATAACCTGGAGAGGTGTAGAAACTTTGACACTAAAAACAGAATCATTTCTACATAGCTAAAGCAGCCATAATAAAGCAGAGCTCACCGTTATTAGTGTGCTATACCTATTTGGTATCATGTCAAGTCACTAACCATATATATTGGTGACACACGCGTGCGGATACAAATTGGACGTTATCTCGGTGACTGGCCACGTAGAATGCGCAAACTTGCAAGGAAAGAAGAGGTGTTTGATTGTTTTGTCATGAGTATAAAAGCTACACTTCTTGCTTCCTTGTCAGTTACGACGAGAGACGTTATCTTTCATTAGCACAACTACCTGTCAAAGGTACCATATGAAAAATATTAACTTCTGGTGGTATCTTTGATTTCTAAATTTGTTTACTATTGTCCACTAGAATCTCTCATTGCATGAGTGCGTAGTACATAGAGTTGCCGCGAACGTTCCAGATTAAGCAAGACTCCGACAGAACATGTCCCGTCCTTGTGTTAGGTTAATTCCATCCAACTGAGATAGAAGATGTTGCCAAGACAATAGATGGGGCCGATAAAATCACACATAAATGAAACATCCGGTGGAGAGGAGCTAAGCACATGTGCAAAAGTACATTCTTATTATGAACAATGCGGTTCAAAATCGGATAGTGTTCCCGGTGTGTGGTGTTTCCGAGTCACTTGTCCTTCCAGAAACATATCTCTGAACCATCATTTTTGGCTAAAGATCCAAAGCCTTTGTTACTTTTTCGCCATGAGACCAGCCCAAAAATATGAATCTCCAGGCTTCCAATAAGGCTGAGACGCCGCTTTTTGACCCAGATATTTATTATGCAGGGTTTGCCAAACGGCATCCTCGGTAAGTGTAATTTGAACATCCATTTACTAAGTAGGACATCTTGACATGGCAGTCGTGAATGCATGAACCTCTCTGGTCTTTTGGTCGACAAATCACACTCCATTTGGTTAGCATATACCTTTTGTTTTCACTTTTTCCTTACCAAAATAATTTGAATCTGGAATAATCCAATCATTGCAGACCCCCCTTTGGAAGCTAGAAGAAAGAGCATATAGAGAACCATGTTTGTGATAACATAATTGATAAAAACCAGTCATCTCCCAATGGATAGTAACATGCCTTTCCAACTGCTCAAAACACTTCTCTAAATGCTCTTCAACGTGTTTTGACTCCGCATTGGTGAGACGTTGATAACGAATCAGAAAACCAAAATATTTAATCAGGAGTTGGTCTTGTGCATGTCCAAACAAGCCATCGTATTACATAGCCGCCCCTTAGGCATCTCAAAAATAGAAAATTTCACTTTGTGGAAGTTCATTTTAAGACATGGCATTTGTTCAAAAGCTGAAAGCATGTGTTTCAGATTCCTCATGTTGTCTAGGTCATGTTCCATAAAAATTTAAAATAATCATATCATCAGCATTATTGCAAGGTACAAAGGTCCTCATTCAAAAGGTGTGGCACTACACCTATAATATAATCAATTTGTTTGAAATGTTCGATCAGAGCGACTAACATGTTAGCAACAATATATATTAAAAAAACATTTGAGATAGAAGGTCACTCTCATGTAGTCCTTTTTTTGTTTAGAAGTAATGGCCAACGTCATTATTACCTTTGATGGCCACACTACCTGCAGTAACAAAATTTTGAACCCACTCATACCATTTCTTGAAGAAACCTTTCATTTTGAGGGTGTTGGAGAAACGGACATTTGAATTTATCATAAGACTTTCAAAGACGATCTTGAATACTACCTTACTCATGTTCTTTCGGTGCATCTCATGGAGGATAACTACTCCATCGAGTATATTTCTTCCTTCCATGAAAGTTGCTTGGGATGACTGAAAAACATAATCTGCTAGCGTGTTGAGTCTATTAGTAGCAGCTCTGGTGAAGATTTTGAAATTGAGAGTGAGAAGGCATACTGATCTATAATGTTGGATCCGCTCAGCCTCCACAATCTTTGGCAACAAAATAATCTCGCCAAAACTAATCCTAGATAGGTCAAGTTGTTAAACAGATCCATTGGATCAGTCTTGATGGCATCTCAGATATTTTGATAGAACTCTACGGGGAAGCCACCAAGACCTAAAAATTTGTTATTTCTCACTAGGAACATTGTGACTCTCATCTCCTCTTTCGAGAAAGGTGATGTAAGGATAGCATTCGTGATATCCTAATATTGAAATCTTTTGCTAAGACAATGAACACAAAGGAAATATGAACCAAAGAAAACAAGCCAATCTGAATTTAAGTAGTAGTAGTACCTAAAAGTATGAAAATAATAACTATCAAACATCCGGATCATAGTTTCTCTTCCCGAATGTGTTGTATGCCCTCAAATTAATTTCACAAATCATGAAGCACCAGGCAGAGACACATCAGCAGAGAGAACTCGTTCGCTGAAAATTTTCTTGGCCCGAATGCAGCCTTATTCACTCAGTCTCCCCTACCCACACTCACTCTCTCCATTCCCCCATCCCACCTTATCCGACCCACTCCATGCCCTCCATCCTCGGCGCGCTACCTTTCCCCACTCCTATCCTCGATGTCGGGAGCGTTTCACCTGGCCAGCACCACTTTCTACCGCATGGTGATTGATATGTGTCTCCAACGTATCTATAATTTTTTATTGTTCCATGCTCTTATAGTATCAATCTTGGATGTTTTATATGTATTTACTAGCAACTTTATATCTTTTTTGGGTACTAACCTATTGACATAGTGCCCAGTGCCAGTTGTTGTTTTCTGCTTGTTTTTTACTTTGTAGAATATTAATACCAAACAAAGTGCAAATGCAACGAAACTTTTTGGAGATTTTTTCTGGACAGAAGACACCCAGGGAGCCAAATGAGCACATGGGAGGAGGCCCCTGGGGACCACTAGGCACCAGGGCGCACCAGAGCCCCAGGCACACCCTGGTGGGTAATGGAGCCCATAGGAAGCTTCTCCACCGACCTCCACCTCTATAAATACTCTAAAATCCCCAAAACCCTAAGGGAGTCGACGATACACAGTTCCAACCGCCGCAAGTTCCAAAACCATGAGATCCAATATAGAGGCCTTTTCCGGCACTCTGCCGGAGGGGGCAACGATCATGGAGGGGTTCTTAACCATCCTTTGCCCCTCCGATGATGCGTGAGTAGTTTAACTCAGACCTATGGAGGGCTTCTACATCAACTCTATCGCCCTACCGATGATGCGTGAGTAGTTTACCATAGACCTACAGGTCCATAGCTAGTAGCTAGATGGCTTCTTCTCTCTCATTGATCTTCAATACAATGTTCTCCTCGATGTTCTTGAAGTACTATTTGATGTAACTCCTTTTTGCTGTGTGTTTGTTAGGATCCGATGAATTGTGGGTTTATGATCAGTTCTATCCATGAATATTATCTGAGTCTTTGTTGAACTCTTATATGCATGATTGTTATAGCCTCGTATTTCCTGTTCGAAATTTGCTTTGGTTTGGCCAACTAGATTGATTTTTCTTGCCATGCGAAGAGGTGCTTTGTGATGGGTTCGATCTTGCGGTGCTCAATCTCAGTGACAGAAAGAGACATGACACGCATGTATCGTTGCTATTAAGGATAAAAATATTGGGTTTATTCCAACATGAATAGATCTTGTCTACCTCATGTCATCATTCGTATTGCATTACTTCGTTTTTCCATGAACTTAATACACTAGATGTATGCTGGATAGCGGTTGATGTGTGGAGTAATAGTAGTAAGTGCAGGCAGGAGTTGGTCTACTAATCTTGGACGTGATGCCTATATACATAATAATTGCCTTTGATATCGTAATGATTATTCAATTTTCTATCAATTGCCCAACAGTAATTTGTTTACCCATCGTACGATATTTTCTTGAGAGAAGCCTCTAGTGAAAATTACGGCCCCCGGGTCTATTTCCTATCATATTAAAACCGAAAATATCTTGCTGCACTTTATATTTATTTATTTATTTTATTTTGTGTTTTAATTAGATATATTTATCAAATCTCATACAATTTAATCTATCTCAATACCGAGGAGGGATTAACAACCCCTCTTATGCGTTGGGTTGCAAGTATATGTTGTTTGTGTGCAGGTGTTGTTTACATAGTGTTGCTTGGTTCTCCTACTAGATTGATAACCTTGGTTTCATAACTTAAGGAAATACTTACCTTTGTTGTGTTGCATCATCCTCCCCTCTTCGGGGAAATACCAACGCAGGTTACGAGTAATCGGTGATACTCTCCAACGTATCTATAAATTTCTATTGTTCCATGCTATTATAGTATCTATCTTGGATGTTTTATACGCAATTATATGCAATTTTATATCATTTTTGGGACTAACCGATTAACCTAGTGCTCTGTGTCAGTTGTTGTTTTTTGCTTGTTTTTGGATTTTCAGAAAATCAATATCAAACAAAGTCCAAACGGAGAAAAAATTGGACTAATATTTTCTGGACTAGAAGGGACCCACAAAGGTTCGGGAGAAGACCTGAGGAGGCACAAGGGAGTGACAAGCTTAGGGGGTGCGCCCTAGTGGGGGCGCCCCCAGGCTTGTGGGCCCCTTGTGGCACCTCTTGACCTAATTCCACCTCAATAAATTCCCAAATATTACCAATATACCAGACTGCCACCCGAAACACTTTTTCCACCGCTGAAAGATTCTGTTCTTCCGTGATCCCATCTGGAGGCCTTTTCCGGTACTCTGCGCGAGGGGGAATCGATTATGAGGTAGTTCACCACAGACCTATGGGTCCGTAGCTAGTAGCGAGATAGCTTCTTCGCTCTCTTTGATCTTCAATACAATGTTCTCCTTGATGTTCTTTGAGTTCTATCTGATGTAATCTTCTTTTGCAGTGTGTTTGCTGGGATCCGATGAATTGTGGGTTTATGATCAGATTATTCATGAATATTAATTGAGTCTTTTCTGAATTCTCTTATGCATGATTGTTATATATTTATATTTCTCTTCGATCTATCGGTTTGGTTGGGCCAACTAGATTGATTTATCTTGCAATGAGAGAGGTGTTTTGTGATGGGTTCAATCTTGCGGTGCTCCATCCTAGTGACAGAAAGGGAAAGGACACATATTTGTATTTTTGCTATTAAGGATAAAAAGACAGGGTTTATTTATATTTCTTGGGTTTACTTTGTATATATCATGTTATCTTTATTAAGACATTACTCTGTTTTATACTTAATATCCTAGATGCATGTTGGATAGCGGTGGATGGGTGGAGTAATAGTAGTAGGATGCAGTCAGGAGTCAATCTACTTGTCTCAGGCATGAGACCATTGCCTTGAATGTCTTCAAACCTATGTGTTTTTTTATCAATTGCCCAACAGTAATTTGTTCACCCACCATATGTTATGTGCTCGAGAGAGAAGCCTCTAGTGAAAACTATGGCCCCCGGGTCTACTTCTATCATATATAAAAACACAAAAGACCTTGCTGCACTTTTATTTATTTTATTTTATTTTGCAATTTATCTTATTACCTACCACTACCAGATTTTATCCTTGCAAATAACCTCGAGGGGATTGACAACCCCCTTGTTTGCATTGGGTGGAAGTATTTGCTTTTGTGTGTGAAGGTGCTGCTAACGAGGTTCTGTGTGGTTCTCCTACTGGATTGATAACCTTGGTTCTTAATTGAAGGAAATACTTATCCCTACTGTACTGCTTCATCCTCTCCTCTTTGAGGAAATCCCAACACAGCTCACAAGTAGCACACGGCGACATCGACACCCTTGTCGTTGGGACTCCGCCTGGTAACCTCCTTTTGGGAGGTGGTGGCGCGTCCGCACCAGTGAAGAGGTCGTGGTGCGACCACATACTCGGGTGGGCGGATCGTGGCGATGCTTTGAGGATGCCACTGTTGCCCGCGAGCTCCTCTCCCATGGGACCTAGGGCGACACTGATGCAGCGCAGCTCAAGGAGGCGGCCACGTTGGATAAGTTCACTGACCAAGCCCATGATGAAGCGTTGATGCAGCCACATGAGCAATACACCCTACAACCGCATGATTGGGGAGGGCGTGGCAGTTGCGTGGGTCCTCTGCTTCGTCGTGCTACAAAGTCGAGCGCAATATGTGCTTGTTGTGGTCCGCTTGTACTCACAATTCTTCCACCTCGCTCTCGTCGTCATCCTGCTACCCGGGTCCCCTACGAGCTCGCCATTGCCATCCCCAAGGTGAGTTGTGTCTTACTCTCCTTCCTTTCATTTCGGATCGATGCCCAGAGGCATGTTGCCCGTCGAATCCATGGCCGGGGTTTCAAGAGCTAGGTAGTGGCAGCCACGACCGCGACCTCCCTATCCTATGTTTTTACTTGAATGAGGTGATGGAATTTTTTTTGTATGTACCATGTCCGTTGCTTTGTACTTAGCATGGCGATTTTCTGTATTTGATCTCATGGCATGTTTAGATAATTCATATAAACAATTTTAAAAGTTTGCCATGGAAAAAATGTCATGTTTATTTTGGTCAGCACAAGCGACGTTTTACCACTAGTGCATTTTTTTCCAATAAATGTGAATTGAATAATGCATTTTTGTAGCTATACTAATTTTGCCACTATCATCATATTATTCACTCCCTTCTTTTATGTGGAAATTCTTATACTAGTTCCCTGATAGTTTACTAGCTACTTGCGCTAATAGTGTTCTATCGATCTGGGTTTGTAACTTTGTGGGGCAACTCCATTTTTTTGCGCTAAACAGTTATCTACGTTGAATTAGTAGGCGGGGCACCTCGAGGAAATAACATAGTGGCAAGTTAAGTGTTTAGACGTGGCATTTTTTCCATATTCCAAGCAAAATTCCCTTTATACACATGGCCATTTAATTTCATAGCCCATGGTAATTTTAATTTGTACTCCATGGCAAATTAACTCTACAACACAACGGTAACTTTACCCTGTACCTATGATATGTATAGTTTACAAATCATGTAAAGTTTCATTAATTAACCCTGGCAAATTTATTTCATTGATCATGGATAATTTCTATAAGGCGTGTGTTGTCAATTTCTTTCACTAAGTGTCTATCCTTTACTTAAATTATCTACAATGTGATTTTCGCCATGGCAACTCTTTAAGATGTCTTCTATGGGTAAATCAAGATCAAGTTTGGGATGGCAAACTTTAAGATGTGTTGTTTTCCTTCCATCATTCACAAAACTTAAGATGTACTCCCTCTGTCCAATAATATAAGATGTGTTTTGACACTAGCATAGTGTAAAAAACGTCTTATATTATGGGACGTAGGGAGTACTTTTTAGAAAATAACTATGGAAAATTTCATTAATTAACCAAATTTATTTCATTGATCATGGTTAATTTCTATCAGGGATGTATTGTCAAGTTTTTTTCACTGGGTGGTTGTCCATTACTTAAATTGTCTATAATGTGATTTTTGCCATGGCAACTGTTTTAAGATGTCTTGCTATGGGTAAATAAATATCGAGTTTGCCATGGCAAACTTTAAGATGTGTTTTTAATCTGCCATCATTTGCAAAACTTAAGATGAGTCTTCTTGCCATGGCCATTTACATGGCTATTTACAAGCATTTTTCATGACAAGTTTCTTTGCGATCACAATTTATAGGTAAATCCAATCCATGGAGGAGTAGAGCATAACAGTCGCTCTGTTCTTGCACGCTCAATCTGAGCAGGGGATAGTAGACAATTTCGATATTTTCCATGTTCTAGCTAGCAAAAAAAATTACACCTTGGCAAATTTTATTCTTTCGTACATGATTTGCATAGGATTTCATGAAGGTTCCCCATGTATAATGGTAAATTTCGTTCAAAGTCTTCATAACATGGCAATTCATTTTTGTTCATACGACAAATTCCATTGTTGACACATGGCATATTGTTAACATTTTTCATTTTTCTGTAGGCTTCTTATCCATAACTTGACAATTTATTAATAGTCATGGTTACATGGTAAATCCATTACAAACTATTTCACAAACATGACAATTAAGATAAAAAATACCACGACTATTTTGAATATGCATTTTACATGGTATTTTTTATCATTTGTTTGTGTTTTTCACATACACAACAAATTTATTTCACAAAAGATGGCAACTTTAGTAAATATACCATTGTAAAATTGCACATGCATTTGCCAAGGCATTTTTGATCAATTTTTTGTATTATTTCACATTCATGGCAAAATTATTTTATAAAGCGCAAATTTGTTAAAAAATACCATGACAAATTTGAATATGCATTTTTCTATGGAATTTTTTAACATTTTGTTTGTGTTTTTCACATACCCGACAATTTTTTTATTACACAAAAGATGACAACTTTGGTAAACATGCCATGGGAAATTTTAACATTCATTTGCCATGGCAACTTAATTCCGTGGAGCATGACATGTGTAATTTATAGGTCATAGCATTTTTTAATATATGAATACACTCATGGCAACTTTTTTATACAAAGCATGAAAATTATGACTAAAATGCCATGGTAATATTGCATTCATATGCCATGGCATTTTGTTTTCATAATTTTTATTTTTTTACATACACGGCAAATTTATCATAAAAAACATGGCAATTGAAATTTATATATCATGGAAAAATTTACATTTTTAGTACATGGCAAATTTTACCATGTAGTATGGTACATTTACTTCTCTACCCATGGCAAATTTCACTCTATTTTTTCCATGGAAAATTTAAACTATTCTTCCATGGCAAAAATACTTTCATTCACATGGCACATTTAAATTTCATTTGCTATGGAAAATTTTACTCTTTTTTCATGAAAAAAACTTTTATTCACATGTCAAATTTAACTTTTCTGCCCTAGCGAATTTTACTCTTTTTCCATGGCAAAATTTCCATGCCATGCCATTTGCTTGGAGCATGGCAACTTAATTGCATGGAGTACACATCCATACATGAATACATTCATGGCAACTATAGTTTATGCGTCATGGCATTTTATTTAATATATGAATACATTCATGGCAAATTTTTTATTTTGTCGACTACTCGAAACAATCTTTGGCATGGTAGTTTGTTATGGCAAATGCTGACCACATACATAACTGTTATGTTGCAGCATTGATGATTTGCCACCCCTCAACATAGAGATGTACCAGACTATTTTGTTGTGTGTTACAGATTCTGTAATTTTGTGTTTTTTCAAAAAAATAGGGGTATTTTATCATCTTTTGTCATGATATTCCCATTTTTTGTCGCCTTCTGCATCTTGTTTTATATCTTTTTGGCCCAATTCTCTTTTATTTTTTAGGCTTTGTGGCCTTTTCATTGACAATGTTTTCCCTCATAAAAAATTTAGCGACAAGGTTCTCTTAATGGGTTCGAGTTGGGATGTTTTCAGATCGAGCGAAATCGTTCAATCGATTCCCCATGTGTCGCCGAACGATTCGTTTGGGCTAAGGCATCTCCAGACCGAACGTTCAACACATATTGACGTCTGTTGGGGATATAACTACAAGGTATGAACCGCCCAGGAGGGGCCGGGTCATACAACTAGCGATAACTCATGAACAGGGCGGGTCAGGAAAAGCCCGCTGAAGGCTCAAGACCCGAAGGCGACTTAGGGCCCAGAAGGATGAACCGCCATGAAGATAAACTTGTATTGTAAGGCAGGTGTAGTTAGTCACCGAGCCGGACACGTGTCTATGAGCCGGCCAGAACTCTGTAAGCCGCCGGGCGTTAACCTGTGTATATAAAGGCACGACCCGGTGGCGAGTTAGGGCAAGAAAAAAGAGATCGAAAGCTAGGTCAAGCGGATTCACTCCCTGGTAATCGAGACATAAGCAATACCACCTCAAACTGGATTAGCCTTTACCTTCACTGCAAGGGGCCGAACCAGTATAAACTCCTTGCGTCCTTTGTCCTGTTTAACCCCATTAAGCTAACCTAGTTGCGATGGCTCCACAACTAAGTCCTCACACTAGGACATCCGTCGTGACAATTCCCTGACAGTTAGCGCCCACCATGGGGCCAGCGCACGGTGGTTTCGAGTTCTTGAAGGAAGCTTCAAAGGGATCAAGGGATATGCTGTGGGCCGGATGACCAAGAGTCGTGGCAGCAAGCTCTACATCGACGATGCAGGCTGGGGCCCCAAGGCCGGCTCAATTGAGTATGGGTACCGGGTCCCCTTCGGTGGAATCCACGTCTTCATCGGCAAGATCGGCGAACCGGGCCCTAAGCCAGACATCTGCACTGACATCATCGAGATGGCTCAGCGTGCGTGACCTACCCGAGTTTAGCCTGCCGTGAAGCGTGCCTTCGTGGGATTCATCCATGGGGCGAAATCTGAGGATAGATCTGTGTCTGGTGGTGAGACGGTCGTCTACTCTGATGGTGAGTCGTCCATTGGTGAAACTGATTCACTGTACCAACTGCAAGATGGCCGGCTTGGGGGCTATTCCGATGGCGACAGTATTCCGGACCCCTATGAGCCGCCAAATAGGGTCGCGATTTTCATGGACGGTACACAGGCAATGCAGAATTCTTTGACTTTAGCAACGATGATATCTGGGTCAGCAACGGCAATGGCAGCCGGGGCAGGAGGCCTTGTGCGCCTGCCGGCTCAGGTCTTGACCGATTTGCCGGATAATTTGACAACATTGTTAACAACAGAGGTTAACCCGGCAAATCAAGTTCAACACAATGTGGAGGTTGCAAAATTGCGTGATGAGATAGCACAGGCCAAGGAGGAGCTGAACGCAGAGAACGTCAGGATAGCCACGGAACGGGCTGCTTTAGACGCTCAGGCACAACAGATTTAGTCAGAGTCTTTCCGGCTCATGATGGATCAAAACGCTTCAAATGAAGTCATGAGGAGGAGGCATCAGACTTGTTTACCTCCAGTTTATGAGGCGAGAAACCTCTTTAACACGCCTGGAGCGGGGACCAATAACCAACCGAAGATAAACCGGGTTGAAGCATGATACGTCTCCAACGTATCTATAATTTTTGATTGATCCATGCTATTGTATTATCTGTTTTGGATGTTTAATGGGCTTTATTATACACTTTTATAAAAATTTTGGGACTAACCTATTAACCGGAGGCCCAGTCCAAATTGTTGTTGTTTTTTGCCTATTTCAGTGTTTCGCAGAAAAGGAATATCAAACGGAGTCAAACGGAATGAAACCTTCAGGAGAGTCGTTTTTGGAGCAAACGCAGTCGAGGAGACTTGGACTGGACGTCAAGGAAGCAATGCGGCGACCACAAGGCAGGGAGGCGCGCCCAGGGGGTAGGCACGCCTCCCACCCTCGTGGGCCCATCGTGGCTCCCCTGACTGACTTGTTTCACCTATATATACTTATATACCCTGAAAACATCCGAGAGCACCACGAAACCCTATTTCCACAACGGCAACCTTATGTACCCGTTAGATCCCATCTTGGGGCCTTTTCCGGCGCTCCGCCGGAGGGGGAATCGATCACGGAGGGCTTCTACATCAACACCATAGCCTCTCCAATGAAGTGCGAGTAGTTTACCTCCGACCTTCGGGTCCATAGTTATTAGCTAGATGGCTTCTTCTCTCTCTTTGGATCTCAATACAAAGTTCTCCTTGATCTTCTTGGAGATCTAATCGATGTATTTCTTTTTGCGGTGTGTTTGTCGAGATCCGATGAATTGTGGGTTTATGATCAAGATTATCTATGAACAATATTTGAATCTCCTCTGAATTCTTTTATGTATAATCTGTTATCTTTGCATGTCTCTTCGAATTATCAGATTGGTTTGGCCTACTAGATTGATCTTTCTTGCAATGGGAGAAGTGCTTAGCTTTTGGTTCAATCTTGCGGTGTTCTTTCCCAGTGACAGCAGGGGCAGCAACGCACGTATTGTATTGTTGCCATCGAGGATAAAAAGATGGGGTTTATATCATATTGCTTGAGTTTATCCCTCTACATTATGTCATCTTACCTAATGCGTTACTCTGTTCTTATGAACTCAATACTCTAGATGCATGCTGGATAGCGGTCGGTGTGTGTGGAGTAATAGTAGTAGATGCAGAATCATTTCGATCTACTTGTCGCGGACGTGATGCCTATATACATGATCATGCCTAGATATTCTCATAACTGTGCACTTTTCTATCAATTGCTCGACAGTAATTTGTTCACCCACCATAATATTTATGCTATCTTGAGAGAAGCCCCTAGTGAAACCTATGGCCCCCGGGTCTATTTTCCATCATATAAGTTTCTGATCTACTTTATTTTGCAATCTTTACTTTCTAATCTATATCATAAAAATACCAAAAATATTTATCTTATTATCTCTATCATATCTCACTTTTGCAAGTGGCCGTGAAGGGATTGACAACCCCTTTATCGCGTTGGTTGCAAGGTTCTTATTTGTTTGTGCAGGTACTAGGGACTTGTGTGTAGCCTCCTACTGGATTGATACCTTGGTTCTCAAAAACTAAGGGAATACGCTACTTTGCTGCATCACCCTTTCCTCTTCAAGGGAAAACCAACGAATGCTCAAGAGGTAGCACGCTTGTTGGGAGGCAACCCAATTTTATTTTTGTTTTTTGCCTTGTTTTTCCTGTTTACTAATAAATAATTCATGTAGCCTCTGGTTAGATGTGGTTTTATGTTTTAATTAGTGTTTGTGCCACGTAAAACCTATAGGATCTTCTTGGGTGATAGTTAATTTGATCTTGCTGAAACACTGAAACTTTTGAGCGCACGAGAATAATTTTCATAAATCACAGAAATGTTATTTTCAGTAGATTCTATTTTCATAAGATTAATAAAAAAATTATCCAGGACTTCCTATTTTCTTAGAATTTTTGGGGTTCCATAAGTATTCGAAAGTTACAGATTGCTACGGACTGTTCTGTTTTTGACAGATTCTGTTTTTCGTGTGTTGTTTGCTTATTTTGATGAACCTATGGCTAGTATCGGGGGGTATGAACCATAGATAAGTTGGAATACAGTAGGTTTAACACAAATATAAATAAATAATGAGTTCATTACAGTACCTTAAATTGGTGGTTTGTTTTATTTCGCTAACGGAGCTCATGAGATTTTCTGTTGAGTTTTGTGTTGTGAAGTTTTCAAGTTTTTGGGTAAAGATTTGATGGATTATGGAATAAGGAGTAGCAAGAGCCTAAGATTGGGGATGCCCGAGGCACCCCTAGGTAAAATTCAAGGACAACCAAAATCCTAAGCTTGGGGATGCCTCGGAAGGCATCTCGTCTTTCGTCTTCGTCCATCGGTAACTTTACTTGATGCTATATTTTTATTCACCACATGATATGTGTTTTGCTTGGAGCGTCTTGTATGATTTGATTCTTTGCTTTTTAGTCTACCACAATCATCCTTGCTGTACACACCTTTTGGGAGAGACACGCATGAATCGGAATTTATTAGAATACTCTATGTGCTTCACTTATATCTTTTGAGCTAGATAATTTTGCTCTAGTGCTTCACTTATATCTTTTCAGAGCACGATGGTGGTTTTATTTTATAGAAATTATTGATCTCTCATGATTCACTTATATTATTTTGAGAGTCCTTTAGAACAGCATGGTAATTGCTTTGCTTAAAATTTTAGTCCTAATATGATGAGCATCCAAGATAGGTATAACAAAAATTATCATATAAAGTGCATTGAATACTATGAGAAGTTTGATACTTGATGATTGTTTTGAGATATGAGGATGGTAATATGAGGGTCATGCTAGTTGAGTAGTTGTGAATTTGAGGAATACTTGTGTTAAAAGTTTGTGATTCTCGTAGCATACACGTATGGTGAACCGTTATGTGATGAAGTTGGAGCATGATTTATTTATTGATTGTCTTCCTTATGTGTGGAGGTCAGGATCGCGCGATGGTTAACTCCTACCAACCATTCCCCTAGGAGCATGCCTGTAGTACTTTGTTTTGATAAATTGTAGATTTTTTCAATAAGTATGTGAGTTCTTCATGACTAATGTTGAGTCCATGGATTATACGCACTCTCACCCTTCCACCATTGCTAGCCTCTCTTGTGTCATGCAACTTTCGACGGTATCATACACCCACCATATACCTTCCTCAAAACAGCCATCATACCTACCTATTATGGCATTTCCATAACCATTTCAAGATATATTTCCATGCAACTTTCCACCGTTATGTTTATTATGACACGCTCCACCATTGTCATATTGCTTTGCATGATCATGTAGTTGACGTCGTATTTGTGTCAAAGCCACCATTCATAATTCTTTCATACATGTCACTCTTGATTCATTATCCCGGTATGCCGCCGGAGGCATCCACATAGAGTCATATTTTGTTATAGGATGCTTGAGTTGTAAGTAGATAAAAGTGTGATGATCTTCATTATTAGAGCATTGTCCCATGTGAGGAAAGGATGATGGAAGCAATGATTCCCTCATAAGTTGGGATGAGTCTCTGGACTTTATGAAAAATAAAAGAGGCCAAAGAAGCCCAAATAAAAAAAGAGGCCAAAGATCCCACCAAAAAAATGAGAGAAAAAGAGAGAAGGGGCAATGCTACTATCCTTTCACAACACTTGTGCTTCAAAGTAGAACCATGATCTTCATGATAGAGAGTCTCCTATGTTGTCACCTTCATATGTTAGTGGGAATTTTTCATTATAGAACTTGGCTTGTATATTCCAATGATGGGCATCCTCAAATTGCCCTAGGTCTTCGTGAGCAAGCAAGTTGGATGCACATCGACTTAGTTTCTTTTGATGAGCTTTCATACACTTATAGCTCTAGTGCACCCGTTGCATAGCAATCCCTACGCACTCACATTGATATCTATTAATGGGCATCTCTATAGCCCATTGATACGCCTAGTTGATGTGAGACTATCTTCTCCTTTTTTGTCTTCTCCACAACCACCATCCTATTCCACCTATAGTGCTATGTCCATGGCTCACGCTCATGTATTGCGTGAAGATTGAAAAAGTTTGAGAATACTAAACAATTGCTTGGCTAAAACCGGGATTGTGCATGATTTAAATATTTTATGTGATGAAGATAGAGCATAGCCAGACTATATAATTTTTTAGGGATAACTTTCTTTGGCCATGTTATTTTGAGAAGACATGATTACTTTGTTAGTATGCTTGAAGTATTATTACTCTTATGTCAATATTAAACTTTTGTCTTGAATCTTTCGGATCTGAACATTCATACCACAATAAAGAAAATTACATTGAGAATTATGTTAGGTAGCACTCCACATCAAAAATTCTGTTTTTATCATTTACCTACTCAAGGAAGAGCACGAATTAAGCTTGGGGATGCTTGATACGTCTCCAACGTATCTATAATTTTTGATTGTTCCATGCTATTATATTATCTGTTTTGGATGTTTAATGGGCTTTATTATACACTTTTATACTATTTTTGGGACTAACATATTAATCGGACGCCTAGTTCAAATTGCTATTTTTTTGCCTATTTCAGTGTTTCGTAGAAAAGGAATATCAAACGGAGTCCAAACGGAATGAAACCTTCGGGAGAGTTGTTTTTGGAACAAACGCAGTCCACGAGATTTGGAGTGGACGTCAAGGAAGCAATGAGGCGGCCACGAGGCAAGGAAGCGCGCCCCCACCCTCGTGGGCCCCTCGTGGCTTCCCTGATCAACTTCTTTCGCCTATATATACTCATATACCCTGAAAACATCCAGGAGCACCACGAAACCCTATTTACACCGCGACAACCTTCTGTACCTGTGAGATCCCATCTTGGGACCTTTTCTGGCGCTCCGGCAGAGGGGGAATCGATCACGGAGGGCTTCTACATCAACACCATAGCCTCTCCGATGATGTGCGAGTAGTTTACCTCAGACCTTCGGGTCCATAGTTATTAGCTAGATGGCTTCTTCTCTCTCTTTGGATCTCAATACAAAGTTCTCCTCGAACTTCTTGGAGATCTATTCAATGTAATTCTTTTTGCGGTGTGTTTGTCGGGATCCGATGAATTGTTGGTTTATGATCAAGATTATCTATGAACAATATTTGAATCTCCTCTGAATTCTTTTATGTATGATTTGTTATCTTTTCAAGTCTCTTCGAATTATCAGTTTGTTTTGGCCTACTAGATTGATCTTTCTTGCAATGGGAGAAGTGCTTAGCTTTGGGTTCAATCTTGCGGTGTCCTTTCCCTGTGACAGCAGGGGCAGCAAGGCACGCATTATAATGTTGCCATCGAGGATAAAAAGATGGGGTTTATATAATATTGCTTGAGTTTATCCCTCTACAACATGTCATCTTGCCTAATGCGTTACTCTTTTCTTATGAACTTACTACTCTAAATGCATGCTGGATAGCGGTCGATGTGTGGAGTAATAGTAGTAGATGCAGAATCATTTTGATTTACTTGTCGCGGACGTGATGCCTATATACATGATTATGCCTAGATATCCTCATAACTATGCACTTTTCTATCAATTACTCGACAGTAATTTGTTCACCCACCGTAATACTTATGCTATCTTGAGAGAAGCCACTAGTGAAATCTATGTCCCCCGGGTCTATTTTCCATCATATAAGTTTCCGATCTATTTTATTTTGCAATCTTTACTTTCCAATCTATATCATAAAATACCAAAAATATTTATCTTATTATCTCTATCAGATCTCACTTTTGCAAGTGGTCGTGAAGGGATTGAGAGCCCCTTTATCGCGTTGGTTGCAAGGTTCTTATTTGTTTGTGCAGGTACGAGGGATTTGAGTGTAGCCTCCTACTGGATGGATACCTTGGTTCTCAAAAACTTAGGGAAATACTTACGCTACTTTACTACATCACCCTTTCCTCTTCAAGGGAAAACCAACGCATGCTCAAGAGGTAGCAAAGCACTTGGGGCTGGAGCGCCGGCTCAGCCGCGCACAACGAAGCCGCCCCGTCTGAATACTAGTCCGCCTCAGTATGTACCAACACCACCGGGTCATTATTCTAATCCTTTGGATAACTTGATTGCTGCGGCGACACGGCTGGCGGCTCTACCGGTTTAAGGCGAATCACCGGCAACGATGGAAATACGACGAGCCGGGAAACTGCTCCAGACGGTTGTGGCTCAACAGGCGGCTTATTCATACATTCGGGATCGTATCCACTCCACACCGCATAGAAGAAAAAGTTATAGCAGGCATATTGATGAGCTGGCTGTGTCAAGCAGTGGATGATACCGCAACCCGCCCTGTGACATGACCCAGCGCGCGATGGAGCTAATGCTCAGAATGTGGTGGTTCAAGGAAGAGCACGTGGGGAGGCTGAGCTGGCGGCTCAGTACATGGCTCGCAATTCTCCAGCTCGTCCGACAACTTCGGTGGAGACAGGCGTGACCTTCAGAACTTTGGGTGTGCCATGTTTAGTGTCGGCTCTACGTAATGAGCGTTTGCCTAAGGATTTCAAGGATCCTCGCAAGGTGCCTAACTACATAACTGACTTACCCCTGAAGCATGGGTTGAGAGTTACGAGATGACCATGGAACTGCCGGACGTTAGCGATGCTGCGTGTGCTAAGTATTTCACCATGATGTTGGATGGGACAACCCGTACTTGGTTGAAAGGGCTACCTGCCAAAACTGTTGGGTCATGGGCCGAGTTAAAAGCCCGATTTATTCAAAATTTTAAAGATACGTGCAAGCAACCTATTTCAATTGTGGATTTGGACGCCTGTGTCCAAGAAGAGGGCGAGTCAAACCCATTGGGTGCGCCGGGTCTCAACTATCCTGCACTCATCGGATCGCATCAATGCCGGCTCAGCAGTCTTGATGTTAAAAAGAATCGCCATTTTTGCCCCTTAAACAGAAGCTAGGGCGACTCAAGCGCCACTGCAGCGACATGGGGGAGCTTATGGTGGCTCTGGTTAAGTATGCCGACTCTAGTACCAAGGACCCCGAGTCTAATGATGAAAGGGATAATTAGATTTATGCCCTAGTTTATTTTCAAAGTGTTCAGTTTTCAGTTTTCAAAGTTCATGAAAAAATTTAAAGTTCAAAATTAAAATTGAAGAATGAAAAATCTAAAAGTTCGCCAAGTTATCAGAATAACATTCGTAAGTGCCGCAAAAAAAAACAATCAAGACTCCAAAATAGATTATTTTTTGCCACGATTTCCATGAATGTTATTCTCGATGAAACTTAAGTGCACTTAAAACATTTGTCGCTTTTGCCACCAATTTTTTGAATTTTTTGAACTTTTTAGATTTTACTATTCATGGTGGTAGCATAAGAGCTAAAACTTGGTTGGGCACTTTCCAACACTATTTTCATGAATGCAAATGACACTCACATATAGGTGATGTTTTTTTTGAACATTTTGGTATCTTATTTGCATTTTTCTGATTTAGTATGAATTAGTTACGAAGTTTTCAAACTGACGGTCAAACGGTCAAAGGGCAAAAGCATAAGAGGAGCAAAGTGACTTGGACAGAACAGGTGACTTTTGGGAATTAGGGGTAAAAAAGACGAGTGGGACACAACTAGGGGCATAAATCTAATTATCCCATGATGAAAAGCCGGGAAAGGGAAAGAAGAGTGGCAACACCAAGGGGCAGCATCATAACCCGACGAATCGGGGGGGGGGGGGGTAATGGTAAGCTCAAGGCTGATAATAGTTCGGATTTTGTGGCTAATACCAACACGCAGAATAATGGTCAGTGTCATAAGGGAAAGCCACCTCCCCAGTTTGGAGGGTCAAGTTTCAATCTTGAGCAGATGCTGAATCAGCCCTGCCCGAAGCATGGTACACGGGAAAGGCCGTCCACTCACCTCTAGAAGGATTGCTTCATTATGAAAGAGTACAAAAATTCTGATCTTTTCCAGAACAATCATGGGCCGGGCGGCGGCTCAGGTTCCGGCTCTCATGGTCCGGGTTACGGTGGTGGCGGTTCTAATTCCGGTTTCCAAGGCCAGGGCAATCAGGGTGGTTATAATCAACAGCCTGGTCAGGGGGCCCAGCAGCAGTAGCATTCTGGTTATCAAAGTAATCTGAAGCAGTTGAATAGTGGGCAGTACCACGTCTTCACGATGAGTCTATGCAAGCAGGATCAAAAGCTCCATAAAAGGGCTGTGAACGTCGTTGAACCGGAGATTCTTCGCTACTTACGATGGTCTGAGCAGCCCATTGTGTGGAGTCGAGAGGATCACCCGCCCCGGGTTGATAATCCGGGTCATTTGGCTTTGGTAGTGGTGTCTCAGGTTGGAGGTTACAAGTTCACTAAGGTACTCATGGATGGAGGTAGCAGCATTAACATCCTTTACGATGACACTTTCTGTCGTATGGGGTTAACTGACAAAATTTTTAAGCCATCCAATACTATTTTCCATGGAGTGGTACCTGGTAAATTGGTGTATCCTGTAGGCAAGATCGCTCTGGAAGTAGCCTTTGGGGATGAACATGATTCCAGGGCCGAGATGCTCACCTTTGAAGTGGTCAATATTCAAAGCCCGTATCACACTCTGTTTGGACGGCCGGCTTATCCCAAGTTCATGGCACAACCTTGTTATATTTATCTGCAGCTCAAGATGCCAGGTTACAAGGGGACCATCACAGTGCATGGAAACCGGAAAATAGCTTTGGAGTGTGAAGAAGGTGCGCCGCTTATGTTGAGTCTATTTGCGCAACAGAGGAATTGAAGTTCTACAAAGACAATGTTGACCCGGCGGATATGACATCTTTGAAAAATCCAACTACAGAGCATGATACGGTATTGAAGTTTAAGTCGGCAGATGAAACTAAGCTAGTTGACTTCGTTCCTGGCGATTCATCCAAGAAGTTCAGTATCAGTGCTAACCTGGATCAAAATAGGAAAGCGCGCTCATCGAGTTCATCCGTGAGAACCGGGACATCTTTGCATGGAAACCTTCTGATATGTCAGGTGTACCGAGGGAACTCGCTGAGCACACTCTTACTATGGATCCAAAGTTTAAACCGGTCAAGCAATTCCTTCGTCGCTTCAATGAGGAGAGGCATAAGGCCACTGGTGAAGAAGTGGCCTGGCTCTTGGCGGCTGGGTTCATTGTTGAAGTTTTTCATCTTGAGTGGTTGGCTAACCCGGTGCTGGTACTTAAGAAGAATGGCACTTGGCATATGTGTGTGGACTACACGGACTTAAACAAGGCTTGTCCGGATGATCCTTTTGCTCTCCCTCGTACTGATCAAATTATTGATGCTACGGCGGGTTGTGAGCATTTGAGCTTTTTGGATCCTTGTTCTGGTTATCATCAGATCAAGATGGCAGTTAAGGACCATGAGAAGACAACTTTCATCACTCCTTTTGGAGCCTTCTGCTATGTATCTATGCCTTTCAGGCTCAAGAGTGCCCAGGCGACTTACCAGCGCTGTGTGCAGAATTGTCTTCATGATAAGATTGGGCGCAATGTTCATGCTTATGTCGATAATATTGTGGTGAAATCTAGAAAGAAGGAAATTTTGATAGATGATTTGAAGGAGACCTTTGACAATCTTCGGGTCTACAAGATGATGCTTAACCCAACCAAGTGTGTTTTTGGTGTGCCAGCAGGCAAGCTTTTGGGCTTTTTGGTTTCTCGACGGGGTATTGAAGCTAACCCGGAGAAGATTAAAGCTATCACATCTTTGGCTAAACCGACGTGTATCAACGATGTCCGGCATTTGGTGGGTCATATTGTGGCCCTAAGCCGGTTTATAAGTCGCCTTAGAGATAAATCCATCCCTTTGTATCCAATGATGAAGAAGACAGATGATTTTTTCTAGAGTGATGCTGCTAATGAGGCTTTTGAGGCACTTAAGAGGCAACTGGCTGAGCTGCCGGTTCTTGCAGCTCCTATTGAGAAGGAACCTTTGTTTTTATATGTGGCTGCAAACAACCGGGCGGTCAGTGTGGCTATTGTGGCTGAAAGGAAGGGGTCAGGAAAGGAGCATCCGGTTCAAAGGCCAGTTTATTATGTCAGCGAGGTGCTCATTGAGTCTAAGCAGAGATACCCACATTGGCAGAAACTGGTGTATGGTGTGTTCATGGCTAGTCGTAAATTAAAGCAATATTTCCTTGGTCATCGCATCACTGTGGTTAGCTCAGCCCCTTTGGGGGATATTATTCAAAATAGGAAGGCCACATGCCGGGTAGCTAAGTGGGCCATTGAGCTTGGTCCCCATGGTCTAAAGTATGTGCCTCGGACAGCCATAAAATCTCAAGCACTGGTGGATTTTATCAATGATTGGACAGAGTTGCAGATTCCTGAGGATAAGCTGGATCATACATATTGGACTATTCATTTAGATGGATCCAAGCAGTTGGAAGGCACGGGGTCTAGAGTTATATTGACTTCCCCATGAGGTGACAATTTTTGTTATGTCTTAAGGTTGATGTTCCCTTGTACTAACAATGGTGCCGAGTATGAAGCCTTGCTCCATGGTCTTCGGATGGCTAAAGAGATGAATTTAAACCGACGTCAGAAGCACGCTGCAATATATTTATAAGTCCCAAGCCCTTTGCAAGCAATAACACTTGGCACTTGGGGGCTAATGGGTGCAGAAAGTTTCTACATAAGAGTTATATATCTTTTTAAGTCCCAAGTCCTTTGTAAACAATAGCACTTGGCACTTGGGGTCTAATGGATGCCAAGTATGATTTATGAACCAGAACCCCGGTTTATAATCCGGTTGGTCAAGATGATTCACAAGGATTGTGAGTGGATAAGTCCCGGCTTAACTGCATAGTTTAAGCCGGCCCTTGGGGACTACAGATACAATTGATTTATATGAAGTCAAGAACCGGATTAGCTGCATAGTTTAAGTCGGCCCTTGGGGGCTACAGGATTTGACCCACAACACCAAAGATATCTAACAAGTCTACAATATATTCTATCCTATCATATTCATTTGACTTGGGGGCTAAAGGAATGTATCTCATATGAGAGCAAGAATTAAATACCTCATGTTTCTGATGTATGTGATTGACCATGTCAATCTCCAGGTCTCGTCTGATGTGTACTTGGTTCAAAAAGCCAGAGAAAATTTCACTACAACTCAGATGATAATAGTTGGCCATGTCAAATTTGACTTTGCGCCGCTCAACCATCTCTTCCTTGGCAGAATGTTTCGCCAGAGCTACAGGATTTCCTGGTTCTTGGAAACCAGAGCCAGTAATCACAACTTCTTCAGTATCCGGCTTAAGAGGTTTAGTTGGGCTGGATGGTTCAGCAATCACCAGTTCAGTAACCATAGGATCAACAGAGGTGCCACAGTTTTCTGGTGTCGGGTCAACACTAGGATTATCCGGTTGTTGTACAGAGGTCTTTGAGATTGGTGCATGTTTCTCCGGCTCACGAGGTTTGGTGTCTTCAGAGGGCTTGTTGGTTCTGGCCTTCTTGCTAGGCTTTGCTTTCCCACTACACGAAGATTCAGAAAGTCAGTATGAGCTTAAAGATGTCAAAAGAGACACAGGTTTAAGTTGATACCCAGGGGTGGTTTTGAAAGGGGGAAGTTGAGTCTGGGATGAGTCGCCAGACGAAGAGTGAGAGATCCCCTGAAAAGTTAAAGTCGGAGGCATGAAGTGTTGGATGGATAATATTTAGGTTAAAGTAAGCAAGTGTTGGAGTTTTTACCTCATTTCGGCATTTGCGTGGAGCTGGCGTGTTGGGTAAGCGAGAGGAAACTTCTCTGCCTCCGCTGTTCCGGGTTTGGCGCCGACTCTCATGCGTATGTTGCTTCAAAATAAAGTTGGGATCCATGTGAGATAAAGGGTTAGAAAACCTTACTTTCCGGATCACGCGTCAGATTTTCTATCTTGGCAAAGGCTCTGAGTCGGAGGAAATAATTGTTACTTCGTCATCAACTGCCTGGCTTCTCTCAGCGTCATGCTAATAGTAATTAGTGTCAATAAGGTGGATGAAAAAGGAGGCAAGAGAATCAAGATCTACCTCCGACTCTTCAGATTCATCCACGTTAAATGTTTCAGCAGCAGTGGACGTCTTTTTGCTTCTCTTCATTGCTCTGGTCTTGGCTCTGGCCTTCTTGGCGGCTTTCTCATCATACCTCTTGTCCCAGAATGCGGACCCAGCCTGAAAAGGCTTACGATAAAGTTAGAATGTTCAGGTTTAAAAGTGGTCAGATAACATGTATATAAACCGGAAAGGCATACCTCTGGTGTTGGGTTAAGGACGTAGAAGGGATTCATACCTACTTTGTTGCAACTTTCCAATGACTTATTGAGAAGAGACTTGGTCATTTCATTCATAACCTTATCAATCAAACATTTTGAGTTGTAACGAAGCGGGTCTTTGGTGTCACCAGTGTATGAGCACATTAAGTCGGGTCGACGGCTTAAGGGTATGATCCTCCAAGCTACCCAACACCGAACTGGATCAATTCCGGTTAGTCGATTGCCCGGTAAAGCCCTAACCTTGGAAAAGGTAGGCATAAACTTGGCCCGTTCAGCATTGCCAAGTTGACCAGGAAGGTGATGCTTTGGGTTGAGGCATTGGTCACGAAAGCCGGGCAAAGGATTCTCATCAGCCGGAGAAGTATCTTTGCAGTAAAACAAGGTTTGATTCCAATCTTTGGGGTTACTTGGAAGTGAAGCATAAGGAAAAATGGCGTCTCTGAGACGCTGAACTGAAATTCCTGCGAGTTCTTGACTGGGGCCATCAGTGAACTCATTCTGGCGGTTCAGGTAGAAATATTCTCTGAAAAGGTCGACAATGGGTTCTTCCTGAAGGTATACTTCACAGGAAACCTGGAAGTTGCATATATTGGAGATGGAGTTGGGCCCGATATCTTGAGGATGAAGTTGCATGAAGTGCAGAACGTCCCGGAAGAATTTTGACCCAGGTGGTGAAAAACCCCGGTTCATGTGATCAGTGACAACAATAACTTCGCCGACTTGCGGCTAAGGTTTGGCTTCTTCTGGGTTAGGAGCACGCCAATAAACGACATCCTTGGCCGGCAAAGAACCAATCTTCACATAGTCTTCAAGCATAGCTTCGGTGACAATGGAAGAGACCCAATCACAGGAGGTGATTGTCTTGGTCATGATTGAATGCAAGGCCTGCAGTAGAGTGAATAAACATTAAACTGACAGATATATGACAAGCTACATGTGGTTGTTTTAAGCGGTAATGCAAGGATAAATTATGAAGGATTAGTTTTGACAAAGTTAGCATGGTTCACATCGGAAGAGGGCCGGGTTATGGACTTAAGCAGATAATGGCGGCTTACCCGAGGCCTAATGTAATATGACGGGTCATGGTTTAAATCTATCAATTGAAAGATTCTGCTAAGGTACAGACAAACATGTTTCGCAAGCTAGTATTATCAATTAAGATCTGTGACAGCTCAGGAAAGGCAGTGAAAATGAAGGCAAAAGGTGGCGGCGGTGAAAAAAACTAGATGCGTCAGTATGATGTTTTGCAAAAGAGATACTACTTCAATGGCAAAAATGGTGACAAAACCACTTCCGCACAAGATCTATGGTCTATTCAGACTAGAAATTACAGGAACTAAAGAGGATGAGGAAGAACAGTAAGAACACCGATGAGCAGTGGAAACCCTAAAAACAGATCTGAGGAAGAAGAGGGAGACGTGTTTACAGGCGATGAGGATCGGCGGAGGCGCGTTGGCACTCTCTGGTCTGATCAGGGTGATGCGGCGGCCGGAGTTGGTGCAGTGATTGGAGGTCGCAACGGCGGAGCACGAGCACCCGTGTGGCTGAGAAGAGGAGGAAGACGAAGAATGAAGCAGGGAAAAAAATGAGGAGTCCCTCGTAGCTATTTATAAGGGGGCGAGCATAAGGCATGCACGAGAATCAAGGAGACCAAAATCCTCGCATGGCTATAGAAACGTCTCGATTTTCGGGATGTTTATTAAGATAACGATAAGTTAAGATGATTTGAGCCTAGTGCACAGTTAAGGTAAAATGACGTCATGGCGGTTTAAGAGGTTTCCAAGAGCTGACGTCATGGCGGGTTACAACAGGTGGTGCAGGGTTATAGTTCAGATGTTGAAGATTGATATGAACAAGTTCAAATCAACCTGGGTCCTAATGTTGGGGATATAACTACCAGGTATGTGATTTCTACTACACAACCTTCTTCTTGTAGACGTTGTTGGGCCTACAAGTGCACATGTTTGTAGGACAGTAGCAAATTTCCCTCAAGTGGATGACCTAAGGTTTATCAATCCGTGGGAGGCGTAGGATGAAGATGGTCTCTCTCAAACAACCCTGCAACCAAATAACAAAGAGTCTCTTGTGTCCCCAACACACCCAATACAATGGTAAATTGTATAGGTGCACTAGTTCGGCGAAGAGATGGTGATACAAGTGCAATATGGATGGTAGATAAGGTTTTTTGTAATCTGAAATAATAATAACAGCAAGGTAACTAATGATAAAAGTGAGCGTAAACGGTATTGCAATGATAGGAAACAAGGCATAGGGTTCATACTTTCACTAGTGCAAGTTCTCTCAACAACAATAACATAGATCATATAACAATCCCTCAACATGCAACAAAGAGTCACTCCAAAGCCACTAATAGCGGAGAACAAACGAAGAGATTATGGTAGGGTACGAAACCACCTCAAACTTATTCTTTCAGATCAATCTATTCAAGAGTTCGTACTAGAATAACACCTTAAGACACAAATCAACCAAAACCCAAATGTCACGTAGATACTCCATTGTCACCTCAAGTATCCGTGGGCATGAGTATACGATATGCATCACACAATCTCAGATTCATCTATTCAACCAACACAAAGTACTTCAAAGAGTGCCCCAAAGTTTCTACCGGAGAGTCAAGAGAACGCGTGCCAACCCCTATGCATAGGTTCATGGGCGGAACCCGCAAGTTGTTCCCCAAAACATACATCAAGTGGCACGTGATATCCCATTGTCACCACACATAAACACGGCAAGACATACATCAAGTGTTCTCAAATCAACGACTCAATCCGATAAGATAACTTCAAGAGGGAAACTCAATTCATCAAAAGAGAGTAGAGGGGGAGAAACATCATAAGATCCAACTATAATAGCAAAGCTCGCGATACATAAAGATTGTGCCATAGAGAGAACACGAGAGAGAGAGAGAGAGAGAGATCAAACACATAGCTACTGGTACATACCCTCAGCCCCGAGGGTGAACTACTCCCTCCTCATCATGGATAGCGCCGGGATGATGAAAATGGCCACCAGTGATGGATTCCCCCTCCGGCAGGGTGCCGGAACGGGCTCCCGAGAGGTTTTTGGTGGCTATAGAGGCTTGCGGCAGCGGAACTCCCGATCTATCTTGATATTCGATGGTTTTAGGGTACGTAGGCTTATATAGGCGAAAGAAGTCGGTCGGGAGGTGCTCGAGGGGCCCACGAGACAGGGGCGCCCCTCTGGGGGTGCCTCCTATCTCGTGGCTGCCTCGAGGATCTTCTGACGTGAACTCCAAGTCTCCAGGATCATATTCTTCCAAAAAATCACGTTGCCGAAGGTTTCATTCCGTTTGGACTCCGTTTGATATTCCTTTTCTTCGAAATACTGAAATAGGCAATAAAACAGCTATATGGGTTGGGCCTCCGGTTAATAGGTTAGTCCTAAAAGTAATATAAAAGTGTATAATAAAGCCCATAATCATTCAAAACATATAATAAAATAGCATGAATGCTTCATAACTTATAGATACGTTGGAGACGTATCGGCATCCCCAAGCTTAATTCCTACTCGTCCTCGAGTAGGTAAATGACAAAAGAAAGAATTTATGAAGTATGAATGCTAGAAGGTGCACAAGTTTGATCAATGATAATTTCAATCACCTTTTCTAGCATGATAATATGTCATAACAGTAATTCATCAGATAAAACTTCTCAGGATAAAGTAACAAGGAATTCACATGTCAAAGCATAGACCATAAACTTTCTTGAAAACTAGCAAACTTCATTCTCAGTCATCAAACAATTGCAATTCATCTTATTTTCAGGAATATCAAACTCCACATACTCAACTATCATATAGTCTTCTACAATTGCTAACACTCATGCAATACTAATGGTTATGGAGTTTTAATCGGACACTGAGAAAGATAGGGGCTTATAGTGTTGCCTCCCAACGTATTCACCTTTGGGTGATGTCAACAATAATAGTTCATGCTAACTTACATCCAATTGGATATATATATCAGGATCTTCCCAACACGAGGTGCTTGCAAAAGGATAAAATGAAAAAGGGAAAGGTGAAGATCACCTTGACTCTTGCATAAAGTAAAAGACATAAAGTAAAAGATAGGCCCTTCGCAGAGGGAAGCAGAGGTTGTCATGCGCTTTTAGGGTTGGATGCACAAAATCTTAATGCGAATGAAAGTTACTTTATATTGCACTTGTATATGGACCTTTATTATGCAGTACATCACTTTTATTGCTTCCATAACAAGATAGTATAAAGCTATTTTCTTCACACCAAAAGATCGTACATATTTAGAGAGCAATTTTTATAGCTTGCACCGATGACAACTTACTTGAAGGATCTTACTCAATCCATAGGTAGGTATGCTGGACTCTCATGGCAAAACTGGGTTTAAGGATATTTGGAAGCACAAGTAGTATCTCTACTTGGTGCAAGGAATTTGGCTAGCATGAGGGGGAAAGGCAAGTTCAACATGTTTGAATGATCCATGACAATATACTTTAACTGAGATGTCGGAAAACATAAACCATTACGTTGTCTTCCTTGTCCAACATGAACTCTTTAGCATATCATACTTAATGAGTGCTCCCAATTATAAAAGATGTCTAGGATAGTGTATTTATATGTGAAATCACTCTTCCTTAAATATTCTTTCATGAATTGTTCAAATGACCAATACAACGCTTCCTAACCTTCAATAAATTTACAACCACTACTCCTTAGATGTGAAGTCATAACTCCCCATGGGATAAGCAAATGAGACATATATAATTTCAGATTTATGACAATCAACTCATTCAACCATTTACTCATAGGATATAAGTGAAGCACATGAGTAAATGACAAACTACTCCAAAAAGATATAAGTGAAGATCAATGAGTAGCTAAATAATTATGTAACTATGTGAAGACTCTCTCTCATTTAAGAATTTCAGATCTTGGTATTGTATTCAAACAGTAAGCAACACAAAATAAAATGACATTGCAAGGATAGCACAACTCATGTGAAGAAGCAAAAACTTAGGCTCAACCGATACTAACCGATAATTGTTGAAGAAGAAAGGTGAGATGCCTACCGGGGCATCCCCAAGCTTAGATGCTTGATACTTCTTGAAATATTATCTTGGGGTGCCTTGGGCATCCCCAAGCTTGAACTTTTGTGTCCCCTTAATTCCTCTCATATCATGGTTTCTCTATTTCTCAAAAGCTTCATCCACAACAAACTCAACAAGAACTCGTGAGATAGGTTAGTATAAACCAATGCAAAACCTTATCATTTTCTACTGTAACAAATCACTAAAATTATGATTCAACATTTCATACTAAATGCTGCATATTTAACACTCCTATCCTTAAATAGAATCATTAAACAAGCAAACATATGCAAACAATGCAAACATAACAGCAATCTGCCACAACAGTACAGTCTGTAAAGAATGCAAGAGTATCAATACTTCCCTAACTCCAAAAATTATGAAATAAAATTCCCACTGTATTAAATTTATCAGATCTTACTATGCAAAAAGTTTTAACATTATATCATTCTCTGAATTTTCTAGGGAATTTTTGCAACAGCGGTAAACTTTCTGTTTTCAAACAGCAACATGTATACTAGCAAAATAAGCATGGCAAAGGCTATCCTTGACATTTTTATTGAAAATAAAGATGCAAAACATTAATATAAATAAAATAAAGCTAATACTAACAAAATAAAATGACGCTCCAAGCAAAACACATATCATGTGGTGAATAATAATATAGCTCCAAGTAAAGTTACCGATGAACGAAGACGAAAGAGGGGATGACATCCGGGGCATCCCCAAGCTTAGGCTCTTGGTTGTCCTTGAATATTACCTTGGGGTGCCTTGGGAATCCCCAAGCTTAGGCTCTTGCCAATCCTTATTCCATAGTCCATCAAAGCTTTACCCAAAACTTGAAAACTTCACAACACAAAACTCAACAGAAAACTCGTAAGCTCCGTTAGTATAAGAAAATAAAACCACCACTTAGGTACTGTAATGAACTCATTATAAATTCATATGGGTGTAATATCTACTGTATTAAAATTTATCTATGATTCATACCCTCCGATACTACTCATAGATTCATCAAAATAAGTAAACAACACATAGAAAACAGAATCTGTCAAAAGCAGAACAGTCTGTAGTAATCTGTATCAATCGTATATTTCTGGAACTCCAAACATTCTACCAAATTAGGAAGTCCTAAGCAATTTGTGTACCAATCCATATCAAGAAGAATCGGATCAGAAGCACGTTTCTGTGAATTAACAAAACTAATTTACTGGGTGCAAAAGTTTCTGATTTTCAGAAGGATCAACACAACTATCACCGTAAGCTATCCTAAAGGTCTTACTTGGCACTTTATTGAAACAAAAGCTATAAAACATGATTACTACAGTAGCATAATCATGTGAACACACAAAAACAGTAAGGGTAAATATTGGGTTGTCTCCCAACAAGCGCTTTTCTTTAATGCCTTTCTAGCTAGGCATGATGATGACAATGATGCTCACGTAAAAGATAAGAATTGAAACATAACGGGAGCATCATGAAGCATATGACTAGCACATTTAAGCCTAACCCACTTCCTATGCATAGGGATTTTGTGAGCAAACAAATTATTGGAACAATAATCAACTAGCATAGGAAGGTAAAACAAGCATAGCTTCAAGATTTTCAACACATAGAGAGGAAACTTGATATTATTGCAATTCCTACAAGCATATGTTCCTCCCTCATAATAATTTTCAGTAGCATCATGAATGAACTCAACAATATAACCAGCACCTAAATCATTCTTTCCATGATCTACAAGCATAGAAAATTTACTACTCTCCACATAGGCAAAATTCTTTTCATTCGGAATAGTGGGAGTATCATAAGAGACTTGAACACTAAAAATTGTTTCCACATTAAAAGAGTAATGTTCAGAAAAAGGGTAATCATAATCATGACAAGATTTGTAATCATCACTACTTTTAATAGCATAAGTTTCATCACAATAATCATCATAAGTAGCAACTTCGTTCTCATCATAATCGATTGAAACCTCTCCCAAGATAGTGGAATCACTAAATAAAGTTGACACTCTTCCAAATCCACTTTCGTATTCATCACAATAAAATTCAACATCCTCCAAAATAGTGGGATCACTACTTTCTAAAGTTGACACTCTTCCAAACCCACTTTCATCAATATAATCATCATAGGTAAGAGGCATGCTATCATCATAACAACTTTGCATATCAAAACTTGGGATGCTAAAAATATCATCTTCACTAAACATAGCATCCCCAAGCTTGGGACAAACATTAATTTCAGCAAATATATTCTCAAATATTTCATACTCATCAAACATAGCATCCCCAAGCTTGGGACCTTTCATATCATAAGCATAATCACTCTCATCATTAAAAATGTGGATAGCACCAATAGTATAGCAATTATCATCATCACAATGAGTAGTAGGAGAAACATCATTTGGGAGGGATACCTTTCTACCTTTATTGCTCCTTCTTTTCTTTTTCTTCTTCACATTATGTGTGGGTTCAACCTTCCTCTTTGAGCTCCTTATTGATGAGATTGGTTGAATAGAAAGCTCCTCCTCGTCACCTGATTCATCATAAGAAATAATAGGAGGAGATTGGGAAGTCTCTTCGCTTTCATTAGTATTCTCATCATCTTCTATTTGCTTTCTTTTCTTTAGGTAATTGGCAATATAAGGATTTTCAATGCAATTCACCGCACAAAACATATAAATATCCTCTAGATCGAAATCAAGAAATCTATCAAGATTAAATTTTGGAATACCCTCAGTTATACGTTTCATTTCTTCATACCCCCAAAGAAGACTAAGCTCTTTATGATGCCCAAGGGTAATCAATTCATCACAATTTTCGGACACGATTCAATCATGAAACAATTTGCATTGGAGATTTAAATGACCACGTTCATTGCAAAGTTCACAAGGGGTGCGAAAAATATTGAATCTTTTAGCACACTCAGCAAGACTTTCTTGCAGACCTTTAGTTTTTAAATACTTATGCCTCTTGCAATATCTATTTGGTGTGTCCATGCAAACCCATTCTACTCCACAAAAATCAACATGCTTATAAGAGACAATTTCATCATAACTAGTGCAATCATCATTAGTACTATGGATATTCAAAGAGTTCATACTAACAACATTGCAATCATGCTCATCATTCAAAGATTTAGTACAAAGCATTTTAATGCATTTTTCTTCTAGCACTTGAGCACAATTTTGCTTTCCATCATACTCACGAAAGATATTAAAAAGGTGAAGCGTATGAGACAAACTTAACTCCATTTTTTGTAGTTTTCTTTATAAACTAAACTAGTGGTAAAACAAGAAACAAAAAGATTCGATTGCAAGATCTAAAGATATACCTTCAAGCACTCACCTCCCCGGCAACGGCGGCAGAAAAGAGCTTGATGTCTACTACACAACCTTCTTCTTGTAGACGTTGTTGGGCCTGCAAGTGCACAGGTTTGTAGGACAAGAGCAAATTTCCTCAAGTGGATGACCTAAGGTTTATCAATCCGTGGGAGGCGTAGGATGAAGATGGTCTCTCTCAAACAACCCTGCAACCAAATAACAAAGAGTCTCTTGTGTCCCCAACACACCCAATAAAATGGTAAATTGTATAGGTGCACTAGTTCGGCGAAGAGATGGTGATACAAGTGCAATATGGATGGTAGATAAAGATTTTTGTAATCTGAAATAATAAAAACAGCAAGGTAACTAATGATAAAAGTGAGCGTAAACGGTATTGCAATGATAGGAAACAAGGCATAGGGTTCATACTTTCACTAGTGCAAGTTCTCTCAACAATAATAACATAGATAGATCATATAACAATCCCTCAACATGTAACAAAGAGTCACTCCAAAGCCACTAATAGCGGAGAACAAATGAAGAGATTATGGTAGGGTACGAAACCACCTCAAAGTTATTCTCTCAGGTCAATATATTCAAGAGTTCGTACTAGAATAACACCCTAAGACACAAATCAACTAAAACCCTAATGTCACCTAGATACTCCATTGTCACCTCAAGTATCCATGGGCATGATTATACGATATGCATCACACAATCTCAGATTCATCTATTCAACCAACACAAAGTAGTTCAAAGAGTGCCCCTAAGTTTCTACCGGAGAGTCAAGAAAACACGTGCCAACCCCTATGCATAGGTTCATGGGCGGAACCCGCAAGTTGGTCACCAAAACATACATCAAGTGGCACGTGATATCCCATTGTCACCACAGATAAACATGGCAATACATACATCAAGTGTTCTCAAATCAAGGACTCAATCCGATACGATAGCTTAAAGAGGGAAACTCAATTCATGACAAGAGAGTAGAGGGGGAGAAACATCATAAGATCCAACTATAATAGAAAATCTCGCGATACATCAAGATCCTGCCATAGAGAGAACACGAGAGAGAGAGAGAGAGAGATCAAACACATAGCTACTAGTACATACCCTCAGCCCCGAGGGTGAACTACTCCCTCCTCATCATGGATAGCGCCGGGATGATGAAGATGGCCACCGGTGATGGATTCCCCCCGCAGGTGCCGAACGGTCTCGAGAGGTTTTTGGTGGCTACAAAGGCTTGCGGCGGCGGAACTCCCGATCTATCTTGATATTTGATGGTTTTAGGGTACGTAGGCTTATATAGGCGAAAGAAGTCGGTCGCGAGGTGCTTGAGGGGCCCGCGAGACTGGGGGTGCGCCCTACAGGGGGGCCCTCCTATCTCGTGGCTGCCTCGAGGATCTTTTGACGTGAACTCCAAGTCTCCAGGATCATATTCTTCCAAAAAATCACGCCGCCGAATGTTTCATTCCATTTGGACTCCATTTGATATTCCTTTTCTTCAAAATACTGAAACAGGCAATAATACAACAATATGGGCTGGGCCACCGGTTAATAGGTTAGTCCCAAAAGTAATATAAAAGTGCATAATAAAGCCCATAATCATTCAAAACATATAACAAAATGGCATGAATGCTTCATAACTTATAGTTACATTGCAGACGTATCAATATGAACCTCCCAGGAGGGGCTGGGTCATACAACTAGCGATAACTCATGAAGAGGGCAGGTTAGGAGAAGCCCGCTCACGGCCCAAGACCCAAAGGCGACTTAGGGCCCAGAAGGATGAACCACCATGAAGATAAACTTGTATTGTAAGGCAGGCGTAGTTAGTCAGCGTGCCGGACACGTGTCTATGAGCCGGCCGAGACTCTCTAAGCCATCGGGCGTTAACCAGTGTATATAGAGGGACAACCCGATGGCAAGTTAGGGCAAGAAACAAGAGACCAAATGCTAGGTCAAGCGGATTTGCTCCCTGGTAATGGAGGCATAAGCAATACCACCTCAAACTGGATTAGGCTTTACCTTCACCGCAAGGGGCCGAACCAGTATAAACTCCCTGTGTCCTTTATCCCCTTTAACACGTTTAAGCTAACCTAGTCACGATGGCTCCACGACTAAGTCTATGATGCCCCCGATTCAATCGTACACTAATCATACACGCAAATGTGTATGATCAAGATCAGGGACTCACGGGAAGATATCACAACACAACTCTAAACACAAATAAAAGAATACAAGCTTTATATTAAAAGCCAAGGGCCTCGAGGGCTCGAATACATAGCTCAATATGCAAGAGTCAGCGGAAGCAACAATATCTGAGCACAGACATAAATTAAACAAGACTGCCTTAAGAAGGCTTGCACAAAAGCAACACGATCGAAGAGGCAAGGCCTCCTGCCTGGGACTAATACGTCTCTGTCGTATCTATAACTTCTGATTATTCCATGCCAATATTCTTCAACCTTCATAAACTTTTGGCAACTTTTTATACTATTTTTGGGACTAACATATTGATCCAGTGCCCAGTGCGAGTTCCTGTTTGTTGCATGTTTTATGTTTCGCAGAAAACCCATATCAAACGGAGTCCAAATGGGATAAAAACGGACAGAGAATTATTTTGGAATATTTATGATTTTTGGGAAGTACAATCAACGCGAGACGGTGCCCGAGGGGCCAGAGATAGGGGCGCGCCCAGGAGGCAGGCGCCTTGACTCTCCTGCCCCCTCAGAAGGAGGTTTACGCTCTTCTTTTGCTGCAAGAAAGCTAATTTTATGAGAAAGATCTGGGCGAAAGATTCACCCCAATTGGAGTTACGAATCTCTGGATATAAAAGAAACGGTGAAGGGGCAGGATCTGAGAACGCAGAAACAGAGAGATAGATCCCATCTCGGAGGGGCTCTCGCCCCTCCCACGCCATGGGAGCCAAGGACCAGAGGGGAAACCCTTCTCCCATCTTGGGAGGTGGTCAAGGAAGAAGAAGAAGAAGGGGGGCTCTCCCCCCCATGGTTCCGATGGCGTCGGAACACCGCCGGGGGCCATCATCATCACCATGATCTTCACCAACACCGCCGTCATCTTCACCAACATCTCCATCACCTTTCCCCATCTATATCCAGTGGTCCACTCTCCTGCAACCCGCTGTACCCTCTACTTGAACATGGTGCTTTATGCTTCATATTATTTTCCAATGATGTGTTGCCATCCTATGATGTCTGAGTAGATTTTCGTTGTCCTATCGGTGATTGATGAATTGCTATGATTGGTTTGAGTTGCATGTTTTATTATTGGTGTTGTCCTATTGTGCCCTCCATGTCTCACAAGCGTAAGGGATTCCCGCTGTAGCGTTTGCAATATGTTTATGATTTGCTTATGGTGGGTGGCGTGAGTGACAGAAGCACAGACCCGAGTAAGTAGGTTGTTTGCGTATGGGATAAAGGGGACTTGATACTTTAATGCTATGGTTGGGTTTTACCTAAATGAATCTTTAGTAGTCGCTGATGCTTGCTAGAGTTCCAATCATAAGTGCATATGATCCAAGTAGAGAAAGTATGTTAGCTTATGGCTCTCCCTCAAATAGAATTGCAATAGTGATTACCGGTCTAGTAATGTAGTCAGTTGCCTAGGGACAATTTCACAACTCCTACCACCACTTTTTCACACTCGCTATATTTACTTTATTGCATATTTATCTAAACAGCCCCTATTTTATATTTACGCATTCTTTACTTTCTTGCAAAGCTATCCAACAACACCTACGAAGTACTTCTAGTTTCATACTAGTTCTAGGTAAAGCGAATGTCAAGCGTGCGTAGAGTCGTATCGGTGGCCGATAGGACTTGAGAGAGTATTTGTTTTACCTTTAGCTCCTCGTTGGATTCGACACTTTTACTTATCGAAAGAGGCTACAACTATCCCATATACTTGCGGGTTATCAAGACCTTTTTCTGGCGCCGTTGCCGGGGAGTCATAGCGTGGGGTGAATATTCTCGTGTGTGCTTGTTTGCTTTATCACTAAGTAATTTTTTTTTGCTGTTCTAAGTTGTTCTCTATCTTTAGTTATGGATATGGAACACGAAATACCAAAAAAAAATTAGGTGTACTTGCTACTCATGGAGATGGGGTAACTCCTAAAACCATCGATGATCATCATGTCAGAAATATTTTGTACTACTTTGGTAATCCTGAGAAAACCCAACTCAACTTTATAATGGGAGACACATTGGATCAACGTGAATACTTTAGGGATTATCGCTTGACACAAAAAGGGAAACTACTATGGGATCAAATTCAAATGTTGAAGTGGTATGCTAGGCAACTATGCTTGAGATATGATATTACTTGTTGCTCTAGGATGAAGGCTCCACACCTTCCCTTTTCATGCAAATTTAATGATAATGAAACCTTAGCTTCTTATGCTAATGGTATATATGATTACTATGATGTGGAACAAATAGACAAATTTTTTGCTTTTAAGGCTGCTTATGAAATTGAATATTTGTTTGAAAAGTATGAAGCTTTAGATGATGATGTTTATAGGCCTGAAAATCTTGTTATACTTAGATATTGCTATGAAAATTATGAATACAATTACTATATTAATGCATTTATTGAGAAAGTCTCCGCTGTCCAAGAAGAGACTAATATTTTGCAGGAAGCTATGGAAGAAGAAATTGATGAAACTATGAGCTCATTGGATGAAAAAGATGATGAGGAGAGCGAAGAACAAAAGGAGGAAGAGCGGAATGATCACCCGTGCCCACCTTCTAATGAGAGTAACTCTTTAACTCATACATTATTTAATTACCCTTCGTGCTTACCGAAGGATGATTGCTATGATGATTGTTATGATCCTGTTGATTCTCTTGAAATATCCCTTTTTGATGATGTTTGCTATGCTTGTGGCCAAGATGCCAATATGAATTATGCTTATGGAGATGAACTTGCTATAGTTCCTTATGTTAAACATGAAATTGTTGTTATTGCGCCCACACATGATAGTCCTATTATCTTTTTGAATTCTCCAAACTACACTATATCGGAGAAGTTTGTGCTTATTAAGGATTACATTGATGGGTTGCCTTTTACCATTGCATGTGATGATTTTGATGAATATAATATGCATGTGCTTGCTGCTCCTACTTGCAATTATTATGAGAGAGGAACTACATCTCCACCTCTCTATGTATCCTATATGATAAAATTGCAAGAAACTGCTTATACTATGCATTGGCCTTTACTTTGTGTGCATGAATTGTTCTTTTATGACATGCCGATGCATAGGGAGAGAGTTAGACTTCGTTGTTGCATGATATATGTTACTTTTTGCTGACTACTAAATTACAAATCATTGTTAATTAAAATTGGCTTTGATATACCTTGGGATCCGGGTGGATCCATTACTTGAGCACTATATGCCTAGCTTAATGGCTTTAAAGAAAGCGCTGCCAGGGAGACAACCCGGAAGTTTCAGAGAGTCATTTATTTCTGTTGAGTGCTTTTATATAGTTTATAATAAAAAATAAAGAGGTGAACCTAAAACGTTTCAGAAAGGAAAGTGAAAGTGAGAGAGATAAGTATTGTTGAAGTGGGAGAGCTCCTTGAACTTTGTTCATGCTCACAGAAACTTTGTGAATCTTGATTACAGAAAATTTTCATCAAAAACAATTATCCCCTTGTACAATTTCATTGTATTATAAAAATAATGTGCCAAGGTTTGCCTTTAGGATGTTTACAATGCTTGTTGGTTTGTACGGTGCAGGACAAAAACTTTGGTTGTAGTGCGCGATTTTACATTTTTGACTGGAATGTCAATTGGTTCTGATTCCTTTTCCAATGTCTTTCTATACAACTTGTTTATTTTTACTAATTTGTCTAGAATTTTTGGGGTACAAAAGTATGGTGGATGTTCAGATTGCTACAGAATGTTCTGTTTCTGACAGATTCTGTTTTTGATGCATAGTTTGCTTGTTTTGAGGAATATATCAATTTATATTAGTGGATTAATCAATGGAGAAGTTATAATACAGTAGACACAATGCAAAAAAAAATATTAATTGGTTTGCAATAGTACTTAGAGTGGTGATTTGCTTTATTATACTAACGGATCTTACCGAGTTTTCTGTTAAAGTTTTGTGTGGATGAAGTGTCTAAACGAGGAGGTTTCGATATGAGGAAAAGGAAGAGAGGCAAGAGCTCAAGCTTGGGGATGCCCGAGGCACCCCAAGTAAATATTCAAGGAGACTCATGCGTCTAAGCTTGGGGATGCCCCGGAAGGCATCCCCTCTTTCTTCAACAAGTATCGGTATGATTTCGAATTCGTTTCGTTCATGCATTATGTGCAAGTCTTGCAGCATCCTTTGCATTTAGTTTTCACTTTTCTTTTATGCAACATGCTGGTATGAGATTGTCCTTGGTTGATTTATAGAATGCTCATTGCACTTCACTTATATCTTTTGAGTATGGCTTTATTGAATGCTTCATGTGCTTCACTTATATCATTTGAAGTCTGGATTGCCTGTTTCTCTTCACATAGAAACCGCAATTTGTAGAATGCTCTTTTGCTTCACTTATATTTGTTAGAGCATGGGCATATCTTTTGTAGAAAGAATTATACTCTCTTGCTTCACTTATATCTATTTAGAGAGATGACAGGAATAGGTCATTCACATGGTTAGTCATAAAATCCTACATAAACTTGTAGATCGATGAATATGATATGTTTGATTCCTTGCAATAGTTTCGCGATATAAAGATGGTGATATTAGAGTCATGCTAGTGGGTGGTTGTGGATTGTAGAGACACTTGTGTTGAGGTTTGCAAGTCCCGTAGCATGCACGTATGGTAACTGCTAGTGAAAAATTTGAAGCATGGGGTGTTTCTTTGATTGTCTTCCTTATGAGTGGCGGTCGGGGACGAGCTATGGTCTTTTCCTACCAATCTATCCCCCTAGGGGCATGCGTAGTAGTACTTTGCTTCGAGGGCTAATAAACTTTTGCAATAAGTATATGAGTTCTTTATGACTAATGTGAGTCCATGGATTATACGCACTTTTAACTTTCCATCATTGCTAGCCTCTTCGGTACCGTGCATTGCCCTTTCTCACCTCGAGAGTTGGTGAAAACTTCACGGTGCATCCAAACCCCGTGATACGATACGCTCTATCACACATAAGCCTCCTTATATCTTCCTCAAAAGAGCCACCATACCTACCTATCATGGCATTTCCATAGCCATTCCGAGATATATTGCCATGCAACTTCCATCATCATCATATACATGACTTGAGCATTTATTGTCATATTGCTTTGCATGATCGTAAGATAGCTAGCATGATGTTTTCATGGCTTGTCCTTTTTTGATGTCATTGCTACGCTAGATCATTGCACGTCCTAGTACACCGCCGGAAGCATTCATATAGAGTCATATCTTTGTTCTAGTATCGAGTTGTAATATTGAGTTGTAAGTAAATAAAAGTCTGATGATCATCATTATAGAGCATTGCCCCATGAAAAAACAAAAAGAAAAAAAGAAAAAAAGGAAAGGCCAAAGAAGCCTAAATAAAAAAAGGGGGGAAAAGAAGCCCACCCAAAAAAAAAGAAAAAAAGAAAAAGAGAAAAGGGGCAATGTTACTATCCTTTTTCCACACTTGTGCTTCAAAGTAGCACCATGTTCTTCATATAGATTGTCTCCCATGTTGTCACTTTCATATACTAGTGGAAATTTTCATTATAGAACTTGGCTTGTATATTCCAACAATGGGCTTCCTCAAATGCCCTAGGTCTTCATGAGCAAGCAAGTTGGATGCACACCCACTTAGTTTCTTTTGTTGAGCTTTCATACATTTATAGCTCTTAGTGCATCCATTGCATGGCAATCCCTACTCCTCGCATTTACATCAATTGACGGGCATCTCCATAGCCCGTTGATTAGCCGCGTCGATGTGAGACTTTCTCCTTTTTTGTCTTCTCCACATAAACCTCCACCATCATATTCTATTCCACCTATAGTGCTATATCCATGGCTTGCGCTCATGTATTGCGTGAGGGTTGAAAAACTGAAGCGCGTTAAAAGTATGAACCACTTGCTCGGCTTGTCATCGGCGTTGTGCATGATGGGAGCATTTTTGTGTGAAGAAAATGAAGCAGGGCCAAACTATATGATTTTGTAGGGATAAGCTTGCTTTGGCCTTGTTGTTTTGAAAAGACCCGATTGCTTTATCGGTACCTTCGAAGTATTATCGTTTTTTATGTCAAATGATAGACTATTGCTTTGAGTCACTCGTGTCTTAATATTCATGCCATGATTAGACATATGATCAAGATTATGCTAGGTAGCATTCCACGTCAAAAATTATCTTTTTTATCATTTACCTACCGGAGGACGAGCAGGAATTAAGCTTGGGGATGCTGATACGTCTCCGTCGTATCTATAATTTTTGATTGTTCCATGCCAATATTCTTCAACTTTCATATACTTTTGGCAACTTTTTATACTAGTTTTGGGACTAACATATTGATCCAGTGCCTAGTGCCAGTTCCTGTTTGTTGCATGTTTTATGTTTTGCAGAAACCCCATATCAAACGGAGTCTAAACGGGATAAAAACGGACGGAGAATTATTTTGGAATATTTATGATTTTTGGGAAGTAAAATCAACATGAGACGGTGCCCGAGGGGGCCAGGAGATAGGGGGCGCGCCCTGGACTCTCTTGGCCCCCCCGTAAGGCGGTTGATGCTCTTCTTTTGCCGCAAGAAAGCTAATTTTCTGAGAAAGATCTGGGCGAAAGATTCACCCCAATCGGAGTTATGGATCTCTGGATATAAAAGAAACGTTGAAGGGGCAGAATTTGAGAACGCAGAAACAGAGAGATAGATCCAATCTTGGAGGGGCTCTCGCCCCTCCCACGCCATGGGAGCCAAGGACCATAGGGGAACCCTTCTCCCATCTGGGGAGGAGGTCAAGGAAGAAGAATAAGAAGGGGGCTCTCTCCCCCTTCTTTTGGTGGCACAGGAACGCCGCTGGGGGCCATCATCATCACCGCGATCTTCACCAACACCGCCGTCATCTTCACCAACATCTCCATCACCTTTCCCCATCTATATCCAGCGGTCCACTCTCCCGCAACCCGTTGTACCCTCTACTTGAACATGGTGCTTTATGCTTCATATTATTTTCCAATGATGTGTTGCCATCCTATGATGTCTGAGTAGATTTTCGTAGTCCTATCGTGATTGATGAATTGCTATGATTGATTTGAGTTGCATGTTTTATTATTGGTGCTGTCCTATTGTGCCCTCCGTGTCGCGCAAGCATGGGGGATTCGCGCTGTAGGGTTTGTAATATGTTTATGATTTGCTTATGGTGGGTGGCGTGAGTGACAGAAGCACAGACCCGAGTAAGTTGGTTGTTTGCGTAAGGGTTAAAGGGGACTTGATACTTTAATGCTATGGTTGGGTTTTACCTTAATGAATCTTTAGTAGTTGCGGATGCTTGCTAGAATTCCAATCATAAGTGCATATGATCCAAGTAGAGCTTATGCCTCTCCCTCAAATAGAACTGCAATAGTGATTACCTGTCTAGTAATGTAGTCAGTTGCCTAGGGACAATTTCACAACTCCTACCACCACTTTTCCACACTCGCTATATTTACTTTATTGCATATTTATCTAAACAACCCCTATTTTATATTTACGCGTTCTTTACTTTCTTGCAAAGCTATCCAACAACACCTACAAAGTACTTCTAGTTTCATACTTGTTCTAGGTAAAGAGAACGTCAAGCGAGCGTAGATTCGTATCATTGGCCGATAGGACTTGAGAGATTATTTGTTCTACCTTTAGCTCCTCGTTGGGTTCGACACTCTTACTTATCGAAAGAGGCTACAACTATCCCGTATACTTGCGGGTTATCAGGGACCTCCTAACTACCCCTGGTCGTCGGTGGTCTCCATGTAGTAGCATCCATCAGCGGTGGCATCTCGCTCCAGGGATCCACCATCTAGTTGCGACAACCAGAAAGAAGAAAGAAGGGGAAAAGGGGGTAGCAAAGCAACCGTGAGTACTCATCCAAAGTACTCGCAAGCATCAGATCTATACTAAGTATGCATTGGTATCAAATGGAAGGTTTGTATCTGTGGACTGAACTACAGAATGCCAGAATAGAGGGGGAAGGCATAGCCTATCGAAGACTAGCATCTTCAAGAAGCTCCAAGCATCTTGCAACATGTATAAGAGTAAAGAATAGCAATTTAATATTTAACAAACATGTTGTAACATCAACACCCAGAGATCCTTCCTCGACTCCCCGCGAGAAAGCGATCCCGGGGCCACATATCAATCACATATCTCAAGTATCCATTTCTAGTTATATAAGACCCGGATACAAGTCTGAACGTCCATTACCGTGGACACGGTATTCGAATATATATCATCCCTGCAGGGGTGCACCACGTTACCCAACGCTCGATCACTCTGGCCGGACACACCTTTCTGGGGTCAATGACCGGCCTCGGAAGATCAACACGTCGCAGCCCTACCTTGGCTCAGCAGAGAGGTCCCCGCGGTCGACATCCTAAGCACTCCGGTCTTGGGCCCATCGCCCGCAAACACTCCGGGTCATTGCAGCAGGGTGGATACTAGCACCGCCCGGATGGCCAAAGATGATCCGACCGCGCCGCATCGCTGAACTCGGACGTCGACAAAGCTTCGCCGACATCGCGACATCGAGGCCCATATCTATTCTCGTGTGGTGGTTAGTGCGTAAAGGCCAGAGGCCAACTCAGAACAAATACACAAACCTATTAGTGCATTGGGGGCTCGCGGAGACGAGAAGAGGCTCACAATAATGTGACCCCGTCGCCCCGTCTCGTGGACTTACGGCAAGGGCCTAGACTACCCGGCCGTGCCATGTGGAAAACTCGTGGGTACACCTCAGGGCCGACCCGACTTCAACAATGGTCTCAAGTAAAGTCAAGGTAACCGTGTGTCCAAACATCAAGGGGAAAACCCGAGGAATCACCCACGGAGGATTCCACTCAATGTAATCATCAAGGTGAACGTAAGAGGGACCACGCTCGAGGTTCACACTTGAGGTGTTGAACGACAGAGCCGTGTCGGGAATGGTGAAAGAGGAAATCACCCTCGATGACCACGACCGAATATCTACACTACAGAATTATCATCAGGAGTTCGTTATGAGGGATCACCCTCGGCACTTGATAGTAGCTCTGCAGAGTCGAGCAACAAAAGGGGCGTGATGTGATGTGAGGTGTCGGGCTCTGGTCGTTGATCGCGCTGATCGAGTCGTCGAAGATGAAGCAGGGGCAACAAGGACAAGGTGGGGGTCACTGATGGATCACTTACCAACGTATACTAAGGAGTTTAGGATAAGCAGGTAGGTAACAATAGCAGGTACAAAAGCAGGCTATGCATCAGAATAGGAGCAAACAATAACAGTAGCAAAATCTAATGCAAGCAGGAGAGTATAGAATGGGCGATATCGAGATGATCAAAGGGGGGGCTTGCCTGGTTGCTCAGGCGAGAAGGAGGGGTCGTCATCGACGTAGTCGATCACAGCGGCATCGGCAGTCATCACGGGGTCTACCTAAGAGAAGAGGGGGGAGAAAACAGTAAATACATAGCAAGCAAGAGCATAAAAGGACAACAGGCAGAGCTAGACGTGTTCTAACACGGTGCTACACAATACCGGTGAAGGGTGTTAACATCCGGGAAGGTTTTCCCGGTTCCGAACATTTGTCAGACAAAAGAACCGAAGGGGAAAAGTTCAACGTTTGCTATGCTAGGGACGTGTGGCGGGTGAACGGACCGCGTATTCGGATTTGTCTCGACGTTCTGAGCAACTTTCATGTAGAATACATTTTCATCTGAGCTACGGTTTATTTTATATGATTTTTCAAAGATTTAACCAATTTATGGAGATTAACTTTAACTCAAAATGGACTTATTAGGCCAGCATGACGTCATTCTCATGTCAACAGAGTCAACAGTCAACTGTGACTAGCTTGACAGGTCAATGGGGGCAATGGGGCCCATCTGTCATTGACTTAGTTAATTAAACAGGTTTAAATTAACTAATTAGTCCATTAGGCTAATTAAGCGAGTTAATTAACTTAATTAATTTCCTAATTAACTAATTAATCGCTTTTATTTTAAAATCTTTTTTTATTCTATGAAAAGAGGGCGTGGGGCCCCTTGGTCAGTGGCCCACAGCGGGTTTAGCGGGCGCCGGGCAAGCGGATGCACGCGATGCCCAAACGGGCGCTGGCGTTCAGGGGCGCACCCGAATGGGCGCATGCCCAGGCCAGCAGGGGAGGCGCCTGCGACGGTAGTGGGCGCCAGCGCCGACGAGCGGCGGCCAGTAGGAGGAGGCGGTAGGCGGCACGAGGAGGGGCGGCCGGCGCTAGGGGGAGACGGGCAGGCGGTTGTGGTGGAGCAGGAGGACGACGCAGGGCGGCTGCACGGGGCGACGCTAGTGAGCGCGACAGAAGGGGAGGCGCGCAAGGAGGTGGCCAGGGTGCGACGGCGGGTGACACGGGTGCGGCCACCGCGAGCTCCTCCGGAGCTGAGGCGCGACGGCGGGGGCGACCTACGGCGACGGGAGGGAAAGGAGAGGGGGCCTCACCGGACCCTATAGGTGTGCAATAATGTGCGCGGGGATGCGCCGGAGCTCGGGGCAGCTGATATGTCTCCAACGTATATATAATTTATGAAGCATTCATGCTATTTTATTATCTGTTTTGAATGATTGCGGGCTTTATTATACACTTTTATATTACTTTTGGGACTAACCTATTAACCGGAGGCCCAGCCCATATTGCTGTTTTATTGCCTATTTTAGTGTTTCGAAGAAAAGGAATATCAAACGGAGTCCAAACGGAATGAAACCTTCGGAAAAGTTACTTTTGGGACATAAGCAATCCCAGGAACTTGGAGTGCAAGCCAGGGAAGCGTCAAAGAGGCCACAAGATAGGGGGGCGCCCACCCCCTGGGCGCGCCCTCCACCCTCGTGGGCCCCTCGAGGCTCCCCCGACCGACTTCTTTCACCTATATATTCCCATATACCCTAAAACCATCGAACAACAAGATAGATCGGGAGTTCCGCCGCTGGAAGCCTCTATAGCCACCAAAACCTCGCATGGAGCCTGCTCGGCACCGCACGGGGGGGATCCTCACCGTGGCCATCTTCATTATCCCGGCGCTATCCATGACGAGGAGGGAGTAGTTCACCCTCAGGGCTGAGGGTATGTACCAGTAGCTATGTGTTTGATCTCTCTCTCTCTCTCTCTCTCTCTCTCTCTCTCTCTCTCTCGTGTTCTCTCTATGGCACGATCTTGATGTATCGCGAGCTTTGCTATTATAGTTGGATCTTATGATGTTTCTCCCCCTCTACTCTCTTGTGATGAATTGAGTTTTCCCTTTGAAGTTATCTTATCGGATTGAGTCTTTAAGGATTTGAGAACACTTGATGTATATCTTGCCATGCTTATCTGTGGTGACAATGGGATATTCACGTGATCCACTGGTGATCAACTTCCGGGTTCCGCTCATGAATAAATGCATAGGGGTTGGCACACGTTTTCGTCTTGACACTTCGGTAGAAACTTTGGGGCATTCTTTGAAGTACTTTGTGTTGGTTGAATAGATGAATTTGAGATTGTGTGATCCATATCATATAATCATGCCCATGGATACTTGAGGTGACAATGGAGTATCTAGGTGACATTAGGGTTTTGGTTGATTTGTGTCTTAAGGTGTTATTCTAGTATGAACTCTATGATAGATTGAACGGAAAGAATAGCTTCATGTTATTTTACTATGAACTCTTGAATAGATAGAGCAGAAAGGATAACTTTGAGGTGGTTTCGTACCCTACCATAATCTCTTCGTTTGTTCTCCGCTATTAGTGGCTTTGGAGTGACTCTTTGGTGCATGTTGTTGGATAGTAATATGATCCAATTATGTTATTATTGTTGAGAGAACTTGCACTAGTGAAAGTATGAACCCTATGCCTTGTTTCCTACGGTTGCAATACCGTTTACGCTCACTTTTATCATTAGTTACCTTGCTTTTTTTTCATATTACAAAAACCTATATCTACCATCCATGTTGCACTTGTATCACCATCTCTTCGCCGAACTAGTGCACTTATACAAATTACCATTGTATTGGGTGTGTTGGGGACACAATAGACTCTTTGTTATTTGGTTGCAGGGTTGTTTGAGAGAGACCATCTTCATCCTACGCCTCCCACGGATTGATAAACCTTAGGTCATCCACTTGAGGGAAATTTGCTACTGTCCTACAAACCTCTGCACTTGGAGGCCCAACAATGTCTACAAGAAGAAGGTTGTGTAGTAGACATCAGCGGCGGTGGTCGACAACGGGACGGCGACGGGGTGGCGATGACGACTGGGGACGGCGTCGGGTCGATGACGAGGCGAGGCCGCGGCGTCAGGCGGGTGTCGCGCGAAGGAGAGGAGGGCGAGGAGGAGTCCGGGAGGTGAGCAGCGACGCGATAGGGTCAGCAGTCGGCAACAGCGGGCGTTAGGGCGACGCGGTCTCCAGGTCGCGCCCCCGATCTCGATCCAGATCGGGGGAAGGGAGAGAGCGGCGTGGGGAGAGTGGGTTAGGGTTCGGGGCGTGGGGTTAGTAGGGTTATAGGCCAGGGGTTGGGTTGGCCTGGCTGGGCCGTGGGCCAGCTGGGCCGTTTGGCCCGGGGGTTCTTTTCCCTTCTTTTTAATTTGCCTCTGTTCCCTATTTAAAAGAGCTACTAAAATATCTTTGTTAAATGTGGCACTTTGTACAAAAATAGATAGGAACAAAGTGAAGCTGCATAAAAAGTTTGGGGTCAGAAGGAGTTGGCTAACCATTTTTAGAAATTGGAAAAGCCAATGTAATTATTGTTGGACCACAAAATAAAATCCCAGGGGCATTTTGGGAACTCAAAAGAGGTTGGTTCCAACATAAAAAAATATCCAAGGATTATTTGCCACACTTTGAACATTTTAGTTCTCATGTTTGACAAATTTGGATTTTTTTACTTTAAATTTGAATTTGAATCCGAACAGTGATTTGGATCAAGTGGGGATTAGCAATAGTAATGTGATGATGTGGCACCATTAATAGGGGTTTACTGTAGCTTAATTATCCAGACGTCACAATTCTCCTCTACTACAAGAAATCTCGGCTCGAGATTTAAGGGGGGTAGTAGGGGGAAAGACTCGAAAAGGGCGGGGCTCAACACAATATAGGTACCGGGGCGCTATCTCGCGACGTGGCATAGAGGCATCTCTCGAGTTGAAATTCAAGAAAGTCAGCGAGAGCAAGGTAAGGAGGAGCAATAAGAAGCTTCAAACGGATGGACAATCGTTTGATGTCTGAAATAGAGTGTGAAAGGGGTTCAGTGCATCGAATATAAGTATTGCATCTGGTAGCAGAACAGATCACAAGAAGGTGGCTCATGAATTACATACGAAGCCAAGAGTGAGGAACAATTTTGGAAGATAGAGATGTACAGGAGAGTCAGGTTTCGATCCTGTGGAACTGTGGGTTATGGGCCCACCATGTGGGTTAATACCAGGAAGCCGCTAATCATTTTGCACGATCATGATAGCAAGGCAGGTCAGAGGATAGCTTGTCAATTATGTTGGCAAAAATGTTGGTACCAAGGGCGAGGGATGAAGAGAACCATTTTCCTGCTCGTTAAGACGAGGCGGACCAATAGGCAAAGTTCTCGTCCATCGGTGGCTACCAGAATGTCATCAACAATAGTAACAAGGTCTTACTGACAGACTTGTACATCGAGGCACCTACATAAGCAGCGAATTATCATTGCTCATATATGTTACGTTACAAGAAAGTTTAAACCAAATAATGGAAAGGAAAGTGTAGACATCGAATCAGTTATCGGCGTTCTCGAGTGTCTAACAACTCAGAACCCGTAGAAACTTGGAATCAGCGAGAATTAATAGTTCATGAAGAACTCATAAGATGTTTTGTAGTTCCGTGATATTCTCAATATACCAGAGGGTAGTACTCAAGGGCAGAGCAGAATAGAGGTTGGACAGGTGAAAAGTTCTGCAGAAGACAAGTACTTTAACTTGTCTGAGAAATGGGATCAAAGAAGAACAATATGGTCGAAACCACGGTTGCAAAGGACCAATTCACCGATACCGAATGATATTATATCAAGGAATATTTATTATTACAAGAAGCTTTCATGACAAGTTCCACATCGGGTCCATGGGCATGAACACAAGGCTCAAGGTCGACTCCCACTTCTCTAATGCACAACTTTTCATTTACTTCTAGTCTTTGACAAAGTTGTAGAATTGAAAATCTATCCAAAGAAACGCTAGTGGATATAACCTGCATAATCTTCGGGTTCACACAGTTTAGGGAATCCATAGATTCAACCCATAGGGGCATCTTAGGAACATATACCACATCTTCACGAGTAAATAAAGCCCAAAAGAAGGGTATGTTTGACAAGAACAGGGGATACAATTTACCAAAGGCATTATGTATCCGAGGGAAGGTTCACAAGGTTATTGAATATGAAGGATGCTGTCGGATAAAATCCACAAAGGATCTGGTGGTCCACAAGGGATCTGATGTGAGCAACGGTACTCAACCAGAAGAAGAAAGAAGGCAAGGAGGTCAGATTATAGAAGCAACTACTAATTCAGAGTTCAAATGCAAAGGAATTACAATTTCCAAAATCAAGGGATCAGAAGCAAACACTCTGACCAAGGATGGATAAGTTGAATAGACTTAGGGCACAATCGATGGCAATCTGATTGGCCGAGAACCAGCTCATGTTCGGGAAGACGTATGAGCTGGAAATATAATCTATAAGGATCAACTGATGATTGCGGCACAAACATATCAAATTGAAAGACTCAAGATGATAATGACAAAGGACGTCAATGGATACTGCTAGGCATATGGAATTAACCAGAGTGTAGGCAGGTAAGACCTTCTAGAGCAATAGGCAACAGAGGTCATCGAAATCTCGTACTGTATTACAAAGTATCTTATGAAGCATAAGAATAACTGGGGATGAATGGATACTCGATAAGAGCGAGTAGTTATCTGTAGGGGTATTCGTGCGGCAAGGAACTGCCGGGCAGTAAGCATAAAGAATTCTCGGAATATCGAAGAGTATTTCAGGAAATCTTGTAATAACAAGAGCAACTGGGGATGAAGATATGAACAACAACATAGGTAATTTCTCATTAGGATTTATCGGTGGTAGGGATTGCAACGGCGAAGGGTACAAGTGACTCGGTATAACATCGGAGAGTATCTTCAGAATCTTCTGGTGCACCAAGAAATCATCTGGAGTGAGGGGCTCTCCGGGAGAAAGTGTTTACGAGAACCTAGAGTTAGAGTTAACAAAATCAATTAACCCAAATAGAAGAGAGATTAGAGTCCCAGAGTAAAGGTCGAGGAGTAAAAGATCCTAATACCACCCAATGGTGGCGTGGGCCCGTAAGGCACACAACCATGTTAGTAGAACAGTTTTTCAAGAACTAGACCCAACTTCGGCCAAGGAGTTGGAAAGGGGATCCTACAGGCAGTCGGCTCTAATACCAACTTGTGACGCCCCCGATTCAACAATGGTCTCAAGTAAAGTCAAGGTAACCATGTGTCCAAATATAAAGGGCAAAACCCGAGGAATCACCCACGGAGGATTCCACTCAATGTAATCATCAAGGTGAACATAATAGGGACCACCCTCGAGGTTGACACTTGAGGTGTTGAACGACAGAGCCGTATCAGGAATGGTGAAAGAGGAAATCACCCTCGATGACCACGACCGAATAGCTACACTACAGAATTATCATCAGGAGTGCGTTATGAGGGATCACCCACGGCACTCAATAGTAGCTCTGCAGAGTCGAGCAACAAAAGGGGCATGATGTGATGTGAGGTGTCGGGCTCTGGTTGTCGATCACACTGATCGAGTCGTCGATGATGAAGCAGGGGCAACAAGGACAAGGTGGGGGTCAGTGATGGATCACTAACCAACCTATACTAAGAAGATTAGGATAAGCAGGTAGGTAACAATAGCAGGTACAAAAGCAGGCTATGCATCAGAATAGGAGCAAACAATAACAGTAGCAAAATCTAATGCAAGCAGGAGAGTATAAAATGGGTGATATCGAGATGATCAAAGGGGGGGCTTGCCTGGTTGCTTAGGCGAGAAGGAGGGGTCATCGTCGACGTAGTCAATCACAGTGGCATCGGCAGCCGTCACGGGGTCTACCGAAGAGAAGAGGGGGAGAAAACAGTAAATACATAGCAAGCAAGAGCATAACAGGACAACAGGCAGAGCTAGACATGTTCTAACGCGGTGCTACACAATACCGGCGAAGGGTGATAACATCCGGGAAGGTTTCCCAGTTCCGGATGTCTGTCAGCCAGATGAACCGAATGGGAAAAGTTCAACGTTTGCTATGCTAGGGACGTGTGGCGGGTGAACGGACCTCGTATTCAGATTTGTCTCGTTGTTTTGAGCAACTTTCATGTAGAAAACATTTTCATTTGAGCTACGGTTTATCTTATATGATTTTTCAAAGATTTAAAAAATTTCTAGGGATTAACTTTAATTCAAAAATGGACTTATTGCACCAGGATGACGTCATTCTAATATCAGCAGAGTCAACAGTCAACTGTGACTAGGTTGACTGGTCAATGGGGGCAGTGGGGCCCATCTGTCATTGACTTAGTTAATTAAACATGTTTAAATTAACTAATTAGTACATTAGGCTAATTAAGCGAGGTTAATTAATTTAATTAATTTCCTAATTAACTAATTAATCGCTTTTATTTTTAATTTTTTTTGTTTTACAGAAAAAGAGGGCGTGGGGCCCCTTGGTCAGTGGCCCACAGAGGGTTTAGCGGGCGCTGGGCGAACGGATGCAGACCATGCCAAAACAGGCGCTGGCATTTGGGGGCGCACCCAAACGGGCGCACGCCCAAGCCAGCCGGGGAGGTGCCTGCTGAGGGAGTCCGGGATTAAGGGGTCCTCGGACAGCCGGACTATATACTTTGGGCGGACTGTTGGACTATGAAGATACAAGATTGAAGACTTCGTCCCGTGTCCGGATGGGACTCTCCTTTGCGTGGAAGGCAAGCTTGGCAATTCGGATATGTAGATCTCCTTCTCTATAACTGACTCTGTGTAACCCTAGCCCCTGATTCGTTTCAAACGTATCTATATTTTCTTATTGTTCCATGCTATTATATTACCCCTTTTGGATGTTTATTGGCTTTATTTTACATATTTTTATCATTTTTGGGACTAACCTACTAATCGGAGGCCCAGCCCGTATTGCTTTTTTTTTTGCCTATTTTAGTATTTCGAAGAAAAGGAATATCAAATGGAGTCCAAACGGAATGAAACCTTTGGGAGCGTGATTTTTGGAACGAACGTGATCCAGAGGACTTGGAGTGCAAGTCAAGAAGCGATCGAGGCGGCTAGGAGATAGGAGGGTGCGCCCACCCCCCTCGGCGTGCCCCATTGTCTCGTGGGACCCTCGAGCGGCCACCGACGTACTTCTTCCTCTTATATATACCCATGTACCCCGAAAACATCCCGGGATCCAAAGAAAAACAATTTCCACCGCCTTAACCTTCTGTATTCGCGAGATCCCATCTTGGAGCCTTTGTCGGCGCTCCATCGGAGGGGCAATCGACCACGGAGGGCTTCTACATCAACACCATAGCCCCTCCGATAAGTTGTGGGTAGTTTACCACAGACCTTCGTGTCCATAGTTATTAGCTAGATGGCTTCTTCTCTCTTTTTGGATCTCAACACAATGTTCTCCCCCTCTCTTGTGGAGATCTATTCGTTGTAAAATCTTTTTGCGGTGTGTTTGTCGAGATCCGATGAATTGTGGGTTTATGATCAAGTTTATCTATGATAAATATTTGAATCTTCTCTGAATTCTTTTATGTATGATTGAGTTATCTTTGAAATTATCCTCGAAATATCAGTTTTGTTTGGCCTACTAGATTGATCTTTCTTGCAATGGGAGAAGTGCTTACCTTTGGGTTCAATCTTGCCGTGTCCTTACCCAGTGACCGCAGGGGTTGCAAGGCACGTATTGTATTGTTGCCATCGAGGATAAAAAGATCGGGTTTATATCATATTGAATGAGTTTATCCCTCTACATCATGTCATCTTTCTTAATGCGTTACTCTGTTCTTATGAACTTAATACTCTAGATGCATGCTGGATAGCGGTCGATGTGTGGAGTAATAGTAGTAGATGCAGGCAGGAGTCGGTCAACTTGTCGTGAACGTGATGCCTATATACATGATCATGCCTAGATAATCTCATAATTATTCGCTTTTCTATCAATTGCTCGACAGTAATTTGTTCACCCACCGTAATACTTATGCTATCTTGAGAGAAGCCACTAGTGAAACCTATGGCCCCCGGGTCTATCTTCTATCATATAAGCTTTCAATCTACTTTTATTTGCATCTTTACTTTTTGCATCTATATTATAAAATACCAAAAATATATTTATCTTATCATACTATCTCTATCAGATCTCACTTTCGCAACTGCCGTGAAGGGATTGACAACCCCTTTATTGCGTTGGTTGCGAGTTCTTTGTTTGTTTGTGTAGGTGCGTGGGACTTTTGAGGAGCCTCCTACTGGATTGATACCTTGGTTCTCAAAAACTGAGGGAAATACTTACGCTACTATTGCTGCATCACCGTTTCCTCTTCAAGGAAAACCAACGCAAGCTCAGGACGTAGCAGCCCCCTCCGGTGTCTATATAAACCGGAGGGTTTAGTCCGTAGGACAACAACCTAGCTTCTAGGGTTTGGCCTTTACGATCTCGTGGTAGATCAACTCTTGCAATACTCATATCACCAAGATCAATCAAGCAGGAAGTAGGGTATTACCTCCATCGAGAGGGCCCGAACCTGGGTAAACATCGTGTCCTCCGCCTCCTGTTACCATTAGCCTTAGACGCACAGTTCGGGACCCCCTACCCGAGATCCGCCGGTTTTGACACCAACATTGGTGCTTTCATTGAGAGTTCCACTGTGCCGTCGCAATAAGGCTTGATGGCTCCTTCAATCATCTTCAACGACGCGGTCTAGGGGAAGGTTTTCCTTCCCGGATAGATCTTCGTATTCGGCGACTTCGTACTGCGGGCCAACTCGCTTGGCCATCTGGAGCAGATCGATAGCTACGCCCCCTGGCCATCAGGTCAGGTTTGAAAGCTTCAACTATACTGCCGACATCCGCGGAGACTTGATCTTCGACGGATTCGAACCCGTGTCAGGTGCGCCGAACAGTCACAACAAGCATGACTTAGATCTGCTATCGGACAGTGTTTGGGGGATCGCGCCTGCGGCGGCCCCGGGAATCAATCCGGAGCAGATTGTGCCATCCGAGGACGGGTAGATGGACCCCGCCACGGAGGCCGCACACTCATCGGCCTTGGAGCCAAACTTTGGCCCCACCTCCTATGAGGCCGGTATCATCGGACCCTCGGACTTGTCTCCAGGATCCGAACCGTGTACGTCCATGCCTATCGAATCTGATTGGGCACCGGTCATGGAGTTCACCTCCGCGGATATCTTTCAGCACTCGCCCTTGGGTGATGTGCCAAATTCATTAAGGTCTCTCTCCTTGTCAGGAGACCCTTGGCCGAACTATGTCCGGCTCGAGTGGGAAGCGGACGATGAAGAAATTCGTTCCTCACCCACCACCCACTTAATAGCCACTGTCGATGACTTAACCGACGTGCTTGACTTCAACTCCGAAAACATCGACGGTATGGACGATGATGTAGGAGAAGAACAGGAACCACCGCCTATAGGGCACTGGACAGCCACCTGATCATATGATATATATATATATATATGGTGCACACCCCCAAAGAAAGCAATGGCGATGAGGCAACGGAATAAAATCCCCTGGAGAACCAATCTAGGCACCGGCGTCATAGGCGCCGCTCCAAGCCCCGCCATAGCAAAAATATTGATACCGGCACAAGAGATGATAACAATCCGGATGGTGCCGAAAACGAAAACAATCCTGCCCAGCCAGGCTTCGAGCAGGCCGAGCAAGAAGATAGGCAAGCTAGCCCCAAGGAACAGGTAACAAATGGAGAATAAGAGGATGATAATTACATGCCTCTCTCCGAAGACGAAGTGAGCCTTGGTGACAAAGAATTCATCGTGCCTGAGGATCCCATTGAGCAGGAGCGCTTCAAGCACCGGCTTATAGCCACTGCAAAAAGCCTGAAGAAAAAGCAGCAACAGCTTCAAGCTGATCAAGATCTGCTAACCGATAGATGGACCGAGGTCCTGGCTGCCGAGGAATACGGACTCGAGCGCCCTACCCAAAGTTACCCAAAGCACAGGTTGCTACCTCAACTCAAGGAGGAGGTGTTAAAGCCCACACTACTAGCGCATGATGCGGCTGACCGGCTACCCCGTGGCCGAGACAAAGTAGCGTACCAGCCCGAAGTCCAGACTGCACCCCGTCGCCAATCAAGCAAAAACACGAAGGCTCGAGGCTGCACGAAGGACCTAGGAGACGTATTGGAAAACAAAGCAAGACAGTCAAGATCGATCTACGGATCACGGGGGCACGCCACAATGCATGACGATGACCGTCACGCCGGATACACTAAACAAAAGTCCGGCCGGACCGAATACAATGTAGCCCGACACAGAGGCGCCGCACACCCCCAATGCTTCACTGATGAAGTAATGGATCATGAATTCCCAGAAGGGTTTAAACCCGTGAGCATTGAATCATACGATGGTACTACAGACCCCGCGGTATCGGTAGAACATTTCTTCCTTCATATTCACATGGCCCGCGGAGATGATCTACACGCTATCAAGTACCTCCCACTGAAATTCAAGGGACCGGCTCGGCATTGGCTGAATAGCTTGCCGGCAAACTCCATTGGCAGTTGGGAGAACCTGGCAGACGCATTCCTTGACAACTTCCAGGGCACTTATGTGCGACCACCAGATGTTGATGATCTAAGCCACATAACCCAACAGCCCGGAGACTCAGCCAGGAAATTTTGGACCCGGTTCCTAACTAAGAAGAACCAAATTGTCGACTGTCCGGATGCCTAAGCCCTAGCGGCCTTTAAGCATAACATCCGTGACGAGTGGCTTGCCCAACATCTCGGCCAAGAAAAGCCAAAGTCCATGGCAGCCCTCACCACACTCATGACCCGCTTCTGTGCGGGCAAGGATAGCATGTTGGCTCGTAGCAACAACACAGCAAGCAATCCTGGCACATCAAAAGCCAGGGATAGCAACGACAAACCACAGCGCAACAAACACAAGCGTCGCAAAAACGGTGATAGTGCCGACGACACAACAGTTAATGCCGGATTCAGTGGCTCCAAGTCCGGTCAGCGGAAAAAGCCATTCATCAAAAACAATTCAGGCCCGTCCAGTTTGGACCGCATACTCGACCGTCCATGCCAAATTCATGGCACCCCAGGAACACCAGCCAATCATACCAACAGAGAATGTTGGGTCTTCAGACAAGCCGACAGGTCAGGTGCCAAAAACAAGGGGAAGGGGTCTCAAAGCGAAGATGACGACGAGGAGCCCCGATCACCAAACACAGGAGGACAGAAGAAATTCCCTCCCCAGGTGAAAACGGTGAATATGATATACGCAACCCATATTCCCAAGCGGAAGCGTGAACTAAGGGATGTCTATGCAATAGAGCCAATCGCCCCAAAGTTCAACCCATGGTCCTCTTGCCCGATCACTTTCGATCACAGGGACCATCCTACCAGTATCCGTCGTGGCGGTTCGGCCGCATTGGTCCTCGACCCCATCATTGACGGATTCCACCTCACACGAGTCCTTATGGACGGTGGCAGCTGCCTGAACCTGCTCTATCAGGATACAGTGCGCAAAACGGGCATCGACCCCTCAAGGATCAAACCCACAAAAACCGCCTTCAAAGGTGTCATACCAGATGTAGAGGCCTGTTGGATGGGCTCAATCACACTGAAAGCGGTCTTCGGATCTCCGGATAGTTACCGTACCGAAGAGTTAGTCTTCGACATCGTCCCCTTTCGAAGTGACTATCAGGCATTGCTCGGACGAACCGCGTTTGCTCAGTTCAACGCGGTGCCACATTATGCCTACCGTAAACTCAAGATGCCCGGTCTGCGTGGCGTCATCATGGTTAATGGCAGGGCCAAACTCCCCCTCACTGCCGAAGAGTCTACCGCCGCTTTAACAGCAAGAGCAACGGATGGCACCTTTCAATCGAACCTCGAGTCGACGGCCAAGCTCCCGGACACCGCCAAAGGAGTCTGAACTACTGCGCGGGAGGATAGCCCGGCTCGCCCGGAGCTTAATTAAAAACACTCCGGCAAAAAGTTAAGACAAGCCACATACCGCGGCTCAACCGTTCTGTGGCACAAAACCATTTCTTACATTTTCTTTGCAGGTTCACCTTTGCGTAGGCCAGGACGGATGGCGTGAAGACAGTTCGGGCGCGTAAGGGAATCTCTAGATATTCCCCTCTATGATCATCCGACCACACTTCGGATCCGCATACAACTTCCTCCCGCCTGGTCTTAGTAGGTTCCGCAGTCATATTTCTTTTTATCACATTACCTGTACTCATAGGCATTGACGCATTATTCAAATACAACATGTGGGTTTATATGATGCTCGTCTGCTGCTATTTCTTATTAAAACTCTTTTGTTAAAAGGTAGCTGCATATAGCGATATGCCTTAATATGCCAGGGGCTTCATTATACCCATACTACGGCAAAAAAGTCCGAACACCTTCACGGCAGTTTGGCACCCCGAACTTATAGCATTATATGCATCAGCTCCGAATCATCTCTTGGGTCAATAGTTGGGTTTGCCCGGCTCCTATGTTTTGGTACCTTACGTTTTGCTATATCGGCTAAGATAGCACAGGGAGAACTACTGTGATTGTGTCCTGGTTCTTCCGGACAAGCACCTCAGTAGAGAAAGCCGAAAACTTACTGTCATGATGCAGCGAGAGCTGGTCAGCTGTTCGAGAGGTTGTAAAATCTTTAAGGATTTCTTCCGCATAATGCCATAACCAATGCATCATGCGATGGATCAGCTTTTCTTCCGATCAGGCGCTTATAGAGCCCCTCGTGTGGTCTTCCGAACAACAGGGGCTGCGCCTACCTTCCTTTTAAAACTCCTATGGCTAAGTGAGAGTGATAAAGCCCTATAGTCTGATTGACTTGTTCGCTGTGCTGAACACCTCCTTCAAGGACCCAAAACTGGGATAAAGAGTACTCAGGTTTATCCCGAACATCCCCGTACTTACTACGTAGGGGCAGAAGCCGACGACTGGCCAACTCTCAGGATTAGTATATAAAACGGCCGCACAAGAGGAAAAACTTTCAAACGACAAGCAATAAATAATAGAAATGACCTTGTTCAAACATTACAAAGGACAAACGTGACCGTATTCATGGAAATATAATGTCCTTGGTGCATTGCTCTGCAGCAAGGCGGTCTCCTTTCAAGACACCTTCATAATACAGCTCGGGCTTGCGGTGCTCCTTTCCCTCCGGCGGACCCTCGGTCATCAGCTTTTCCGCATCCATCTTCCCCCAATGCACCTTTGCGCGGCGAAGGCCATTCGTGCACCTTCTATGCAGACTGACCGCTTGATGACTTTGAGTCGAGGGCAGGCACTCACAAGCCGCTTGACGAGCCTGAAGTAACTGCTCGAAATTGGCTCAGCGGGCCACAGCCGGATAATTAAATCCTTCATGGCTAGCTCGGTCGCCTTATGAAGTTCAATCAGCTGCTTCAGTTGATCGGAGAAAGGCACCGGATAATTCGGCGCCAGATACTGCATCTAGAAGAGCTTATCAGTAGTATTCCTCTCTTTGGCTTGGTAGAATTGGGCGGCATCAGATATGCTACGCGGCAGCTCCGCACATACCCCTGGAGAAATCAGAATTCAAACTCTCAACTTGATTTTCTCCTTTCAAATACCCGCTTTGTATAGAAAAAGCCTTACCAGCCGCAATCTTCCTCGCCTCCTGGATTTCCTTCAGGGCACCTTGGGCTTCCCCCCGAGCATCACTTGCGGCTTGGCGAGCCTCGGAGAGTTCGGATTCTTTCCCTGATAAACTCTGCTCCAAGGTCTCGCATTTCTTCACGGCCTCCTGAAGCTCTCGCTCAGCTTCAATAACTCTGGCCTCGTGCTTCTCACGGAGAGCCTACTCTGCGGCTGCCTTCTTCTCGACTTCGGGCACAACCTTCTTAAGAGCCTCAGTTTCGGTCGTCACCCCTAGAGCACATCATAAAAATATTTTAATCATGCATGCTTATTCATTTGTGATAAATGAACAAGGTTTCTGCATACCTTGGTTATCCTCCAGCTGTTTCTTCACTCGGCCAAGTTCTCCTTCGGCCTACTCCAGACTATGCCTCAGTCCAAATAGTTCCGTAGCACGAGAGGAGGCAGTCGCTATAGACGCCTGCTTATTAAAAAAGAGATAGATGTCATCAAGTTAGTCTCCTGCGAACATAAATTTGATCCTCTGTCTGGTTCTTTCTTTCACCGAACAGTGTATCAGGGGCTGCTATCTGTACCATGACACTCTTCCAAAACCTCATAAAACATACCTCAAAACCTCTCATGAGGCTGATACAGGGTTCATTCAATCCAGTCTCAGCAGACTGAATCTTCTCAATCACCGCACCCATAAGGGCACGGTGTTCATCAACGATGGAGGCGCTCTTTAGCGCCGCTAATAAAGCATCCGACACCTCTGGTTGCACAAAGGTTGCCGGTGGAACAGACACACCCCCTCCAGCCGACGGAGGTCGCCTGTCTGATTCAGGGGCCTTATTGGTCCCCAGTATCGTGTTCGGCTGGGGGCCGGATTCAGGAAGACCCCCGCCGTCGACCTCCACGGGAGCCTTCTCTCCCGTGTGTCCCGACCCAGAAGTTTGGCCTCCTGGCGCCACCTTTGCGATCTCCCCCCCCCCCCGCTCCGTGGCCTGGGTCCTTCTAGGATGAAACCTCAGTGTCATTCACATGTCTGGGGGAGGGGGCCTTCGGGGGTGTCCTGCTCTCCATAGCATCTGAACCCAGCAAGTCCTCCGACGATGATTGTTCGGCGCGGGACCTCGCAGGTCTGTAGGAAGTATGGCTCAGATTAAAGTGTTATGCCATGACAAGTCTGGACGCATAAGCATGTTTGGATTTTATACTCATAAGTTCACCAGGGGCTGGGCCGTTGGATCCCACTCCGGGCTGCTATCGGCGGCGGCAGCGGACTCCTATGGAAGGGGAGTTTTTCCCCTTTTAGGCGACTCGACCTCCAAGCATGTGGAGGCCGTCCTTTTCTTTCCCCGGGGGATTCATCTCCCTCCTCCTCGACGTCCTCTTCAGAGGAAGAATGGGCATTGGAGTCTTTGGTTTTTGTGTCCGAACCGCCACGGCGACGGAGGCTGCCCCTGGTCTTCTTGGCCTGCTTTTCGGCCTTCTTCTTCGGTGCCTTGTAAGGCGCCGGGACCAGCATCTTCATCATAAGTGGGCCGGCTGGTTCTTCTGGCAGTGGGGCCGGACAGTAGATCCGCCCCGCCTTCTTCGTCCAGCCCTAGGAAAGTTGTGGGAAATACATTAAGCATTTTCCTAAGGATATGCCAATAAAACATATGAATTGTCAACGGACGATTACTTACTGAACTTGCAGGGCGGGACAGTTGGTACCCGCGGTCCTCGGCGGAGTCTGGCCACGATTTGCCCAACTTGAAAAGCACCTTCTGGATGTCCTTGTGCGAGGAGCCAAAGAGCTCTAGCAGGGTCTAGTGCTTGGCCGGGTCGAACTCCCATAAATTGAAAGCCCAGTGTTGACAAGGTAGAATCCGGTGAACTAACATCACCTGGACTACATTGACGAGCTTGATGTTCTTGTCTTCCATATATTGGACACGCGTCTGCAGCACCGATAATTCGTCAGACGAAGCCCAGTTCAGGCCCTTCTTGGGCCAGGACATAAGTAGCAGGGGGGCTCCGGATCTGAACTCCGGAGCAGCGGCCCATTCCTTGTCGCGCGGCTCGGTGATGTAAAACCACTGCTGCTTGTAGGACCTTGAAGTATGTCTAGATGGGGGGTGATTAGACTACTTGACCAATAAAAACTTAACCTTTTCCCAATTTTAGAGTTTGGCAGATTTTAACTATTTTAGGACAAGTCAAGCAATCATCACACTATTCAAGCAAGCATGCAAAGAGTATATAGGCAGCGGAAAGTAAAGCATGCAATTTGCAAGAAAGTAAAGGGAAGGGTTTGGAGGATTCAAACGCAATTGGAGACACGGATGTTTTTGGCGTGGTTCCGATAGGTGGTGCTATCGTACATCCACGTTGATGGAGACTTCAACCCACGAAGGGTAACAGTTGCGCGAGTCCACGGAGGGCTCCACCCACGAAGGGTCCACGAAGAAGCAACCTTGTCTATCCCACCATGGCCGTCGCCCACGAAGGACTTGCCTCACTAGCGGTAGATCTTCACGAAGTAGGCGATCTCCTTGCCCTTACAAACTCCTTGGTTCAACTCCACAATCTTGTCGGAGGCTCCCAAGTGACACCTAGCCAATCTAGGAGACACCACTCTCCAAGAAGTAACGAATGGTGCGTTGATGATGAAATCCTTGCCCTTGTGCTTCAAATGATAGTCTCCCCAACACTCAACTCTCTCTCATAGGTTTTGGATCTGCTGGAAAGAAGATTTGAGTGGAAAGCAACTTGGCAAGGCTAGAGATCAAGATTCATATGGTAGGAATGGAGAATCTTGGTCTCAACACATGAGTAGGTGGTTCTCTCTCAGAAATGGTAAGTTGGAAGTGTAGGTTGGTTCTGATGGCTCTCTCCACGAATGAAGAGGAGGTGGAGGGGTATATATAGCCTCCACACAAAACCTAACCATTACACACAATCTACCAAACTCGGTGGGACCGAATTGTTAAACTCGGTCAAACCAATTTAGAAAACAATGTGACCATTAGGGTTTTTGGTGGGACCAAAATGCATCTCGGTGAGACCGATTCGGTTAGGGTTAGGGCATAACGTAATCTTGGTAAGACCAATTACACAAACTCGGTGAGACCGATTTGGTAATAAGCTTTCCAGAGAGTTGGTCAGGTAAACTCGGTGGGACCGATTTGCTCTTTTCGGTGAGACCGAAATGTTTAAAAAAGGAAACAGAGAGTTTACATTGCAATCTCGGTGGGACCGATCGCTCACTTCGGTTACACCAAAATGTTACGAAGGGAAACAGAGAGATTACAACCCCATCTCGGTGAGACCGAGATCCCTATCGGTAGGACCGATTTGCTTAGGGTTTGTGGCAGTGGCTATGACTTTTGGAATTGGTGGCGCCGGATAGAAAGAATCGATGTGAACGATTTTGGCTTTGGGTGTAGGTCATTTGTGGATGTGGGAAAGTAGTTGAGGGTTTTGGAGCATATCACTAATCACATGAAGCAAGAGGCTCATTAAGCAACACCTCATCCCTCCTTGATAGTATTGGCTTTTCCTATAGACTCAGTGTGATCTTGGATCACTAAAATATAAAATGAAGAGTCTTGAGCTTTTGAGCTTGAGCCAATCCTTTGTCCTTAGTATTTTGAGGGATCCACTCATTGAGCTTTCCCGAAATAATAGTCTTGGAATAGCATTAGCTCAATGAGCTATATGTTGTTATGAATTACCAAAACCACCTAGGGATAGTTGCACTTTCAATCTCCCCCTTTTTGGTAATTGATGAAAACATATAGATCAAAGCTTCGACAAATGATAATAAGATTGAATAACATCGTCGCCTTGAGAAGTATGTGATAAGAAAGAGCTCCCCATAAATTTGTGCATAGTTTAAGATTTTCTTTGGACTGCAAATGCACAAAGAATTAGGCTCATGGGTTACTCTTCCATGTCACATACATCTTGGTGGAGCGCTCAAAATAATAAATATTGAATACATGCACTCATCACCAAGCATTGTGAATGATCACATAAGATAGATAGGATAATATCAAGCATGCATAAGTGCAGCTTATGATCAAACACATGATCATCAATGTCTCACAAGCATAGTATCTCAACCAAAGGCAAACAAAGTTTAAAACCACCAAATAAAAGCAAGAGAGAACAAAAGCAACACTCTCTCTCTCGAAGCCCTATGATCTATACATTTTTCTCCCCCTTTGGCAACAAGTTACCAAAAAGTTCATAGAAAATTCATAGTGCTAGATCGACTCTCAGACTTGATCTTCTGGTGGAGGTGTCCTGATGACTCCAAGGACGAAGGCTTCAGTTGAAGTAGAGGGTGCTAGAGTGGATGCTGGAGCTGGTTGCACTGGAACTGAAGGGGCAGTGGCTGGTGCAGAAGTTGTTGCTCTAGTGTTTGTCACTAGCACTGCAACGGACCTCTGGGCTCTGGGCACTCTAGCAAACACATTAGTTGTTGTCTTGCCCTGCTTCTCCTGCAAGTCCTCCTGCAGCTGCTCTACAACCGGCTAAATCTCAGTTACTTTGACATCAAGGTCATGGAATTTGAGTTCCATGATTCTCTCAAGGCTCTCCTGATTCTGAGTGAGGGTGGCCAGTCCCTTCTCAATCCTCAGTGTAGATGCTATCAAGTAACCAAGCTGCTCATGTTTTGTTTTCAAGAATTATTCAGAATGCCTCCTCTTGAGTTGGCATCTTGGCAGCCTTCTCCTTCTTTGCCTTCTCCTTCTTCTCCTGAGCTTGAACTGATTGTGGATCATTCTCATTCATGACAACCTCATTGTCCTCAAAGTCTGGATAAAGTGGAAAGTGTTCCTTATCCAACTGATATTTTCCTGTGCCCATCTTTGAGTTGATCAATTCCTGAATCTGAGGTGCATATCCATAGCTCCTCTTCTGATCTGCTGCAGTCCTCTTAATTGTTTCAATCATCAGGCTCATGACTTTGAACTTTTATGTCACATCAAACACATGCAACATGTTGATGGCATGCCCTCTGATCATGTTATGGTCACCAGACTTGGGCAACAAAGTATGCCTCAGAATCCAATTAATGGTTGGCAATCTTGACAGCAGAAAGTGAACTGATCCAAACTTGTGAGTCTCTACTGCCTTGTCTGGAATTTCCTTGTACATGTGAGCCATGGAATGGGGCTCCATCTTCTTCTTTGCATAGATATCCAGGTCATCCTCATTTTCCTTGGGGGCATTTATCAGACTTGCCCATTCTTCAACAGTGGATTGGTACCTTGTACCTTCAGACATCCAAACAATTCTTCCATCTGGGTAAAAGTGTGCTGTGGAGTAGAATTGCATGATAAGTTCATCATTCCAGTGGGTGAACTTCTGTCCAACAAAATCAGCAACTCCACAAGCAACAAAGCTTTCTTGCACTCCAGGATAGTGCTCTTCATTGTCCTTGATGTAGGTCCAGTCGACCGACGTCATGTCACAAACTATAGGCTTCTTGTCCAACAGAATTGTTTCACAGAAGTCCTGCTGTTCCTTTGTGTGGAACCTGTAGTCAATAGCAGTTCTTCTTCTTGATGCATATGGATCTTCCATCCTCCACAGTCTCAGCCCTTGTCGGTGTACTAAAGTAGGGTTACCTTAGTACCCCGAACTTGTGCACGGGCGGTCGCAGCACCCCGCAGCAAGGCTTGCCAGACGCCCGCCAAGACCCTCCATCACACCTACTACTGCCATTCAAGAACAAAGTATTAACCAAAGAACACGAAGGCCCCGGCGAGAGGAGCTTGCCAGGAAGGCCGGCCTGGGCATCTCCAGAAGACTTGTCGTGGGGCCCCGCACGCTCCAGCAAGACCTGACGGCCGGCAAGCTTGCCGGCACGACAAGAAAAGGGCCGCGGCGAGGCACTTGCCGCGGCAAGGCTGCCACCCAAACTCGAGCGCATCCGGCGATGTGTCAACACAAGGCCATCCCAAGGGCACGTGGCGCGGCACTACGCAGCCATGCGGGGCGAGGTGGCAAACGGAGCTGACAGAGACGCCATCGTGGCAACCGGTGGCTCATTTAACGGTCACTCCTTCGCCTTTGTTGCTAGCGACCGGACGGGCATTTAATGCCCTTGTCCCCGCCGCCGAGTTAGGTAGGGGTCCTTTGTTGGTCCTTGTTGTACCAACCCGCGATTTTACCTTTTTACCCCCTCTTCCTACGCTGCCACCTGTGGATGCCCCCTTCAGAGTATAAAAGGGAGGCCCATGCGCACGTAGAAGGGGTTCGGTCCATTCGACACCCACAACACCACCATACGCTCACATGCTCGAGCAAGATCAAATAACAAACACAAAGCAGCAGTAGGGGTTTTATCTCTCCGGAGAGCCCCGAAGCTGGGTAAAAATCGCCCGTCTCCCTCGCGCGCTCGACCTCGATCTGCTCTGCGCATGCCCTCCGCTCCCTTGCCGGACTAGAAGGGGCCCCAAGTGCCCCATAGGTGCTCGAGGCCACAGAGAGACGCCCCGACATCTTTGGCGCGCCAGGTAGGGGCGCGTCGAGGTCGTGAGCATCTGATCCGGTCTCCGCACGCGCAGCATCAACATCTTCGTCAACATGCCACCAAAGAAGAAACCTTCGGAGGTGGCCGCCCGTCTACATCATTTCACCACCACCGCCCGAGCAAGCACAGCGGTGGAGTGGACGCCGGCGGAGGAGCGGCGCCGACGGTGAGACTCACGCCATCACCAGATCCAAAACAAGGCCCCGCAAGCGCCGGCGACAGTGCAGACACCGCACCCTTCCTGGGAGGTGCAAGGTCGATAACGCCCGGTGCTCCTAGCACCGTGCTTTCGCATTGGAACAAAGGCAAGCTGGTGGGTCGCGGACGCCGAGGTCAGCATGCACGCCCGCATCTTTGGCGCGAAGCGAGGTACGGTCGCCCGGACGGGTGTTGCACCTCCCAATCCGATTGGGAGTCCAAGCACATCCGTGCTCGCGCCGCTCGCCGCCACCGCCACCTAAGATAGCCGAGGAAGCGCGGCCCGAGCCCAGCTGCTTTAGACTACCCTCGGCGCCGCACAAGATCGACGACTGGAGGATGACCATTTACAGCCTCATCGGCTTCGCCAACGACGACAAGCCCCGGCGACCGAGCGCGTCGAGGCCCCGGCAAGACGCCCAGGCGCAGGCCGCCGCCGACAAGACCGCTGGGGGTGCCACCTCCGTGCGCTCCCAGCCCCGAGGGCCAAGATCGCCAGTTCGCCGGGCCAACCCCGACGCCGACTCCACTGCGTCGTCGGACCCGCGAACTCGCCGTGATCAGCGCCACGTTCTCCAAGAACGACAACACGAGGACGCCCGCACTCGCATCGAGCGCAGGAGGGAAACGCGACGTCAATTTGACCGGCGTGCTGGGCCCACTATCGACGTGCATGCACTAGGGGAGCCAGGCGACTTGCCGTACGCGGCAGGTTCCCCTGCGTTCACCCGTGAGCTGCGGCAAGTCCAGTGGCCCAAAACCAAGAACTTCAAGCCAGACGTGCCCGAGAAGTATGATGGCAGGATACATCCCTCGGAGTTCCTCAGCATCTACACCATCGCGGTGCAGGCTGCCGGAGGGCGCGACGAGAAGATCCTCGCCAACTACTTCCCGCGGGTACTCAAGCCCAACGTCAGATCTTGGCTCATGCACTTGCCGGACGGCTCCATCTCTTCATGGGCGGACCTATGTCACCAGTTTGTCGGCGCTTCACAAAGTGCCACAAACCCCATGGCTGTGAAAGCGACCTGCATTTGCTCGTCCAGAAGGAAGGGGAGCCCCTGCGCAAGTACATACAGAGATTCAGCCAAGTGCAGTGCAACATCCCAGACGTCCACCCTGCCGCGGTTATCAGCGCGTTCCACGTAACGTCGCGCAACCGCAGGATGAGGAGGAGATGGCGATGAGCAAGATCGAGATGTCGCCGAGCTCTATGCTCGGCGACAAGTGTGCACGGGTTGAGGAAGGGAGGAAAATTCCCAGAGAGATTGCAGGAGCAGAAGGGTGTGACAGTGAGGATACCGCCCCGGCAAGGAAGAACCGGAGGCGGAACAACAGGAAGAGAAAGGCTAAGGATGTGCTAGCTGTCGAGCATTTAAGAACGGAGGCGCCTCTGACAAGGCCAAAGCCGATGACTCGGCGAGGCCGTGGTAGCCGCCGACAAAGCAGGATGGCTCCGCAAGCGGTATTGCAAGATCCACCGTACCAAGGGCCATGATCTCCAAACCTGCAAGAAAGTGGAGCAGATGGCGGAGCTGCAGAAAGATGAGTACGAGCGCCGCGACAAGGAAAGGGCCCAGGGAGGCGGCGGAGGATCTGGCAAGAAACCTTCCGTCCGGGGAGGGCACTGCGGCAAGGATAAGCCGCGGCAAGGAGACAGGCCTCCCCGGGGCCGCGACAAGGATGAGGATGAGGATGATGAAGATGAAATGGAGGAAGATGAGGCTGAAGACCAAGAATTTCAGAAGGCAACAGAGGTGCTGTGCATCGACGGCGGTGCCTCCCTACACGCCTCGCACCGCCAACTCAAGCAGTGGGTGCGGGAAGTGAACGCGGCGGAGCCGTCCGTCGAGTCGCGCAAGCCCCTGAAGTGGTCCGGCACGCCCATCGTCTTCGACGTTGAGGATCATCCCGATCGCGTTACCGTGGTCGGGTGCTTGCCGATGTTGGTCTCACCAACAATCCGCAACCTCAAGGTCACGAAGATGTTGGTTGACGGCGGGGTCGGCCTGAACCTGATTTCCTCCGCAGTGCTCAAGAAGCTCCAGATCCCCGACAGCGAACTCGAAGAAACTGGTACCTTTCAAGGGATAAATCCGGGAAGGAGCAAGCCAAAGGGGAAGATCACGTTGCCAGTGACGTTCGGCAGCGAGTTGAACTTCAGGACAGAGAAAGTCACATTTGACGTTGCCGATATCCCGTTGCCCTACAATGGGATACTAGGCCGTCCGGCGCTTCGCCAAGTTCATGGCAGCCTCTCACCACGCCTACAGCGTGCTTAAGATGCCTGGTCCGATAAGTGTCATTTCTGTCCAAGGAGACAAGAAGGACGCGCTTATCTGCACCGACAAGATCTACCGAAGCAGCAGCCATGGCGAGCGCAAGCCACTTGCCGCCGGCTCCCCGGGAAGAAGAAAGCCAAGTCCGCGAAAGCGGCTCGGTGTCCACTCCGCAGCGCACCTCCCGGGCGCTACTTGTTTGTCGTCGAGGACGCGCCATCGAGCTCTGCCGGCAAATGCAAGAAAGTAAAGGCAGATCTACCAAAATCTAAGCCCGGCAAAGACAGCTCTGGTGCCCCCTCCGGCAAGCGCACCTCTCCGGAGTGCCGCGCTGCCATCGAAGACGTGCCATCGAGCTCCGCCGGCCAGTAAAGGCGAAGAAAACAACCAGTTCCGAACTTTTGAGTTGCATCCCCTGAAAATCCGTACCTTGTATGAAGAACCTGTGCGCAAAGGGACCGAATCGTGGCTAAGTTGCGCCCTTGATCTGTTTCGAGTCCGCTCAACAATAAAAGCGCGCTGCAGCTAGCCCGACGAGTTCCTCCTGCCAGGGACAACACCGCCAGCGGGCTGCTGACGTCCCGCACCCGGCGAGTGTGTTCGCACCGGTGGGTTCCCTGAAGGCGCGAGGGTGAAAACATACAAGGGAGGAAGACAAGGGAGGAATACGGCCTCGCCGGATCGTAGAAGACGGAAAAGCTAAGTCGCTCTTGAGTACAGAGCCCTTTTTGTCCTAAACTTTTATGTTACTTCCTCGAACGTTCGTGCCTTGTACGTTAAACCTGTCCGCAGAGGAACCAAGTCGTGGTTAAGTTGCGTCCTTGCTTTGTTTCCGAGTCCGCTCAACAATACCGTCGCCAAGCAATCGCCCGAGAAGGTTTCTTGCCGAAACAACACCGCCAATGGGCAGCTGATGTTCGCGACTCAGCCGGTGTGTTAGCACCGCAAGTTCCCTATAAGCGTGGGGTAGAAACGCATAGGGGCGTAATGGGATAGAGGAAGTAATGTGGCAATCTTTGCCGTGGGGCGTCCTTTGTATGAGAAACTTGTGCGCAGAGGAGCCGACTCATGGCTAAGCTGCGCCCTTGATTTGTTTTCGAGTCCGCTCTAACAATGAAAGTGGCTGCAGCTAAGCCCGACGAGGTTTCTTGCCGAGGCTACCCCGCTTGAGAGGCTGCGATGTTCCGCACTCAGAAGCGTGTATGCCCGACAAGTTCCTAAAAGCGAGAGTATGAACATACCAAGGACAAAACACAGACATCTTGTTGCCAAGCGGGTTACGTTACGAGAAGTAGTTTATTACATTGTCTAAGTTGTTCTCATGATGGAATAACAATGCAAGGAAAGAGCAAAGGAAAAGGGCGCAGCTCGGCGTCCCGACAAGCTAGAGTCGCTGGGGGCTGCAAGTACCAAGATTCATCCCCGGCAAGTTAGAGTCGCCGGGGGCTGCGGCGCCAGATAAGATTTTCATCCCTCATCATGCATCCTCTTATGGGCTGGTGAAGGCGGAGCCACGTCCTTGAACGAGTGTGCCATGTAAAAAGAAACCTGTGCGCGGAGGAGCCGAGTCGCGGCCAAGTTGCGCCCTTGATTTGTTTCCGAGTCCGCTCAACAACACAAGCGCGCTGCAAGCGGCCCGACAAGGTTTCTTGCGGAAGCAACACCGCCCGTGCTCTTGACGTTCGCTTTTCAAAGCACGCGTGTTTGCACCGCAAGTTACCTAGAAGCGTGAGGGTGGAAACATACAAGGCACAAGTGTCAAGTAAAGGACGCTATCCGCAAGCATTCCCTCTTTTCACTAAAAACATCCCATTCCATTACAAGTCCATAGAGGATGAAAAACATGATAGAGAGGATTTCAGATTTTAAATATCGCTAAGGTCGAAGGCTTACTAATTAAGAAGATAAGATGCCCGTAATCCTCTCCTGTTTCTCTCTTCAGAGGTAGGTCAGGAGGCCCGGCAAGAGAAGCTTGCGGGGAGGGCAAAGGGCGCCTAGGTGAGCTACAGGCGCGAAGACACCAAGAGAACACCGGGGCCGCCAGAGCTTGGCGGAGGCGGAGGCGTCGGAGGCGAGCTTGAAGGCGGGCGGCGGGACGTCGGCCTGCTGTCGAGGGCTCCTCGCCTCGACTTCGACTTGACGGCCTTGCCGCCACCCCTCTTCCTCTTCTGCAGCCTCCCACGCCGGCCGCCCAAGGAGGCGGCCCGGGGAGTTGAGAGGCGGCGACCCGGATGATGGGGTCGCCGGTGGCGCGCGAGGCAGCGTCCGACACCTAGTTGGACCCGCCATCCTCGTCGTCGATGTCGCTCCCCTCCTCATCACTCTCGCTCGAGGAGGGGCCTTCGCTATCGGAGGAGCTGTCCACGCAGCATCTCGCCCGGGTGCCGGAGTCCCCGAAGACCTTGACGGCGAGAAGGTCGCCCTCCATTAACTTGAAATGGAGGGTATAGTCCGCCGTCAAGCTGTGGATGCAGGCGAACGTCTTCCACCCTCGATCGAAGTACATCACGCCGGGGGCTGGGGATACGACACTAACTCGAGTGCCGCTGATCCCGCAGCCCCTCATGCGCAACTCCAACATCTCGGGCGGATCCGGTTCCATCGCGCTCGCAAATGGAGCCGGAAGCCGGAGGCGGTGACGAGGTGCTCGGCGCAGTTTGATGAAGAACTCCCACGGTTCGTCTCCGGTATGGACCGCCTCGAGGAGAGGAGCTGCCGGCGGGGGCGAGGGTGGCGCACCGCCTCGTCCCCGAACGCCCCGACCACGTCCTCGACCTTGTCATGACCTCGCCCCTCCCTCTCCCCTCGTGGCGGCTCCGCCACCACAGTGCGGATAGGAGAGGCGCGCTGCCTGGAGGCGACCCTCGCTGCCACCGTTGAAGGACCAGGATTCCCTCCCTCCATGGCAGATGGGAGGAAGAGTAACGGAAGTTGTAGACGAAGGAAGAAGAGGAAGTGTGGGACTATTGTGCTCCCCTTCCGCCCTTTTTAAAGGGCGAGGTGGGGGCTCGGCCGTCCCGCTCAGCCAATCAGGGCACAAGGAGGGCAGAGGAGCGGGGCCGACTCGCCATCTTTGCCCGTGACGGCTCGGTCTCCCACCTTCGCCGCCCACGACCCCCCACGCATGGGATCCGTGTGGCGAAAAAGCGGACCCGGAGCGACGGATGAAATGACCTCACCCTGCCCCGTGATCACGGGGGTGGATGCCTTAAAGATCGCCCACACCACCCACGTCTCCCACGACGTCGCAATCGACGCGTGCCGTTGCGGGAGAGCGCGGTGGGCACGGAGTCCGATCGCGGGCGGACCCAGGCTGCGCGTGCCCGTGCACTGCTTTGGGCCTGGCCCAACAACGCTCGGCACCGTGTATGGCCCAGGCCCGGGGGCTCCTGTCGGTGTACTAAAGTAGGGGTACCTTAGTACCCCGAACTTGTGCATGGGCGGTCGCAGCACCCCGCGGCAAGGCTTGTCGGACGCCAACCAAGACCCTCCATCACACCTACTACTGCCATTCAAGAACAAAGTATTAACCAAAGAACACGAAGGCCCTGGCGAGAGGAGCTTGCCGGGAAGGCCGGCCTGGGTATCTCCAGAAGACTTGCCGTGGGGCCCCGCATGCTCCGGCAAGACCTGACGGCCGGCAAGCTTGCCGGCACGACAAGAAAAGGGCCGCGGCAAGGCTGCCACCCAAACTCCAGCGCATCCGGCGACGTGTCAACACAAGGCCATCCCAAGGGCACGTGGCGCGGCACTACGCAGCCATGCGGGGCGAGGTGGCAAATGGAGCTGACAGAGACGCCATCGTGGCAACCGGTGGCTCATTTAACGGTCACTCCTTCGCACTGTTGGGGCGACCGGACGGGCATTTAATGCCCTTGTCCTACGCCGTCGAGTTAGGTAGGGTCCATTGTTGTCCTTTGTTGTACCAACCCGCGATTTTACCTTTTTACCCCCTCTTCCTACGCTGCCACCTGTGGATGCCCCCTTCAGAGTATCACGCTGTTCTTACCTGTTCTGACTGTCACGCTGGTCTGACATGCTGCAAAAAACTGACTGCTAACCCTGTGAAGAGTTATAGATGAGATAGAATAGATGAGCATCACAAAGTGCAGAGAATTTTGCAAAAGAATGATTCAAAAGTTCAGTTTTAGTTTTCCATAGAAAGCATTTCGGATCAACCGATTTTCAAACTCGGTGATACCGAAGCAGTTTTTGGAACCTAAACTGATGATCTCGGTTGGACGAGTCACGATTCGATGGCACCGAGACGCTAGGGTTTCACAGAATCCTCAAATCGGTCGCACCGATTAGTAATTCTCGGTCAGACCGAGAGTCACTAGTGCAATGGCATAAGCCAAATCGGTGAGACCGAGTTTTTCAACTCGGTGTGTTCGAGATGGTTTCGACGGAAACCTAACCCTAAAAATTTGAATCTCATCTAATCTCTGAGACTACTTTATTTGGATAGAAGTGTTTCAATCGTGGCAAGATTCATTAAGAGTACAATGTGCTTGGAATCAGACGTGGATAGCACAAAGATTGAGTCCATACCCTAACTTGGCGGTAGACTCGCTACGGCGACAACGGCGGGGGCGAACTCCGTTGACGGAGGAGGAGACAAGCGACAGGAGGCTGCTGGCGATGAGGAGACGATCCGGAGACCTTCGATGGCAGAGCGAGCTATTGCGCGGGCGAAGGGTTTCGGAGAAATTTCCAAAAGTTTTGCCCGTGGCAATATATAGCCTGACCCTGTCGGTGTGACCGAGTGGAACAACTCGGTGGCACCGAGATGCATAACTGTCTACAGTTACAACAACTCGGTGTGACCAAAAAGTTCAAATCGGTTGCACCGAGATTGAAAACTCAGATCAACTTAGTGATCTCGGTAGGACTGAAATGGAGGAATCGGTCAGACCGAGAGTCACAAAGAGGTTTTGGAGGTTTAAGTCTATGACGAATCGGGGGCTCCGAGTGCTCCTCACACAGAGTGGTTCGAATCTGACTTGATCAAATTTTGTGATGTAGCATGAATAGAGTTTGAGATGAGAAAAGCATAGATAGCTAAAGAAGGTTCTTAGGCATTCTTGTCCATCCACTTGGCAACAAGAAAAGAGAGCAACCAATCAAAACAACAAGTGGATGTTCTTGAATGAGTAAAATATGCACCAACATGCTCACACAATAAGATGGCAAATGAAATATGCGGCAAAGCATGCACAACCAATTCTAGCATCTATCAAACAATTGGCGATGACTAGGTCATCTATATATGAGTATATTGACTTAGGAGTCAAATGAGAACATTTGATCCTAGGTCATACTCATCGTTTAAGATCAAGTGGGGTTACCACTTTTACATAATGCATTGATGTGTTCACACCATTAGAGTTGCTTTGACTCAATTCTTAGAGTTAAGCTCCCCCTAGATGTGATATCCCCCCTTAGAGGGATGAACTAACCTTGGGTTTTACGATGATGACTTCATGTAGGTGTCGAAGATGTGGATGCTCAATGTTGATGTAGATCATTTGGAGCAATCCTTTGGAGTGAGTTACACTTTCAACTTACCTACATGGGTTAGTCCCACAAGGAACAAACAAGAATATCCATAGACATAGAGTGAAGCACACACAAAATGATGTCCATGAAATCATTAGGTTACCTTGTCCCTTGCCTTACCAACATGAGGGTTTGTGACTCCTTGAACTAGTGCAAGATCTGGAAGTTGATTGCACTTGTTCTTGCCATAATGATATCACTACTAGGAAAAGGCATGCTAGTGGTGCACCAGTTTTGCCTTCTAATGGCGCACTACTGGTGCGCCACTAGCATCACGCCATTAAATTAAATTCTAATGGCGCACCACTGGTGCGCCATTAGTATCTGGTGTTCTAATGGCGCACCACCTAGTGCGCCATTAGTATTGCCCACAGTGCGCCATTAGAATTCCTCCCAGGGGGCCATATGTACCAATGTGCTTTGGCATACTAATGGCACACCAGTGGGCGATGCGCCATTAGTGTGATTATCTCAGTGCGCTGTTAGTGTCTTGTGTGGTGCGCCACTAGTATGAATATTAGGGACTTTTTTCTTTTCTAATATTTTCACAGGTTACAAAATATATTATTGGACAAAATTTAGACAACACCACACAACAACAGCAGATTCATCGAATACAATAGAAGATTAGCCTCCGAATACAAATCATCATATTAGTCTCCGAATTCAAAAGACCGAACAAAGATAGAACATTACAAGTCTCGATACCGCGAGTAGCGAGTTTGTCTTCACATTACAAGTCGATATCGACCATCTAAACTACCATCACATAGAAGAGAGTTGTGGTCATCACGATGAGCATCATCGCGATCAAACTGGTCTTCATCCGGTTCCTCCAACGCTCCCTCCTCTCTCCCGCTAGATAGTGGGCGTATCTAGATTCGGCCTCCGCCCTAGTGGTGTACCCTTTGTAACTGTTACCGCTGAAACGGTGAACCTATCTCCGACACTCCTCCCAGTCGTCATAGACTCCGGGAACATTACCCTTGTATGCGACATACGACGGCATCTCTATGCACAAGCCAAACTACAGACAATACATAAGCAATATGTAAGTATGCAACAAAAGGATCGGAAGAGAAAAGCAAGACATTAATAGCACGATTCATGGTCCTACTAATAAATAGCATCCATTACATCTAAGTTGAATGACTGTCCAAACCAAAGAGACATACAAATTCATTAAAGTTTAATTACAACATGAGCCAATCAATGTTTCAGAACTACACATCACTACTTTTGACTCGACTCATCGGACAAGAGCGTGGATGAAGAAGTCGTCTGTCGCGATGGTCATGAAATCGCGGTCGTTGTCACCCTGCATTTGTAGCATTCCATCTATCTCATTGTTGGACGGTTGATATCTGAGGAAGAACTGCCCCGACGTATGAAGGACATCTTGATGGATGATGTCCGCAAAGTCTGACTGGATGCGAAAGAATCCTTGTCTGAGGTCCGCGTCCTGGATTGCCGACAAGTTCGCGGCCCAATCTTTGAGATTATCTGGTAGCAGAAGTTGATGATGGTCCCTTACGATCGCCCGCATGTGATGGAGGGTGTAGTAGGCATCCTTCGGACCGCCAGGCGGCTGCTTGACGCAGCAGAACTTCGTATTGTGTGAGAACATGTGCTTGCCGTACTTACGAATAGTCCTGGAGAAGGTGCCTCCAGATTTGGCGTAGCCGGGGAGAACATCATCAAGAACTTTCTTGACATTTGTGTAGTCTATCTTGGAGTTACGGTTCGGGTTGAAATACGTGGCCATGAAATATTTCGGGCTTAAGAGGATGAGTGTGCAATGTGTCAACGCACGTAACACGGAATGTTAGAAAAAAAGAACGATCGAAATCTAAGAAATCATATGTTACGGGGCGGTTAAGGGATGAGTTACTCGGGAAAGTAAGCCACAAGGAAGTTATCCTTATCTGGGTTTGCCAGAATGACGCCTTCGAGGTGTGAACGTGCAACTTGGTGGTCCCCAACACTGCTCAAGTGCTTGGCACGCATGTAGAAGGGGTCGACTATCACGATGTCCGGGGTCTTGTCTCTAATGATCCGCATCTCCATACTCAGCGAAAACAGCCGAACAAAGGTGTAGTGCAGCGGATGAAGGTTAAACATAGCAAAGATGTCATCAAACCGCAGGACGATCATACCCCCGATGTCGCCATCCATAAAGCCCTTGCCCTCTGGCACCTTGGCCACGAAAACCGGGTATGCCACATCCTTCTCTCTGAGATGTCGCTTCTCCAAAGAAAGAACACTATCGTGCAGACTCCGCATAGCACCGGTTGCTGCATTCAGCATATTTGGCGGTAGCATCGCCCTACCCGCCACATGCACCCTCCTAGAGATATCCTTAGGTGAAGGTGGCCCGTCCTGAGCACGGATCGAACTCGGTGCCGGCTGGCTCGCACCGGCGCCCTTGTTAATCTTTTGTTTCTGTCCCTTCTTCTTGATCTCCTGTAATGGGACCTAGTTGTGCTCACAGACCGCCTTCTTGAGCGTGTTGGGGCTGATAATATTTCGCACCTCAGCTATCTGAGGCTTGGTGAAGGCGGGAGCTGGAGGCGTCTCCTGAGAACTGAACGCCAGACGACACCTATTACAATTGGATTTATCCGCCGTACCAGCTAGATTGCGGTCGTCTTTGTTGGGTTCTTGAGAAAGAGGCCCGCAGAACTCGTCAGCGTACCCATGTTCGGCAAAGTACTTATCGACTTTGGTAAATGTACCGTCGTCGTTGTCGTCGTCGTCCGGATCCTGTGCCATAGGGCTGTCTGGATCCTGTGCCATAGGGATGTCCGACATAGGGATGTCCGGCAGGTCCGGTAGCGTTGCGGCGTTCTTGCCATGGCTTGGCGCCGGCATGACTGGTGGTCTTGTCTGTGGGGTGGTGTCCCCCGCCCCCAAACAAATCACGCTCTTTGGCCAAAGCAGGGGCCAGTTTACGCAGGTGCTGAGGGTCATCTCATCTTCTTCGTCGGCCCCAGCGGGTCGAACCGGAGGTAACAGCCCGTTGCAGCCTGGCAGCACCTGAACCACTTCAACCCTATACATTGTGGGTGGCATCGGATTACCGTGGAACATGGGGTTGCCCGGTTGAACGATTCTGCCCTTGGCGACATCGACCAACTCGGCGCCCACGAAGTGCGAAGAGTGCAAAGGCGTCGGCGGTGCCACGTGAAAACATGTACAGGCGTCGAGGATGCCGATCAAAGGCAAGGAGATGAAGTCATCGGCGAGAGGCTTAGTTACCGTGATGTCGTCGAGCTCGGCTAATGTCGAGGCACCGCCAACGGCGGGGCGTAAGCCGAGGAGGGGGCGCTTGTTGGCGAGGTGCCGGCCGGCGTACACCCGGGTGCATTAAGCTCCAATGCCCGTGCCGGCGCCGGAGACACGAATACCGCCTCTGCCGGAGACACCAATGGCGCCGCCGCCGGAGACACCAATGGCGCCGCCTGCACGCTGTGCAAGTTGCTGGCCGTGAAGCTGGGAACTGGGGGAGGCCCCTGTTGGCCGCCCGCAATCCACATCATCAGCCCATGAATCAACGTAGGCAGCATGGCGTTGAGCTTCGTTCCCAGTTGTTGTTCCACTTGCTCTTGGACAAGCTCCGGAATCCGCGCCACTTGTGCCTTGAGTGCTTCAACCTCGCGCGTCGGCTTTCCGAGCTGGCCTTTTCTCCTTCCGCACACCAGCGGTATAGTATGACCCCATTTTGTGGACAAGCCTTTGCGGCCACACGACCACCGGTGACGTCGGCTTAGTGAGCTTATCCTTGTTTTCATTATGTTCAGCGCCCTATTTAAAGGGGTGTCAAAGGGGAGCTCGAGATGACCCGCGCTCTGCTTTCGGTGTCTGCGAAAGAGCGTGAACCATTTAGAAATCATGGGGATTAATTAGAGTGCAACCATATGGAGCTAATTACGCGGGGGTGTATTCCTTACCAGAACAAGCTCAAGCGCCCTGGTCTTCGGATCCGTGGTATGCTCCTTTGTTATCGGGTCCTCCTTGTACCGGGCCCTGACATAGTTCCTGGTCTGCTTGTTACCGCTGTATTTCTCGAAGCGGGGCGGTAGGCCTTGCTCGGCACACTCCGTGTCCTCCTTGTCCAATATAGGCTCCGCCACTCTGTAACCGCCGGGACCGAGTTTGTGTTCCCCTAAGTTCAACTCCCGCATTTCTTTCCCCCACTGACTTGATTCGGAGGTTGCACTGCTCGAGCACTTGATCTCGAACTCCTTGTACTCATCTTCGCTCATTAAAGGATATTTCGCCTTGATCTTCTCATAACTATCACCTTTATCAATCATTTTCTTCACCGCGCTTCTCTAAGTAGACAGGGCCGTGCTCATCTTCGTGAGGGTGGCACTGTTCACTTTATTCCCTGAGAGGCATGTGTTTTCAAATTCGGCGGGGAACTTGTATCGTTCGTGCAGCTTCGTGAAGAGGAGGTTGCGCAAATTCCCTCAGTCCTTATGCCTAAGGTTCTCGGTTTTGATCGAGACGCTGCTCCGGAGAATGCACCCGAGCTGAACCAAGTACCCCTCGACTATATGTTTGGGCTCCGTTGGATTCCCGTCGGAGTCCACTTGAGTGAATTCCTCCTTGACGGTGCGGAGCGCATTCGGACGCCGGTCCTTCCTTTGCTTCTTCGATTGGCTGGCATCTGTGTGTGCGCCGCCATCATCAGTGGTGGCATCCTCGGCGGCACCATCAGTGGTGTCATCCCCGACGCCACTAGGGGTTCTGTAATCAGGATCGGTGTCTTCCACGGCGTCCTCATAGCGGTGAGGTTGTTCCTCCATCTCCTGGGACAGCTCCCAGAATTGCTTGCCGCCCGAACCACCGGCCTCATTGTTGTGGGCCATGTTTCGCTCTAAATAGGAAAAAAGTTTGGTCAAAAAGTTGGTTATTTTCAAGGAACAAAATCATGGTCTCATCATTTAGGGTTTGTCGACACCGAGGCACCCTAAAAGTCTAGGCTTTCATTATTTAGGGTTTGTCGACGCTGAGGCACCCTAAAAGCCTAAGCGTACATCATTTAGATTCTCATCGACACCGAGGCATCCGGGGCAGCCAAGTTAAGTTTTCATCATTTAGGGTTTATCGATGTCGAGGCACCCTAGGTTGGGCCTAATCACTTGGCACTAATCACTTGGCTCTATTGCCACTTATGGTTTAATACAGCAAGAATAAAGGGGCAGTTGATCCTATTTAATTAAGTACTAAGATACCCCAACCCATGCATTAGTAGCAAGTACCTCATATGTCTGATTTTTAGCAAAGTCATGCTAAAATTCACGGAAAATTTCAGCATGACCTTTGCTGAAAATAGGACATATGGAGTACCCGAATTTGCCGGAACGGAAGTTAATCGACATTAGGCAAACTCAAAACCTCTCGGGTACCTGCAAAATCATCACGACACGAAGGGCCACTCAAGGGCCTCAAGCAGCAGTGGCGTCTCCCAGACCCCATTTTTTGCTAAATTTCTTTGAGCAACAATCGAGCGAAAATTCAGCATATTTCGTACAACAACCTTTGTAATGATGAAGAACAGTTCTCTGACAGCCAATTTATATACAATAGCATCTTTGGTCATACCAATTTCTGAAACAATTCAAAGATGAAGAAATTAACTATGTATAGTTTATTCTTTTTGTACCAGGAACTATTTTAGTTTATTATTTATTGTATCAGGGAGGAATATAACAATCTTTTTTGGTATATATCCTAGTTATACTACTGCAGGAAAGGAGGATCATCATACACATATATATGTGCATAAAAATCATAAAAATTCAAAATCACTTGAAACCTGATCACTCGGACCACACCACATGCCACAGCATACATAGTACATAGAGTTGACAATTCAGTTGCAATCATGTAGTAATGGATTGTTCTACCTAGCAAGTTGTTGGAAATGGATTGTTCTACCTAGCAGGTTGTTGGAAATTCAGTTGCTTTTTTCATTAGGGCTGGCAACAAGACATGGTCGAATTTCAATTAAGATTATCTATTGGTTCAAGACTAGCAACAAGACTTGTTCTACAAAATCAATTATCTATTGAGTAGTTCTTGTGCTCATCCAGTAGCAACATCTTTCATACATGATCAGTAGTCATGTACCATATTTTTATTTAAACTAAATTTGCAAATCACCAAGAGCTCTACTAGTTTCAGACTAGATTTACGCTAAATACACTAGAGTATTTGACCAGTAGTCAGTTACATTTACACTAGACTGAAGAAATTGCTGCATCACTAGAGTGAAGAAATTGTGTTGTCAGTTAGGGAGTGAAGAAAATGTGTTGCAGATTTTGATTTGCTTGCTGATCTTCGGTTAACTCCATAGAAGAGTTTTGTCTTGATTAGATTAGCGACAGCAAGTAACGGCATGTTCTAACAAGAACAGTTTGAGTACTACTCCAAAATCTTCCTAGTTGTAGCTCACCTAAATGGTTGAATTCAAACAACTACTGATGGCCTTGATGATTGAGAGCTTAAAATTTCCAACAATCTGAACAAACAAAGTAAAAAAGGATTAGTATCTCATTTCAGCAGATTTATTCTTCATAAGCATAGGCTTTGTTTGTTGGAAACTAGCCTGTGAAACTGAAATTTAACAGTAAACTAAATTACTGTCATTTAATAGTAAACTGAATTTTAAACTGCGTACTGGAGTAAATTTGCTGGAGTACAAATTTATGCATTACTCCATATATTTTGAAATACCTACTGCTATGAGCTATGTCAACAGGGCTACTCAGTGCACATCACTGCCCAGAGCAAACTGAAACCCACTCTTCTCTCTCTACCAAACGGGCTAATCTATATGAATGCAGTTTTATCAACGGGCCATATATCGATAAGAAGGATTGTTGCTGCCTATGAAGCACAACACAGATGTATGGCATGAACAAATTCAATCTACAATGAGACCGAAGCATCTGGAAGATCAAAGTAATCATGTCAAATTGCAAAAAAATTCATTTGTTTAAGAATGTTTGGCACTTTAACTAGAATCATGCATTGGTACAAAGTTGCTCCTGTACACTATAACATCTGAAAGATGGAGATCATAGAGTTGCATCTAAAAGATGGGTTGGATCGAGGAAAAAAATGGGGGCAAGGGGGAAGATGGAATCGGGGGCTCTGTACCTGTGGCGGCTACGGCTGGAGGACGGCACCGTCGACAAACTCGAGGGCGGGGGCACCGGATGCTCCTCTCGTTGATGGGGGAGGGGAGAGGCTGGAGGCAAACCCTAGCCGCCAAGCGCACGAGTCTTTGCAGCTAGGTGGAGTAACCTCTGCCGGAGGCAGACGGAGCAGGTGGCCGGCGTCGTGGTTGGTGAGGAGCAGGTGGCGGCGTCGTGGTTGGTGAGGAGGCGTGAGGAAGAGCGCCCGTCAGGAGGTGGTTGGTGCCTTGGCGGGCGCGGCGGAGGCTGGAGGATGTGGAAGAATCTGTGAGACGGCGAGGAGGAGTCCGCGAGGTCGGGCAGCGGGGGTGGGGCGCTGAGGCGGCGGGGTGGAGTCGGTGAGGGTCGGGGCAGCGGCGTCGTGGGTCGGGGAAGCGCGCGGGTGGATCTGGTGGCTTGGGAGAAAGGGTCGAAGGGGATCTGGCGAGGGAGAGGGAGGATAGCTAGGGGGAGGGTTCTAATGGCGCACCGTCCAACCGTGCGCCATAAGTATGACTATTCTAATGGCGCACCTCCCCTCGGTGCGCCATTAGAATTTTGTTTTAATCTAGCCCACTAACCATATCTACAACCTAACCCTATCTACAATAGAACCCACCCACTAGCCCGTGGTCGACCTGCGCACACACACACCGGGAGGTCTGGGTTCGATTCCGAGGCTCCCCATTATTTTTTATGCATTTTAAATGCTGTTTTTATATTTATTTGTGTTTAAATATTTTCAAACTTGTTTAAATCATAACAGTAATATTTTTTATAAAAACAGTAATAATTTTTAAAAATATGTTCAAATTTGTTACTTGAAAATATCATCGGTGGCGGTGGGCGGCGGAGGTGCGAGGATCGAGATTGAGATGGAGGAATCGAGATCGAGATGGAGGATCGAGATCAAGTGTCCTCATGAATTCAAAAAGTGCTCGTGAAATTTAAAAATATTCATGATATCAAAAAGTGCCCACGAAATACAATCGAGAAATGAAGACTACGATTTAAATACAATCGATCTTAGCTAGCTATCTATTCACAATCTTCTTGCCCTTCTTTTTGCAAATGGAGTTCTTCTGTGGAACGGACGTCCTTTAGGTAGGGTGGTCCTGCTTCTTCTTGTGGTGTGTGCTGCTACTTCATCGTCGTCCTCATGTTCGATCTTCGGGTTGCCGTACTTGTCGAAGTCTTGCTCATTGGCTACTCCATCCATTCTGATGATCTTCCTTTTGCCTCTCCTCACGACAACACGACTGGGCTTTGACGGGTCGGTAATGAAGAAGCATTGGTCCACTTGGGAAGCCAGTACCCATGGCTCATTTTCCGTGGTGACGTTTGCGCCCGCGGACTTGGATTTGGCTTCGGGTATAACCATGGTTGTGAAATATCGGTCCTCTTTTAGGACGCTCTTGGCCCATCTGACACGGAACATCGGCACCTTCTCTCCAGCATAGCTCAGCTCCCAGATCTCCTCGATCCTTCCGTAGTATTTGTCCTTGTCCTTACCGGTGTAGGATTCCATCGTTACCCCGGAGTTCTGATAACCATCGCTCTTCATGTCCTTGTCCTCGGTGTAGAATGTGTAGCCATTGATATCATATGCCTCATAGGTCATCAGGTTGTGCTCGGCGCCCTGTGACAAGGCGAATATGAGTTGTTCTTCCGCGGAAGAATCTTCATGTAAAGGGTACGACAGAAGCTTCTGCTTGAACCAACGCGTGAAACATGAGTTGTGCTCTTTGAGTATATCTCTGTCCATCCTCTGTTGGCCTCGGTCATTGTACGTCTTCTCAATAAAGGTTTTGTGCTCTACCACCCAAGGATCGACCACGTCTATGTGTTGTAGCGCGACTAGGTTTGCTCTTTCAAAGTCGGCGAGTCGACCCTCGAAGTCGACATGCATTTCGTGGCGACCCTCACGGTGACCCCATCCAGCGAGCCTACCGAGGTGCCTGTTGACGGGCAGACCAATGGGGTTCTCGATGCCTAGATAATTCATGCAGTAGGAGATGCACTCTTCGGTCAAAAAGCCCCTGGCTATACTTCCCTCTGGATGTGACATGTTGCAAACGTATCCTTTGATGACACCATTCATCCTTTCGAACAGCATCATGCTATGCAGGAACGTCGGCCCGAGTTGGATGATATCCTCCACGATATGGACCAGCAGATGCACCATAACGTCGAAGAATGCGGGCAGGAAGTACATCTCAAGCTCGCATAGTATCACCACGATCTCTTCTGTAGCCTTCGAGTTGCCTCGCCAATCGACTTCGAGGCGTTGAAAAAGTTGCATAGGCCAAATAGCATTTCCGCAGACGTGCGCGTCCATGATCCTGATTACTGGCTGGAAGTATCTGCGTCATCGGCCGCGTGACGGTCGTGAGACTTCATCCGCTGAACTTACCCGCTGGGTCTAGGTATCTGCTTATCTTCCCAGCGTAATCGTAAGGAGGTTTTACTCCTAGGAGGCGGTGAAAAAACTGCTCGATCTCCTCGACTTAGAGTGAAGCCTGCGGCGGGGTAGTCATTTCCGGTCTTCTTGGCCTTTTTGCCTTTGCGGCGACTTTTTGTGTCTGCTTCGCCTCATCATCATCATCATCATCATCATCATCATCATCATCATCATTAGCGTGAAGCTCTGCACGATGCCCATTGATTTCAAGTGCGCCCTTGCTTTCGGCCCATCTTTGGTCCTCTCTTGCATGTTGAGCGGTACCAAGCAGACTCTCACACGTTCTTCGTGATATGCATGACATCAAGGCTGTGAGGCACGGTGGATCTTCGATCACGGCAAGTCCCGAAAACAGACCTCGTTTTCCATACCTTCAGCAGCTGCTCTGGCACCTTCGCTTCTTTCACGGCTCTGGCGCCTTTTGCTTCTTTCGGCGGTGGGTAGTCTTTCCAATTTTCAACAGCTCGTCTATTTCCTCGCCGCTCCTCGTACAGGCGTTTTGAGTTCGGTTTCACCATCGAACAGATCCTTGTGTTTCCTCCACGGGTCATCGTCGCGAAGCCACCTTGATGTCCCATGAACACAGTTTTGAAGACCGGGATCTCTATCTAGCTGCCGATCGTTGTGTCATCCATGCACCTTACGCATCGAGAAAATCCATGGACTACCTCCCCCTTGAGATATCCGTAATCGAGATAGTCGTGCACCGTCGTGAGCGATGCGGCTCTCATAGGGAAATATTCTTTCTGCGGCGTCCACGTATTGGCTGGTGTTTTCTGTCTAGCTTCTCCTTGGCAGCCCAGCTCTGATTGATGCCGTTCCTGGTTGTTTCGGCCCTTCAATTAGCATACCCATGTGAATGTACTTCCTCTTCATGCACAACCGGGGAAGGTTGTACATCCACACAAACACAGGCAGTGCTATGTGTGCTTCTCGGCTGCCAAGCGGAATGACTTCATCGGTGCTCGCGCCAAAGACGATGTTCCTTGGATCCTTCCCAAATTCTCGGTATTGAAGTTCAACACTTGCCACTGGCTCGCATCCTTAGGGTGACTCAGCATCTTGTCTTTTTATTTATCTCGAATCATTTCCGTCATCTTCCCTTCTTCTCCTCCCTATCCGCGTGCCAGCGCAGGAGCTTCTACCTTAGGGTCCATGAAATACCGCTGCAGAGGAGGGTGATCGGAAAGTACCACACCGATTTTCGAGGAGCTTTCTTCCTCTTCTTGTATCGAGTGGCGCCGACACGGACATATGGTAGACTCAGCGTGCTCGTCCCGATAAATGATACAATTGTTCATGCACACATGGTATTTCACGTGCGGTAAATCCAGAGGACATACGATTTTCTTCGCCTCCTCGAAACTGGTCGAGCACTTGTTCCCCTTGGGAAGATGTTCGTGCCAGAATGACATGTTCTCGTCGTAGCATGCGTCGGTCATTTTGAGTTTTACCTTCATCTCCAGAGCCATGAGCGTTACTTTCAGGCGGGTATCCTTGGGCATGCATCCTTCATACAATGGAGTAACCACGTCTATCTCTAGTTGATCCAGCTTGGCTTTCTCTCGGGCAGCAGCTCTTGCGTTATCCGTCTGCTTGAGAAGCAGCTCTTGAATATGAGGGTCCTGCACCCAGCCTCCATCGTCGTCTGCTCGGCATCTTCATCTTCATGATCATGCCCTTCGTCTTGATCTTCCCCATCATCATTTACGACATCTTCTACATGATGACTATGTACAGCATCACCGTCGTGATCATGTCCTGGAGATTCTTCGTCCTCTCGCCTGCCCTCACCACGGTGGTACTTGTCTTGTTGCCCTTCCTCATTTCTTGCCCGGCCCCCATGGACGACTTCATAGTCATCTTCATCACCTTGCCACCGATAGCCATCCATGAAACCACGCAAGAAGCGGTGGTCCCTTTTGCCGGAATCCGGGTCATAATAAGGCTCTTGACTTGCATCTTGACAGGACATCTTATCTCCGTCTCGTTCTTTTGAAGCATCTCGGCCTTGGCGGAGCTCAAAAACCTATTCACGATGCCTTGGTCATCGTGCGGACCATGGTTACGCTGCGGTAGAGCAAAAGCGATATTTTAGAACCAAGACAAAATTTGGCATGACCTTCCCTAAAAATAGGACCAAAAAGAATGCATAGTGCCAAAATTCTCGCCGAAACGGAAATGAATCAAAACATTGCGGCAAAATATTGGCAACTATCGCATTTCAAATACCGGTACCTTCAAACACAAACATATATGCAACACCACAAACACATGCAACACCACAAACATACATAGATCTAGCTAGGCCACAAAAAGTGCATGTGCACGTTGTTGGAGCGAGCTAGGGAGAAAAAAAGTAGATCTACATCATGAAGATAGCTTTCCCCTTACTTACCTATCAAAAAAAGGTAATTTCACCACTTAATTTTGATGAATCTATGGTGGAAATGAGGTAAGGAGGAGGAGGCAGCCGAGACAAGCTTGGAGGAGGAGGTGGAGAGAATGAAGTGGGGAAAGTGAGTGGGTAGGTGAGCTGTCCAAAATATCTTGTTGGTCCCAGGTTACTAATGGCGCACCACCACATAATGCGCCATTAGTAACCCTAGTTACTAATGGCGCACCTGCAGGAGGTGCACCATTAGTACTTTTTGCAGAAAAGTAAAAAAACATATGTATACTAATGGCGCACTTTGGAAAAGTGTGCCATTAATAGTTTAAACTAGTAATGGCGCACTTTGATACGGAGCACCATTAGTAGGTTTGCAAAAAAGTAAAAAAAATATATACTAATGGCGCACTGTCTTGGCCGTGCGCCATTACTAGTTCTAACTAGTAATGGCGCACTTTGTCATCATGCGCCATTAGTTTGTATGGAAAAATGGGGAAAAAATCAATAGTAGTGGCGCACTGTGAGTCTGGTGCGCCATTAGTGTCTTCCACAGCGATGGCGCACCTACAACCCGATCGCCATTAGTCTATAGTAGTGGCGCCTTTGTTTACAGTGCGCCATTAGAATCAGTCCTATCTATAGCCCTTTTCCTAGTAGTGTATGAGTGAAGAATGTTGGCGGCTTCACCCTCAAGAACTCTCTAGTTCTTCTTCTTCGGGATCCACATCATCTTGATGGGAATCCTTGGAGTTGTAGTTGTACTTGATGAAGTAGAACTTGACGAAGTCTTGGGGACCCACTTGAATGAGGCTTTAGGTGCTTCTTCAAATGCATCAATCTCTTCTTGAAGCTTGTCTTTGCCTTTGTTCTAGTGGTCTTGTGGTGGAAGATCATCTTGAGCTTGTGTTCCCTTGAAAGAAGTAGGATCATACTTCTCTTGTTGAGGAACAAACTTCGTCTTGGGGTATTGATCTTCTTCCCACTCAACTCCATTGGCATTGAACCTTCGTTCAAAACCAACACCTTGATTCTTCCGGTGCCTTCCTTGCTTGCGTACAATTTCCTCAAATTGCTTACTCCCGGCAAGGCTCTTGTAAACACCTTTCTCTATAATTCCCTTCAATAAGCTATTTTCTTGCTCAAGTGTAACTTGGCTAAGAGAATCATTAGTGGAATCAAGAGAACTACTAGAAGAAACAATATTAGATTTGACATTATTATTGTTACTACTAGAGGAAGTATCTTTCTTGTACTTGTTACTTGACTTGACTTGAGGCATGTAAGTAGATAAGATGGCAGCTTGGCAATGTAAGAAGAACTTTTCTTGCGAAGATCATCATTGAATACCTTTAAGAACTCATGCTCTTGCTCAAGATTGAGCTTTTCAAAGCGTAACTTCTCATGAGCCCTTAAAAGTTCTCGATGATCTTCGTAGATAGTTTCATGAGCTAACTTAAGAGTGTTTAGTTCTTTAGTTAAAAGCTCAATCTTCTCCTTATCATTGTCATTCGTTTTATCTTGATTAGCATGATTAATTGATGTTTCATCATAGTATTCATCACTAGAGTTGTCAACAAGTAAATCATCATCCACAAGCAAGTCATCTTCATCACTATTGAAATCAACATACTCAGGGTGTGTTACCTTTGGAACTTTGGCCATGAAGCATCTTCCAACACCTTCATTTGGTGAATCAAATATGTCGTAGGAGTTGGTTGACACAAGTGCTAGACAGGCAACACCTTCATCTTGAGTGTATTCAGAGTTGGAGTGATAGCTTCTCTCGGAGTGATTGTCGGAGTCGGAGCTGGATACCCATTCACCAACATGAGCTTGATGTCTTCATTTTGTGTAGCTCCTTGATGACTTGTCCTACCTTTCCGAATCCTTGCTTCTCCGTGAGGGTCTTCGTTCATAACGATCATCTCTACTCCTCCTCTCTCTTGGTGGTGATTCTTCTCTTTTGCTCCTTCTTCTTGGAGAATCTTCTCTTCTTTTGTAGGGTGCCGTACACTCATTGGAATAGTGTCCGGGTCTCCCACAATTGTAGCAATTGCGCTCTCGACTAGAAGATCTCTTGTCATTGTAAGACCTTGACTTGGAGCTTCTTTGTTTGCTTCTACTCTTATAGAATTTGTTGAAGTTCATCACCATTAAGCTCAATTCTTCATTGAAGGTTTCTTTATCGCTTGATGATGTGGGGGATTCACTTGAGGCTTTCTAAGCACCACTTGACTTGTTGTGAAGTTCCTCCTTATCCTTGAGTGACATCTCATGAGCAACAATTCTTCCAATGACTACCGTTGGCTTGAGATCTTTGTAGTTTGGCATCATTTGAATCAATGTGCACACGGTATCATACTTTCCATCCAATGCTCTTAAGATCTTCTTGATTATGAATTTGTCGGTCATCTCTTCACTCCTAAGCCGGCAATCTCATTTGTGATAAGAGCAAGCCTAGAGTACATTTCAGCGACACCTTCACCATCCTTCATATTAACTTGTCAAGCTGACTTTGGAGCACATCCAACTTGGATTCTTTGACGGACTCGGTACCTTCATGCATATCAATCAAAGTATCCCAAATTTCCTTTGCATTCTCAAGATGGCTGATTTTGTTGAATTCTTCGAGGCACAATCCGTTGAAGATGATATCACAAGCTTGAGTGTTGTATTGCAGCATCTTCAATTCTTCTGCATTAGCTTCACGGATCGGTTCTCTCCCATCAAAGAATTCACCTTGCAAGCCAATACAAATAATTGCCCAAACAGCGGGGTTATGTCCAAGAATATGCATTTTCATCTTATGCTTCCAACTAGCAAAATTAGTACCATCAAAGTAAGGACCTCTACGGTGATAATTTCCCTCGCTAGACGCCATACTCTCCTAGGTTGTGAAACCAAGGCTATGACCACCAAAAGCTATGGAAATCAAAGTAAATGGAGACCAAGGCTCTGATACCACTTGTAGTACCTTGAAGTATGTCTAGAGGGGGTGATTAGACTACTTGACCAATAAAAACTTAACCTTTTCCCAATTTTAGAGTTTGGCAGATTTTAACTATTTTAGGACAAGTCAAGCAATCATCGCACTATTCAAGCAAGCATGCAAAGAGTATATAGGCAGCGGAAAGTAAAGCATGCAATTTGCAAGAAAGTAAAGGGAAGGGTTTGGAGGATTCAAACACAATTGAAGACATGGATGTTTTTGGTGTGGTTCCGATAGGTGGTGCTATCGGACATCCACGTTGATGGAGACTTCAACCCACGAAGGGTAACAGTTGCGCGAGTCCATGGAGGGATCCACCCACGAAGGGTCCACGAAGCAGCAACCTTGTCTATCCCACTGTCGGTGTCAAAACCGGCAGATCTCGGGTAGGGGGTTGAAAGTGCAACTAATCCCCGGGTGGTTTTGGTAATTAATAACAACATATATATCATTGAACTAATAGTTTCTTGAGAATCATTTCAGAAAGTTCACTGATATGGGTATGGCAATAGTGAAGAGTGGACCCTCAAAATGCTAAGGCAAGCATTGGCAAAAGCTCAAGACTCCATTTTTGGTTTAGTGATCCAAGATCACATTGAGTCCATAGGAAAGCCAATACTATTAAAAGGGGATGAGGTTATGATAATGATCTGGTTGCTCAAAGTGCTTAGTGATACATCTCCTAAACTATCAGCAACTCTCACTTCAAATATACACTCATAAGTAATCTCGGTCCCACTGATTCCATAAACTCAGTCACACCGAGATGAACCACCTCAGCCATATAGCCAAACCCTAGAATTTTCGGATTTTCCGATTCGAACTCGGTCTCACAGCTGGAGTTGCCAAGCTTCACGTAACCTTTTGTCATCAAATCGGTGTCACCGAGATGATGAAATCGGTCCCACCGAGATTGGCAAACCCTAGTCTTTGGGCCGAATCGGACTCATCGAGATTGTATTTTCGGTCCCACGAAAATCCCAACGTTCACATGTTTTGAACTTTCGGTCTCGCCGAGTTGTCAACCGGTCGACCGAGATTGGTAAAATGTGTGTAGCAGTTGGATTTTGTGTGGAGGCTATAAATACCCCTCCACCCCCTCTTCATTAGTGGAGAGAGCCATCGAAAGAACTACCACTCCTACCTTACATTTCTGAGAAGAAAAACTACCTACCCTTGTGTTGAGATCAAGTAGCTCCACTCCCACCATATGAAGCTTGATCTCTAGCCTTCCCAAGTTGCTTTCCACTCAATCCTTTCTTCCACCACATCCAAATCAGTGAGGAGAGTTGAGTGTTGGGGAGATTATCATTTGAAGCACAAGAGCAAGGAGTTCATCATCATCAACACCATCTATTACCTTTTGGAGGGTGGTGCCTCCTAGATTGGTTAGGTGTCGCTTGGGAGCCTCCGTCAAGATGTGGCGTTGAACCAAGAAGTTTGTAAGGGCAAGGAGATCGCCTACTTCGTGAAGATCTACCCCAAGTAAGGCTAGTCCTCCGTGGGCGTATGCCATGATGGCATAGACAAGGTTGCTTCTTCGTGGACCCTTCGTGGGTGGAGCCCTCCGTGGACTCTCGCAGCCGTTACCCTCCGTGGGTTGAAGTCTCCATCAGCGTGGATTGGCGATAGCACCACCTATCGGAACCACGAGAAAAATCTCCGTGTCTCCAAATTGCGTTTGCTCTTCTCCACCTCTCTTTACTACATGTGCAATTTACTTTCCGCTGCCTATACTCTAGAATTGCATGTGTAGGGTGATACTTGACTTGATCATCATTGTGAACTTGCCAAAAACTTGTCTTTATCAAAAGGCTGAATTTTTATATTGTCAAGTAGTCCAATCACCCCCCCTCTAGACATACTTTCGATCCTACAGGGGTCCCGAGCTGTGCGTCTAGGCGGATGGTAACAGGAGACAAGGGACACGATGTTTTTACCCAGGTTCGGGCCCTCTCGATGGAGGTAAAACCCTACTCCTGCTTGATTGATATTGATGATATGGGTAGTACAAGAGTGGATCTACCACGAGATCAAGGACGCTAAACCCTAGAAGCTAGCCTATGGTATGATTGTTGTAATGGTTGTTCGTCCTACGGACTAAAACCCTCCGGTTTATATAGACACCAGAGAGGGCTGGGGTTACACAGAGTTGGTTACAATGGTAGGAGATCTACATATACGTATCGCCAAGCTTGCCTTCCACGCCAAGGAAAGTCCCATCCGGACACGGGACGAAGTCTTCAATCTTGTATCTTCATAGTCTTGGAGTCCGGCCGATGATGATAGTCGGCTATCCGGACACCCGAGTCGAGACTCCTCGGTAGCCCTGAACCAGGCTTCAATGGCAGCGATTCCAGCGTATATATTGTCTTGGCGTTGCAAGGCGGGTTCTCCTTCAAATTCCATGTACTGCGAGCGAGTGTCGGCTCCCTTATCAATGTTGCGCTTCTTGGCTTCGCCCAATAATGGACTTCTTCTCGGCGTCGCCACGAATGCGAAAAGCCAGGTATCTTTTATGTTTTACCCCTAGCTGCGCAAATAATCTGCCTATAAGAGAGGCAAGAATCCAGATCCAAATCACACCATCTTCCTTCCGCGAGTACTCATCGGAGCGCGTCTGACCAAAAATCCATTCCATCTTGGACCGTCGATGCAGCTCCTCTTCTCGCGCTCCCAGCCCTCTGCCGGGGAGATTGGAGAGATGTTACGTAAAACTGTGAGCTGGTGATGCTTCAAGCGGAGGATATCTTCCTCCGGCCTTCATAGTCAGTTCGAGCCGGGCTGGCCACCTACAAAGGTGGGAAGTAAGCGGAGGCACCTAGTCCCAACAAAGGGGCGGGTATGCTTCGTCCCCTATCGATAAGGGGCTTGGATTTCTGTACATCCGTTTCTTGGCGGGCTTACGGAGTTCTCACGGACTCGGCTCCATCACCTCACGCTGCCTCTATTACGCATATCACGGGTTACGTAGCTCTTTGCGAGCTATTTACGGGCTTGAGCCCCATTTTGCGTTAATGGAAGAGGTTGTTACGCCTTGTACCCGCTCTCACGAGGGTCCATATATCAAGTGGGCGGTGCGAAATATGGCGCATCGCGGGACGGATATCCATCCGGAACCCTAAAAGGCGTCAAAAGCGGCCTTGAGAATGGTTTCGTGAAAGGCGGCTCGCTGCGGACCTGTTCGGATCGGCCACCGGAGTTGATAATGCTCCTCTGAAAAAGCGCTGAGTTGGCGTCCACGGAGCCCCATTTGGAGGAAGACAAGAGTGTCCATTATTTGATGGGCGGATAAGATTCTTGGCCCATTCGGATTGACCATGATTGGAGTCATGGCCACGTGCATTATCTTGAGGTGCAGCGCGCTGTCTGAGGCCACCCATGTGGGATTTCAGCGGGGAGGACGATGCCACTCGTCACGGCCGCAAAGGGCCGGGATCGGCCGAAGACCTGGTGAAGATCCTGTCCGACCTGTACAAGGGGGAGAAGGAAGACTTCCTCCAGATGAGCCCATTGAATGGGTTCTCCATGAATAACCCTCGGTGCTGGGTAAGTGAACACTTTCTTTGTCCGACCCATGCTTTCAAAGTTTAAGTTTCTTACTTTATGCTTTCGACGCAGGAGCTGCGTCGGGATGTGGAGGGCATAAATAGTCCGGCTCCACAACCCGAGGATCCAGAGAGATCCCTAGATCCGGCCTCCGAAGAGGATCCGGAGATAAAGGTGGAGCTAATCGACGGGGTGTTCCACCAACTCAGCATGGATAATGCTCTAGTCGCCATTAAGTGACTACCCGGCTTTCTCTCCGGCTTCCCGGTGATTGTGACCGAGGTCTGACACCATTATTTCTTCCTTGCGCATTTCGACCACCGTATCTGATGGTGTCTTGCGAGGCGCCTTCAAAGCGAAGCGGACCATGATGGCTGGCCAACAAGGTCGATCCAGCCCAATGAGCGGAAGAGAGTCTTGGCGTGGATCGAAGCGTCGCCGCATAGCGGTATAGCTCACGGTTGTTATTTAGGACAAAGTTCCTAGGAAGTTTTTTGAATGCTCATGAATTTTGCAGGAGAAAGAGTGCCCGCTAGACTGTGGGCGTAGAGGTTGCCAACCAAGCCTCTGCCAGCCAGGCTCCAACACCTGGATGCAGGGGGAGGCGGCGCAAGCGCGAGCAGATCTCCTCAGCGGAGGATGCCGACAGATTGTCGCCACGGATCTGAGGTGGGGCGCCATGAACCACAGGCGCCGCCGGACAATTTTTCGTGATGCGTGCTTCTCCCCTGAGGCGTTGAATGCCTTTAACGCGGGGGACGTGCACCTCCGTGCTGCTCAAGGTGGTTTGACATGAGCCACGGAGCAGTATGTAAAAGACATACGGGTAAGAGATTTTCATAGTTGTATATGCCAGTAGCCCCCGAGACTTAAAGTAGTTAGAGTAACTTTTTTAAGGATCATTTGATATGCAGGATCTTACAAAGAAGAATACCCAATTGTCTCAGGAGCTGCAAGAGTTTAAGGCCCAACTTGAGGCCCTTTTCATTGCCTGTGAGGAGGCTCTGAGGACCCCTCTGGTAACACATTATTTCAAAAGATAAGTGGTGTCTTGGCGTGCGTGTAAGTCGACAATGATATTGCATTTGTTGCGGATTGGATCCGGACAAGCAAGAACTGCTGCGCCGGTGAAGGCCAACGAGAGTCTTGTGAAGGTGCAGCGGAAAGGAACAAACTCGGGATGCCGCCCGGCTTGGAGAAGAGCTGAAAGGTGTTGGGCGAGCTGTCCAGCTCCATGAAGGAGAATCGGCGGCCGTCGCGGCATCTATAGTAAGTGCTTGGCGAACTCCTTTGAAAAGAAGAGTTGGCGAGGAAGTCAATTGACGAAATATATGCGTAGGTGTGCTCACAGAGTCGCCTGCTGTGAGATGCCGTATCAGCGGGTGATCAACTTCCCGAGCTGGTGCAACTACTCGAACGAGTTCGGCAGGCGATGAGCGGCGTCGTCCAGGCCTTATGGCTGTTCCTCACCCTGCCTGAGGGCCTTGGAGAGCTTGCGGAGGAGCTTCAGGGAGCGCGGCAGCGCTTCCGTTTATGGAAGATATCGGCCTGTCGTCAAGGTGCCAGGGAGGCCTGGGCCATGGTGAAGGCGTGGTACAGAGGCGGATCCCAACCACATGGCGAAGTCGGACTGTGGGGCCCGATGGGAAGGAGATCCTGTGAGCTTAGTGTATGGCCAAGTAGAGTTGGCGCTAAATATTCTAGCGGATGTAAATTAGACAGACTGTTAGGCGGGATTGAGGAGGAATCTGATCGGTCGATTTGTGATGTATTTGAAATGACATGTATAATGCCTTCTAGCGGATTGTAGATCGTTTGTCTTTACCGACCTTTTAGCTTCAACCTCGGGACACTAGAGTCGGGTGTGTCGAATACCTTCTCGGTTAAGAAAAACCGGGGCATGCATGGAGACCCGGCGTAGGGGTCATTAGTGCTTTATCGGACAAGTGCCCAACTAGTTATGTTATATTACATGGTTAGTAAGAAACATCTTCCAGGGAGAATAGTTCCATTAAGGGTTCCTTTCCCCGGGAGGCATGCCCTAGAGTGCATGTCTGGACTGCGAAAAGAGCAGGAAAACATCTGGGGGCAGATAGATAGATAGTTAAAAAAATCATCTTTTAAGTCACCGACCGAATATTCCCTTAAAACGCTAGCTTCGGCTTCACCAGTCGAGGTACACATCCGGTGACCAGCGATAACAATCGCGAGAGGTGCTCCTTTACCTCCTAGCCGAACAATCGGGAGCGTAGGGGTAAGCACAGGAGCCGCAACCCAGCTTAGCCAAAACTTAAGTCATATCGATGCATATAATGGTGAATAAAAGGTACATGTGGAAGTTTGACACATGTCTTGGGAATAAAGCCCGTATAAATAAGCACGGTAAAGAAGCCCCGAATATAATGAGTGCGGATGGCACATCAAGTGTGTCGTACAATGCGCATAAATCGCCTTTGAAGGCTTTTATGAAAAAGGTTGAGAAAAGAGAAAAACAAAAGACAGCTAAAATGTAAAAATTTGGGCGGAGGAAGGAGCGAACTCTTAGTCGGCGCTAAGCGTAGAATCTTGAAGGCGGGCTGCGTTCCATGGGTTCGGCTCGAGTCGGTTATCCGATGCATTTAGCGGTGATGCGCCCGCTGTCGAGGACTTGATCGATAATAAAGGGCCTTCCCATTTGGGCTTGAGCTTGTCCTTTTTCTTGTCCGTGGCGTAGAACTAGTTCGCCAACATTGTAAGTTTTAGCCCGTACTTCTGCTTTGATATCTCGAGCCTGCTGCTGATAGAATGCGGAGCGAGCCTTTCGGCGTCGCGTTCTTCCTCAATCGTCAAACTGTCCTGCCGATCCAGCTCGGCTTCTCTTTCTTCGTACATGCGCTTTTCGAGGTGAGTCATGAATAATGTCATGAGGCAAAACTGCCTCTGCGCCGTATACCATAAAATGGTGTGAATCCGGTGAAATGCGGTTGGGTGTTGTCCGCAGCCCCAGTCTGGTCGAGCTCCTCTACCTAGTGCGTGTTAGATTCCGTGAGGACCGCACTAGTCTGGGTTTGATGCGCTCATTATTAGACCATTTGCTTGTTCCACTTGACCGTTGGTTTGAGGATGATAGGCGAAGCGTGTCGAGCTTAATGCCCATATTTTTGCACCATAATTTAACCTCGTCGGCCGTGAAGTTAGTGCCGTTATCGGTGATGATGCTATGGGGGCGCCATAGCGATGTACTACCCGGATATAAAGTCTATCACTGGTCCGAACTCTGCCGTTTTAAGCGGCAGCCTCTATCCATTTGGTGAATTTGTCCACCATGACCAATAGGTATTTTTGCTTGTGGGTTCCCCCTTTAAGGGTCCAACCATGTCAAGCCCCGGACTATGACGGCCGGGTAATGGGTATAGTTTTGAGGCGGTGGGTGGCATGTGCCTCTGATTAGCAAGAGGCGACAACCGACACATCTTTGGACTAAGTCTGAGCATCTGCTCGGGCGTCGACCAATAAAATCCTATCTGGAATGCCTTTCCTACAAGGGCTCGAGCTGCGGCGTGGTGTCCGCCTAGTCCGGCATGAATTTCGGCCAGAAGGTTTCGCCCTTCCTCTTGGAGATACACCTTTGAAGGACTCCGGTTGTGCTTTTCTTATAGAGTTCTCCCTCGTGGACCTTGTAGGCTTTAGATCGCCAAACTATGCGGCGGGCCTCATTTTGGTCTTGGGAAGTCCTGCCTAAGCAAGTAGGCTAGGAATGGCTCATCCGCAGGCGATTACTGCCATTATTTAAATGAAATTTGAAGGTGTTATTTCATCGGCTGAATCACCGATTATGTCAGTTATTACGTGTTGGGTGGTGCGGCTGCTTCCGGTTTGTTGTTTCGGACTCCACTTCCCATAAATGCGGATGGCTTAAAACCATTCGGGAAGATGTTTGGAGGACAGCGTCATGTTTTTGCTGATGCGTGCCAATCGTCGGCTGCTTGGTTATTATCGAGCTCGTGGTGGAATTGAGTCCTTGAACCGGTGACATTTTAGGACATCGTTACCATAGGCTGCCATTTTCGGATCCTTGGCGTCGAAGTCTCCATTTACTTGGGATATTGCAAGGTTTGAATCGCGCACCTATAGGCGTTGAATGCCCATGGAATTGCCATCCGGAGGCCATGTAGGAGGGCCTCGTATTGACTGCATTGTTGGAGTCCGTGTACATTATCTGAAATGCGTATTGGATTGTGTCCCCGGTTGGGGACGTCGATCTGACGCCTTGACCCCAATCCGGCCAACATTTTGGAGCCGTCGAAGTGCATAATCAATTGGAGTATCGTCGTACTCTTTAGGGAGTTAAACTTGATCCACTCAGCGACAAAGTCAGCCAAAACTTGCGACTTTATAGCTCGCCGGCGTTTGTAAGTTATATCGAATGGTAAGAGCTCAATGGCCCATTTGCAATCCTGCCCGTCGTGTCGCGGTAGTTTATAATGTCGTTGAGGGTGCCGGAGGCCCTTGTTATCGAACACTCTTGAAAGTAGTGTCGAGCTTTGGGATGCCACGAACACCGCATCGCTATCTTTTGATAGTCTTGATAGCAGGACTTCGCGGGGAGTTAAGGCGGTGGATCGTAGTACCTTTGGTTTTGAAGAGAATTTGTGCCCTTACATTTCTCGTTAAACGGCAGTACCGCACTTACAACTTGATGTGTTGCGCGATGTATAACAACATTGGTTCGCCGAGTTAAGCGCAGCGAGGACGGATCGTTGCCAATATGGCTTTTATTTCTTGAGTCGGCCGTGGCAGCATCCAATCCACTCGAAGTGTTGGTGCGCTGAGGAGGCGATAGAGGGCAATGCCTTTTCTCCCAAATGGGAGATAAAGCAGCTTAAACCGCCACGCATCCGATCAATTTTGTATTTGTTTGAGGTCTTTTGGAATATCCGGTGTGTGAGCTCGGATATTGGCTGGGTTCTTCAATACCTCTACGGATACAATGAAGCCGGGGAGCTTTCGGTGATGCGCAGCGCATTTTCGGTTGACAATGTCATATGCTCGGAGGTTGTCGAATGTGAGCCTCAAATCGTCTACTAGAGTTTCGGCGTGTTTGGTTTTGCGACTCGTCATCTCGTATGCCTCTCTTTGTTTTGCCGATCTGGGTAGCGGACATATGCGGATCATCGTTGATATGTTGTGCGGCGTTTTTAAGTCCGAAGGACATCGTGTTGAAGCGAATGGTCCATATGGAGTAATGAATGCCTTTGCGGCTTGGTCGCTTCGCCATCTTGATTTGATGGTAGCGGAGTATCGTCGAGGAAGCACAATGAATCGTGCCTGCGGTAGCATCGATTATTTGGTCGATCTTGGGGGAGGAAGGATCCTTTAGGCAGGCCTTGTTGAGGTCTTTAAAATTGACACATAGGCGCCAAGATTTGTCCTTCTTTGGTACCATTACGGGTTTGCTAGCCAGTCCGGATGTTTGATGTCACTGATGAATCCGGCTTCCAATAGTTTAGCTAGCTCTTCTCCCATTACTGTCTTTTGGGTTGGGAAAATCGCCGAAGAACTGTTTGGTGGCTTGAATCCTTTAGGATGTTTAGGTTGTGTTACCTTAATCTGCGTGGGATTCTGGCATATCGAAGGGTGCGGCGAAGATGTCCCAATTTTCCCAAAGGAATTCTCGCAGTGCGGCATCTACATCAGGGTTCAACTGTGCCCCGATGGAGGCCGTCTTTGTTGGGTTCATTGGGTGGACCTGGAATTTGACTATTTCGTCCGCTGGTTTAAAGGAGGTGGACTTGGATCTCTTATCAAGTATCACATCGTCCCTATTCACCGTGGGCGTGGCGCGATGAGTTCTTCTGCCGCTAGGGCTTGGATAGTGCTTCTAGGGCTAATCGGCTGTCTTGTTTTGGTAGCAGTGCAATGTCCGGATCACTAACGAGTGATTATTCCGCGGGCGGGCATTTTAAGCTTCATGTACCCGTAATGGGGTATGGCTTGAAAAATTGTGAATGCCTCTCGTCCTAATATAGCGTGATATCCGCTTTGAGCAGGGCCATTTGCAGCGTGACTTCTTGAGACCTGTAATTGTCCGGCAAGCGAACACCACATCAAGTGTGATTTTTCTGTGCGGTGCGCTTCCGGCTAAGGGATTATTCCTCTAAAGGTTGTCTTTGCTTCGCTAAATCTGGCTCCGATCTATTTCCATTTTTGGAGAGTTTCCTCGTAGATGAGGTTCGATCAGCTGCCGCCATCCATGAGTACCTTGGTAAGGCAAAGCCGTCCACTATTGGGCTGAGGACCAATCGGTGGTACTCGGGCTGTTGAATTTAGGTTCATCATTTGGCGTTGAAGGTGATAGCTGTGTCGCTCCATGGATTTATTGTTGCTACTTGGTAGACTTGGCGAGGCTGCGGATTGTTCGTTTTGCATATTATTTGATGCAAAAGTCTCGAAGCTATTGACACCGTCTTGGTCTTGTTGGAGTGGTTTTCGGGGCTAAGAGCTCCTCGCCACTTTTGTCCACCGCAATATCAACATGCTCGAAGGCTATGTGTTGGGGTGGCGCCTACCGTCTTGTGAATTTTCACGAGTCATTGAGCCATCCCTCGATCTGGTTCCGTGCCCTTTATGGGGTTTTTGCCTTTTGGTTTTTGTACACGGTGCTGAGTGTAATGCACCCTTTTATTCTGAATTTGGGGTTGTATTAAGGGCTGGATTGTCCCAAAACTTAGTTTGGTTTTAGGAAACTCTCCACCGCCTGATAGTTTCGTACTATGGGCCTTGGTCGTGGCGTGTAATTTCCTGACGGTGGCGGCGTTCAAGATTCCCTCATCCGTGCAATTATTGCAGAAAATTGCAATAGCATTTTCCTCTCGGCAGTCCTTTATCCTGTCCACAACCAGGAGGAATCTAGCCCAGTAATGATGTACTGTTTTAGCGGGCTCTTGCCGGATTAGAGATAGATCGCATATGTTTGGGTGGCTGGGTGGAATTGAGTCCGGAACCCTACCCATCTCGAGGCTCAAGGGTCAAGAAGTTTCCGAATTTGGAAGCTTGGATTGTTGAACATTGTTCAACGAGTCCGGTCCGATGCCTGACTTTAGGTTTAGTGCTTGATCGAAGTCCATCCCTTCGCGGGAATCCGGCATGGAGGGTTCGGGAGCCCGGACATGACTAGTTTTCAATACAGGAGAAGAGTCGCGCGTTGTTCCTCTACCCTGCAGCGTGGTGGGTCACCTAGGAGAGTAAATCTCTCTCAGTTGGTTTTAAGCCCAATCTGATTGTAGTCTATAGCGACTCGAGGCGGCGACGATCCAAGAGCTCGTTCTGGACGAGAGCTCTATTGGATCAACCCGCTCGGCGAATTCGAGTTAGCGTGAAGATTGCTTTTGGCGACACGAGAGGTCATTGTCGAGCGGTGGCGAACAGGTGGTCTGAAAAACCACCTAGCCGGATAGTTTGGCCAGCGGGCAAGGCTTCTTTAAGCGAAGATCATCGCCATGAAGGCGGGAAGAGGCATCCTTCCTATCGGTGGCGGCACAGAGGAACTCTCAATGAAAGCACCAATGTCGATTGTCAAAAGCTGGCGGATCTCGGGTAGGGGTCCCGAGCTGTGCGTCTGGGCGAATGGTAACGAGGAGACAAGGGACACGATGTTTTACCAGGTTTGGGCCCTCTCGATGGAGGTAAAACCCTACTCTGCTTGATTGATATTGATGATATGGGTAGTACAAGAGTGGATCTACCACAAGATCAAGGAGGCTAAACCTAGAAGCTAGCCTATGGTATGATTGTTTTAATGGTTGTTAGTCCCTACGGACTAAAACCCTCCGGTTTATATAGACAGGAGAGGGCTGGGGTTACAGTCGGTTACAATGGTAGGAGATCTACATATCCGTATCGCCAAGCTTGCCTTCCACGCCAAGGAAAGTCCCATCCGGACACGGAACGAAGTCTTCAATCTTGTATCTTCATAGTCTTGGAGTCCGGCCGATGATGATAGTCCGGCTATCCGGACACCCCCTAGTCCAGGACTCCCTCACCCACCATGGCCGTCGCCCACGAAGGACTTGCCTCACTAGCGGTAGATCTTCACAAAGTAGGCAATCTCCTTGCCCTTACAAACTCCTTGATTCAACTCCACAATCTTGTCGGAGGCTCCTAAGTGACACCTAGCCAATCTAGGAGACACCACTCTCCAAGAAGTAACAAATGGTGCGTTGATGATGAACTCCTTGCTCTTGTGCTTCAAATGATAGTCTCCCCAACACTCAACTCTCTCTCATAGGTTTTGGATCTGGTGGAAAGAAGATTTGAGTGGAAAGCAACTTGGGAAGGCTAGAGATCAAGATTCATATGGTAGGAATGGAGTATCTTGGTTCAACACATGAGTAGGTGGTTCTCTCTCAGAAATGGTAAGTTGGAAGTGTAGGTTCGTTCTGATGGCTCTCTCCATGAATGAAGAGGAGGTGGAGGGGTATATATAGCCTCCACACAAAATCTAACCGTTACACACAATCTACCAACCTCGGTGGGACCGAATCGTTAAACTCGGTCAGGCCGATTTAGCAAACAATGTGACCGTTAGGGTTTTCAGTGGGACCGAAATGCATCTCGGTGAGACCGATTCGGTTAGGGTTAGGGCATAACGTAATCTCGGTAAGACCAATTACACAAACTCGGTGAAACCGATTTGGTAATAAGCTTTCCAGAGAGTTGGTCAGGTAAACTCGGTGGGATCGATTTTCTCTTTTCGGTGAGACCGAAATGTTACAAAAAGGAAACAGAGAGTTTACATTGCAATCTCGGTGGGACGATCGCTCGCCGGTTAGACCGAAAGCGTTATGAAGGAAGCGAGAGATTACAACCCCATCTCGGTGAGACCGAGATCCCTATCGGTAGGACCGATTTGCTTAGGGTTTGTGGCAGTGGCTATGACTTTTGGAATCGGTGGCGCCGGATAGAAAGAATCGGTGTGACTGATTTTGGCTTTGGGTGTAGGTCATTTGTGGATGTGGGAAAGTAGTTGAGGGTTTTGGAGCATATCACTAAGCACATGAAGCAAGAGTCTCATTAAGCAACACCTCATCCCTCCTTGATAGTATTGGCTTTTCCTATAGACTCAATGTGATCTTGGATCACTAAAATATAAAATGAAGAGTCTTGAGCTTTTGAGCTTGAGCCAATCCTTTGTCCTTAGTATTTTGAGGGATCAACTTTCATCATCCATGCCATGCCATTCATTGACATTTCCTGAAATAATAGTCTTGGAATAGCATTAGCTCAGTGAGCTATATGTTGTTATGAATTACCAAAACCACCTAGGGATAGTTGCACTTTCACTGCTGCCACTCCTTGACGGAATCATTGAAAGTACCTGTTGGCCATGTAACGTTGGGCATCTTGCTCACCATGGCGCCTCCGCACTCGGCATGCTCGCCGCTCACTACCTTGGGCTTCACATTAAAAACTTTCAGCCATAAGCCGAAGTGTGGCGGGATGCGGAGAAAGGCCTCGCACACGACGATGAATGTCAAGATGTTGAGGAAAGATTTGGGGGATAGATCATGAAAATCAATCCCGTAATAATACATGATGCCGCGAATGAAATGGTGGAGGGGAAACCCTAGCCTGCGGACGAAATGAGGGAGGAATACCACCCTCTCATGGGGTTCCGGAGTAGGGACGATCTGTCCTGCCATCGGGAGACGGTAGCCGATTCTTTTGGCCAAATACCCGGCCCCCCGAAGTTTTTTGATATCCTTCTCCCGGATGGTAGAGGCCATCCACTTGCCTCCTACTCCGGATCCGGACATTTTTGGGAAACCTTTTTGGGCGGAGATGACGAACGCTAGGGCACTAGGGCTCGAGCGAAAAGGAACGGATGAGCAGAGGAAGAAGAAGGCGTGGGTGAAAAAGGGAGTTCTTATCCCCTTATAAAGGCAACAGACATCCTGCGCCTCCCCACTTGCCCGGCAAATTCGCTTATTCCCCAAGCGCCACAATTGATGGCACGGTTGGGTTACCCACACCCGTATTGATGAGAATCCCGTGATAAGGGGACATGATCTCTGCTTCGACAAGACGTGCCGATAAAACTGGCTCGCGATATGTGCGGTGGCAGGTTGTGAAAAATGGTTCGAATAATGACTGGGCCGTGGTGTGATGTCATGCTATGGAAAATTGTCAGCAGATTAGATCTGTGGAATATTGTGCTCTCTACGATGGTATGTGGAATTTGTTTTGCAGAGCCGGACATGATCCTTGTGTTCAAAATCTTCTATAGAGTATTCGGAGAAGGAACCCGCCTTGCAATGCTGAAGACAATCTGCGCGTCGGACTCGTCATCATTGAAGCCTGGTTCAGGGGCTACTGAGGGAGTCCGGGATTAAGGGGTCCTCGGACAGCCGGACTATATAATTTGGCCGGACTGTTGTACTATGAAGATACAAGATTGAAGACTTCGTCCCTTGTCCGGATGGGACTCTCTTTTGCGTGGAAGGCAAGCTTGGCAATTCGGATATGTAGATCTCCTTCTCTATAACCGACTCTGTGTAACCCTAGCCCCCTCCAGTGTCCATATAAATCGGAGGGTTTAGTCCGTTGGACAACAACAATCATAATCATAGGCTAGCTTCTAGGGTTTAGCCTTTGCGATCTCATGGTAGATCAACTCTTGTAATACTCATATCATCAAGATCAATCAAGCGAAGTAGGGTATTACCTCCATCGAGAGGTCGAACACAGGTAAACATCGTGTCCCCGCCTCCTATTACCATTAGCCTTAGGCGCCTGATCTGGGACCCCCTACCGAGATCCGCGGTTTGACACCGACACCTGCCATGGCGATGGGCCTTGTGCCCATGTGGCGGCAATGAGGAAGCGACAGTAGGCGGCTTGAGTGGGGCGGCGGCGCTAGAAACAGGCGGCGGTTGTGGTGGAGTAGGAGGAAAAGCCTTGGCGGCTGCGAAGCAACGCCAGCCGAAGTCTGGCGGAGGAGAACACGCAAGGAGGTGGCCAGGGCGCGATGGTGGGTGACACGGGTGCGGCAACCTTGAGCTCCTCGGGAGCTCAGGCGCAATGGTGGGGGCGACATACGGCGACGGGAGGGAAAGGAGAGGGAGGAAACGGAGGAGGGGGCCTCACCGGGCCCTGTAGGTGTGCAATAGTGTCTGTGAGGGCCTTGCCGGAGCTCGAGGCGGCGGTGGTCGACAACAGGGACAGCGGCAGGGTGGCGATAATGGCGGCAGCGTCGGGTTAACAACAGCGAGCATGGCGTCGAGCGTAGTGTCGCCTTGAAGGAGGAGGCGAGAGAGTCGAGGAGGCGGCAGCAGCAGCAGAAGTCGGCGGTCGCTTGGCGGGCGTGAGCGTGAGCCTTGCGGACGCTAGGTTCGCGCCCCCGATCTCGATCCAGATTGGGGGGAGAGAGCGGCGTGGGGAGAGTGGGTTAGGGTTCGGGGAGTGGGGTTAGTGGGGTTATAGGCTAGGGGTTGGGCTGGCATGGCTGGGTCGTGGGCCAGCTGGGCCGTTTAGCCCGGGGGTTCTTTTCCCTTTTTTTAATTTGCCTTTGTTTCCTATTTAAAAGAGCTACTAAAATATCTTTGTTAAATGTGGCACTTTGCACAAAAATAGATAGGAACAAAGTGAAGCTGCATAAAAAGTTTGGGGTCAGAAGGAGTTGGATAACCATTTTTAGAAATAGGAAAAGTCAATCTAATTATTGTTGGACCACAAAATAAAATCCCAGGGGCATTTTGGGAGCACAAAAGAGGTTGGTTCCAACATAAAAAAATATCCAAGGATTATTTGCCACACTTTGAACATTTTAGTTTTCATGTTTGACAAACTTGGATTTTTGACTTTAAATTTGAATTTGAATCCGAACAGTGATTTGGATCAAGTGGGGATTAGCAATAGTCATGTGATGACGTGGCACCATTAATAGGGGTTTACTGTAGCTTAATTATCCGGGCGTCACAAAGTCCTTACACAAGGGCATCTGCCATGACAATTCCATGACAACATCCTCAAAGTACGTAATCCCTTTGTCCGTGTAAGTGGGCACTGATGAGGATACAGACCTGGGGTAGGGTCATAGGCCTGACCTATACGTCCTACCCAAGGCCACTAACCTGGAAGATAAAAAGTCCAAGGAGCAACAAGGGACGCCCAGCCAAAGATGTCGAGTGCAATTCACTCGACAGTCATATCACTCGGGCGACCCCTACCTATTGCCACTCGACCACTCAAGGAATCACTCGACCTACCGACGATCAGGAGTCACTCAGCATTGCAACGGTGAGGCGTTCACTCCGTAGTCTTTAAGGCCATAAATAACACTTAAGGCTGGCGTTACCAGTAATGCCCCTACTTTATGTACATGAAGCCCCTTGTAATGGAGGACGGCTGGGGTCCTGGCGTACTCTATATAAGCCACCCCCTTCTCTGGGACAAGGGTTCGCACCCCCTGTAACATCACACGTATGTAATCCAATCGACTGCCTCTCGGCACCGAGACGTAGGGCTATTACTTCCACCGAGAAGGGCCTAAACTCGTAAACCCCGTGTGTACACCTTCACCATAGCTGAGATCTTGCCTCTTCATACCTACCCCGCTTTCTACTGTCAGTCTTAGTACCACGACAGTTGGCGCCCACCTTGGGGCAGGTGTCTTAGCGACTTGTTGCTGAAGTTGCATGTTTTTCCGATCATCATCATCAAGGTTTCCGGCGGCGGATTGGCTGAGGGCCACGAGATCCGTCTCGGCGCTTTTCGTTTTCATCGCCCGGCGACTTCGGCAGCTTCAAAGCCTCCTCTCGTTAGGCGCTCCCGTCGGCGGCGCACTTCAGCAGCGTCGCGTTTGCGGCGTCCTTCTCCGGCAGCCGTCGACTCGGTATCGGTCGGCTCCGATGGTGTCCTCCCTCCCCGCTGTTTACCGCCGCAAGCGATCTGGTCGGTCATGGATTCAGCGGTGGGTGAAACACGCGGTGGCTCGACGTTCGGCCACCCATCAAGTCGCGGCAATCGAGCCCGACGAAATTCTCCATGGCCTGTTCGATCTGTCGACTGGCTCCGCGGAGACCGCATCCGAGTGCGATAGCAGCAACCCTGCGGCTGAAGTCTTGATGGTCGACGGACCACATGGTCCGCCTGGTTTCCGACATGAAGACAGCGAGGATGGTGGCGGCGATCCATCGCGCGTCCATGAGGAATACCATCCCGAACCCCTTTATTCGCAGCAAAGAGAAGAACTTCGTCTCCGCAACATGGATGCACTCCACACGCCCATCATTGGAGATACCCCCGAGGCTCGAGCCTTGGAAGAGGTGCGCCTGGCTAATTTGGCTGAGCACACTCGACTGGAGAACCTTCAGCATGCTCTCGACGAGCGTGCTCGGGAGCGGGTCCCTGAGTCTAGTCGATGACAACTTTTCCCGCCTCCACCTAAGGTATAACGCACTCCGATCCAAAATCTCACAGCTGCAGCCCAAATAGCAGAGTCAATTCAACCTTCCTAGTCGGAGGCCTATAGAGGTTTGATGCAGATCCGGGCCTTTCACCGGGCAGCAGGAGAGTAGAACACAGCAGTGTCTCAGTCGCAGAACAGGATTCACAGCAGATCTGTAGTAGCGGATAGAGTTCAGTCGGCCCACAGCCCAAGATCGCCCCTGCGGCGTGAAGGCCATGGACAATATGATCATCGGCTCGACCGCGACAATCGCCGTCAAGTGCCCACGCCTTCTTCCAGGAATGCATCATATGTGCCTCGGCAGAACGATGATAGATTTCATCACGATGGTGGCCGCGAGCACCGATTGACCCAAGAAACCGAGCCGATCGAGATCTATCCTCGTTCAAGGTCTAGTCGATCAAAAGCAGGCGCATAGAAGACCTGGCGAGATCGCCGAGTGGCGGCGAGTGCATGTTTACGGTCGAGTGTTTCAGCGAGCCATCGAGCGCGGTGATTCCTCCCAACCGGGTTGGTGGCCGGTCGATAAGTTCCTTTGGAGAGTCAAGCACGAAACTTGGCTTGAGGATTACGAGTGGCTGTGCTTGATTGGCGGTGGAAGCGATGAAGTAGCAATGAAACATCTTCCTCGATCTTTGGAAGAATTCGGCGGCGTGGTTGACTCGATTAGCTCGAGCGGTATATATAGTTGGGAAGAGCTTGCTCAGTGTTCGTCGAGAACTTTTGAGGGCACTTGCAAGCGGCAGCAGGGTTTGTGAGTTGCGGCATTGTGTGCGAAGCCGAGTGAGACTTTAAGGAATTTCATTCAAAGGTGGACCACTTTGCATCACACCATTGAAAATGTATCAGAGCATCAAGCAGTGTGTGCCTTCAAGGAAGGCGTCAAATACCGAGAGTTAGTCCTGAAGTTTGGTTGCACTGGAGATATGACTCTTACTCGGATGATGGAAATAGCCACCCGGTATGCCAACAGAGAAGAAGAGGATCGACTCCGTAGTGGGAAGTGTAAACCAGTCGGCCAAGAGGCCGGTGGAGGTAATTCCAATCGGAAGCGAAGCGTAAGGCGAGCCCTTGTGCACCGGTGAGATTGCGCGATGGCTCAAGGAAAGTTTAAGGGAAAACCTAAAGGGCCCTGGCCCCCTAAGAAGGTAAAGGATCAAGCAGGAAATGATGTGTTGGATTTACCATGTCACATCCACACGAAGAAAGACAACGAGGGTAATCTGATTTACCCTAAGCATACCACGCGACAATGTCGACTCCTGATCCAGCAGTTCCGAGAAAAACAGCCCGGTGAGAAGGAGAAAGAGTCGCACAAGGACGAGGATGAAGAGGAAGACGACGGTTATCCCAAAGTCAATTCCACCCTCATGATTTTTGCTGATGTTGAGAGCAAGAGTCGGTTGAAAGTTATCAATAGAGAAGTGAATATGGTCGCTCTGGAGACGATGACCACATACCTGAAATGGTCTCAGACAGCCATCACATTTGACCAGTCTGACCATCCTACGCGTGTAGCCTCCCCCGGGAGGCAAGCATTGGTGCTCGACCCCGTGGTCGGAGGCACTAGACTGACTAAAGTGCTGATGGATGGTGGTAGCAGCCTGAATATTCTTTATGTTGAAACCTTGAAGGGGATGGGCATTTCGATGTCCAAACTTAGCGAGAGCAATATGAGTTTCCATGGTATTATCCCTGGAAAGAAAGCCGAATCACTCGGCCAGATAGCTCTCGACGTGGTTTTCGGTGATTCCAAGCATTACCGTAAGGAAAAGTTGACATTTGAAGTCGTGTATTTTTAGAGTGCTTATCATGCCATTCTGGGTAGGCCTGCCTACGCACGTTTTATGGCTCGACCATGTTACGTGTATCTCAAGTTGAAGATGCCTGGCCCCAAAGGTGTGACCATAGTTACTGGCAATCGGTAGAAAGCAGAGGAAGGCTTCCAGAAAGGTTCCAAAATTGTCGATGCGCAAATGGCAGCAGTTGAATTCCAAGAATATCAGAAGAATGCAGATGCGAGTGATTTGCTCCGAGCCAAGAAGCCTGCCACGGATTCTGCATTTCAGTCATCTGGTGAAATGAAGCCGATTCATATTCACCCGAGCGATCCCAATGCCGCACCGACTCATATATCAACGATACTCGACAGCAAATAGGAAGAAGCGCTCATCCAGTTCCTCCGTGAGAACTGGGACATCTTCGCATGGCAACCCTCTGACATGTCGGGTGTACCCAGAGGACTGGCTGAGCACTGTTTGCATGTCGACCCCAAGGTAAAACCCGTCAAAGAGCATCTTCAGCGGTCCGCCGTACAAAAGAAAAAAGCAATTGGCGATGAAGTGGCTCGGCTGCTTGCAGCAGAGTTCATCCGTGAGATCTACCACTCTGAGTGGCTTGCCAATGTAGTCATGGTCCCCAAGAAGGACGATTCACTTTGTATGTGCATTGATTTCAAGCATATCAATCGGTCCTGCCCGAAAGATCATTTCCCTCTCCCACGCATCGATCAGATTGTTGACTCGACGGCGGGGTGTGAGCGCTTGTATTTTCTAGATGCATATTCCGGGTATCATAAGATCCGACTGTATGGTCCCGATGAAATAAAAACAGCCTTCATCACCCCATTCGGGTGTTTTTGCTATGTCACCATGCCATTTAGTCTGAAAAATGCCGGAGCAACATTCATGAGAATGATTCAGAAGTGCCTGCTCACTCAAATCAGCCGGAATGTGGAAGCATACATGGATGACATTGTGGTCAAGTCTCGCAAAGGTTCCGACCTACTGACTGACTTGGCAGAAACCTTTGCCAACCTAAGAAGGTACGATATCAAGCTTAATCCGTCAAAGTGCACATTCGGAGTTCTAGGTGGGAAGTTACTCGGTTTTCTCGTTTCCGAGCGAGGATTAGCGCCAATCTGAAAAAGTTGATACCATCCTCGAATGAAATGCCACGTGTGTGTGCATAGCGTTGAAGTATTTGGTTGTTTGGACGCCTTGAGTTGATTCATTTCTCGTCTCGGTGAAAAGGCCTTACCTCTTTACCGATTGATGAAGAAATCTGATAAGTTCGAGTGTACTGAAGAAGCTGATGCAGCATTTGCATAGCTCAAAACCCTGCTTTCCACCCAGCCGGTGCTCGCTGTGCCAATTAGCAAAGAGCCTTTACTGCTTTATATTGCAACCACTGGACAAGTTGTAAGTACAGTACACACGGTCGAGCGAGAAGAGGAAGGAAAGGCTTACAAGGTTCAGCGCCCAGTATATTATCTCTTTGAAGTTTTGACTCCATCCAAGCAACGATATCCACACTATCAGAAGCTTGTCTATGGAATCTACATGACCATGAAGAAAGTTGCACATTATTTCTCTAATCACTCCATTACAGTCGTCAGCGACGCACCACTATCTGAAATTCTGAACAACAGAGATGCAACTGGTCGAGTAGCAAAATTGGCGATTGAACTCCTTCCATTGGATATCAAGTTTGAGGCAAAGAAATCCATCAAGTCCCAAACAATCGCAGAATTCCTTGCCAAGTGGATTGGGCAGCAATTGTCGACTCAAGTTCACTCGGAGCATTGGACTATGTTCTTCGATGTCTCCAAGATGCTGAATGGTTCAGGTGCTGGGGTAGTTTTGGTATCTCCCCATGGAGACAATCTTAGCTATGTTCTCCAGATTCATTTTGATTCCTCCAATAACGAAGCTAAGTACGAAGCACTTTTGTACGGGTTGCATATGGCCATTTCACTCGGCATCCGTCGCCTTATGGTCTACGGCGACTCAGATTTGGTGGTTAATCAAGTGATGAAAGAGTGGGATGTCGAGAGCCCAGCCATGGTGGTTATTGCAATGCGGTGAGAAAATTTGGAAAAGAAGTTTGAAGGGTTGGAGCTTCACCATATACTAACTGAAAAATCAAGCTGCAGATGAGTTGGCAAAGATAGGTTCAAAGAGAGGCCATTCCAGCAATGTGTTTTTAGAACATATTCATTCACCTTGATTCGGGAAGATCCTTTGGTGAAGAGTCCCGCAGCCAAGAGCGCCACAGACTGGTTGGAGTCGAAATCCCAGCCATAGTCGACTTAGTCATGGAGGTTTGGTCATCACTCCGGATGGACGGTGTTATGCGTTGCATACATTCTTAGGAAAGAACTTCGGAGGATGAAGAAGAGGCTCGACGGATCGTCAAGCGATCTAAAGCCTTCTTGTGATAAAAGGCCAGTTGTTCAAAGAAAGTGTAACTGGAGTCTGCCAGAAGTGCATCACGCCAGAAGAAGGTTGAATGATCCTCAATGATATTCACTCGGGGACCTGTGGTCACCATGCGTCCTCTCGGACCATTGTGGCCAAAGCATACCGAGCCGGATTTTACTGGCCACGTGCCAATGAGATGGCAAAGGAATAGTGGACAAGTGTGAAGGCTGTTAGTTTTACTCCAACATGTCCCATAAACATGTGTCAGCTCTGAAGACTATTCCACTCGTCAGGCCTTTCGCTGTCTGGGGATTGGACATGGTTGGACCTTTGAGGACTAGCAGGAGTGGATTTACCCATGTGCTGGTGGCAGTCGACAAGTTTACCAAATGGATCGAAGCCAAGCCCATTAAAAACCTTGAAGCAAGTACATCTGTAAGTTTCATCAGAGAATTGATATTCATATATGGTGTTCTGCATAGCATCATCACGGATAACGGATCGAACTTCGACTCTGACGAATTCAGAGCCTTTTGTGCTTCCCAAGGCACGAGGGTCGATTACGCTTCAGTCGCCCATCCTCACTCGAATGGGAAGGCTGATAGAGCAAATGGATTGATTCTCAAAGGACTGAAACCCCGGTTGATGCGTGACCTCAAGCATGCAGCAGGGGCCTGGGTCGATGAACTTCCATCAGTACTTTGGGGATTGAGGACAACTCCATTCTTCTTAGTCTATGGAGCCGAAGTCGTACTCCCGAGTGATCTGCTCCACAATGCACCCCGAGTCGAGTTCTTCTCAGAAGAGGAAGCAGAACAAGCTCGTCAAGATGCAGTCGATCTCCTGGAAGAAGAAAGAGAGATGGCCTTGATTCGATCGACCATTTATCAACAAGACCAGCGTCGATTCCATGCCAGAAACATAAGGGGTCGGGCATTTCAGGAAGGAGACTTGGTTCTTCGAGTGGACCAGCAGAAACCACACAAGCTCGCTCCTGCTTGGGAATGCCCCTTCGTCGTCACCAAAGTGCTCCACAATGGAGCGTATCGTCTTTTCAACATCGAGCACAATAAAGATGAGCCCAGCGCTTGGAATCGGAACTCCTCCGCCCTTTTACTCTTAAAGTATTGATTTGTTGAGATGTAATAAGAAGTACCTTTTAGTTTGATTATCAAAAGACATGATTTTACAGTCTTCCGAATGATTGTTGTTCATTTTTTACATGTTCTAAAATCCCCCAGTGGGTGCCTTAGCTGCGAATCCGTTTCACCTAAGTGTTAAAAAATCCTACTGAGTGGTGAGCCAGCCTCTCACTCGGAGGCTTAGCTGCGAATCCGTTTCGCCTAAGTGTTAAAGAATCCTACCGAGTGGTGAGCCAGCCTCTCACTCGGGGCTTAGCTGCAGTTCAGTACTCGCCTAAGTATAAAAAATCCTACCGAGTGGTGGGCTGGCCTCTCACTCGGGGGCTTAGCTGCAGTCCAGTACTCGCCTAAGTATAAAAAATCCTACCGAGTGGTGAGCCATCCTCTCACTCGGGGGCTTAGCTGCAGTCCAGTACTCGCCTAAGTTTAAAAGGTCCTACCAAACGGTATGGTCGACCACGACCTCCCCCCGGGGCTGCACCGTCAAGAAGAAGGACGAGATTGTGAGAGCAATCCTCCCACTCGGGGGCTTAGCTGCAGTTCAGTGCTCACCTAAGTTTGAAAAATTCTACCGAGTGGCGAGCAATCCTCCCACCCGGGGCTTCGCTGCAGTCCAGTACTCGCGTAAGTTTGAAAAATCCTACCGAGTGGTGAGCAATCCTCCCACTCGGGGGCTTAGCTGCAGTCCAGTACTCGCCTAAGTTTGAAAAATCCTACTGAGTGGTGAGCAATCCTCCCACTCGGGGGCTTAGCTGCAATCTAGTACTCGCCTAAGTTTGAAAAATCCTACCGAGTGGTGAGAAATCCTCCCACTCGGGGGCTTAGCCGCAGTCCAGTGCTCGCCTAAGTTTGAAAAGTCCTACCGAGTGGTGAGCAATCCTCCCACTCGGGGGCTTAGCTGCAGTCCAGTACTCTCCTAAGTTTGAAAAATCCTACCAAGTGGTGAGCAATCCTCCCGCTCAGGGGCTTAGCTGCAGTCCAGTACTCGCCTAAGTTTGAAAAATCCCACTGCAGTGGTGAGCAATCCTCCCACTCGGGGCTTAGCTGCGATCCGAGTACTACGCCTAAGTTTGACAAATCCTGCAGTGGTGAACAATCCTCCCACTCGGGGCTTAGCTGCAGATCGATGCTAGCCTAAGTTTGAAAAATCCTACGAGTGGTGAGCAATCCTCCCACCCGGAGGCTTAGCTGCGATCCGATGCTCGCCTAAGTCTAAAAAAATGGATTACGGCGGCGATCTTCTTGCTCGGGGACTTAGCCATACGCTCCATCCTGATCCAAAAGGATAGCGACGTGCGGGTCGATCGCGACCCCCTCCTCAGAGCTGCACCATCAAGAAGACGGACAAGATTGAGCGTGTTGCCAAGGCTAGACACTTTCAGGAATGTCAAGGCCATTGTTGAATGCCTCGCTAATGAGCTGATCAACGCTGCCAAAGGTTCATCCAACGACTAGCGCCAAGACGAGCTACTTTCATGAAGCTGACCAGTCCCGTAAAGTGGTGCGGGTCGACCACGACCCCCCCCCCCTCCGGGGTTGCACCGTCAAGAAGAAGGACGAGATTATGTGCACTGTCAAAGGCCCATCCAACGGCTGGCGCCAAGGCAAACTACTGACAGGAACGTCAAGACCATTGTTGAGTGCCTTGCTGATGAGCTGATCAATGCGGCTCAAGGCTCGTCCAACAGGTCGACTGCGGATTCTTCCTCAGAAGCTGCATCGAACATACAAAAACCAATCCGAGAGAAGAACGAGTTTCGCTTGAAGATAAACACAACATATTCAAAGATAAGTCCAAAGGTTCCTAACCACGGATTAAAGTACTCGGGCGTCAGGCCCGAAGGAGTTTTAAGAATTACAAAATCACTCGGTATTCCGAGGCAAATGAGGGTGAAGCATAATGTTTTTCAGTCACTCGGCGGGAGAAGGATTGGCTGGATCACGAAGCTGTCAAGGTCGATCTTTGTCGGCAATCTGAGTGGCTGCCTCAAGGAAGGTGTCCATGAAGGATTGGAAGGAGTGCTTCTTAGTATTCACTACCTTGAGGGCCGCCGACTTGTCTTCTTTAGCCTCCTTGCGATGCACTCGAGCAGTGACAAAGCGACATCGGCACCACAATGACGGATGACTTCTTCCACTCTTGCACTCGGCCAGGAATCTGATTTAGTCGAGCCATCAGTGACTCGAGGTCTTGAGAAAGTTCCACCTGAGGCCAGAGTTCAGCATCCACTCAGGTCATCGCAGCCTTCAGTCGAGCCAGATAGTCAACAGCGCCGTCCAAGCGTGACCCCAATCGAAGCAAGTTCATCGCAATGTCATCTTTCACGGGACAATTGATGGGGTCGAGACCTGTCTCGACCCGCCCGGTTCAGCTTCAAAGTTCTGTTCCATCGCGAAATACAATGAGTCGACAATATTACAACATACTTCGATCGACGACAATTAACCAGTTGAGTGACCATACCTTCAAGCTTCAGAACCAGTTTCGCAGCAAGTTGTCCCAGATAGGACTCTAACTTGCCTGTCTTGGCTCTGAGGCCTCCAACTTCTGTGGTCAGGTTCTCCTTATGTTGATCTACTTCTCGATTGGCTTCTGAGATGGCGGTCTTCAACTTCATGTTCTCCTCTTCCAACTTGCCGATTGAAGCCAGCTTTTGTTCCGCAAGCGTTGTCTTCTCACGAGCTTCCTTCTGAGCAGCAGCGAGGTCGAGATTCTTCTTCTCCAAAGCTCCCTTCATTCTCTGTAAAGAAACAACACTCTTCAGACGAGCCTGAAGTTGGCGGTTTTCACTACGCACATCTTCTTGTGTGAACTCATTCGGTTCAAAGAGACTGAAAGAAAAAGCAGTGGAAGGTGCGAGCTACTAAGTAGACAAGAAAGTCGAATGATTACCTACCATGATGGTTGTCTCTTGTTGAGCAGTCTTGAGGTTCTTCTTTGCGAGTTCAAGGTCAAGTTCAACGCTGATATGCTTCTTCTTTAACTCGGAAAGTCTAGCTCCAAGATCACAAGACCTCTGAAGTCAGCAAGAAAGATATGTCAGTCGACAGAAATAAGAGATAATGACAGTGAAAAGTTACTCTAAGACTACTGCCGAATCAAATATTCAACAGTAGTCTCGGGGACAACACCCAGTGGGTGCACTTAGCGTGCCCCCACTGGTTCAGATCAATACTCAGCAGGGTCTGCCCAGCGTGAGTCAAAAAAAGAGAGAGAAGGTTTTAAGACCTTACTCGACTGCCAGCAGTCGACAGTGGTCTCGGGGACTACACCCAGTGGGTGCACTCAGCGTGCCCCCACTGATCTAGACAGTTTACTAAGACCCAGCTCGAGTTGAGTGGAGTGTAAGATGTCCTAAACCCTAAACAAAGGCACACCCCAGTGGGTGATCGGGTATAAAACAACATTCAAAAGTTCAGTCGGAGTTTGCTGACCTGATAATTAGTCTGAAGGGCAATGCTGGCATTGTAAGCCACCTAACTAGCCTCGTGCATCACCTTCACCTGCTTCATGACAAGGTTCGCCTGGCGAAGAGCCTCCCTCGCGGCACTCGGCGAGTCATTTGGGGTCTGATATGTGGCAAAGAGTGATGGCTCCAAGGCAGTCGAAGCAGTTACTGGATTAGACGTGTGCGGTTGCACTAGAGAGGCAGGAGTATGTGCAGTCGATCCCGACGGACGATCAGTCGTCAGCGGGTTGGCGAATGCGACGTTGGTCTGAACCGGTTCTCCGGAACGTTCGACCACCGCCTCAAGCGCCGGCGTCGACTAAGGGACTTGAACCTCAAGCCTCCTCCTGCTTGAGCTCCCACTCCTCTTCCTCCTCTCCTATAGAGGCGCTTCTTCTTCTTCGTCATCAGGGAGCATGACGATCTCTTGCAGAACTACAGAAAGGGAGAAATATCAGAAATTAGGTCAATTGACAACCCACTCTACTAAATGAAACCTGGTCAAGCGGACTTACCAGCCCGAGAGGTGGCCTCCTCGTCTCCTAGTGCCTTGTCGATGTCCATGTCAGTAGCAGCAGAGATGGGGCTAGAAAGATAAATGATCCAGTTGGTCAGAACAGAAATTTCAGTCGGTCTGCATAAACACAAGTGAGATACTCACCCGAAGTGACAGGGACGTCCATCTTGATCCACGGCAAAGTCTTCCGAGCCTTGGGAGGAGCAACCTTGGGCTTCTTGGCGACATTCTCTGTCGGCTCCGGAGTCGACGTCCGAGTGCGCTTCTAAGCGTGGGTACTCGGAACCACGTTCTTCCCGCGCCCGCCTGCCGGGTCATGTTGCTGCTTGGATCAGTGCTCGGAGCGCGGCGGCGAGTCAACTTCTTCCTCGTCGTCCGACTCCTCGCTCTCCTCCTACTCCTCTTCATCCGAAGACTCCCAGTCGCCACTCTCTTCTGTGTTGGCCTCTCCCTCCTGGCCCTGCTCCAGAGCTTGTTCGTCGTTGGGCATCGAATACATCTTAGTGAAAACCTACAAGACAAAAAGTCGAGTAAAAGTCAGTCAACATCGAGTACAGTCGGAACATATACGCCGGGAAGTCGGAACAAAGAGCATAACTTGTCGGGCGGATTGTCGTCTCTGAAGGGGATGACTCGTCTGGATCCTCTGGGGTTGTCCTGATTGCCTGTGATACTCTTCAAACACATAGCCACGGTCTTGGACGGCACTTCCTCTGGATGGACCCGAGCAGTGTCTTCAGGCCCGGAGTATAGCCACATAGGATGGTCACAAGCCTGAAGAGGCTGGATGCATCGATTGAGGAACACTTCCAGCAGGTCCAGGCTAGTGACACCCTCATTAATAAGTTGGACCACTTTCTCCACCAACATCTTCGTCTCCACGTTCTCAGCAGCAGTCACTTTTAGTGGAGAAGGAGTTTGAACACGGTCGAATGTGAAGTGGGAAGGCGGTCGACCGACACAGGCTGCGGCGTCTGGCGGTAGAACCGGTCATTGCCGACCTCTAACCGATTCAGGGAGAGTCATAGCAGGGAAAGAACTCCTATGCCTCTTCTGAATACCTAACCCCCCACACATTTGGATGACATGGGTCTTTGAGTCACTCGTTTTAGCTTTCATGACCGACTAGGATCGGATGGTGAAGATGTGTTTGATAAGACCCCAGTGCGGTCGACACCCCAAAAAGTTTTCGCACATCGACACGAACGCGGCTAGATACGTGATGGTGTTGGGAGAAAAATGGTGGAGTTGAGCACCAAAGAAATTCAGGAATCCCTGGAAGAAGGGGTGCGGAGGGAGCGAAAAACCCCGGTAGACGTGGGTGGCGAGCAGTACGCACTCACCCGATCGATGTTGCGGCTCCATCTCCCCCTCCGGCAGCATTGCCGCTCCCTTGGCGATCAGTCCAGACTCCGCCAGCTCGTCCAGATCTTCTTGCCGGAGTGAAGGCGGATCAATCTCCACAGATCCAGCCAGCGGCAGCCCGCGTCGCGATGGCGACCAGCAGTTACGCTTCTTGCCTTCGCCGCCCGTCGCCTTCTTTGCATGCTCGGCGCCGCCGTCTTGTCGCCGCCATGGCGGCGAGGCGGCTTCAACAATGAGAAGAGTCGGTGCGGTGGAAAGCGGAGGAAGAAGAAAGAAAGCGAGCATGCACAGTCACGAGCGCCTCGGCCCGTCGCCTTATAAAGGGTTGCTTCGAGTGGTGGTAGCGGGACGGTGATCTGTCAAATCCATAGCGATCGCGCACAATGTACGTGGCAAAAAAGGCGGCATGGAAATCGAGGCATCGCTGTTTATCCGCTCTGCCTACTTTGGCTCTCTCCGTCCCACGCGCTTCCCTGAAATTTTGTATCCCGTGAAATCCGGGATACGCTGCAACCAATCGCGCCAAAGATTTCCCACTCTAATACAGCACTCGGCAGATGATGCTATAAGTTCAGTCGACAAATCTCTGAATGGATCAAGGCGACTGAATCGACGCTAAAGTACCAACTTGAGTTTTCCATCTTGTAGAAAACGCTCGCGAGGTGCAAAGTTCAAAACAAGTTCAACTTCAACCTACTTTCCACTCGAACCTTAATCCATTCGGGGGCTACCTATGAGGATACAGACCTGGGGTAGGGTCATATGCCTGACCTATACGTCCTACCCAAGGCCACTACCCTGGAAGATAAGAAGTCCAAGGAGCAACAAGGGACGCCCAGCCAAAGATGTCAAGTGCAATTCACTCGACAGTCATATCACTCGGGCGACCACTACCTATTGCCGCTCGACCACTCAAGGAATCACTCGACCTACCGAAGATCAGGAGTCACTCAGCATTGCAACGGTCAGGTGTTCACTCCGTAGTCTTTGAGGCCATAAATAACACTTAAGGCTGGCGTTACCAGTAACACCCCCACTTTATAGACATTAAGCCCCATGTAATGGAGGACGGCTGGGGTCCTGGCGTACTCTATATAAGCCACCCCCCTTCTCTGGCACAAGGGTTCGCACCCCCTGTAACATCACACATATATAATCCAATCGACCGCCTCCGGGCACCGAGACGTAGGGCTATTACTTCCACCGAGAAGGGCCTGAACTCCTAAACCCCGTGTGTACACCTTCACCATAGCTGAGATCTTGCCTCTCCATACCTACCCCCCTTTCTACTGTCAGTCTTAGTACCACGACAGACACCTCGTATTTTGAGCCAGATTTTGATATCTATATGACTAATAAAATATAAACACCTCGTGTATTGATGAACTTATATTTGAAACAGATTTCCTATGATGTAAATATTTTGCATATTGTTTACATTTTATTTGTTAAATTGATATGTGACATTTTGACCAAAATTTGAAGGGCGTGATAAACCTGAATGGAGTACCGAAGAAAGCAAGATGTGCGAAGATGACCTCTCGGAGGAGGTCCCCCCACTACATGGCATACAGTACCCAGAGATTAGTAAGGATGTGTTTGATTACCTACATTGTTTCTTCCGTTTTGCATACTTGTCTTAGTTGGGCGTGGTTGAGCATCTGCAGGCAAAAAATATCATCTGCATGTTGATTGGTTGCGTGCATCCCCTCTTCCTACATCATAGCAACGCCTCTACGCACTTTGTTTGGTTGCTCCCATTGGATGTGCTCATAGTAATGCATGTTGTCTGGTTGAGTGCACTAGATATGATTAAGACTTAACAGCTACCCATAACACACGGTGCCATGGCGATTGGGATGACCGATGCGGGCTCGGCTCCTGGGCCACCGTCCATTGACGCGGGCTCACCCATGCGGAACACCGACCTCTTCGGGTCGACAAGCAAGCCTCCCGTTGTTGTGGCGAATTGTAGGATCGAAAGTATGTCTAGAGGGGGGTGATTAAACTACTTGACCAAATAAAAATCTATCCTTTTCCCAATTTTAGTTCTTGGCAGATTTTAGCAACTTAGCACGGTTCAAGCAATCTTAACACAATTCAAGCAAGCATGCAAATAGTATATGAGCAGCGGAAAGTAAAGCATGCAACTTGCAAGAATGTAAAGGGAAGGGTTTGGAGAGTGCAAACGCAATAGGAGACACGAATGTTTTTGTCGTGATTCCGATAGGTGGTGCTATCATACATCCACGTGGATGGAGACTTCAACCCACGAAGGGTAACGGTTGCACGAGTCCACGGATGGCTCCACCCACAAAGGGTCCACGAAGAAGCAACCTTGTCTATCGCCCATGGCCGTCGCCCACGAAGGACTTGCCTCACTAGCGGTAGATCTTCACGAAGTAGGCGATCTCCTTGCCCTTACAAACTCCTTGGTTCAACTCCACAATCTTGTCGGAGGCTCCCAAGTGACACCTAGCCAATCTAGGAGACACCACTCTCCAAGAAGTAACAAATGGTCTGTTGATGATGAACTCCTTGCTCTTGTGCTTCAAATGATAGTCTCCCCAACACTCAACTCTCTCTCACGGGATTTGGATTTGGTGGAAAGAAGATTTGAGTGAAAGCAACTTGGGGAAGGCTAGAGATCAAGATTAATATGGTAGGAATGGAATATCTTGGCCTCAACACAAGTGTAGGTGGTTCTCTCTCAGAAAATGTATGCTGGAAGTGTAGGCATGTTCTGATGGCTCCCTCCATGAATGAAGAGTGGGTGGAGGGGTATTTATAGCCTCCACAAAAATCCTAACCGTTACACAGAACTTGCCAATCTCAGTGGGACCGAATTGAGAAACTCGGTCGGACCGATTCAGCAAATCTAGTGACCATTAGGATTTTCGGTGGGACCGACATGCAACTCGGTAGGGCCGATATGGTTAGGGTTAGGGCATAATGTAATCTCGGTGAGAACGATTACAAAAAATCGGTGAGACCGGCTTTGGTAATAAGCTAACCAGAGAGTTAGTCAGGTAAACTCGGTGGGACCGATTCGCTCGTTTCGGTGAGACCAAAATGTTACAAAAAGGAAACAGAGAGATTACATTGTAATCTCGGTGGGACCGATCGCTCATCTCGGTGGGACCGAAATGTTATGAAGGGAAACAGAGAGATTACAATCTCATCTCGGTGAGACCGAGATCCCTATCGGTGAGACTGATTTGCCTAGGGTTTGTGGCAGTGGCTATGACATCTGAACTCGGTGGCGCCGGATAGAAAGAATTGGTGGGGTCGAGTTTGACTTTTGGTATAGGTCATATGTGGATGTGAGAAAGTAGTTGAGGGCTTTGGAGCATATCACTAAGCATTTTGAGCAAGAACCTCATTAAGCAACACCTCCCTCCTTGATAGTATCGGCTTTTCCTGTAGACTCAATGTGATCTTGGATCACTAAAATAGAAAATGTAGAGTCTTGAGCTTTGAGCTTGAGCCAATCCTTTTGTCCTTAGCATTTTGAGGGGCCCATTTTTCTCATCCATGCCATGCCAATCATTGAGCTTTTCTGAAATATTTATCTTAAAATAGCATTAGCTCAATGAGCTATATGTTGTTAGGAATTACCAAAACCACCTAGGGATAGTTGCACTTTCAATCTCCCCATTTTTGGTAATTGATGACAACATATAGATCAAAGCTTTGACAAATGATAATAAGAGTGAAAAACATTGTCGCTTTGAAAAGTATGTGAAAAGCAAGAGCTCCCCCTAAAGTTTAAGATTTGCTTTGGACTGCAAATGCACAAAAACTTAGGATCATGAGTTACTCTTCCATGTCACATACATCTTGGTGGAGCGCTCAAAATGATAATAATTAAATACATGCACTCATCACCAAGCAAAGTGAATGATCATATAGAGATATAAAAGGATAATGTCATCCAACAAGCATTAAGGTAGCATATGATCAAACACATAATCATCCAAGTATCTTACACAAGCATAGAGTATCTCAAACAAGCAAATAACAAAGTTCAACCACCAAAAGGCAAAACAAGATAGAACAAAAGCAACACTCTCTCTCGAAGCCTATGATCTATACATTTTCTCCCCCTTTGGCAACAAGTTACCAAAAAGTTCATAAAAAATGCATAGTGCTAGATCGACTCTCAGGCTTGGTCTTCAGGTGGTGGTGTAGATAGAACTCCAAGAATGAAGGCATCAGTAGATGTAGATGGAGCTGGTGGAGTGGGTGCTGGAGCTGGATGCACAGAAGATGTTGCTGGTGTAGATGATGTGGCTCTGGTGTCTGGAATAGGCACTGCAGCTGATCTCTGACTCCTGGGCACTCTAGCAAAAGCATCAGTGGTAGACTTGCCCTTCTTCCCCTGCACTTCATCCTAAAGTTGCTCAACAACTGACTGTATCTCAGTGACTTTTACATCTAAGTCATAGAACTTATGCTCCATGATCCTCTCTAGGCTCTCCTGGTTTTGAGTCAGGATGGCCAATCCCTTCTCAATCCTCAGAGTGGAGGCAATCAAGTAGCCAAGCTGATCTTGCTTGCTCTTCAGGAAATACTGAGATGCCTCATCAATGGTTGGCATCTTTGCAGCCTTTTTAGTCCTTGCCTTCTCCTTCTTTTCTTGAGCTTGCACAGAGGATGGTTCATTTTCATCCATCACCACAGTGTTGTCCTCAAAGTCTGGGTAGACGGGCATGTGCTCCTTGTCCAAGAGATATGTGCCAGTGCCCATCTTGGAGTTGATTAGCTCCTAGATTTGTGGGGCATATCCACAACTTCTCTTCTGATCTGCAGCTATCCTCTTGATAGTTTTCACAATTAAGATCATGACTTTGAACTTCTGAGGCACATCAAATATGTGAAGCAGATTAATAGCATGGCCTCTGATCATCTTGTGATCTCCTGACTTTGGCAGCAGAGTATGCCTGAGGATCCAGTTGATTGTTGGCAAACCTGACAGAAGGATCCTCATTCTCATTCTTGTTCTTGGCGTAGACATCCAAGTCATCCTCATTCTCCTTAGGAGCATTGATCAATTTTGCCCATTCTTCAACTGTTGACTGGTACCTAGTACCTTCAGACATCCAGACAATCCTTCCATCTGGGTAGAAGTGAGTTGTGCAGTAGAACTGCATAATAAGCTCATCATTCCACTTTGTGAGCTTGTGCCCAACAAATTCCTCTACTCCACAAGACTTGAAACTATCATAGACTCCAGGATAGTTCTCTTCATTTTCCCTGATGTACTTCCAGTCCACCCATCTCATATCACAGACTATTGGCTTCTTGTCAAGCAACACTGTCTCATAGAAATCCTGTCGTTCCTTTGTATGGAACCTGTAGTCCACAACAGTTCTCCTCCTGACTGCATAGGCATCAGTCAATCTCCATTGTCTGAGTCATGCGTCCTTCCTGAGCTTCATGTCGTCAGCTACTAGATGAACATCATTGTGATCTGGAATTTTGGGTTTCAGCTTCCTCAAGACATGTGACTCATCATCATCTTCTTCTTCTACAGCAGCTTCAGGCACTAGGGCCTTGTTATTCTCTCCAGCAAGAATATTTCTTGTGTTCCTCTTAGGTGAAGACTTGGGCTTTGGAGCAGCAGCTTTGGGATCTTCTTTGGGCTTTGATGGAGCAGCCCCTGACCTTATGGCATCTCCCATAAGCTTTTGAGCTTTAGGTGCTGGTGCAGCAACCTCTTCCTCTTCTTCTTCCATCATTGAGGGCTTTCCAACAACTCTGGACATGGTCTTCTTGACCCTTTCTTTCCTTTTCTTTTCAGCCACAACTGGTTCTTTGGGTTCAGATCCCAAGATTTCTTGAGTGGATGCTCTGGCCTTTGACATAGGAACTCTCTTGGCTGGAACCTTTGTCTTCATTCCTGGCTTGGTGGCAGCAGTTGTGCCATATTCCTTCTTCAGGATTTTCTTCTTTGAGGTGGCCTCATCCTCAACAGCCACATAGTCTTCATCCTCGGAATCTGAGGTTCTCTTCTTTCTGGCCCTGGTGGCTGCCTTTTGCAAGTTGCTGGGTGTGCTCCTGCTACCATCATCACAGCTACTAGAGGGACTAGTGCCCTAACTTATCTGAACTTGCTCCTGAGACTTGTTCTGACTGTCACTCTGATCTGACATGATGCAAACACTAACAGCAGACCCTATGAATAGACATAGATGTGATAGATAGGATGAGCATCACAAAGTACAGAGGTTTTTGCAAAAGAATGAGTCAAAAACTTAGTTTTAGTTTTCCACAGAAAGCATTTCGGATCTACCGATTTGAAAACTCGGTGATACCGAAGCAGCTTTTGGAACCTAAACTAGTGAAGTCGGTCAGACCGAGTCACAGTTCGGTGGCACCGAGACTGCTAGGGTTTCACAAAGTCCTGAACTCAGTCACACCGATTTGCAATTCTCGGTCAGACCGAGAATCACATGTGCAATGGCCTTAGCCAAATCGGTGGCACCGAGTTCTACAACTCGGTTGGTCTGAGATGATTTCGGCGGAAACCTAACCCTAAATTTTCAATCCACAACTAAACTACGGAGAGATTTCACTGGATAGGGTGATCTCAATCGTGGCAAGATACATGGTAAAACAATGTGCTAGGAATCGGAGTGAGATTAGCATAAGGATCAAGTCCATACACTAGTGCGGTGATGGACCTGCTGCGGCGACAACAGCAGAGACGATTCCCATTGACGGCAGCGGAGACCTGCGGCGGGAGGCAGCTGGCGACGAGGAGGACGATCCAGAGACCCAGGGAGGCAGAGCATGCTGAGCACGGGCGAAAGGGTTCAGAGAAATTTCCAAATTTTGGCTCGGGGATATATATAGCCTGACCCTGTCGGTGTGACCGAGTGGAACAACTCGGTGGCACCGAGATGCATAACTGCAAGCAGTTACTTTAACTCGGTGTGACCGAAAAGTTCAAATCGGTTGCACCGAGATTGAGAACCTAGATCATCTTAGTGATCTCGGTATGAACGAAATGGAAGAATCGGTCAGACCGAAACGCGCAAAGAAGTTTTGGAAGTTTAAGTCTATGATGAATCGGGGACTCCGAGTGCTCCTCACACAGAGTGGTTCCAATCTGACTTGATCAAACTTTGTGATGTAGCATGAATAGAATTTGAGACAAGAAAAGCATAGATAGCTAGAGAAGGTTCTTAGGCATTCTTGTCCATCCACTTGGCAAAAGAAAGAGAAGCCAAACAATCAAAACTACAAGTGGATGTCCTCGAATGAGTAAAATATGCAACCAACATGCTCACACAATAAAAAGGCAAATGAAATATGTGGCAAAGCATGCACAACCAATTCTCGTATCTATCAAGCAATTTGCGATGACTAGGTCATCTATATATGAGTATATTGACTTAGGAGTCAAATGAGAACATTTGATCATAGGTCATACTCATCGTTTAAGCACAAGTGGGGTTAGCACTTTTACATAAAGCATTGTTGTGTTCACACCATTAGAGTTGCTTTGACTCAATTCTTAGAGTAAAGCTCCCCCTAGATGTGAGATCCCCCCTAAGAGGGATGAACTAACCTTGGGTTTTGTCGATGATGACTTCATGTAGATGTTGAAGATGTGGATGCTCAATGTTGATGTAGATCATTTGGAGCAATCCTTTGGAGTGAGTTGCACTTTCAATACCTACACGGGTTAGTCCCACAAGGAACAAACAAGGATATCCATAGACATAGAGTGATGCACACACACAAGATGATGTCTATGAAAGCATTAGGTTACCTTGTCCCTTACCTTACCAACAAGAGGGTTTTTGACTCCTTGAACTAGTGCAGGATGTGGAAGTTGATTGCACTTGTTCTTGCCAAAATGATAAGAGTGAAGTATGTTGGCGGAGTCACCCTCAAGAACTCTCTAGTTCTTCTTCTTCGGGATCCACATCATCTTGATGGGAACCCTCGGAGTTGTAGTCGTACTTGATGAAGTAGAACTTGATGTAGTCTTGGGAACCCACTTGACCAAGGCCTTAGGAGCTTCTTCAAATGCATCAATCTCCTCTTGAAGCTTATCCTTGCCTTTTTGCTTGTGGTCTTGTGGTGGAAGATCATCTTGAGCTTGTGTCCATTTGAAAGAACTAGGATCATACTTCTATTGTTGAGGAACAAACTTCGTCTTGGGGTATTGATCTTCTTCCCACTCAACTCCATTGGCATTGAACTTTCGTTCAAAACCAACACCTTGATTCTTCCGGTGCCTTCCTTGCTTGCGTACAATTTCCTCGAATTGCTTACTCCCGGCAAGGCTCTTGTAAACACCTTTCTCTATAATTCCCTTCAATAAGCTATTTTCTTGCTCAAGTGTAACTTGGCTAAGAGAATCATTAGTGGAATCAAGAGAACTACTAGAAGCAACAACATTGGATTTAGCATGATTATTGTTACTACTAGAGGAAGAATCTTTCTTGTTCTTGTTACTAGACTTGACTTGAGGCATGTAAGTAGATAAGAGTAAACGCTTGGCAATGTAAGAAGAACTTTTCTGGCGAAGATCATCATTGATTGCCTTTAAGAACTCATGCTCTTGCTCAAGGTTGAGCTTTTCAAAGCGTAACTTCTCATGAGTCCTTGATCTTCTAAGATAGTTTCATGAGGTATCTTAAGAGTGTTTAGTTCTTTAGTTAGAAGCTCAATCTTCTCCTTATCATTGTCATTCATTTTATCTTGATTAGCATGATTAATTGACGTTTCATCATAGTATTCATCACTAGAGTTGTCAACAAGTAAATCATCATCACCTAACGAGTCATCTTCATCACTATTGAAATCAACATAGTCGGGGTGTGATACCTTTGGGCTTTTAGCCATGAAGCATCTTCCAAGTCCTTCATTTGGTGAATCAAATATGTCGTAGGAGTTGGTTGACACAAGTGCTAGACCGGCAACACCTTCATCTTGAGTATATTCGGAGTCGGAGTGATAGCTTCTCTCGGAGTGATTGTCGGAGTCAGAGCCGGATACCCATTCACGAACATGAGCTTGATGTCTTCATTTTGTGTAGCTCCTTGATGACTTGTCCTTCCTTTCCGAATCCTTGCTTCTCCGGGATGTTCTTCGTTCATAACGATCATCACTACTTGAGGGAGTCCTGGACTAGGGGGTGTCCGGACAGCTGGACTATCATCGTCCGCCGGACTCCAAGACTACGAAGATACAATATTGAAGACTCCGTCCCGTGTCCGGATGGGACTTTCCTTGGCGTGGAAGGCAAGCTTGGAGATACGGATATGTAGATCTCCTACCATTGTAACCGACTCTATGTAACCCTAGCCCTCTCCGGTGTCTATATAAACCGGAGGGCTTAGTCCGTAGGACACAACATACATTACAACAATCATACTGTAGGCTAGCTTCTAGGGTTTAGCCTCCTTGATCTTGTGGTAGATCCACTCTCGTAATACCCATGCCATCAATATTAATCAAGCAAGACGTAGGGTTTTACCTCCATCAAGAGGGCCCGAACCTGGGTAAAACATCGTGTCCCTTGTCTCCTGTTACCATCCGCCTAGACGCACAGTTCGGGACCCCCTACCCGAGATCCGCCGGTTTTGACACCGACATTGGTGCTTTCATTGAGAGTTCCTCTGTGTCGTCACCGATAGGCTCGATGGCTTCTTCAATCAACAACAACGCTGTCCAGGGTGAGACTTTTCTCCCCGGACAGATCTTCGTATTCGGCGGCTTCGCACTGTGGGCTAATTCACTTGGCCATCTGGAGCAGATCGAAAGCTACGCCCCTGGCCATCAGGTCAGGTTCGGAAGCCTAAACTTCACGGCCGACATCCGCGGGGACTTGATCTTCAACGGACTCGAGCCACAGCCGAGCGTGCTGCGCTGTCACGATGGGCATGATCTAGCTCTGCCGCCGGACAGTACCTTGGTGGCCGCACATGAATCCGCTCCGGCCCTCAATCCGGAGCCGATCACCCAGATCGAGGACCGGTGGCTGGACACCGCCTCAGGGGCTGCAACTTCCGCGGCGATGGAGCCGAACACTGACCTTGTCCCCTATAAAGCTCGTGACTCCGAGGTGCCGGACTCCCTGCCGGACTCTGAACCTCCAGCGCCCCAGCCGATCGAATCCGATTGGGCGCCGATCATGGAGTTCACCGCTGCGGACATCTTTCAGCACTCGCCCTTTGGCGACATCCTAAATTCGCTAAAGCATCTCCCGCTATCCGGAGAGCTCTGGCCGGATTATGGCCAGGATGGTTGGGATGCGGACGACGAAGAAATTCAAAACCCACCCACCTCCCACTTTGTAGCCACTGTCGACGATCTAACCGACATGCTAGACTATGGCTCCGAAGACATCGACGGCATGGACGACGATGCCGGAGACGATCAAGAACCAGCGCCTACAGGACACTGGAAGACCACACCAACACATGATGTATATATGGTGGATACCCCAAAAGGAAGCGATAACGAGGACCAACGGGGCGCGACAAAAGATAATCCCGCTGATAAACAACCAAAACGGCGATGCAGACGCCGCCCTAAGTCCCGCCTCGACGGCAACAGTACTCCTAATGACCCAGCAATAGAGCAGGGCAAACCGGTGGATAGCGAACATGCAGCCAAGCAACCGTCCGAACAGGGGCGAGTCGGATAATCAATCCATGCCCGTCGAAACCAGCAGTCCGCACGACCTCACGCCGGACACCACCGGAGAATAAAGCCTTCGAAAAGACTCGTCGCCCTTTGCAAGAAGTTTGAAGAAGGAAAAGCGGAAGCTCGAACAACGGAAGACATACTCGAGAATGAGGTGGAGCAAAGTGCTCGTAACCGCAGAACAAATCGGCAATGGCCATCAATCAAAGAGCTACCCGGCGCAAGTTGCTGCGAATTTGACGAGGAAGCCATAGAGCCCCCACGGTCAAAAAACAAAGGCGCCGCTGGCGGATAGGCGGCCGGATGATAGGCCAAAATCTAAAAGCGGCGCCGCACACAAGCCGACTCATGACCCTGGAAAAACAAAAGGCCCAGCCAGGTCCATTTACGGGCCAAAAAGAGGGCCCAGGAATCAACACAACCGTCAAGTGTTGAAGACAGCGGTACACCCAAATCAGAGCGCCGCACACCCACTATGTTTCACCAATGAGGTCTGGATCATGAATTCCCAAAGAGGGTTTAAACCCATAAACATAGAGGCTTACGATGGAACAACAGACCACAGAGTGCGGATAGAGGATTATATACTACACATACACATGGCTAGAGGAGGCGATCTCACGCCATAAAATATTTACCCTCAAGCTCAAAGGCCCAGCCCGTCATGGCTCAAAAGCCTCCCGAAAACATCTTGTTGGAAGTTGGGAAGAGCTTGAGGATGCGTTTAAACAAATTTTCAAGGGACTTATGTCCGCCCTCAGGATCTGAGCGATCTAAGTCATATAACTCAATAGCCGGAGAGTCGGCGTGCAAATTCTCGAACAGGTTCCTTACTAAAAGAACCAAATAGTCATTGTCCGGACGCGAAGCCTTAGCAGCTTTTAAACACAACGTCCGAGACGAATGGCTCGCCAGACACCTCGGCCAAGAGAAGCGGGGACAATGTCGCGCTAACAAGCCTCGTGACCGCTTTTGCGGGGAAGATAGCTAGCTAGCAAGATGCAGCACCAATGACCCAAGTACATCCGAGATCGAGATGGAAGCGGAAAATCACGGCGCAGAAAAGATCAGCGCCGGAATAAAGAGAAAAGCCTAAAGAACACGGCGGTTAACGCGGATTCAAAAACTCATGGCCAAACAACAAAACACGCCTCTCAAGGATAACGGTGATGAGCTATCCAACAAACAAAATTTTGGATCGGATATGTCAAATCCACAGTACCCGGAAGGCCCGCAAACCACACTCACCGAGATTGTTGGGTTTTCAAACAGTCGGCCGACTCAACGCTGAACACAAGGGGCTCGACGCATCAAGCGAGGACGATGATAAACCCCACCAGCAGAGCACCGGAAAACAAAAGACTTTCCCACAAGAAGTCAAAGCAGTAAACTCACTTCATGTGATAATACGGAAAAACAATGCGGCACCCGCTAAGATGGGTCTCGCACGATCCACCCCAGCGGAACCTCGAGATCGGATGTCAAAACCAATCACTTTTGACCACCTGGATTATTCCAAAAGTGTTCGAAATGCAGGATGGACTGCTCTGATATTGGATCCTATAATCGACGGACTACAATTTACAAAAGTCCTGATGGACGGAGGCAGCGATTTAAACCTGCTATATCCGAACACAATCCGCGAGTTGGGGATGGACCTTACTAAAATTCAACATAGCCGCACTTCCTTTAAAGGAGTGACGCCAGGCCCTTACGCCAAGTGCACAGGCTCCTTATTACTAGAAGTTGTGTTCGGATCACCGAACAACTCCCGACGCGAAAAACTTATCTTTCATGTCGCCCCGTTCAAAAGTAGCTATCAAGCACTATTGGGACGTGAAGCTTTTGTCCGCTTCAACGCCATACCTCATTACGCGTCTCTTACACTTAAAATGCCCGGTCCACGTGGCATCATTTCATTGCGAGGGTCATTTAAAGACCCCGGACACAGCTAGACAAGTCCGGCATAAATAAGCTAGGGGCTCCCTAGCCGCACACCCCTTCACAAGGGGTGTGCGTACAAGCAACAATGATCTCATATAGACTCCGCCTTACTTATTAATATTTTTTCATATACTTTTTCTCGCACAATTTCCTTTCAAACTAAGTTCCTCTCTTTTTTCAGATGAACAACGTGCACACCCATCCAGGATAACGGCACAACGGAGACACAAGGCAGAGGCGTGCGGAGGGACCCATCGCAAGGATTCTTTTGATTAAGACCTGCGTAAACCTTTTTTCTGTCTCTTGTTGCTATAATCCCTGGTTTCTCATTATAACCAGAGTGGAGCTCGACGTTTTGGCATCGGCGCGTCGGAGGACCTTGCCGTACACGGACACTAGGGGCTTAGGGCATTGTTACGCCCATTATTATAAAGACCGAACACCTTAGGGAGTGTTGGCGTCTCGAGATTAGGCCTTATATGCATCAGCTCGAATCATGTCTTTGGTCAAATGTTGGGTTTGCCCGGCTCCTGTGTTTGCTGCCTTACATTACGTATCATCGGCTAACTTCGGCACCGGAGAACTCTGCGATTGTGCCCCAGTTCGCGCAAGCGAGCACCTCGATGAAAGCCGGCGGTGTCATGATATAGCGAGAGTGGTCAACCACTCGATCGACCACCGGAATGTTTAGAATTCCTCCGCTTTGACGAAGGACCGTTTCGGTCAGCACACAGCGCCCGAATTCGGAGGCGCGGTGCCCTGTGGGCTATATCGTAGCCCCACCCTTGAACTCCAATGGCTAAGTGAAAGTGATAAAGCATCATAGTCCGGTTGCCTCGTTTGCTACGCTACCACCTCCTCAACAGGACCGAGACGTCGGATTAAGTGTGAAAATGCGATATTTTTTGCGAACACCCCCGCACCTTGTGCGTTGGGGCTGAAGCCGAAGACTGCCATCTTTCAGGTTATACACATGTATACATAAACGGCCGCATAGGAGATATCTCAATACTTGGAGCGCACAAGTATAAAAAGCGATTACATCATAACCATTGTTTTACAAGATAAAACGTTCATTTGAACGTGACATTTTTCGAGCACTGCGACTCTATTACACGAGCACCACGCATAACTTCCCCAAAATAGTGCTCGGCGGGTAATCGGCTTTCGTCCGAGCCCTGGGTCGCAACAGCGGTGGCATCCATCTCTGTCCAATGTGTCTTCACACGGGCAAGGGCCATCCGCGCACCCTCTATGCAGGCCGACCGCTTCATCTCCTTGACATGCGGCATCGCCCCAAGAAACTCCTGCAATAAGCCAAAATAGCTCGTCGGCTTGGGCCTCTCCGGCCAGACATGAGTCACGATATCCGTCATGGCAAGTCCGGACAACCTATTCAGCTCAGCCCATTCGGCCAACCGATCGGTCGGAAGTGACGATCCGGACTATGGAGCTGAGACCAAAATAGCTCTTCCGTCTTGTGATCCTTCTGACTTCGGAAGTGCACAACGGCATCCGCCGCACTTGCCGCTAGGTCCATATATGGATCCTCTGGACCCCACAACTGGCCAAGCTGGGCATACTTTGGATCCGTAAACCTGCGGCGTAGCAGAAAAGGCTTGCCAGCCACAATGTCTCCGGCCTGACGCAGCTCCTCCTTCATAGCCCGCATTGCAGAACGGGCATCCTTGGCTTCGGCGGTGGCCTTCCCTAGGTCTTCTCGCTCCGATAGGCGCTCCTTTTCAAGAGACTCATTGCGGTCGGTAGCATCCTTCAATTTAACGGCCAATTCGGCCATCTCTTCCCTGCTTCGGCAGTGTGCAGCCCTTTCGGCTTCTAACTCTTCGCCGCCCTCGAGGTATTGCATCACTCCTTCGGCTTGCTCCTTGGCTTGAGCAAGTTACGCGAAGGCTCTCCACGAGCAGCACCATCTGCGTCAAGCATAAATATTGTAAGAGGTGGGCTTTGACTCGCTTAAATAGGTGACTGCCGAGAGACAACTTACCTTGCGACTCGTCAAGTCGCTTGTTGACGAGCGCGATGTCTGCATCCAAAACATCGAGTTGCCGCATTAATTCAGCAACTCCATCATCCGGCTAGCCCCGGACTATCCGCCACCTGCATAGGAAAGCGCGATCAATACTGTGATTTTGATCCTCGGCACACCGCCGCTTTCGACAACCTACCGAGTCTCGGGGCTACTATCTATCTGAGGCACACTTTCATGTGCAAAAGCTGTCAAAAAAAAAAGGCGTCGTTTTTACGTACCTCAAACCCCGCCAGCAAACTCCTGACGGCATTATGCAATCCACTTTCGGCGGACGAAATCCTTCCAATCACCATGCTCATCAATGCACGGTGATCTTGTGAGATGGACGCCCTCTCAAGCAGATCCTTCAGCTCCCCGGCCGAACACTAGTCGGCGCCGAACTCTTCGGCTCTGCTGGGCTCGGGGACACCCTTCGTGATGACACTTCAGGCTCGTCCGCCCTATCCGACGGCGCGGCAGAGGGAGGCGTCTCGCTCTCCATCATCTCTGGACGAAGATCCCCCGAAGACGAGCTCATCTGAGAAGGTTGCAGATCCGAACTACAAGGTAAAAATTTCGGTTATCCTTAGAAGCACAAGTAGGGATGTTTCTTATTAATGAACTCCCCGTTTTCTACTCACGGCTCGCTGGAGGGCTGATTCTTTAGAAAAGATTGTGCGGCCGGGACCTCCCCAGACACAGGACCCTCCGGTGAAGATTTCTTCCCCCGCTTAGGGGCTTTGGCCTCCGGGTCTTTGGAGGCGGTCCTCTTCTCCCCCTGGAGGGAGGGATTCTCGATCCCCCCTTCTTCAAGCGCCCCCTTGGGCGAGGTGATAGCTCCTCTATTTTCCCCTTCGCCTTCTTCTGAAGGCGTGACCTCCAACATTCTGACCAGCACGGGCTCCGGCGCGGTCTCTGGGAGGGGGACCGGACACCGTATCAGCTTTGCTTGCGCTATCCACTCCTGCTGAAGGATAACGGGTTAAAAGGCGAATTGTAGAAGGGCAAACAAACGATGCATCCGAACACTGAGCTACTTACTTGAGTATCCGGGCGATTGCAGCTTAGACCGGCATCCTCGGTCAATTCCGGACACGCCGCCTGCGGTCCAAAGAATAACTTGTACATCTCCACGGGTGTCGTACCCATGAAATGTTGTAGAATCCCTGGCCCCTCCGGATTGAACTCCCATAGCCGGAGAGGACGGCGTTTGCAGCGCAGGAGACGCCTAATCAGCATAACCTGCATCACCACGACCAGATCGACCTCCCTCGCCTGGAGGTCTCGAATCCGGCCCTGCAATACGGGCACGTCTTTTGAGGGCCCCCAATTGAGCCCTTGGTTGACCCACGACATCAACCGTCGTGGAGGTCCCGAGCGGAATGGAGGCGGCGGCTTCTGCCTGCTGCCCTTTGGAGTGGTGATATAGAACCACTCCTGCTGCCACAAGCCGAGCTCCTCTTGGAAGGAGCCCTCGGGCCACGGGGCATCGGCCCTCCTGCTTATGGCCACCCCGCCGCAGTCTGCTTGACGCCCCCCGATCATCTTCGGATCCATATTAAAGGTCTTCAGCCACAGGCCAAAGTGGGGGGTGACGCGGAGGAAGGCTTCGCAGACGACGATGAATGCGAAGATTTGGAGGATGGACTCCGGAGCCAAGTCGTGGAATTCCAACCCATAGTAAAACATGAGCCCTCTCACAAAAGGATCCGTCGGGAAGCCTAAACCCCGACGAAGGTGGGATACAAAAACGACATACTCGCCGGGCTCGGGGGTGGGGATGGCCTGCCCTTCGGCGGGCAACCTGTGCGAAATCTCATAGGACAGGTACTTGGCTTCTCACAGCTTTAGCACGTCCTCCTCCGTAACGGAGGAGGGCATCCACCGGCCCCGAGGGTCGGAGCCGGACATTGTTGAAGGTCCGAAGCGCTTGAATCTGGGGCTTTGGGTGTTGGGACTTGGAGCGAGGAGAAGATCCGTTGGAAGATTGAAGAGAAGAAACGAGCCTTGGTCCTATTATAAAGAGGGAGAATACCAAGAGTCGTCTCCATGACCATTCGGGACTCGCCTTCGATAGAGGAGGCGTGGCGACGGGCGCGGTTGGGTTACCCACGTCCGTATTGATGAGAATCCCGGAATAAGGGGAACACGATCTCTGCTTCGACAAGACGTGCCAAGGAAACCGCTTCGCTAAACGCACTGAGACGGTATAATAAAAAACGATTCAAGTAAAGGCTTGGTAGTGGTGTGACGTCATGCCGCAAAATACGTCAGCAGATTGAACTTGTGTATATATTATTCTCTCTACGGTGGAACGTGGAATTTATTTTGCAGAGCCGGACACTATCCTGGTGTTCACAATCTTCTCTAGGTTATTCAAAGGAGGAACCCGCCTTGCAATGCCGAACATTATGCGCGCCGGACTTATCATCATTGAAGCCTGGTTCAGGGTCTACTGAGGGAGTCCTGGACTAGGGGGTGTCCGGACAGCCGGACTATCATCGTCCGCCGGACTCCAAGACTACGAAGATACAAGATTGAAGACTCTGTCCCGTGTCCGAATGGGACTTTCCTTGGCGTGGAAGGCAAGCTTGGCGATACGGATATGTAGATCTCCTACCATTGTAACCGACTCTGTGTAACCCTAGCCCTCTCCAGTGTCTATATAAACCGGAGGGCTTAGTCCGTAGGACACAACATACATTACAACAATCATACCGTAGGCTAGCTTCTAGGGTTTAGCCTCCTTGATCTCGTGGTAGATCCACTCTTGTAATACCCATGTCATCAATATTAATCAAGCAGGACGTAGGGTTTTACCTCCATCAAGAGGGCCCGAACCTGGGTAAAACATCGTGTCCCTTGTCTCCTGTTACCATACGCCTAGACGCACAGTTCGGGACCCCCTACCCGAGATCCGCCGGTTTTGACACCGACACTACTCCTTCTCTCTCTTGGTGGTGATTCTTCTCTCCTACTTCTACTCTTTGGAGAATCTTCTCTTCTTTTGTAGGGTGTCGTACACTCATTGGAATAGTGTCCAGGTCTTCCACAATTGTAGCAATTACGCTCTCGACTAGAAGATCTTTTGTCATTGTAGGACCTTGACTTGGAACCTATTTCCTTGCTTCTACTCTTGTAGAACTTGTTGAAGTTCTTCACCATTAGGCTCAATTCTTCATTGAAGGTTTGTTTCTCAATTGATGATGTGGGAGCTTCACATGAGGCTTTGTAAGCACCACTTGACTTGTTGTGGAGCTCCTCCTTATCCTTGAGTGACATCTCATGAGCAACAATTCTTCCAATGACTTCCGTTGGCTTGAGATCTTTGTAATTGGGCATCATTGGGATCAATGTGGACACGGTATCATATTTTCTGTCCAAAGCTCTTCGGATCTTCTTGATGATGAATTTGTCGGTCATCTCTTCACTTCCTAAGCCGGCAATCTCATTTGTGATAAGAGCAAGCCTAGAGTACATTTCAGCGACACCTTCACCATCCTTCATTTTGAACTTGTCAAGCTGACTTTGAAGCACATCCAACTTGGATTCCTTGACGGAGTCGGTACCTTCATGCGTATCAATCAAAGTATCCCAAATTTCCTTTGCATTCTCAAGACGGCTGATTTTGTTGAATTCTTCGGGGCACAATCCGTTGAAGAGGATATCACCAGCTTGAGTGTTGTATTGCAGCATCTTCAACTCTTCCGCGGTAGCTTCACGGTTTGGTTCTCTCCCATCAAAGAATTCACCTTGCAAGCCAATACACACAATAGCCCAAACGGCGAGGTTATGTCCAAGAATATGCATTTTCATCTTATGCTTCCAACTAGCAAAATTAGTACAATCAAAGTAAGGACATCTATCAGTGGTAATTTCCCTCGCTAGACGCCATACTCCCCTAGGTTGTGAATCCAAGGCTATGACTACCAAAAGCTATGGAAATCAAAGCAAATGGAGACCAAGGCTCTGATACCACTTGTAGGATCGAAAGTGTGTCTAGAGGGGGGTGATTAGACTACTTGACCAAATAAAAATCTATCCTTTTCCCAATTTTAGTTCTTGGCAGATTTTAGCAACTTAGCAAGGTTCAAGCAATCTTAACACAATTGAAGCAAGCATGCAAAGAGTATATGAGCAACGGAAAGTAAAGCATGCAACTTGCAATAATGTAAAGGGAAGGGTTTGGAGAGTGCAAACGCAATAGGAGACACGGATGTTTTTGTCGTGGTTCCGATAGGTGGTGCTATCGTACATTCACGTTGATGGAGACTTCAACCCACGAAGGGTAACGGTTGCATGAGTCCACGAAGGGTCCACAAAGAAGCAACCTTGTCTATCCCACCATGGCCGTCGCCCACGAAGGACTTGCCTCACTAGCGGTAGATCTTCACGAAGTAGGCGATCTCCTTGCCCTTACAAACTCCTTGGTTCAACTCCACAATCTTGTCGGAGGCTCCCAAGTGACACCTAGCCAATCTAGGAGACACCACTCTCTAAAAAGTAACAAATGGTGTGTTGATGATGAACTCCTTGCTCTTGTGCTTCAAATGATAGTCTCCCCAACACTCAACTCTCTCTCATAGGATTTGGATTTGGTGGAAAGAATATTTGAGTGGAAAGCAACTTGGGGAAGGCTAGAGATCAAGATTCATATGGTAGGAATGGAATATCTTGGCCTCAACACAAGTGTAGGTGGTTCTCTCTCCGAAAATGTATGTTGGAAGTGTAGGCACGTTCTGATGGCTCTCTCCACAAATGAAGAGTGGGTGGAGGGGTATTTATAGCCTCCACACAAAATCTAACCGTTACACACAACTTGCCAATCTCGGTGGGACCGAATTGAGAAACTCGGTCGGACCGATTCAGCAAATCTAGTGACCATTGGGATTTTCGGTGGGACCGACATGCAACTCGGTAGGACCGATATGGTTAGGGTTAGGGCATAACGTAATCTCGGTACACAAAATCGGTGAGACCGATTTTGGTAATAAGCTAACTAGAGAGTTGGTTAGGTAAACTCGGTGGGACCGATTCCCTCATTTCGGTGAGACCAAAATGTTACAAAAAGGAAACAGAGAGTTTACATTGCAATCTCGGTGAGACCGATCGCTCATCTCGGTGGGACCGAAACGTTACGAAGGGAAACAGAGAGATTACAATCCCATCTCGGTGAGACCGAGATCCCTATCGGTGAGAACGATTTGCCTAGGGTTTGTGGCAGTGGCTATGACATCTGAACTCGGTGGCGCCGGATAGAAAGAATCGGTGGGGCTGAGTTTGACTTTTGGTTTAGGTCATATGTGGATGTGAGAAAGTAGTTGAGGGCTTTGGAGCATATCACTAAGCATTTTGAGCAAGAACCTCATTAAGCAACACCTCATCCCTCCTTGATAGTATTGGCTTTTCCTATAGACTCAATGTGATCTTGGATCACTAAAATAGAAAATGTAGAGTCTTGAGCTTTGAGCTTGAGCCAATCCTTTTGTCCTTAGCATTTTGAGGGGCCCACTTTTCTCATCCATGCCATGCCAATCATTGAGGTTTTCTGAAATATTTATCTTGAAATAGCATTAGCTCAATGAGCTATATGTTGTTAGGAATTACCAAAACCACCTAGGGATAGTTGCACTTTCATGAATAGAGTCTCTGGAGCTCATCAATGGTTGTTAGCTACCGAGTAGGGGAGGGGAACAACCATCAGCAGAAGAGGGTGGTGGACTGGCTGCCTCCGCCATGTACAACGCCATCGCGCTCTTCTGCATGTCGGATACGCCCTGGCGCTGCACACCTCGCCACGCTCCTGCCCTCTGTCCCACTCTTCTGTGGGTCCTTGAGCGCGGCACAGGAGCGGAGGATGTTGAGCTCGTGGCTCAGGAGCAGCAGGACGACGCGGTCGGAGCTACTTCACGACGCGGAGGGAGGCCGGCGTCGGCCCGCAGGTTTCTGTGCCGGCCGTTATGTGCACGACGATGGTCTCGCTAGGCGCCACCGATAGGCCCGGGGGTGGCGAGGGGCTGAAGGGGTCGAAGGCGACGGTGGTGAACTCGAACGGGATGCCCAACTCAGCGGCGAAGCGCGTCGGTGGCTCTCCGGCGTGAGCTCAGCCTGGTCGCGCTACTCCAAGAGCTCGGCCTCATTGCGCTACTGCGGGGGCTCGGGCTCGTCGTGCTGCTGTTGGTGAGGGAGTTGCTCGGGCGCCCCGCCTCCATCGCTGAGGCACCTATGGCTGCACCAAGCCGCATCTGTCCAAGGCCAGGAGCCACCGCCCACATTGGTGGAGGATGACGCCGCGAGGAGGCCGAGGGGAACGACCAGGTGGAGGAGATTAAGGAGTTACATTAAAACATATCACACATACGGATAAATAGACTCCATGAGGAAGAGCTATATCTACTCGTCTATGATCGTCGAAACAGAAATTGTGCAGCACGAAAGTTGTGTGAAACTGTAAGGTGAAGCGACTGGTCAAAGGAAATTTCAAACGTCCGATCGTGCGCGATGAATTTGACAAAAATCGTCCAAAATAGCTCCAAACATGAACACGGAATTGAACATTTACGGTCGACGAAACTACAAACTGATCGCAAAAGTGGAAGCATAACATTGATGTGCATCTTTTTCATGTAGGGCTTATCTCGAATCGAAGCACCATTGTGTAGACTAGAAGGGCCGGGATAAAGAAGATTAAGGAGCTTACTGGAGGTAGAAGAAGAAACCACATACACGGTGTACGTATCCTTGCATCCCCTCATGCATCCGGACCCACCTATGTGCGCTCGATATGACTCTCCTCAGCCTGGCTTGCTCGAAAAGATCGATTCGGCCGTTCCTACCAGGTCAGGCTGAGGAGTGCTTTAAGTTTCGTGCTATACAAGAATTTGATGCAGCCAGACAACCAAACGGGCCACTTTCTTCCCGCGAGGGCCTGGTTTGGGTGAATGCAGGCTACCAGACGCATCCTAAACTTGTACAATTTCTTAGCTCATTTTATGTTACATCGATTTCCCTGCTCACCTGGGTTGCTTATGGCACCACCATTTGCCAGAAAAAAATGCAGCAGCCAGCAGGACACTCCAAAGCACTTGACAATTCGCCTCTCTCCGCCAATCCAAGTAGTCGCTGTAGGCATGCGGTACTGAAGTGACAAAACAGAGCACCTAGGAGACCCGTCTTAATCATGCTAGCGCAGAATCGACAGAACCATTTTGGTGGCGAAGCGGGACACTTGAACCCCGCTTGTCACCGTTGGTCGGGCGCATGCCACATACGGTGCGTATCACCTTAGTACTACGAGACTAGGAGCAGTGCGTCGTTCACGTTTATCATGACCAGCAACCGGTCCAGAAGCTTCGGTGGCAATAATATAAGCTGGAATGAATGAAGCACCTGGCTGGCGCATGTCATTTCGGTGGTGCAAATCCTGGGCCAACAAAAGGGTGAGGATTTAAGGTTCGAAGCATCTTGATTTGAGTTTAACCAGGACAGCACAGCAGTCGATCGGGTCAATCATTCACCGGAAGGAGAGACCGCACAGCAGCTGGTGAGGAGTGGGTGCAAACGTCTGGGTGCCCTCCATCCTGCAGTGCAGGTCGCAGTGACTGGTCACTGCGATGCATAATTCGAATCTTGAAAGGAGAATGTACCACGGCCGCAAGGCCAGCAGCCAGGTTCAGTGTAGCATGTTTGTTTGTTTTTTGCGGGTGACGTGAGCTAAGTTCCCGCACCAGATCCAAACTAGTTGTCCTTTTCCTAGCACACATAGTAGGAGTACCCCGTAAGGCCAACTCCAACGCTAGACCCCATTCGAACGTCTATTTTGTCTGGATTTCGTTTGTTTGGATGGGAATGAGAAGGTGAATGTCCGTGTCGGGCCGGCCTGGCGTCGAGGCGCCCAACGCGCGGCCCCAACCGCAACTTTTCCACGGTGGATACAGGGAAAAATCACAATCAAAAGCTAAAATAAGACATTTTAACATAGCTAAAAAAACTTAAAAAGATATTTAAACGTCTGTTGTCCTCACGGCCCAACCACAGCACTTAGTTTAATTAACATAAAACAAAAAAAGCAAAAGATAATGCGGCCGCCTAGCGCGCCGCAGAAGACCTCGCCGTCGCCGCTAATGTCGTCCCAGCCGCCGTCTTCAGGCGCCACCATCCTCCTCGTCGTCGTGAGGTCGATGTAGGGTGGGGCGCCCAGAGTCGCGCGGCGGCCCCAGATTGGGCTGGGCGTCTTGCTGGCGCGGAGAGGCTCGGCATTGGCGCTGGGGTGGCAACTGCGGCGCCAATACACGCTCCTCCGCGGACTCCTCCTTGACGTCCTGCTTGACGTCCAGCTCTGGGACGTACACGTCCCCGGAGGCCGAGAGCTCAAGCATAAAGTGCAGGCCCTGCCACTCCTTCTCCTGCTTGCGCCTATTCTCCCTCTCATATTCCTCCATTACAGCCTGTAGGAGCCGTTCCTCCTCGTCCGTCATGGCGAGAGGTTGCGGGGGTGGCAGCGATGGGGATGGGGACGGCATCGGCGACATGCCATGGATCCGCGTGCGGCTGCGCACGCTTGACGGGCTAGGCACGCGCGCATGAGGCGCATGCCGCGCACGGTGGGACATGCGGGGCAGGCTATGACCATGACCAGCAAAATAGGTGGCATGACGCATGTCGTGCTCATTCTAAAACTAAGTGTCCCATAGTGGCATGTCCACGGCGTACCTGCGGTCGGCGAGGAGCTCGCGCGGGATCCTAGAGCGGCGATGAGCGATCTCCTGCAGGTGGGCGTGGCCTGTCTCCAGCACAGGGGGAATGGGCACCCGATCCGGGCTCAGATGCCATCCATTGGGGAGGCGGGCATCTGACCACGGCAGCGGAGTGTCTGTCTCCCAGTACCGGCGGCACACCTCGATGCCAACGTAGGGTCGAAAGCGTGGCGCGACCGCCGGAGGGGAGATGGAGAACGGAGCCGGAGAGGAGCAGTGGCTGGCAGCGCTACCAGAAGATGAGCCCGCCTCGTGGTCGTGCTTGGCCTTCTTGCCTGGGTGCCACTTCCAGAACCCCATGGTCGGCAGGGGAGCGAGGTCAACGGTGGCTAGGGTTTCGGTGTCTCCGATGGAGGAGGCAATGGTGGGGCAGTGGTGGGGAAGTGGATGGGGACGGTGACTCGAAGTCCACGGCTTGCCCATAAAAAAAGGACATGGGCGGGGGCGTCTGTGTGGCTGACTTGCAGGCCCAACCACCTGTGTGCATTGACTACACACGGTGGGAGGTAGTTGGACCACCGACACACGGGCCCGACGAGGATGTAGAGAGAGGATGTGTGCATGTCCGTTCGTTGTCCGGGCGACCGCATAGCTGGCCCAGCTATGCGCCTGAAATGGGTCGAACCGGACCGAAAACAGACAAGTTTTGAAGATGAGGTTGCGCGTTGGGCCGGGTCGTGTGCCCGTTTGGGCCCAAACGGACGCGGGCGGACATGATTGGGTCTAGCGTTGGAGTTGGCCTAACACTTGGGAATGAGGTAAATACACCCGAAGTCATAGAACTTGCACGTGATGGTCAGTTTGGTGCACAAACTTGTAAAATACGTGTTTCTGGTCATCAAACTTGCACGAGGTTCATATACGGTCACATTTCATGTACACGGACGTATCCATGGCCTATGTGGCATTCCAGTGTGGCCAGGGCCCACTGTCATCCGCTGTAGCATGTAGATATGCAGAGAAGCCTTTGGCTTTTTTTATTTTCGTATTAAGCCCCTAAAAATAAAATGGAAAAACAAACAATGTGGGGTTTTGAAGCTGCAACGTGCCCTAGTAGTCACACGTGGACAACCATCAGACTACTGAGCATTCATGTCTATATAGCACGACTAATTTCTGTATCATATAAACATTGACTGAAAATAAATTTTACAAGAAATGTAACACGGAAAAAATGAGCACCGTGGCTCGGCCATGTGACCTTGTGGTCAAGGTTAACTAAGATTACCACCGACAACGAAACACATCCAGATGTAAGAAAACAATTTATATTCTTGTGTTTGTGACATTCAAAAAATATTTATGTGTTACAAAAAAGATAAGTGACATTTTAAAAAGTTTCAAAAACTTGTATTTGAAATTTTTTTTAATCAACACAACACGTCCAGATTAACATTTTTTCAAATACAAGTTTTGAAACTTATGTGTATTGAAACATATACTCCATATGATACACATATGTTTTGATGTTTTAGATACTCCAGTATACATCTATGTTTTGATACACATATACTTTAAATACTCCAGTATACATCTATGTTTGGAGTATTTAAAAAAATATGCTTAATACTTTTTAAACATATGATACACATTTTTTTTCAAATACAAGTTTTGAAACCTTTTTCAACTATGTTTTTAACATTTTCGGATGGTACAAAACATTTTTAAGCTACACAAACAGTTTTATACATTGTATAGGCATTTAAAAAATGTCATGACCAGTTTTTTTGGAATGATGAACATTTTTAAAATGCAACATATCATTTTTTAATTACACAGTGGTTTACAATGTTTAAACATTTTTTTAAATGCCACACACCTTTTTTTGTAACACATAAACATTTATTAAATATCACAAACACAAGAATATAATATTTTTTCTTACATAGAACAAGTAGGAATAACAACATGAAAAATATTTATCCCATTTGGATATGTTGTGTCGTGGGCTTGCAGTGGGTCCTGGCCATGTTGGCATGCCACATAGGGCACGGATACGTCTGCGTACATGGAATGTGACTGTATATGAACGTTTGTGCAAGTTTGATGACCAGAAACATGTATTTTACAAGTTTATGCACCAAACTGACCGTCACGTGCAAGTTTTATGACTTCGGGTGTATTTACCTCCTTGGGAATCATGATTCGAACTTTAGCGGAGGCGCTTAGAAAAATAAAATAAATACCCTAGATTTAAAAGCCCACCTTAGCGCCTACTGCTTCAACCGTAAACTCTAATAATGGGCGCTAAAATAACCTGCCGCCGCACTTGACGCTTTACCTCGCATGACAAAACAAAACCAAGCGCTCGACTAGTACCTACTCCTATTTTGCATCGATGCCGCGTCCAGCGCCAGGATTTGAGCGCTTAACTGCCGATCGGCCAGGATAACAATCCTGGCGCCTTGCCTTAGCGCCCGCGTTGAACATGCCCTAAGGCACCATTAAGTAGGAGTGGTATAAGAATGTGTGTCTCAGGCCATCCATTTTCGTGAAATGCAGTGTGTATAGATCTTTTTTCCTCAATTTGTAATATTCGGCAGAGATTGTCAGAAAAAAAATGTGCATTTGTAGTACCAAATAATTATCGTTAGACACATCCTGAAACACATTTCTACGCTATGTTTATTGGGTGTTTTACTAAATGTTGATATTTTTCTCTATAAGTTTGACCGGATTTATAAACCTAGGGAGTACTAGTACCACACTGTGTGTGGAGAAAGCGATCGAGTTGAATTTTCTTCGACGTTGTATGCATCGCAGCTGTTTCAAACAGCAATCAGGATGTCCCCTATCTGGACTGTGCATCGGTGCATCCGCAGTGCCAAGGGTCGCGTCGATCTGCATTGGAGACCAGCACAATTCGTCCAAGTGTGTGCAAGTTGGGGAGAAAGCAAAGGTGAGGTCGTACGGTCCGTGATGGTAGCGCGCGAGGATACAGCTGGCCATGATGCCACATTACCATTGGGCGTGCCATTTTATTTTTTGCTTTTCTCTGTGCGACGTCCATGACTCGTCGTCAATGTATATATCCGGTGCTAGCTATGGCTCGAGGAAATTAGCGGCATTTTAAAGTACAGTCGAGTAGCTGGCTGGTGACACAGCTTAGCCCAGCCCCAAGATAAGAGGGAATCGTCTTTGGCTGTGCACCGGCAAAAAGTGCAAATCCAACAGGTGAAGGGGTCAAGGGGTGGCAAGCAGCTGGAGGAGAGCTGATGGGCAGATAAGATAATTAAGCGTGCACTTGCTCGATGGCTTACTTCCCTGGCCAACCAGGTGACCGACGCCTTGCTCTGCCAATAGGGACAGAGCAGCGTGGCAACCTTCTAGCTAGGAGTAGGTCTTTGCACGTCAGCTGCTACAATCCCATTCTAAAAAAACAAAGTGGATCCCGCTTCTACCAGCTAATCTGACGGTGAATTGTCTAAAGAATCTCACACAGTGACATCTATAGCTAGTGCTACCGTAGGACAACAAAAACGTCGTCGAAAAACTGCAAACTGATATAGTAAATTGACACGAAACGTTTGGCAATCACCTAATGCCTGTCTTGAAGTTCCATTTATAAATAGAGAAACAGAAAAAGACAAATCTGGTTGTACATGATTTGAAGATGGAGTTTAAGGCCGTGTTAAATATACAATGTGTCAGTCTATATACACCCTCTATTTTGTATACAGGGTCACTTCGTTTTTCATGTCAAATTTTGACTTATAATTTTGAACAACAAAATATGATTATATGTCATCAAACATATATCACCGGAAAGTTCTTTGAAATGTGCATCAAATGAATTACTTTTGTAGCATATAACTCACTTTTTATGTTAAATTAATGGTCAAATTTAGATGTAAAAATATGAAGTGGCATTGTATAAGGGAATTTCGGGAGTATATATATTTTTTAAGTTGAATTATTTTTATTGTGCTACCATATAATGGGAGGATGGTAGCACCCTGCGGGCCATGGTATGGTATCTCTAGATATAGTAGATTGCCATCTATTTCACAAAATATATATTGTAGTTTATTGAAGAAACAAAGTACATATATATTGTAGTCTATGTACGCGTATCTTGTGGATTATGGACCTATTTTTCACAGAAAACATATACTCCCTCCGTTCCTAAATATAAGTCCTTTTAAATATTCCAATATGGAGTACATACGAGCAAAACGAATGAATCTGCACTCTAAAATATATCTATATACATTCGTATGTAGGTCATATTGAAATCTCTAAAAAGACTTATATTTAGAAACGGAGGGAGTACTTGAAAAAAAAAGATTTCTTCTAAGATCAAAGTTTTCATCTAATTTTTGCAAAGGGAGGTACCAAAGATTACCTTGCTACGCGAAACTGTCATGGCAGCACAAAATATTGTTCTTGTGATCAGGAGGAGCCAATTCATCATTTATTTTTGTCATGTTCGTTTACTACTGAGATTTGACGCACAGTCCATGTTTCATACAATTTAGCACCAACAACGAGTATTTCAAATTTGTTTGGAAAGTGGCTAGGTGGTATTCAACATAAGCTGAAAGGGCAAATCCCTGTGGGGGTTTGTGCCATTCTCGGGGCAATATGTTATTGTCGGAAGGATTGCGTCTTCAACATATCATCTTGATCTACGGCTTCAATCCATATGTTGTCATGCTTGTAGCGTGTGGATGCGTGGGCACTTATGGCCTCTGGGTGCAACCGGTTGGAAACGGTTGCGCAAGGTTTGTTCTACCAGTTTGGCTGGCGAGTCACTCATAGATTAGGTGGACGAGCTATGTAATCTCGGGTTCGATCGCTTGTGGTCTTGTTTTCTGTTTATTTGTTTTACTATTGACTACTCAGTGACCTGAATTTATTTCACATTTAATATTATGGTTGTGTGCATCGTGTGATGCAGAGGCCGTGGCGCTCTCCTTTTTGAAAAAACAAAGTACATGATGTTTTTTGAACTTTTCTCTTGGGATTAGAAGCGTATGGCTCCACTATTATTCTACAACCTAGATGGAATTCTACTATTGGTAGTTGAACCTCTTGTTCTTCAAGACCTGGCCAAACCCGTGAAGAAATGACAATGCTTCGAAGGTAGGATGTCGTCTGTAGACAAGTTGTTACATGGTATCTCACAACGAGGGACTGTGAGCACATGAGTCATCATAATGTTGTTCTGCAAAGTGGCAAAGCATCACCATCATTTGAGTAGTGACCAAATGAGCCAAAAACTGAGTTGAAGGGGTAGTATGGAAGAGGGGCAGGAGGAGTCAGATGGAACTGAAGATGATACTCTCTTGATTGAGTCTATTGCCAAAGAAGCTTGTGAGAGAGAAAGCCTGGGTGGGTCTCAAGCACTGCTTGTTGTTGATAACAATAAGTTGAATGTGGATGAGATTCAGTTAGAGCAAATGATATCTGAATCTATTGCTAATAATATATATGATATCTGTTTCTCACTTGGGGTTGCATGAAAAATGTTCCCAGGTGGAAGAGCTAATGGATGATGATAATAGCAAGGATGGGGTGCGTTCTGAGTACATGGTATAATTTCCTGTCTCTTCTGATGATGTGGAGGAAGTGATCCCTACTCCTCCACTAAGATCTGAGGATGCACTGAGATTCAGTACAAGGAATGTGCAGAATATGGGTGACAAGATCCAGGATAGGGTTGTTGCAATTTCAAAGAAGAGGAACTTGGAAGGTAATTGCAACTTTAACTCCTTTGATGTTCTTTCTGATAATGATCTTATGATTAGAGCATAAAAATGGGTGTGATTATCACTGACAATATTTTTTTCTTCCATTGATATCCTGAGAGAGTTGGAGAGGGTCAGGAATAGTGATAATAATAATAGTCATAAATTTGACACTATAGTGGATGAGAAAGTGATGTTCATAACTAATGGGAAAGGGGATAAAACACCCATCAGTTTTGATTGGGCTAATTGGGAGGAAGATTTGGAGGAAATTTTTATCCTTGTAAGATCTAGGAAGAAAAGAAGTCCTAAAATCCAAGTGGCAATATCTAGACCTTTGACCAGGAGTCAAAAGCCTGATGTAGTGATGAAAAATGGAAAGACTAGCAGCCCTGTCTATCATACCAGGTGAAAGATCAAGGATGTCGCCTAGAGGGGGGGGTGAATAGGCGCTTTAAAATAATTACGGTTTAGGCTTGAACAAATGCGGAATAAACCTAACGGTTAATTTGTCAAGCACAAAACCTAAAACAACTAGGCTCACCTATGTGCACCAACAACTTATGCTAAGCAAGATAAGCAACTATGAGATAGCAAGATATATGACAAAGAACAATATGGCTATCACAAAGTAAAGTGCATAAGTAAAGGGCTCGGGTAAGAGATAACCGAGGCACGCGGAGACGACGATGTATCCCGAATTTCACACCCTTGCGGATGCTAATCTCCGTTTGGAGCGGTGTGAGGCACAATGCTCCCCAAGAATCCACTAGGGCCACCGTAATCTCCTCACGCCCTCGCACAATGCAAGATGTCGTGATTCCACTAAGGGACCCTTGAGGGCGGTCACCGAACCCGTACAAATGGCGACCCTTGGGGCGGTCACCGAACCCGTACACTTTGGCAACCCTTGGGGCGGTCACGGAACCGTCAAATTGCTCAGGCGATCTCCACAACCTAATTGGAGACCCCGACGCTTGACCGGAGCTTTACACCACAATGATTGAGCTCCGAACACCACCAACCGTCTAGGGCACCCAAGCACCCAAGAGGAACAAGCTCAAGGGCACCAAGCACCCAAGAGTAATAAGCTTCTCAACTTGTAACTTCGACGTATCACGTGGAGAACTCAAACCGATGCACCAAATGCAATAGCAAGGGCACACGGAGTGCCCAAGTCCTTCTCTCCCAAATCCCACCGAAGCAACTAATGCTAGGGAGGAAAATGAGAGGAAGAACGAAAGAAGAACACGAAGAACTCCAAGATCTAGATCCAAGGGGTTCCCCTCACTTAGAGGAGAAAGTGATTGGTGGAAACGTGGATCTAGATCTCCTCTCTCTTTTCCCTCAAAAACTAGCAAGAATCCATGGAGGGATTGAGAGTTAGCAAGCTCGGAGAAGATCAACAATGGGGGCAAAAACGAGCTCAAGAGATAAAGTCCCAATGGGGAAGAAGACCCCCTTTTATAGGTGGGGAGAAAATCCAACCGTTATCCCCTCACTCAGCCCGCACGACGCGGTACTACCGCAGGGAGCTGCGGTACTACATGATTGGCAGCAGTACTACTGCTGCAGTTGCGGTACTACCGCATGTGCACTCTCGCCAGATGAAGGCCTGTTGCACAGGGCAACGAGCGATAGAACCGCCGGAGCGGTACTACCGCTGCGCGCCCACGGTACTACCGTAAGGCAGTAACACTAGGCGCAGAGAAGGCACGGACGAAAAATTACTCCGTACCTACTTCACCGAGGAGGACTGCAAGAAACTCCGCACGCGGTACTATCAAGACACGAAGAGCGGTACTACAAGATAGAGCGCGGATGTAAAAATTACATCCGCCCTACTTCGCTCATGTCGCTAAGCTGGCGAGCCCACAAGACTACAGCGCAAGCGCGCGTACTACAGCGTACAGAGGCGCGGATGTAAAAATTACATCCGCCCTACTACCGCCGAAAGCATTGCGCTGGCACGAGGCCACGGTACTACCGCTCCCACAGAGCGGTATTATCAAGAGGGCCCAGCAGTACTACCGCCGAGAGAGCAAGACTACCGCATGCCCCAAATCAGCAACACTAGGAGTCCTTCATTTTGCAGAGAAGACAACAGAGGGAAACACTAAAAACAGAACTGCCATAACTTCTGCAAATGAGCTCCGAATTGAGCAAACTCAAGCTTGTTGGTTATAGTAAGACGAGGCAGGGGAGGTATGCCTAACAAGAGAGGAGAGAAACCTCCAACAGAGAAGAACCGGCAGAGCCTCCAACATCGAAAACATCATAGAAGATGCATGTAAACTCCGTTTTCGATGAACTCGAGCTTGTCATGAAAATGACCAAAAGCTCCAAATCTCACAAGGAGAAGAACCAAACAAGAACCAATAAAGATGATGCAAGGATGCAATGGTTTGAGCTCTCTATGAACGATACGATCAAGCAACTCATCGAGAGCCCCCCTTGATAGTACGGCAATCGATCCTATAACCCGGTCTCCCACAACTACCATGAGACCGGTAAAATAGAAAACCTATCAAGGGCAAACCTTTGCCTTGCACAAAGTCCACTTGAGCTAGATGATGACGATCTACTCCTCCTCAAGATGGACCACCTTTCTTGACTGCGTTGGCTCGATGAAGACTAGTTGATTGCTCCCCCATACTCCACTATGAGTGAGCCACTCTTCCTCTCATCTTCACAAGTCCATTGTCACCACAATGGACGGCAAGCTTCAAGCACTTGATCTCTTCATGATGCATCACTTGAACTTGCACACCGCAACCTAACCCCACAAAGAACTCTCACGAAGACCATGGGTTAGCACACAAAGTGTAATGGACAATGCTTACCATACCATGGGATCACTTGATCCCTCGATACATCTTGTGCGCTTTGTGTGTTGAATCTTTCCAACTCTCTTCATTTGAATGATGTCTTGAAGGTAGACATGAATGATCACACAATCTTTTTCTTCAAGACATGCTTGCAATAAGCTCAACACTCACATGACCAATCTTTGGATAATTCCTTAATAGCACCATGGTCATCACAAACTCTCCTTGAAACCAACAAATGGACTCCAAGAAAAGCCTATGGACAAACCCTTCAAATATAACTCAAGGCAACCATTAGTCCATAGAGATTGTCATCAATTACCAAAACCAAACATGGGGGCACCGCATGTTCTTTCACCAGGGCCACCAGGGGGAAAGAAAAAGAAACCTGGTTGATATGATAGGTCTTTTTTGGAATTTTAGGGGGGTAGGAAAAAGGGGGGTGAGCTCCTGCCTTTCCCATATCATTAGATGATTTTATTTGCTTGCAAGAGACCCATACGAAGAAATTTCAGGACAGTTATTTTAGGAAAATTGACCCTTACCATGCTTTTGGTTGGGAGTGGGTCCCCTCAGTGGGGAAGTCTGGAGGCATTCTATGTGGGGTCAGAAAAGAGAGGTTTGAAGTTGTTGCTTGGAGGAAAGGCAAGTTTATCCTCCAGGTTGTTGTGTGTGACATCAAGATAAAGAAGATCTGGACTCTTTGCACTGTCTATGGGGCAGCTCATGATGATGACAAGCAAGAGTTTCTTATAGAACTAGCTGACTTTTGCACTCATGTGCAAACTCCTTTGTTAATAGGAGGTGATTTTAATATTCTGAGACATGAGGGAGAGAAGAACAAAAATTGGCATCGTTCTCCTTACACAGATATGTTCAATTCTATGATTAACACAATGTGCTTGAATGAAATTCACATGAGTGGGGGGCTGTATACCTGGACTAACAACCAAGCCTATCCTACTCTAGAAAAATTAGGTCGAGTGCTTATGAGCAATGACTGGGAGGACTTATTTCCTCAAGTTAATGTTAGGAAAATTGTTAGAGATGTTTCTGATCATAATGCTCTTTTGCTGTCCTCTGACAATCATGTTGTCAGAGTCCCACAACAAAGAGAGTTCAGATTTGAAATTAGCTGGCTCAAATCTGAAGATTTCCTACCTTTGGTGGATAAGATTTGGAACCAATATGTTAAAGCTATAGATCCTATTAATGTGTTAAACATCAAATTGAAACATTTCAAAAAATTCTTTAAGGGTTGGGGATCTAACAAGTTTGGTCATGAGAAGATTAAGAAGAAGAATATTAGAGAGGAACTGACCAGTATTGAAGAGGAAGAAGAGGGAGGGATGCTAGATCCAGATATGTTTTGCAGAAAAACTGAGCTTTTAGTGGAGCTAAATGAAATTTTGGTTAATAAGGAACTATTCTTGTTACAACAACCTAAAGAGAGGTGGCTGCTCAAAGGGGATAGTAACTCTCCCTATTATCAGAAGATTTCTAATGGAAATAAATGGAAAAACACTGTCCACTCCTTGAATGTAGGGGATGTAGTAATAGAGGGAATTGATAATCTTCTGAACCATGCTACTGATTTTTATAAAAATCATTTTGGACCAGCGCCTGGAAACTTGCTCCAGGTGGACCCTAATATGTGGGGGGGAGGAGAAACTGAGGACAATGAGGTTTTATGTAGACCTTTTTCAGAATAGGAGGTTAAAAAAAGCTTTGTTCGGTATGAACAATAACAGGGCCCCTGGTCCTGACAACATTCCAGCAGAGCTCTACCAACACTGTTGGGAGATTGTGAAAGGAGATATTATAAAACTTTTTTACTGCTCTACACGAAGGAACCCTTGATGTACAAAGGTTGAATTATGGGATTATTACTCTTATCCCTAAGGTCAATGGTGCGAACAAAATCCAACAATTTAGACCTATATGTTTACTCAGATGTCCATATAAGCTGATCACAAAAGTGTTAGACAACAGAGTAGCCCCCCATGCTGACATTCTGTTTAGTAAACATCAAAAATGCTTTTATTAAGCATATAAATATCATGGATGGGGTGCTGACTTTGCATCAGATTTTGCATCATACACATGTTAAGAAAAAAAATGCATCATTATCAAACTTGATTTTGAAAAAGCCTACGATAAGGTTAACTGGGATTTCTTGTTAAAGTGCCTCAACTTTTGAGGGTTTGGAAAAACTTGGTGTAGCTGGATGGAAAAAATCCTTCACAATGGCACTGTAAGTGTGAAACTAAATAACACTTCAGGGCCTTACTTCTAAAGCTACAAAGGAGTTAGGCAGGGGACCCGGTGTCCCCTTTCTTGTTTAACACCGCTTCTGAATGCTTATGTAAGATGGTACTACATTCTCAGAAAAATGGTTTGATTGATGGGCTGGCTTCGGATTTTGTGGATAAGGGAGTGGCCATTCTGCAATATGCAGATGATACAGTACTTTGCATTGAACATAATCCCGAAATAGCACTCAATCTAAAACTGTTGCTTTATATGTTTGAACTCATGTCTGGATTGAAGATTAATTTCCAGAAAAGTGAAATTCTAAGTGTTGGAGGAGATGATAATATCTTGAAAGAGTATGCTGATATTTTTGGATGTCAAATTGGGCATTTCCCGATGAAATATCTCGGGTTCCCTGTCAGTTATTCGTCCCTGAAAGGTGTGGATTGGGACTACCTTGAGGCTAAATTTGTTAAAAGATGTGAGTCTGGTCTTGGAAGTAATGCCTCCTTGGGGGGCAGATTGACTTTACTAAATGCTAATATTTCTAGCATAGCTTACCATTATATGTCCATGTTTCTTTTGTCTAAGACCATCATAGAGAGGCTGGATAAACACAGAAGGAGGTTCTTCTGGCAAGTTACTAAAAACAGAAAATGATACTACCTGGTTAGATGGTCCAGAATTTGTAGACCCAAAGAAAAAGGGGGACTGGGGGTGAAAGACCTTCACAAGCAAAATATTTGCCTTTTGGTGAAATGGTGGTGGAAGCTTGAGATGAAGAAGGGTCTTTGGCAAGATATTATTAAGGACAAGTACTTTGGTAGGGACACTGTAGCCTCTATCAAAGGAAAAATTATTGACTCCCCTTGTTGGAAGGCCATTATGAAAGTGAAGGACTTATATATGGCTGGTAGGAGAGTGGTCGTCCAATCTGGTGACATAGCTAGGCTGTGGACAAATCCAGTTGGTGACCAAACTCCATTTGTTGTGCAATTCCCCCAACTCTTTGCTATTTGCAACTATCCTAATTGTGTTGCAAAAGAATGCTTGGAGGCTGATCATGTTTCTTTCTTCCGAAGGAGACTGAATTGTGAGCTTAATGAGCAATGGAAACAAATGGTCTTGACTGTTAAAAAGCTTTGTGTTTCTACAGAGAGTGATAGTATCAAATGGGGACTGGGCCCTAAACCCTACTTCACAACCAAAGCATTGTATTCCTATTTGGAAAAAACATCTCTGGATGCAATTATCGGTGGATATGGAAAGCTCGCATCCCTTTGAAAATTCAAATTTTCATGTGGCAGTTATCGCAGGATGCGGTGCTGACCAGAGACATGATGAAGCGTCGTGGGTGGAAAGGGGAACCCAAGTACTCGTTTTGCGGGGAGAGGGAAACTTCCCAACATCTCTTTTTTACATGTCCTGTTGCCAGGGTTACTTGGAGAGTGCTGGGGTGCATGTTTGGCACTGAATTATGTCCTGACAACTTGTGGCAGGCATATGTTTGGTGTTATGTGTTTTTTCCCGGTGGTGATATATTTTATACTGCTAGCATTGCGGCTATGTGTTGGGCTATATGGACCTACCGCAACCGAGCTACTTTTGAGCATATCCCTCTCAAAACCCCATTTGAATGCATCTTTTCTGCATGTGCGCTTCTATGTTATTGGGCAGGTATGATGAAGCAGGAGGATGCGACGGACCTGAGATCTAGAGGAGCTCTGCTAAAGGACAACGCGTCTCGTATGATGAGGACCTGCGCGGCGGCATACCAGGACGAGGGAGCCTGCTGAAGGGGAGAGGACCTGTTGCATTAAACTTTGTTGCTTTGGTTAGATACCTCCTGCGTGAGGATGATGGGGGCATGTTGCTCTATTTTAAGCAGTGGTTTCGTAGTGGTCAGCCTTTTGGAAACTGTGAGTTCGCTATTTGGGGTCTTGGATTTATGGTGTCGTCGGGTTTTCACCCCATGGTGAGTAAACTCGATGGCGAGTGCTCATGGTGGGTTTCCCGGCGATGCTTGAACCCGCTCTCCTCTTTCCCGTCTTATTTTCTGGACATGGTTGTATTTCCGTTATGTCGCAGTAATGGAAAGGGGTTACGCCCGGTCCAAAAAAAACTGAGTTGAAGGGGGAATTTTTAGAGCATTGTACTATATATGAGCCATATAATACCATATATTCAATAATAATCCAAAACCCAACAAACTTGGGATGGGAGAGGGACCAGCTAGCCAGAAGTAAGCTCTAGCGAGATAAGTTTTAGTGCTACAGAGCTCATGGTGCTAACGTGATACATACATATAGTAGCACCACCAAAAGAGCTCTCAAAGTTGCTTCTTTCAAAAAAAAAGTCATCAATATCATATTTGATGTAGATTTTTTAAAACATAATGTAGTATACCGAACAAATTTAATTCCATTACAAACTTCAAAACATAAAATAACATGTATTAGTAGAAATTAAAGGGGAAAATATATGTGATCCCCCTATACCAAGCAAACAATACATTGTCTAACAATATATGTTTAGAATAAGTTTGGACCTTGAATCTTTTGACATGATAGTTAAACCTTGTGAAGTGTTGTCAGAATTATTAAAGACTAATTACAATTTTTTTTGTAGTGTTATCGCATGTAGCATGTTAGCACCTTGTGCCTTTGTAGCACTATCCAAATCCACCACAAATAAGTAAGCAGTGACCACAAAATCGGGTGCGTTTTGGATCTGTAGATGCCTAACGGATCCTCCGCGGTTTGAACGTGGGAAACACCTTGGAACTAAATTACGTAGAGGCTGGATAGAATGATAATGTTTCTTGGTATGGGCGTCATCGATTTGCATAATTCTAAAAACACATGAATAAAAGTATACAAGATCAGAATGGCATGCCCTCATAAATCCTGTAGAATTAAGAAACTACATAAATTTAGATGAAATAGTGTTTGACACCACATAAAAGCATAAGAATTGATGGGAGAGCTTTGAGTGTAAAGAAATTCTTATGAAGAATTTCTAACGGCCTCTTCGATTTGTAGGAATTTCAAAACGTGGGAATAGATAAAATACATGATTGAAATGACATCCCACTTGATAGGATTAGCAAGCCACGAGAACTACAAGAGAGGGTTATACCACAGAAAAACAAGGAATTGGGATTGAAATTTTCCTCCAAAACATAGTGCAATGCAATTCTTAGGAAAAACTCCTAAAGGTTTCAATTCTACAAATCAAATCATGTACATAGGAAAATTCCTAAGGACTAAAATCCTTCAAAAAAAAAACTATGACTTTCCTTTGAATCAAAGGAGAGCCCTAAGGACTCCAATCCTGGAAACCAAATGACCTACGTAAGAAAATTTCTAAGTATGTCGAACCCCTGAAAAATTATAGAATTCTTTTATCAAAGGTGCCCTATATTTGTGCTGCATAAGAAAAATTAGAACTGAGCGTTGAAACTTCACAAGAAAGAACTCATTTTTCAAACAGACCCTTGTACACTCGTGTTTTCATACTTACTCAGATTTTCTATGTCACTTTATTTTCCTCAGATTTCCTATGTCAATTTCAGTGTAAACTGCGAAGAGAAAAGCAGGGAACATGATTTCTCAACTAACAAGACTTCCTGACCTCTTATGTCGGGTTATTGAGCAGGTTAGACCAAGCACCACGGCATTATTGGTTACCACGCGATTAAGCAGCGTCACCGGATTATTAAAGCGAACGAGCAGATCTTTTTCTTAAATATATAAAAGCAACGCTTCATATATAATTGGGCTCATATGCAGGCTCCGAAATCGCGTCATCCTACACAACACTTGTTTTGTCGCCTTCCCGCGCGATTATTATTCGCCGGTTTCAACGGCCGCCTTACATGCGCTGTACTCACTAAAAATACTTTCAGTTGCAAAAGAAATACACTATTTTTTGTTGCCAATTGACCCGGCGTCCTTCGACGCGGCTGCCTGCTGCAAACTTTGAAAGTCAGTACACTTGACTGTTTGACTAGGGAGACCGGTCAACGGACGTCTCTGTCGGTTCGTGCAACGGAACCATAAAAAGCTGTCGCGCGCCTGCCTTTTTCTACCTTTCACGCCAAACATTTCCCTGTTCAAGATGCACCGCTGGAGCTTGAACTTTGAAGTTTGGCATAATTGTGTTTAGATGACCGGTGCAAAAGTGGCACTCCTACTACTACCACTAGCTCACCAGCACACTACAGTGCTGCTACGTCGCCGGCGCGGAACTGTTTCGTTACATTGTTGAGCTTTTGCAGGTCGAGTATACAAGGTACTGTGCCGGCCGGACGACAACGATTAATTAATTAATTATTAGGCGTCGCCCGTAGAGTACACCAACAGTGTCAAGGTACAAACGCTGTCCGTTCGCTTTGAAGCCGCCCCTGGAGATTATTGTGTACAGGTACATACAGTACGAACGATCTGCGCCTTCTGGGGATCCAACCGGTAACATCATGGTCACGAATTCCCGTTCGCTCCTTTAGATGCCGATAAAGATAGCCGGCCCGCTATACGGTCGCCGTTGTTTAGCTCCGGAGAGTGGAGAGGATCTGCCCTATTCCGGCGAACCTTTTGGAAAATGGAACGGAATGCGCCCCGAACATCTTTGGACCTTCTGCCACCAATTGACCAGCAGAAGAAGCAATCGACCGTCTCTTCTAAAATAAAAAGAAGCAATCGTCTATCTAGGCCTAGATGTGAAAGGAATTCTGAACAGGGTGGTTAAAGAAACAAATAGAAGAGCTTCGCTTGACCAACAGGACAAAAGAGGATTAGCGCGTCCCCGGGAAGTTTAGATTACACTCATGCTTTGTTGTGGATCCCATTGACAATCCATGTTATGTCAGCCTAATTTGCTTTTAGTGACAAGTAGTCCAAATGGCTGGTCCAATCATAGATTCAATTGCGCCTTGCATGGGCGCTGATTACAGTTGCACCAGTTTTACATGTCCATAAACACTTGTGAGCGAAAAATTGATGATCCGCCTTGAAACTGCCCAGCAACACAATCTTATAGAGTTTCTTTTAGTAGTACTTATTATTTTTAAGATTTTACCTTGTGAACCGAGGCCAAGGCAGAGTATTTCTTTTTTTCCTTGAGGGCAGGCGAATGCAGAGTCTTCCCGGCACATGGGTAGACGATTGATTACGGATGCTGGAAAATATCAAGGGAGAAAAATTAGTAGAGGAAGCGGCACGCACGGACGGAAGGCAGCTTGCAATGCTCGTGACTTCCGCGCGACGGGACAAAGCGTCTCGCCCCAACTACCTGCGTTCTCCATCACTTTCGGACCATATGAAACGGAAAGCAACAGGGTCCAAGAACCTTCGTGCAACCATCCATTTTCTTTTCTTTTTACCGGGACAGGCCAACACGACTCATCACAACTTGCAAGTTGCGAGGCCCCTCTTGGTCCTCATCTCGTTCCAAAAGAAAGCGCGCGCGCAAAGTAGAAAAAGCTCCGGCGCCTTCTTTTGACCGGGGATTTATCCTGCTACACCTCCACTCCCGGGCGTCTACTCTCAATTTCTCAAATGTTGGCAAATACTAATAACAGAATACGGCTACTAACACAGAGTTAATCACTGTAAGTTACCGGAATGAGTTGTCATGTGTGCAGTAGCCCCGTGTCCATATACCAGTCACCGTCGCCACCGTTGGTGCTGGGTAACGGCGCCGAGTGCAGCGCGGCGAGGAGCGCCGAATCCCATGGCATCGGCGGAAGGGCGTGGCCTCTCTGGGGCGGAGCCGGCGCGAGTAGTGGCGGGTAGCCACCGACCGCCGGCGGAGTCGGGAGCAGTGGTGGGTAGCCGCCGGCGCTCGCCTGGTAAGGCGTCGCCAGGTAATCCTGTGGGCCGGCGGGGCGGGGTTCAATGAGACCGGCAGCGGCGACCCATGGGACCGGCATGTGGTAGGCGTGAACCATGCTGGTCCATGGGTTGCCCGACGGTGGTCCAGGGCGGGGAAGGCTGGAGTTGACGTTGAGCCCCCCTCCTCCATACCCCGGCGCTGCTGCTGTTGCTGTGCGGGGCGACCGCCGTCGCAACGCCTGTTGCGACGACCGCCACCCTGCTGCTGTTGTTGCGGTGCGAAGCGGGCGGCTGGGCGGCGGAGGAGGTACCGGCGGGCGGAGTCGCGCGCTTGAGCGGGGCAGGCATCCCGCGAGAGGTCCCGGCGGCGAGGGCGGTGTGGTGCACCCGAGCTTTGACCTTCTTCATCCGGTGTTCCTCCAGACGCAAGTATGCGACGATGATGTGGAAGGTAGGGTCCGGCAACAAGGTGAGGTTGGAGGCCACGTTGTCGAAGTCCTCGTTGAGGCCGGCGATGAGGGTACTGAGCATGAGCTCATCAGACATCTTGGCACCAATGTCGCAAAGATCATCAACAAGCCTCTTGAGGCGCATGCAATAGTCATCAACGGAGGAGTCATCTTGATGACACCCAAAAAATTCTTGCTGCAAGAAAACGAGGCATTGAAGCTTATTGTCCGTGAAGAGGGCGATGATCTTGGTCCACACCGCACATGCATCGTCATCCTCGGAGACGACCGTGCGGAAGATGTCTGCCGAGACGGTGAGGTAGAACCACTCTGCTCACCCGCCATGACAGAGCTGTTGACGGAGCCATTGACGTGCTCGAGGAGGTAGTACTCGCGGAACACATGGTTGAAGTAGGTCTTTCACGCATAGTACGAGGAGTGGATTGATCCAACTTGATGGGGACGCGGGTGTGGATGCCGAGGTCGCGGAGGTTGGTGGCGGAGGGCTCGGGTCCGGCGAAGGGATCTGAGTTACCGGAGAGGGAGGGTTGGGGGAGAGACGGCGCGGGTGGATAGCGGCAGCTTGGGTTAGGGTGTAGGGAGCGGGGACTACGGGAAGGTGGGAGAGGCAGCGACGGCAAGAGAGACAGAGGCGGCGACTGCGGGGAAGTAGGAGGGCGGCGGCGGCGGCGGGCTACAGAGGCGGCGGTGGGAGGTGCGGCGGCGGCGGTAGGGGCGGCGGCGGCAGGGAGAGGTAGAAGCGAGGAAAGAGATCGACGTGATAAACTGATACCATGTAAGTTGGAAAGAGAGGATCGCATGTATCGATAATTCATTGATCATGTGCATGATGCACATATATAGATACATGATGGACCGGCTCTTATCTTTCAAGATGTACAAATATATAGAGGGGAGAGAGGATACACAACGGTATAAATATAAGACCCTAGTCCTATATGTTAACAATGGACAATATACGTTCAACAATCAGGTATCATATTAAAACCTTAATATTCGTCAGTTTAATTAAGCTTCTATGGTAGTTAGTAGATAAAGTGATAAAAAAGTCGTGCACGTTGTAGATGATACTCCTATCCAATTACCTTTAAGTATATGCAAGGATTTTGTTGTTCTGTGATAATTTTTTTGATATATTCATTATCTGCCATGGCACTACAATGAACATCAGAAATAATAATAATTATACTCATGTCCATAGAACACCTAGTGATGACTACAAGCACTAGAGCGAGGTGAAAGTACGCTATCGTTATCACCCAACCCCAGGGGAGCTAGCCTTTGTGTTAAGATTAAAAGAAGAGCCCTCTTTTCATCCGACTCGGTGATTCCATTGCTCTATCCGGCCACAAGATTCGATCGCGTACAACACCAGCACGAGATGGGTTGGGGACTTACGGCTCCTCGCCCAGATGGCTTATCGGTAATTTTTTAGAAACATTCTTGGTATACAAGTTATTTAATATTTCAAACGCAATTTTTGTGGATTCTGGACCATGAGAACTGTTATTTTAATACCCCCGGGCTCTAGCTCATTTAGCAAGGCTAAACTTCTATCTGAGCCTTTACGAGCAGGATCCGGGATGGGTTACTCCCTCAGCAGAGTCAGGTCAAACTTGTTGTAGTAGAAACTTGAGAAGTCGTTGTGCTAAGGCCCACGGGACAAGCAACCAAAACAACAACCATCCTAGATGAAGGAAAGTATAGACAGAAAGAATCCAACTCATAGAGACACGAACAAAAATGAACAAAGATTGGATCCAAGAAGATCCACCGAAGATCAACACTGACCGAATCCCATAAGATCCGTCGGAGAAACACCTCTGCATGCCCTTCGGTGATTGTAGATTGATCATTGAAATTGAGGCTAGGAGAGGAGCCTTAATCCATATTCAGGGAGCCACCACCGCCTTGTCTTTCTGATCAAGATACAACCCATAAACGAACTCACAAAAACACCTAACAACGGAGCAAGATGAAGGAAATATGCCCTAGAGGCAATAATAAAGTTATTATTTATTTCCTTATATCATGATAAATGTTTATCATTCGTGCTAGAATTGTATTAACCGGAAACATGATACATGTGTGAATGCATAAACAAACAACATGTCACTAGTATGCCTCTACTAGACTAGCTTGTTAATCAAAGATGGTTATGTTTCCTAACCATAAACAAAGAGTTGTTATTTGATTAACAAGGTCACATCATTAGTAGAATGATCTGATTGACATGACCCATTCCATTAGCTTAGCACTCGATCGTTTAGTATGTTGCTACTGCTTTTATCCATGACTTATACATGTTCTCGTAACTATGAGATTATGCAACTCCCGTTTACGGAGGAACACTTTGGTACTACCAAACGTCACAACGTAATCGGGTGATTATAAAGGAGTACTACAGGTGTCTCCAAAGGCGATGTTGGGTTGGCGTATTTGAGATTAGGTTTTGTCACTCCGATTGTCGGAGAGGTATCTCTGGGCCCTCTCGGTAATACACATCATGAAGCCTTGCAAGCAATACAACTAATGAGTTAGCTGTGAGATGATGTATTACGGAACGAGTAAAGAGACTTGCCGTAACGAGATTGAACTAGGTATTGGATACCGACGATCGAATCTCGAGGCAAGTAACATACCGATGACAAAGGAACAACGTATGTTGTTATGCGGTCGACCAATAAAGATCTTCGTAGAATATGTAGGAACCAATATGGGCATCCAGGTCCCGCTGTTGGTTATTGACGGAGATGTGTCTCGGTCATGTCTACATTGTTCTCGAACCGTAGGGTCCGCACGCTTAAGGTTTCGATGGCGGTTATTATGAGTTTATGTATTTTGATGTACCGAAGAAGTTCGAGTCCGGATGTGATCACGGACATGACGAGGAGTCTCGAAATGGTCGAGACATAAAGATTGATATATTGGAAGCCTATATTTGGAGTCCGGAATGGTTCGGGTGAAATCGAATTTCTGAGAGTACCGGAGGTTACTGGAACCCCGGGAACTAAATGGGCCTTAGTGGGCCTCGAGGGAGAAGAGGAGGGGCCGGCCAGGGCAGGCCGCGCGCCCCCTCCCCCCTTAGTCCGAATAGGACAAGGAGGGGGGCGGCGCCCCCCCTTTCCTCTTCCCCCTCCCCCAATCCTACTCCAACTAGGAAAGGGGGGGGGAGTCCTACTCCCGGTGGGAGTAGGACTCCTCCGGCGCGCCTCCTCTAGGCCGGCCGCACCTCCCCCCTCCCTCCTTTATATACGGGGGCAAGGGGGAACCCTAGAACACACAAGTTTGATCTACGGATCGTTCCTTAGCCGTGTGCGGTGCCCCCCTCCACCATATTCCACCTCGGTCATATCGTCATGAAGCTTAGGCGAAGCCTGCGCCGATAGAACATCAAGATCGTCACCACGCCGTCGTCCGACGGAACTCTCCCTCGACACTCGGCTGGATCGAGTACGAGGGACGCCATCGAGCTGTACGTGTGTCAAGAACTCGGGGCGCCGAGATGCTTGGCGCCGGATCGGTCGGATCGCGAGGAGAACGTCGACTACTTCCTCTACGTTGTGATCGCTTCGCCGGGTCTCACGAGGGTACGAGACAACACTCTCCCCTCTCGTTGCTATACATCACCATGATCTTGCGTGTGTGCGTAGGAAATTTTTGAAATTACCACGTTCCCCAACAAATGGCATCCGAGCCTAGGTTTTTTCTATGGTTTGATGTTTTGCACGAGTAGAACACAAGTGAGTTGTGGGCGATACAAGTCATACTACCTACCAAAGCATGTCATACTTTGGTTCAGCGGTATTGTGAGATGAAGCGGCCGGACCGACATTACGCAGACGCTTACGCGAGACTGGTTTCACCGCCACGAGCACTCGTTGCTTAAAGGTGATTGGCGGGTGTCTGTCTCTCTTACTTTACTTGAACTGAGTGTGGCTACGCCGGTCCTTGAGAAGGTTAAAACGGAGTCTATTTGACGAAAGTATCGTTGTGGTTTTGATGCGAGGTGAGACTGGTTCTTGCTTAAGCCCGTAGCAGCCACGTAAAATTTGCAACAACAAAGTAGAGGACGTCTAACTTGTTTTTGCAGGGCATGTTGTGATGTGATATGGTCAAGGCGTGATGCTATATTTTATTGTATGAGATGATCATGTTTTGTAACCGGTTATCGGCAATCGGCAGGAGCCATATGGTTGTCGCTTTATTGTATGCAATGCAATCGCTTCGTAATGCTTTACTTTATCACTAAGCGGTAGCGATAGTCGAGAAGCATAAGTTTGGCGAGATGACAACGATGCTACGATGGAGATCAAGGTGTCGCGCCGGTGGCGATGGTGATCATGGTGGTGCTGCGGAGATGAAGATCACGAAGCACAAGATGATGATGACCATATCATATCACTTATATTGATTTGCATGTGATGTTTATCCTTTATGCATCTTATCTTGCTTTGATTGACGGTAGCATTATAAGATGATCTCTCACTAAATTATCAAGAAGTGTTCTCCCGAGTATGCACCGTTGCCAAAGTTCATCGTGCCCGGACACCACGTGATGATCGGTGTGATAAGCTCTCACGTCCATCTACAACGGGTGCAAGCCAGTTTTGCACACGCAGAATACTCGGGTTATACTTGACGAGCCTAGCATATGCAGATATGGCCTCGGAACACGGAGACCGAAAGGTCGGCGTGAATCATATAGTAGATATGATCAACATAAGATGTTCACCATTGAAAACTACTCCATTTCACATGATGATCGGTTATGGTTTAGTTGATTTGGATCACGTGATCACTTAAGATGACTAGAGGATGTCTGTCTAAGTGGGAGTTCTTAAGTAATATGATTAATTGAACTTAAATTTATCATGAACTTAGTACCGATAGTATCTTGCTTGTTTATGTTTGTTTGTAGATAGATGGCTCATATTGTTGTTCCGTTGAATTTTAATGCGTTCCTTGAGAAAGCAAAGTTGAAAGATGATGGTAGCAATTACACGGATCGGGTCCGTAACTTGAGGATCATCCTCATTGCTGCACGTAAGAGTTACGCCCTGGATGCACCGCTAGGTGCCACTTCTTCTTTGGAGCAACACCAAATGTTGTGAACGTCTGGCGAGCAAAGCGATGACTACTCTATAGTTCGATTGTGCCATGCTTTACGGCTTAGAACCGGGACTTCAACGACGTTTTGAACATCATGGAGCATATGAGATGTTCCAGAGTTGAAGTTAATATTCCAAATGTAATGCCCGGATTGAGAGATATGAAGTCTCCAATAAGTTCTACAGCTGCAAGATGGAGGAGAATAGTTACATTAGTTAGCACATACTCAAAATGTGCGGGTACTACAATCACTTGACGCAATTGGGAGTTAATCTTCCGGATGATTGTGTCATTGATGAATTCTTCAATCACGCCACCAAGCTACAAAGGCTTTGTGATGAACTATAATATGCAAGGGTTAGTAAAGACTATACCGAGCTCTTCGCTATGCTAAAGGCTGCGGAGGTAGAAATCAAGAAGGAGCATCAAGTGTTGATGGTCAATAAGACCACTAGTTTCAAGAAGAAAGGCAAAGGAAGAAGAAGGAACTTCAAGAAGAACAGCAAGCAAGTTGTTGCTCAGAGAAGAAACCCAAGTCTGGACCTAAGCCTGAAATCGAGTGCTTTTACCGCAAGCGATCGTTTCGAAGCGGAACTGCCCCAAGTATTTGGCGGATAAGAAGGATGACAAGGTGAACAAAGGTATATGTGATATACATGTTATTGATGTGTACCTTACTAGAGCTCGTAGTAGCACTGGTATTTGATATTGGTTCATTGCTAATATTTGCAACTCAAACAGGACTACGGATTGCTTAACTCGCAAAGGACGAGGTGACGATCTTGCGTGGTAAATGGTTCCAAAGTCGATGTGATCGCGGTCGGCACGCTACCTCTACATCTACCTTCGGGATTAGTTTTAGACCTAAATAATTGTTATTTGGTGCTGCGTTGAGCATGAACATTATATCTGGATCTTGTTTGATGCGAGGCGGTTATTCATTTAAATCAGAGAATAATGGTTGTTCTATTTATATGAGTAATATCTTTTATGGTCATGCACCCTTGAAGAGTGGTCTATTTTGATGAATCTCGATAGTAGTGATACACATATTCATAATGTTGAAACCAAAAGATGCAGAGTTGATAATGATAGTGCAACTTATTTGTGGCTTGCCGTTTAGGTCATATCGGTGTAAAACGCATGAAGAAACTCCATCTTGATGGACTTTTGGAGTCACTTGATTATGAATCACTTGGCACTTGCGAACCGTGCCTCATGGGCAAGATGACTAAAACCCGTTCTCGGTGCTATGGAGAGAGCAACAGATTTGTTGGAAATCATACATACTGAGATGTATGTGGTCCGATGAATGTTGAGGCTCGTGGCGGATATCGTTATTTTCTCACCTTCACATATGACTTAAGCAGATATGGGTATATCTATTTAATGAAACATAAGTCTGAAACATTAGAAAAGTTCAAAGAATTTCAGAGTGAAGTTGAAAATCATCGTAACAAGAAAATTAAGTTTCTACGATCTGATCGTGGAGGTGAATATTTGAGTTACGAGTTTGGTCTACATTTGAAACAATGCGGAATAGTTTAGCAACTCACGCCACCGGAACACCACAACGTAATGGTGTGTCCGAACGTCATGAATCGTACTTTACTAGATATGGTGTGATCTATGATGTCTCTTACAGATTTACACTGTCGTTTTGGGGTTATGCTCTAGAGACGGCCGCATTCACCTGAATAGAACACCGTCGAAATCCGCTGAGGCGACACCTTATGAACTGTGGTTTAGCAAGAAACCAAAGTTGTCGTTTCTTAAAGTTTGGGGATGCGATGCTTATGTGAAAAAGCTTCAACCTGATAAGCTCGAACCCAAATCGGAGAAATGTGTCTTCGTAGGATACCCAAAGGAGACAGTTGGGTATACCTTCTATCACAGATCCGAAGGCAAGACATTCGTTGCTAAGAATGGATCCTTTCTAGAGAAGGAGTTTCTCTCGAAAGAAGTGAGTGGGAGGAAAGTAGAACTTGATGAGGTAATTGTACCTTCTCCCTTACTTGAAAGTAGTTTGTCGCAGAAACCGGTTTCTGAGACACCTACACCAAGTAGTGAGGAAGTTGATGATGTTGATCATGAAACTTGAGATCAAGTTGCTCTGTAACCTCGTAGATCAACCAGAGTAAGATCCGCACTGAGTGGTACGGTAATCCTGTTCGGAAATCATGCTACTAGATCATGATGAACCCACGAACTATGAAGAAGCGATGGTGAGCCCAGATTCGCAAAATGGCTTGAGGCCATGAAATCGAGATGGGATCCATGTATGAAAACAAAGTATGGACTTTGGTTGACTTGCCGAGGGTAGGCAAGCAATAGAAAACAAGTGGATCTTCAAGAAGAAGACCGACGCCGACGGTAATGTTATCGTTCTACAAAGCTCGACTTGTCGCAAAGGGTTTCGACAAGTTCAAGGGATTGACTACGATGAGACCTTCTCACCCGAAGCGATGCTTAAGTCTGTCGAATCATGTTAGCAATTGCCGCATTTTATGATTATGAAATTTGGCAAATGGATGTAAAGCGCATTCTGAATGGATTTACGGAAGAAGAGTTGTATATGATGCAACCGAAGGTTTTATCGATCCAAAGGGAGCTAACAAAGTGTGCAAGCTCCAATGATCCATTTATGGACTGGTGCAAGCATCTCGGAGTTGGAATAAACGCTTTGATAGTGTGATCAAAGCATTTGGGTTTATACACACTTTCGGAGGGCTTTGTATTTACAAGAAAGTGAGTGGGAGCTCAGTAGCATTTTCGATATTATATGTAGATGACATATTGCTGATCGGAAATGATATAGAATTCTGGATAGCATAAAGGGATACTTGAATAAGAGTTTTCAATGAAAGACCTCGGTGAAGCTGCTTACATATTGGGCATTAAGATCTATAGAGATAGATCAAGACGCTTAATTGGACTTTCACAAAGCACATACCTTGACAAAATTTTGAAGAAGTTCAAAATGGATCAAGCAAAGAAAGGGTTCTTGCACGTGTTACAAGGTGTGAAGTTGAGTAAGACTCAATGCCCGACCACGGCAAAAGATAGAGAGAAAATGAAAGATGTTCCTATGCTTCAGCCATAGGCTCTATCATGTATGCAATCTGTGTACAGACTGATGTGTGCCTTGCTATAAGCCTAGCAGGAGGTACCAAAGTAATCCAGAGTGGATCATCGACGTGGTCAAGAACATCTGAAATACCGAAAAGGACTAAGGATATGTTTCTCGATATGGAGGTGACAAAGAGCTCATCGTAAATGGTTACGTTGATGCAAGCTTTGACACCGATCCGGACGATTCTAAATCGCAGACCGGATCGTATTTACACTAAACGGAGGGGCTGTCGGTTGGTGCGAGTTCTAAACAAAGCGTCGAAAGGGATCTACATGTGAAGCGGAGTACATAGCAGCTTCGAAGCAGCTAATGAAGGAGTGCGGATGAAGGAGTTCATATCCGATCTAGGTGTCATACCTAGTGCATCGGGTCCAATGAAAATCTTTCGTGACAATATCGAGCAATTGCCTTGGCGAAGGAATCCAGATTTCACAAGAGGACCAAGCACATCAAGAGACGCTTCAATTCCATCCGGACTTAGTCCGGTGGGAGACATAGAGATTTGCAAGATACATACGGATTTGAATGTTGCGAGACCCGTTGACTAAGCCTCTTCCACGAGCAAAACATGATCAGCACCAAGACTCCATGGGTGTTAGAATCATTACTATGTAATCTAGATTATTGACTCTAGTGCAAGTGGGAGATCAAGGAAATATGCCCTAGAGGCAATAATAAAGTTATTATTTATTTCCTTATATCATGATAAATGTTTATCATTCATGCTAGAATTGTATTAACCGGAAACATGATACATGTGTGAATGCATAAACAAACAACATGTCACTAGTATGCCTCTACTAGACTAGCTTGTTAATCAAAGATGGTTATGTTTCCTAACCATAAACAAAGAGTTGTTATTTGATTAACAAGGTCACATCATTAGTAGAATGATCGATTGACATGACCCATTCCATTAGCTTAGCACTCGATCGCTTAGTATGTTGCTCTTGCTTTTATCCATGACTTATACATGTTCCTGTAACTATGAGATTATGCAACTCCGTTTACGGAGGAACACTTTGGTACTACCAAACGTCACAACGAATCGGGTGACTATAAAGGAGTACTACAGGTGTCTCCAAAGGCAGATGTTGGGTTGGCGATTTCGAGATTAGGTTTTGTCACTCCGATTGTCGGAGAGGTATCTCTGGCCCTCTCGGTAATGCACATCATCAAGCCTTGCAAGCAATACAACTAATGAGTTAGCTGTGAGATGATGTATTATGGAACGAGTAAAGAGACTTGCCGGTAACGAGATTGAACTAGGTATTGGATACCGACGATCGAATCTCGGGCAAGTAACATACCGATGACAAAGGGAACAATGTATGTTGTTATGCGGTCAGACCGATAAAGATCTTCGTAGAATATGTAGGAACCAATATGGGCATCCAGGTCCCGCTGTTGGTTATTGACCGGAGATGTGTCTCGGTCATGTCTACATTGTTCTCGAACCGTAGGGTCCGCACGCTTAAGGTTTCGATGGATGGTTATTATGAGTTTATGTATTTTGATGTACCGAAGAAGTTCGAGTCCCGGATGTGATCACGGACATGACGAGGAGTCTCGAAATGGTCGAGACATAAAGATTGATATATTGGAAGCCTATATTTGGAGTCGGAATGGTTCGGGTGAAATCGAATTTTCTGAGTACCGGAGGTTACCGAACCCCGGAACTAAATGGGCCTTAGTGGGACTCGAGGGAGAAGAGGAGGGGCGGCCGGGGCAGGCAGCGCCCCCTCCCCTTAGTCCGAATGGGACAAGGAGGCGGCGCCCCTTTCCTCTTCCCTCCCCCAATCCTACTCCAACTAGGAAGGGGGAGTCCTACTCGGTGGGAGTAGGACTCCTCCGCAGCGCCTCCTCTGGGCGGCCGCACCTCCCCCTCCCTCCTTTATATCTGGGGCAGGGGCACCCTAGAACACACAAGTTTGATCTACGGATCGTTCCTTAGCCGTGTGCGGTGCCCCTCCACCATATTCCACCTCGGTCATATCGTCATGAAGCTTAGGCGAAGCCCTGCCGATAGAACATCAAGATCGCCACCACGCCGTCAGGTCGACGGAACTCTCCCTCGACACTCGGCTGGATCGAGTACGAGGGACGCCATCGAGCTCAGACGTGTGTCAAGAACTCGGGAGCGCGCGGTAACGGCGCGCGGGATCGGTCGGATCGCGAGGAGAACGACGACTACTTCCTCTACGCCAGATCGCTTCGCCGGGTCACGAGGTGCGTAGACAACACTCTCCCCTCTCGTTGCTATACATCACCATGATCTTGCGTGTGCGTAGGAAATTTTTTGAAATTACTACGTTCCCCAACACAAGATTCCTCCCATCAGCAAGGGTCGGGTCCACTGCGTCTTCATAGCCCTAGGGCCACCAGAGACGAGGCGGACCAGCGCCAACATCAGCGGGAGAAATTTGAGTTAGTCTGCAAGCGGGTCTTATATATGGGCTGTATTTTCCTGTTAAGTTACAACTCTCGCTATTCTAAAGTGTTTGTTGGTTGAGTTGTAAACTTAAGTGCGATCGTGGTCTGATACTTTCGAACTGCCTTCTGCATGTTTATTTCCTCAAGTACCTTAATGCACGCATGCTGAATTTTTTGTCATACACCATTTTCCGTCATGCATTTCAAATTCTTCATATTATATGTTAAATGCATGTATGGATTACAAGATATAGGGGGAGATCTCCATGATTTTATTCTACAATGTGCACTTGCAATCCAAAGCAAATTCCTCATATATGCACATCTTCAAAGGGAGTTCTTCTATATCTTGCAATCAAATTCCTCAATATCATTATTTACACTTCATATGTTTATCCCCATTGAAAACTTAACCTATTTGTCATCAATCACCAAAAAGGGCGAGATTGTAAGTGCATCTAGTGCCCCATAGTGATTTTGGTGTATTGAAGACTTATAGGTTAAGGAACTAATGTGTTTGTGAGTGTACACATATCTTATAAGTCTCTGACGAGTTTGATATTTCCGAGGAAAGTTGACCGCTAAAAATGAATGTCTTCAGTTGAAGACTTTGTTTTTTAGGACTTTGAAAATGAGGAAATTGGTGTGACCTTGGAGATATTGATATTGATGCGAGGATTATGAAGCGTGAAGACTTTTGTTTTCATTGTTTCATTTTCTCTTTCTTGAATCATAGGAAACACCGTACTGTTAAAGGGGGTCGAGGTAATACTAAGGACAAAATTCCAAGTGATACTCATCTCAAAGCCTACACCTACCCAATACTTCGATTGAAGCCTTTGAAAATCTCATACAGTTCAGTCAGTTTCTTCAGTCACAAAGACGAAGATCTTCTAGTCTATGAGGAATTTGTTCTGACTGAGGAGTTAGGAATTTGCCAGTGCGGATTGCCTGCAAGTGAGGAAAATGATAGCCCTGAGGAATTTGAGAGCTCAAATTTCCGACTGTTGTTGTGCTATGCGCAAACTGTCTCAAATATCTTATCCACCTAACGGTCATATCATTGAAGGGCATTTATGTCTTATCATGTCGGGCTGCTCCCCGGCTATAAATAGCTGCCCCCTTCAACCACTAGTTGGTTGGCTACTCCAAGAGAAACTGACACTTGTCATTTAGAGCATCCCATCCTCCGAGGACTTTGAGAGAAAATCATCGGTGAGGAAAAACCCTAAACCCCAACACCTAAAACCCAAAGTGATTGAGCATCACTAAAGAGATTGTTCCTGTGTGGAACCGACGGTTGTTACATTTGAAGACTGTGCATGTTCCAGACGGTTAGGTATCATGGTCTAGAGCATCCAAGAGGAACCGTGGATCATCGGGTGACCAAGTCTGTGAAGGTTAGGAAGTCACCTTGAAGACTTACCACGAGTGATTGGGCAAGGTCTGTGTGACCTTGGCTCAAGGAGAATACGGTAAGGATTGTGTGTCCTGGGACTGTGTGTCCTTTGGTTTAAATACCAAGCCACTCCAACCAGACGTACAACTGTCACAGCTGTTGGAACTGGTCTACCAAATCATTGTCTTCACCGAGCTACCGGTTCTATTTCCACAACCCTTTTCATTTCCTCGCTTATGTGTTGATAAAATTGATCGTTATTGTTTGAAGACTTTGACTGAAAACTTTCTCAATTTCCTCAATCTTATTTCTTGAGTCATCTTGTCTTCTGCTTGCTTATCCTGTTTACACGCTACACGTGCTCTGTGTATGTTTCATTTCATTATCATGACTATGCTACTGTCTTGTTATGCATGCACCTGAGTACTTATTTCGCTGCTTGTAGTTCTTCACTTAGCAAATTCCTCAAGCTGTATTGACGGATTTGTAAAAATCGCCTATTCACCCCCCCCTCTAGTCGATATAACACACTTTCACCCACCTCATAGACATTGCCCCTCATCCTATTCTTGTCACTACCGGAGCACACCATGACACTTGCCATCCGCGGACGTGAACAAGATGTTGTCAACTCCGGCAGTAAAAACAATAGAGGAGGGGTAATGTCTAGGATGTTGGTGGCATCTAAAAGAGTACATGTATGCAATTAATTGGAAAAACTCTCACTGGCGTGATGTAGTCTTGCAGTAGTCAGTGCTGATTGAGATGGAATTCGTCCTCCATGGTGAATGGTTCAAGTTGTTCTTCATCTGAAGGGTTTCTACTCGTCTATGCGATCCTAGTGACGTGAAGATTTGACCGGGAGGAGCTGTGGTTGATAGAACAGGGTGGATGTCCACTCTTCGCGAGTTACACGGAGCGAAACCTACCCTTGGGCCTTCATGGGGAGGAAGGCTCACTCCTCGGCCTTGCTGAGAACAAAGAGTGATCTTCAACACAAAGAAGGACAAAAAGGGCTTCTTCGGCCCACACGAAGACGAATAGACACTCTTCGGCCTAGCAGAGCACGATTGGGTCTAAATTTTACTAAATCGGCACTAAAGTTTTGAAATTTCGTAAAACAAAATAAGATTCACTTCGATCCATATTAATTGATGTTGTTTTAGTACAACTTTGCTGCGTTAATTAGTATGGGATCGGTGGGAGTATTAGTTTTTTCGATACAATTAATCTCGGCCATCAAATCAGGTCAATTCAACGACTCGGGTTGCCCCACATGATGAGCGCTCAATATATTTTTGCATGCAGTCAATGCCATTCAAGATATCAATGCCAACGATTTTCTAAGAATCTATCAATGCTAGCGCTAACTATATAACTAGCGAATAAATAATAAGCCACCTAATATCTGTGTGCACTAATGTACTGCCTAATATTTTTTGAATGCCAGCGATTTTTTGAGAATCTATCAATGCCATTTAATATCATTCAAAATATCAATGTCGGCGATTTTTTGAGAATCTATCAATGCGTAAATAATATCCAAAATATATGTGTGCAACTAATATACACTGCGTAATATTAACACCATACATTATTACTAGTAGTAGTAATTTTGAAATAGGGAAAACTTTGTTTTTGCCACTCTAGTTTTTGCCAACTTTGCTTATGCCACTCTAAAATTTGACATTTCACTTTTGCCACTCTTAGCTTTTGACAATATATCACTTTTGCCATTTCGTGGCAAAAGCAAAAATTTTAGAGTGGCAATTGTGATACATGTCAAAAGCTAAGAGTGGTAAAAGTGAAATGAAAAATTATCGTTTTTGCCACGAAATGGCATTTGTGATGTATTGTCAAAAGCTAAGAGTGGCAAAAGTGAGATGTCAAATTCTAGAGTGGCATAAGCAAAGTTGGCAAAAACTAGAGTGGCAAAAACAAAGTTTTCCCTTTTGAAATACCATCTGTTTTCTACTATGCACCCTATGCATCTAGTCGGAAAGAGCACTAAGGATCAACGTGTGCATCTACGGTACGGGTACATGCACCGGGGTTGGGACGAACGGTGCACGCACCCGTACGCGCGCCCGTTTCCGTTGCCAACGTGCAGTGCACCGACCGTTGAGGGCACACCAGTTGGGGGATCAGGAGCCGGGCGGACCACCCGCGCGTCAGACGGGCCACGCGCGCGGGGGGGTCGCGGTGACACCCGGCCCGGCGGCGGGCGGGCAGGCGGGTGGGCCAGTCAGTCACACCGACTCGCGGGGCTGGCTGGGACTGGGAGTCGGTCATTGGGTCAGGGTCGCGCGCACGACACACCGGTGACACCGCGCCACCCAACCCCAACCGGACGCACGCTACGCTACGCTAGCGCTGCCACCCCCACCCAGGCGGATCCCTCCCCGCCCCGCTCCTTCGCTTTTATATAAGCCGCCCTCGCCTCGTCTCGGCCTCCCCACGCCTGCCACCACCACCACCACCACCACCATCGTCCTCACACTTGCCTCTCATCCTCCCTGCCGAGACCGCAGCGGTCAGCAGGCGGCGCGGACGTTTCTCCTGGGCGAGGCAAGCGACAGGCATGGGCTTCCCGGTCGGCTACTCCGAGCTGCTGCTCCCCAAGCAGCTGCTCCACCTCCTCCTCCTGCTCGGCTACCTCCGCCGCTTCCTCCTCTGGGCCTTCGACGCCGTCGGCCTCGGCGACCTGCTGGATCTCGGGGACGAGCACCTGGCGCAGGAGCACGCGCGCGGCGACCACGCCGCCGCGGAGGCGCTGCTGCTGCAGCACCGCCGGCCCGAGTTCCGGCCCGTGACGGCCATGGTCATCGAGGAGGTGCTCCCCGTGGTGCGGTTCGACGAGCTGGAGGCCGCGGCGTGCGTCGACGGGGACTGCGCCGTGTGCCTCAGCGGCATCGGCGGCGGCGACGAGGTGCGGCGGCTCAGCAACTGCCGCCACGCCTTCCACAGGGGGTGCCTGGACCGCTGGATGGAGCACGACCAGCGCACCTGCCCGCTCTGCCGCGCGCCGCTCATCCCCGACGAGATGGCCGGCGCGCTCTGGGCCACCGCCGCCGGCGTGCCCGACGCCTCCGACTTCGACTTCTTCTACCTGGGCGCCTCGGCGCCAGCCACCCCGACGCTGCTGCGGCCGCACGAGCTGCTGCTCACCGGCCTCGGCGGCTACCAGTGAGCCGAACCCCCGATTCGGTTGCCGCCGCCGTCCAGAATGCGCAATTTTACAGGACTGAATTGGTCTCCGCGTCCGGACGCCGGCGAGCTGCCTGGCCCCAGCCGTGTACATAGGGCGAAATGAGTAAAGTAACCGCCCCGAAAAGGGCTAGGAGATTAGATTCTTGTTATGTATAGCTAGATTCCATCTTCCAAGTTTGCGGAGCTGTGGATCTTTCTTCTGCCAATTAAATTTGTTGATGAGTTAGGCGTTCCGGGTGCAAAATTTCGGCCCTTTGTTCCTTCCCTTTCCCCGTGTTGGTCAGGCCGGCCGTTCAGCCGCTTGGCTTTTCGGTACATATACTAGTTGTACAAATTTAGGAAGGATTTTACATCAGCCGAGGATTTCTGAAACCATATGCATCCTGGCAAGTAGCAGGAAATTTAGGCTCCGACAGTACAGCCGCAGCCTTCCCTTGATTGGATCTACTACTAGTAGTACCGTTGTTATTGCTACAACTGCTGACACTGAAACCCATGCAGTAGGACAGTGGAAGAATGTTCTGGAGTGGTAGTAAATTACTCCATGAAAATGCACAGATTTGGCCCTTCGTCGAAACTCACGATACAAACTACTACTCCCTCTATTTCTAAATACAAGTCTAGAGATTTTGATACAAATTACATACGTATATATACAAACATACTCCCTCCGTCATTTTCGGAGGAGTGGATGTATCTGGACGTATTTTAGTTCAAGATACATCCATGTTTATCCATTTCTCCGACAAACATTTTTGGACAGAGGGAGTACTTTAAAACTTAGATTCATCTATTTTACTTCGTATGTAGTTTTTTTAAGGGTCAATCTCTAAAAAAGACTTATATTTATGAACGAAGGGAGTAATTTGGATCTGCTTTTTTTTTCACACACACACACCCTTTTGCACGATGCCCTAACTAGGGCGTCATGCTATAACCCAGGCCATCGTGCTCTATCAAGATCGGCGCCTCAATCCCGGATGTTATGAAAATGATTTTTATGAAATATTTTAATATTAAATTTATTTTGTGCCAAAGTTTTCAAAAAGGGTTAAATCTGTCCACTTCTTAAATTGGTAGCACGACGAGTATAATTTCTCGTAAATAGGTTCACTGCTGGAAAAATCAGATGGCCGAGAGGCCAAAATACGGGGAAAATTTGGTGTTTTGACCCTTTTGCGAAAGCTGAGCCAGATCTGACACTGGTCTGAAGTTTTTTTGAGGTTTGGCCCTTTTCTTATCGTAGGGGTCAATGACGGTAAGGTATAACTGCCTACCGCTGGGCACCTCGACGGTAGGGTTGCACAGGGTAGCCTGTTTAGCGGTAGGGTTGCACTGCGCCGACGTGGATGAGTTGCCTACCGCGAGGAGCCTTGGCGGTAGGCTGGACCTCGGCGGTAGGAAAAGAGTCATATCCCGAAAAAATTCAAACCACGGTCAGGACTTTTACAAAAAGGTCAAAACACCAAATTTGACCAAAATTCCGTTGCACGCACGCGCGGGGCCTCCATTGTGGACGAAAGGAAATGGCTCGTCACATTCCTCCGGCAGGAGCATGACTAGCCTAGCCTATACTCTTTGGCAGCCGGACAGGGACAGAGAGCTCATTTCCCCGGACTCATCGCACGCCATCTTGACCTGGCTGACGGGCAGCGTTTGTACGTGCACGAGCGGGAGAGCCAGAAGTTTTCAACGCAGGGACAGCAGCCGAGCCGATGACGACGAGAGCTGGGGTCTAGTCTACGTTAAGGGGAAAGAAAAGTTTCAGACGCAGAAGCAAGCTGCCTTCCTTCCTGCCTGCCTACCAACGTAGTACAGCGACCGAACGTCCGGGTAAACTGCACCTCCATATTCTAGTGTGCGTGGGCGTACGCAATCTGCAGAAAGGCGAGTAGAAAAATTGTGCTGGGTGTCGCTCGGAAAGGCGGAGGCCGCCTTTGGACAGGTGTGGCGCCGATAGACTCTACCTGTAACGCACGGCCGGGCCATCGATTATAGGCGCCCCCGCACGCACGCACGCACGCACGCTCATTCATTCATGCGCACCGAAAGAGGGACGAGGATTGGATCGGCGGCAACAGCATTTCAGTACCGGTACAGGCAGAATCAAACGGCGCTGCTCCGATTGATTAGGTCAGCATGATTGCCTCGTCGGGAGCTTTTAGCATACGGCTTATGTAACAGGCACTACTGTAACTGTAGCAGTACCACCACTGTTCCTTTGCTTAGGTCCGCGGTTTCAGCTCTTCTCTGCTGTACATTGCAAGCGTTCCTGTTAAGAAAAGTACATTTAGCCACCTAATAACTTTACATTTATGGTGCCATAGATCTGAAGCTAGTTTCGCTTGCAAGTGACACAAGGTAACACAATTAGGCTTGGCTTTTGTTAGTACTAAGCTACTTTGGCCGAGGGACAACACAGTGAGTGGGTCATTAATCCTGGTCCGTGCGCTGAATGGAACCAAAAACCAACTGAAAGGTCATGACTCCGGATTTCCCGGGAATAATGAATGGCACATCACCTCCTTGGCCCATGGTCGTACACGGGACGCTGCGGGGATGGGCCGACCCGCTTTGGACGTGCCGTGTAACGGCTGGCCAGCGCCCATCGCGTCCTGCGTCTGTACAGAAATTAAAAGCCGAACAGCAGATGCCGTACGATTTTGTTCGCGTCATATCGTTTCCTGCATCCATTTGTCCACAGTCCAGCACTTGGATGTGTCTGCATGATTGGTCACACTCACTCAACTTTCGTGCAACCCACCCTCACCCCAAAAAACCCTGTCCCTGAATGCGCTTGGTTAACACCCATTGTAGTGCCAGTACGTGCTCTGGTTCGTCGTAACCGAAATAAATATGACAAGGAAGGAAGGAAGGCCTTGGGCTGATGACATGAGAGGAACAAATTCCTGAAAGCAATCGTGGTTGGTCAGGGGCCAGGCGTAGGCCCATATACTACTCCTTCCGTTTTAAAATATAATGCTTTCTCTATTTTTGTGCTTCAATTTTAATTATAAATTTAACCAACAAGACCGACTGCGGCAGAAACAAAAGTTATACCAGTGAACTTGTATTCAAAAGAAGTTTTCAATTATATAATTTTTTCTCACGCCGCAGTCTATCTCGTTTGTTAAATTATGGTCAATGTTAGACCTTGGGAAGCGCGAGCGCACTATTTTTTTGAAATGAAGGGAGTACTACTAGTACTTCCTCCGTCCGGAAATACTTGTCGAAGAAATGGATGTATCTAGACATATTTTACTTCTATATACATTCATTTTTATCCATTTCTTTGATAAATATTTTTGGACAGACTCCCAACCGAGAGATCCATCCACATCGTTGTCGCCCTCCAGCCTCCACCACACCCGACGGTGCACCTCTCCTCCTCCCCAACAAGCGACGCGAAAGCAATGCACGCAGCGCCGGGCCAATGCGCATTCGCGTCCCGGGCTACAGGGGATAAGAATGAATAATCGAACCCTCCGCTGCTTGCGGTCGATCTCCACAGGCGTCGACGCCACCGGCCGTCCGCATCAGCTTTAGCGCCTGCCCGCTCACGCCAGATCCGCGGTGCCACCAACGTGTTGTCCTGCTCGCCTCGCGGCCTCTTTGCGTGGGCGGGCTGTGCCCGGCGTCGACGTCCCCGGCGTACCTCCAGGAGAGAGAGAGGTCCGTCGGGTCGAGCACAACATTGCCGTGCGGTTACCATTGCATCGCACTGCAGCGTTCGAGCAACGATTTGCACGTAGCGTTCGGCTAACGTGTCCCGGTCTCGCGGAATCGCGCATGTGGAAAAATTCTCTGAAACGCCCGTTGGCGGACGGACACGTGCTCTGAAAATTACCGGCGACACTGAGCGTGAGCCTGAACCCAGCGACACCTGCCGAACTGCCAACCTCTTCTTCGGTTCGTTCCGATCATGCCTAATTAGGCGTCTAATCTAGTGGCCATGGAAGGCGCAGTTCCAAATGACCCTGCTCAAAGACATTGTGAGGCCGAGGCTCATGCACCGCTCGTCTCGTCTCGTTTCGGTTAGGAGATAGTGGCTGAGAAAAATCACGATTGGTCGGGCACACTTGGGCATTCCATGAGCAAGCGGATCCGGAATAGTGTGTGTGTATGGATATCTGTCGCCATCTCGCAAGCCGCATCTTGAAATATCGGCGTAGGAGTATCTCAACGATGATGGCCTGACGGAGGATCCTGTCTGTCCCTCGCCCTCTACCAGATTGCAGGGTGCGCAGAGTACTTGTCAACACGAGATGATGGCTCGGACTTGCTTGTACGACAATTAAGGCTGAAATATTCCCTCGTAAGAAACTGTCAACACAGATCGTATGAGATCAGATGGTAATGACAGGCGAATACAATTTCCATGCCCTCGTGATGTTGGTTTGCCAGCAGACGACAAATAAGATCTCGTAAATCAGGCGGTTCCCCTTACTATGGCGTAAAATCCATGAAGCCAGGTAAGGTTACCTAGCGTTTCATTTTTTATTTCATATGAATGTATGAGTGACATTTGAATCTACACAGCCTGCTCTTTTGCTTATTTGGTGAACGAGCAGCTCCTTACTGACAGTGTTAGGGTCACTGTCATACTCCCTCTGTATCGGAATATAAGACATATTATAGGCTAGTTTAGACTAAAAAACGTCTTATATTTTGGTAGAGGTAGTACGTCGAATAACGCTCAACTTTTAAGCCTGAACTTGATTTTGGGATAGCTTCCCAGCTCCGTCCAGCCACAAACCTTTCGCATGGAAATAAGCTCCAACAGCTTCCCTTTCCCTTCCTGCCCCAGCCATACCATCGCCGCCGCTCGCTACCCCCGCCGCACCATCACTTGCTGGTGTGTCGTGCCCTCGTCGCGCCCACCACCCACGCCACGCCACGACGCGCCACCGCCTGCACGCCGTCGTCGCCACTAGCAGTGTGTATACCCATATGTTAGGTTAACAAGTGTGTCTCATGTGTCAGGTTTTATTGGGGGTGACGTGATTGGGGATCTACTAGGGCATGCAACTCCAATAACACAAAACCTGTTATTGGTGAGCCCCACTAAGTGATTATTGGGGGAGTTTTTCTGGTGATGCTCTAAGCTTCCCAAAGACAACTTTTCAAAGTAGGCATGCATCTCGGTGCAAATCTTCTATGTGAGAACAGAGGGTGGCCCTCCCCTATCGTATCGCCCCTCGTGGCGGCCCGGGAACCAAACCCTACCCATCAGGCGACGGCTCCCGTCTTTGGTCCCCTCCCCTTGCCGCCACTGGCGGACGTTGTCGGGCAAAGCCTACGCGGCACTAGCGGTGACGTGGTTGGTTCTCTTTGTCTCGCTCAGATCGTGCGTGCAGGGGGCTATGGGATTTGGCAGATACTCGCTACTTGGCGCGCGCTGGTGCGTGGTTGCGTGGGAGCATGGGTGCGGGGTTGGCGCTGCATTGGGCGAGCGGGGCACATGACAAGCGAGGCATGAGCTAGGCGTGGCAGATGCGCGTGATGGGGAACATTACATGGAAAACAAAAAAATTTCTACGCACACGCAAGATCTATCCATGAAGATGCATAGCTACGAGAGGGGGAGAGCATCTTCATACCCTTGAAGATCGCTAAGCGGAAGCATTTATCAATTCGGTTAATGTAGTCGTACACCTTCACGATCCGTCCCGATCAAGTACTGAACGTACGACACCTCCGCGTTCAGCACACATTCAGCTCGATGACGTCCTCGTCTTCTTGATCCGACAAGAGGGGCGGAGTAGTAGATGAGTTCCGGCAGCACGACGGCGTAGTGACGGTGGTGGTGAAGAACAACCTTTGCAGGGCTTCGCCAAGCACAACGAAAACTATGACGGAGGATAAACTAGAGGGTCGGGGTTGCCGGCACATGACTTGGTGTATCTTGATGTGTTCCAGGGGCTAGCCCTGCCCCTCTATTTATATGTTGAGCCCTGGGGTCAAAACTTTGAGAAAAAGCCTCCTCAAAGTCGGTTTTGCCCACAAGGCAAGAGTCCTACTCGGACTACAGGACCAGACGCCAGGGTCCTTGGCGTTTGGCTCCGGACGCCAGGGTCCCTGGCGTCTGGCCCCTAGCCTCCGCAAAACTTCCTTTTGCACCTTCCCGAAGCCTCGTGGGCTTTATCCCTTGGCCAAAATAAAGTGTTCTCGTACACGAACATTTCGGGAAACGTCTGAAACCCCTTTCGGTGAATTCCGGAACCCATCCGGAGACTAAGCACTATTATTCCATATATCAATCTTTACCTTCGGACTATTCCGGAGTTCCTCATCATGTCATCTCATCCGGGACTCCGAACAACATTCGGTCACCAAGATACATAACTCATATAATACTATATCACCAATGAACGTTAAGCGTGCGGACCCTACCGGTTCAAGAATGATGTAGACATGACCGAGCCGCTTCTTCGGTCAATAACCAATAGCGGGACCTGGATGCCCATATTGGTTCCTACATATTCCACAAAGTCTTTATCGGTCGAACCTTTATGACAACATGCATAGTTCCCCTTGTCTGTCGGTATATTACTTGCCCGAGATTTGATCGTCGGTATGTCCTTACCTAGTTCAATCTCATTACCAGTAAGTCTTTTTACTCGTTCCGTAATTCATCATCCCGTAACTAACTCCTTAGTCACTTTGCTTGCAAGCTTCTTGTGATGCTGTATTACCGAGAGGGCCTAGAGATACCTCTCCGTCATACGGAGTGACAAATCCCAGTCTCGATGCATGCCAACTCAACAGACACCTTCGGAGATACCTATAGAGCACCTTTATGATCACCCAATTATGTTGTGACGTTTGATGGCACACAAGGCATTCCTCCGGAGTCCGTGAGTTGCTGATCTCATGGTCGAAGAAACATGTATTTGACATTAAGAAACCAGTAGCAATAAACTAAACGATCATATGCTATGCTGTTGGGTCTTGTCCATCACATCATTCTCCTAATGATGTGATCCCATTATCAAATGACAACTCATGTCTATGGTTAGGAAACCTTAACCATCTTTTGATCAACGAGCTAGTCTAGTAGAGACTTACTAGGTACATGGTATTTGTTTATGTATCCACATATGTATTTAAGTTTCCGATCAATACATTTCTAGCATGAATAATAAACCTTTATCATGAATAAGGAAATATAATAATAACAACTTTATTATTGCCTCTAGGGCATATTTCCATCAGTCTCCCACTTGCACTAGAGTCAATGATCTAGATTACATTGTAATGAATCTAACACCAATGGAGTCTTGGTGTTGATCATGTTTTGCTTGTGGAAGAGGCTTAGTCAATGGGTCTACTACATTCAGATCTGTATGCACTTTACAAATTTCTATGTCTCCATCCTTGACATATTCGCGAATGGAGTTGAAGCGCCGCTTGATGTGATTGGTTCTCTTATGAAACCTGGCTTCCTTCGCTAAGGCAACTGCTCCACTGTTGTCACAAAAGATTGTCATTGGACCCGATGCACTAGGTATTACCCCTAGATCGGATATGGGCTCCTTCATCTAGACTCCTTCATGCGCTGCTTCCGAAGTAGCTATGTACTCCGCTTCATGCGTAGATCCCGCCACAATGCTCTGCTTAGAACTGCACCAACTTACTGCTCCACCATTTAATATAAACACGTATCAGGTTTGAGACTTAGAGTCATCCGGATCTGTGTCAAAGCTAGCATCTATGTAACCCTTTATAAAGAGCTCTTCGTCACCTCCATAAATGAGAAACATATCCTTGGTCCTTTTCAGGTACTTCAGAATATTCTTGACCGTTGTCCATTGATCCACTCCTGGATTACTTTGGTACCTCCCTGCCATACTTATGGCAAGGCACACATCAGGTCTGGTACACAGCATGACATACATTATAGAACACATCAGGTCTGGATTACTTTCATTCTCTATCTATCTTCTGCTGTGGTCGGGCTTTGAGTCTTACTCAGTTTCACACCTTGAAAAGCATGCAAGAACCCTTCTTGGACTGATCCATTTTGAACTTCTTCAAAATCTTATCAAGGTATGTGCTTTGTGAAAGTCCTATTAAGCGTATTGATTTATCCTTATAGATCTTGATGCCCAATATGTAAGCAGCTTCACCGATGTCTTTCATTGAAAAATTCCTATTCAAGTCTCCTTTTATGCTATCAAAAAAATTTATATCATTTGCAATCAACAATATGTCATCCACATATAATATTAGAAATGCTTTAGAGCTCCCACTCACTTTCTTGTAAATACAGGCTTCACCATAAGTCTGTATAAAACCAAATGCTTTGATCACCTCATCAAAGCGCTTATTCCAACTCTGAGATGCTTGCACCAGTCCATAAATGGATCGTTGGAGCTTGCATACTTTGTTAGCAACTTAGGATCGACAAAACCTTCCGGTTGCATCATATACAACTCTTCCTTAAGAAACCCATTAATGAATGCAGTTTTGACGTCCATTTGCTAGATTTCATAATCATAAAATACGGCAATTGCTAACATGATTTGGACAGACTTAAGCATCGCTACAGGTGAGAAATTCTCATCGTAGTCAACCCCTTGAACTTGTCAAAAATCCTTTTGCGACAAGTCGAGCTCATCAGCATCTGTCTTCCTCTTGAAGATCCATTTGTTCTCAATGGCTTGCCTATCATCGGGAAAATCCACCAAAATCCTCTCATCCATGGATCCTATCTCAGATTTCATGGCCTCAAGCCATTTTTCGAAATCTGGGCTCATCATAGCTTCTTCATAGTTCGTAGGTTCGCTGTTGTGCAACAACATGACTTCCAGGACAGGATTACCATAGCACTCTAGTGCGGAGCGTGTTCTGGTCGACCTACGAGGTCTAGTAGTAACTTCATCTGAAGTTTCATGATTATCATCATTCGCTTCCTCTTTGGTTGGTGTAGGCATCACGAGAAAGGTTTGTACTACTTTCCAATTCAAGAGCAGGTACAACTACCTCATCAAGTTCTACTTTTCTCCCACTCACTTCTTTCGAGAGAAACTCCTTCTCTAGAAAGGACCCATTCTTAGCAACAAATATTTTGCCTTCAGATCTATGGTAGAATATATACCCAATAGTTTCTTTCGGGTATCCTTTGAAGACGCACTTCTCTGATTTGGGTTCGAGCTTATCAGGCTAAAGCCTTTTGACATAAGTGTCACATCCCCAAAGTTTAAGAAACGACAGCTTAGCTTTCTTGCTAAACCATAGTTCATACGGTGTCGTCTCAATGGATTTAGACGATGCCCTATTTAACATGAATGTGGTTGTCTCTAATGCATAACCCCAAAATGATAGTGGTAAATCGGTAAGAGACATCACAGAACACACCATATCTAATAAAGTACGGTTACGATGTTCGGACACACCATTGCGTTGTGGTGTTCCAGGTGGTGTGAGTTGTGAAACTATTCCACATTGTTTTAAATGAAGGCCAAACTCGTAATTCAAATATTCGCCTCCATGATCAGATCGTAGAAACTTTATTTTCTTGTTACGATGATTCTCCACTTCATTATGAAATTATTTAAACTTTTCAAATGTTTTAGACTTATGTTTTATCAAGTAGATATACCCATACCTACTTAAATCATCTGTGAAGGTTAGAAAATAACGATACCCGCCGCGTGCTTCAACACTCATCGGACCATAGACATCGGTATGTATTATTTCCAATAAGTAATTAGCTCACTCCATTGTTCCGGAGAATGGAGTTTTAGTCATCTTACCCATGAGGCATGGTCCGCAAGTATCAAATGGTTCATAATCAAGTGATTCAAAAAGTCCATCCGCATGGAGTTTCTGCATGCGCTTTACACCAATATGACCTAAATGGCAGTGCCACAAGTATGTTGCACTATCATTATCAACTTTGCATCTTTTGGCTTAAATATTATGAATATGTGTATCACTACACGAGATTCAACAAGAATAGACCATTCACTAAGGGTGCATGACCACAAAAGATGTTACTCATATAAATAGAACAACCATTATTCTCGGACTTAAATGAATAACCATCTCGCAATAAACAATTTCCAGATATAATGTTCATGCTCAACACCGACACCAAATAACAATCATTGAGGTCTAAAACTAATCCTGAAGGTAGATGTAGAGGTAGCGTGCCGACGATGATCACATCAACCTTGGAACCTGAAGGGAATCGTTTCATGGAAAAAAAATATTCTACGCACACGCAATGATCTATCCATGGATATGCATAGCAACGAGGGGAAGAGTGTGTCTATGTACCCTCGTAGAGCGTAAGCGGAAGCGTTTCACAACGCGGTTGATGTAGTCGAACTTCTTCGCGCTTCAACCGATGAAGTACCGAATGCACCGCATCTCCGCATTCTGCACACGTTCAGCACGGTGACGTCCCTCGCCTTCTTGATCCAGCAAAACGTCGAGGTAGTAGATGAGTTCCATCAGCACGATGATGTGGTGACGGTGATGGTGAAGTGATCTCTGCAGGGCTTCGCCTAAGCACTATGAAAATATGACCAGGGGTGTAAACGGTGGAGGTGGGCGCCGCACACGGCTAGGCAATTGTCTGGGATGTGCTAGGTGCCACCCTCCTCATATATATAGGTGGGAGGGAGAGGGGAGAGGCCAAGGGGCACCCCAAGTAGGTCTAAATCCTACTTGGGCTCCTGCCCTTGGCCGCGCCCCTGCCATATTTGACGAAAGGGGAAGGAAAGAGGGGGGGGGGGAGGGAAGGAAGGGGGAATCCTATTCCACTCTTTCCTTTCCCTTCCCCTATTTCCTTATCCTCCTAGGCCAGCCCATATGGGGGGCGCACCAGTCCCTTGTGGCTGGTGCGTTTCCCCTCTTGGCCCATAAGGCCCATATCTTTTGCCGGGGGTGCCCGAAACCCCTTCCGGTGACCCAATAAGTATCCGGTACCCCCCGAAACACTTTTGTTGTCCGAATACTCTCGTCCTATATATCAATCTCTACCTGTATACCATTTTGAGACTCCTCGTCATGTCCGTGATCTCATCCGGGACTCCGAACAACATTTGGTCACCAAGTCGCGTAACTCATATAATAATATATCGTCATCGAACGTTAAGCGTGTGGACCCTACAGGTTCGAGAACTATGTAGACATGACCGAGACACCTCTCCGGTCAATAACCAATAGCGGAACCTGGATTCCCCTATTGGCTCCTACATATTCTACGAAGATCTTTATCGATCGAACTGTTATGACAACATACGTAATTCCCTTTGTCCATCGGTATGTTACTTGCCCGAGATTTGATCATCGGTATCTCTTTACCTAGTTCAATCTTGTTACCGGCAAGTCTCTTTACTCGTTACGTAATACATCACCTCGTGACTAACTCCTTAGTCATTTTCTTGCAAGCCTATGATGTATATTACCGAGGGCCCAGAGATACCTCTCCGATACTCGGAGTGACAAATCCTAATCTCGATCTATGCCAACTCAACAAACACCTTCAGAGATACCTGTAGAGCATATTTATGATCACCCAGTTATGTTGTGACGTTTGATAGCACACAAGGTATTCCTCCGGTATCCGGGAGTTGCATAATCTCATAGTCGAAGGAATATGTATTTGACATGAAGAAAGCAATAACAATAAACTGAACGATCAATATGCTAAGCTAACGGATGGGTCTTGTCCATCACATCATTCTCCTAATGATGTGATCCCATTATCAAATGACAACACATGTCTATGGTTAGGAAACCGTAACCATCTTTGATCGACAAGCTAGTCTAGTAGAGGCATACTAGGGACACGGTATTTGTTTATGTATTCACACATGTATTTAAGTTTCCGATCAATCCAGTTCTAGCATGAATAATAAACCTTTATCATGAATAAGGAAATATAAAATAACAACTTTATTATTGCCTCTAGGGCATATTTCCTTCAGTCTCCCACTTGCACTAGAGTCAACAATCTAGTTCACATCGCCATGTGATTAACACTCATAGTTCACATCACCATGTGACTAACACCCAAAGAGTTTACTAGAGTTGATAATCTAGTTCACATTGCCATGTGATTAATACCCCAAAGAGTACTAATGTGTGATCATGTTTTGCTTGTGAGAGAGCCTGCCATATTCAAATCCATATGTATTTTGCAAATTTGTATGTCTACAATGCTCTGCATGGTGCTACTCTAGCTAATTGCTCTCATTATCAATATGTATCCAGATTGAGACTCTAAGTCATCCAAATTGGAGTCAAAGCTAGCATCAGCGTAACCCTTTACGACGAACTCTTTATCACCTCCATAACCGAGAAATATTTCCATCCTCCTCTTAGGTAATTATGGATAAATTTTGACCATTTTCCAGTGATCTACTCCTGGAATACTATTGTACCCCCTTGCCAAACTCGTGGCAAGGTACACAATAGGTCTGGTACACTACTTGGCATACTTTATAGAACCTATGGCCGACGCATAGGGAATGACTTTCATTCTCTCTATCTTCTGTAGTGGTCGGGTTTTGAGTCTTACTTAACTTCACACCTTGTAACACAGACAAGAACCCTTTCTTTGATTGATCCATTTTGAACTTCTTCAAAACTTTATCAAGGTATGTACTTTGTGAAAGTCCTATTATGTGTCTTGATCTATCTCTATATATCTTGATGCCCAATATATAAGCAGCTTCACCGAGGTCTTTCATTGAAAAAATATTATTCAAGTATCCTTTTATGCTATCCAGAAATTCTATATCATTTCAGAATAACAATATGTCATCCACATATAATATCAGAAAGCTACAGAGCTCCCACTCACTTTCTTGTAAATACAGGCTTCACCATAAGTCTATATAAAACTGTATGCTTTAATCACCTCATCAAAGCGTATATTCCAACTCCGAGATGCTTCCACCAGTCCATAGATGGATCGCTGGAGTTTGCACACTTTCTTAGCACCTTTAGGATCGACAAACCCTTCTGGTTGCATCATATACAACTCTTATTTAAGTAATCCATTAAGGAATGCAGTTTTGACATCCATTTGCCAGATTTCATGATTATAAAATGCGGCAATTGCCAACATGATTCGGACCGACTTAAGCAATACTACGGGTGAGAAGGTGTCATCATAGTTAACTCCTTGAACTTATCAAAAACCTTTCGCAACAAGTCAAGCTTTGTAGATGGTGACATTGCCATCAGTGTCTGTGTTCTTCTTGAAGATCCATTTATTTTAATGGCCTACCGATCACCGGGCAAGTCCACCAAAGTGCACACTTGATAATCCCCAAGTGCAAGGAATCATCGTAGCAATTTCCAAAGGTGGAAGTGATAAGTATGGAGTGTCGAACCCACAAGGAGCTAAAGGTAAGATCAATATTCTCTCAAGTCCTATCTGCCACTGATACGAATCTATGTACACCGAACGTTTGCTTCCAACTAGAAATGAGAAATAAAACTAGGTTGTGGGTATGAAGAGGAAACTTTGCATGGTATCAGAGAGCTAAAATATAAAGTAGGTGTTGTTATCATAAAGTTAGAATATATTACTTAAGTATTATAAATAGCGAGTGTTTAATAATGATGGGTCGGTGTGCGGAATTATCCAAGGCAACTGTTAACAAGATCGGTAATCACTATTGCAATTTCTTATGAGGGAGAGGCATAAGCTAACATACTTTCTCTTCTTGGATCATATGCAGTTATCATTGGAACTCTAGAAAGCATACGCAACTACTAAAGATCATTAAGGTAAAACCCAACCATAGCATTAAAGCATCAAGCCCCCTTTATCCCATACACAACAACCCCCTTACTCGGGTTTATGCTTCTGTCACTCACGCAACCTACTATAAGCGAATCAGGAACGCATTGCAACACCCTATAGCGGGAATCCCTCATGCTTGCTTGACACGGAGGGCACAATAGGACAACACAAAAATAAAACATACAACTCATACCAATCTAGATCATCAATCAACCCGAAGACAAAGGATATCTACTCAAAACATCATAGGATGGCAACACATCATTGGATCATAATATGTGGCATAAAGCACCATGTTCAAGTAGGGATTACAGCGGGGTGCGTGAGAGTGGACCGCGTAAAAGAGATGAGGATGGTGATGATGATGATGGTGTTGATGAAGACGATCACCGTGGCGATGATTTCCCTCCCGATGGCACTCTGGTGCCACCGAGAGAGAGGAGGAGAGGTTCTCCCCCTTGTGATTCCTCCTCCATGGCCTGCCCCCTGGATGGGGAGAGGTTCTCCCTCTGGATCTTGGCCTTCATGGCGATGATGGCCCCTCCGGGATCCTTCCCCATGGCCTCCGGTGATGATGTCCCCCTCCGACAGGGTGCTAGAGAGGGCCTAGATTGATTTCTCATGGCTACAAAGGCTTGCGGCGGAACTTCCAATCTCTCTTCCGTTCTGGGGTTTTCTCGATTTATAGGAGGGGTTGGCGTTGATTTCACGTCAAGGGGGCCCACGGGGAGTGCAAGGCAGGGGGCGCGCCCTCCACCCTCGTGGTGCCGTTGGGACTCCCCTCCGGTAGATTTTCGTTCCAGTATTTTTTATATTTTCCAAAAAAATCTCCGTTGATAAATTTTATTTCTGCACAAAAACAACACCACGGTAGTTCTGCTAAAAACAACGTCAGTCCGGGTTAGTTCTAATCAAATCATACCAAAATCATATAAAACTATTATAAACATGGCATGAATACTTTATAAATTATAGATACGTTGGAGATGTATCAGCATCCCCAAGCTTAATTCCTGCTCGTCATCGAGTAGGTAAATGATAAAAGAAATAATTTATGAAGTGTGAATGCTAGCAAGTGCATAAGTTTGATCAATGATAGTTTCAACCACTTTTTATAGCATCATTATATATCATAACAGTAGCTCAACTCATAAAACTCCCATGATTAAGTAACAAGCTATTCACATGTTAAAGTATAGATCATAAACTTTCTTGACAACTAACAAACTATGTTCTCAGTCATCAAACAATTGCAATTCATCTTATTTTCGGGAAGGGTCTATGTAAGAGCTTTGATTTAGCAAACTCCACATACTCAACTATCATTTAATCTTTCACAATTGCTAAAACTCACGTGATATTTATGGGTTCAAAGTTTTAATCGGACACAGAGAAAGATAGGGGCTTATAGTTTTGCCTCCCAACCTTTTACCTCAAGGGTAATGTCAACAATAATACTTTATGAAAACCTACATCCAAGTGGATATATATATCTGGATCGCTCCAACACAAAGTGCTTTCCAAAGGAAAAGTGTAAAAAGGAAAAGTGAAAATCACCATGACTCTTGTATACGGGTGGAAGGTAAAAGTAAAAGATAGACCCTTCGCAGAGGGAATCAGAGGTTGTCATGCGCTTTTATAGTTGGATGCACAAAATCTTAATGCAAAAGAACGCCACTTTATATTGCCGCTTGTGATAAGGACCTTTATTATGCAGTCCGTCGCTTTTATTTCTTCCTTATCCGAAGTTCGTATAAAGCTTATTTTCTTCGCACTAATAGATCATACATATTTAAGGAGCAATTTTTATTGCTTGCACCGATGACAACTTACTTGAAGGATCTTACTCAATCCATAGGTAGGTATGGTGGACTCTCATAGCAAAACTGGGTTTAAGGGGTGTTCGGAAGCACAAGTAGTATCTCTACTTGGTGCAAAGAATTTGGCTAGCATGAGAGGGAAAGGCAAGCTCAACATGTTGGATGATCCAAGACAATATAATGTCTATTCGGATATAGGAAAACATAACCTATTAAGTTGTCTTCCTTGTCCAACATCAACTTTTTAGCATGTCATATTTTAATGAGTGCTCACAATTACAAAAGATTTCCAAGATAGTATATTTATATGTGAAATCTCTCTTCCTTCAATATTCTTTCATGAATTGTTCAAGTGACCAATTCTGCGTTTGCTAACTTTCAATAAATTTACCACCTATACTTATTATGTGTGAAGTCATTACCTCCCATGTTATAAGCATATGAAACATATATAAATTCAGATTTATGATATTTAGTTCATTCTACCATTTACTCATAGGATATACGTGAAGCATGTGAGTAAGAGACAAACTACTCCAAAAAGATATAAGTGAAGAACACTGAGTAGTCAAAGAATTAAATAGCCATGGGAAGACTCTCTCTCATCGAAGATTTCAGATCCAATGATTTATTCAAACATCAAGTAAAATTAAAATACGCTCCAAGCAAAACACATAGCATGTGACGAATAAAAATATAGCTCCGAGTAAGTTATACCGATGGTTTTGAAGACGAAAGAGGGGATGCCTTCCGGGGCATCCCCAAGCTTAGGCGCTTGAGTCCTCCTTGAATATTACCTTGGGTGCCTTGGGAATCCCCAAGCTTAGGGTCTTTCCACTCCTTATTCTCCTCATATCGATATCTCACCCAAAACTTGAAAACTTCAATCACACCAAACTTAACGAAACCTTGTGAGATGGGTTAGTATGATAAAGAGTAAATCATTCACTTTGGTACTATAAAAGACAAGATTATTAATTGTTATCACACAATGCCTACCGTAACTTATCATTTCTACAACTTATATTGAGAAATATAAGCCATAGAAACTAGAAAACAAGCAAACTATGCATTGAAAACAGAATCTGCCAGAAACAGAACAGTCTGTAATTATCTGAACATCAACCATACTTCTGCTACTCCACAAATAAAAATAAATTAGGAGAACCTGAGAAATGTTTGTACAAATCCATATCAAAAATAATCAGATCAAAAGCATGTTTCTGTGAATTATCAAAACTAATTTACTGGGCGCATAAGTTTCTGATTTTCAGCAGGATCAACACAACTATCACCGTAAGCTATCCCAAAGGTCTTACTTGCCACTTTATTGAAACAAAAGATATAAAACATGATTAGTACAGTATATTAATCATGTTAACACACAAAAACAGTATGGTTAAATATTGGGTTGTCTCCCAACAACAACTTTTCTATAATGCCTTTTAGCTAGGCATGATGATTTCAATGATGCTCACATAAAAGATAAGAATTGAAACATAAAGAGATCATCAATAAGAATATGACTAGCACATTTAAACCTAACCCACTTCCTATGCCTAGGGATTTTGTGAGCACACAATTTTATAGGAACAAGACTCAACTAGCATAGGAAGGCAAAACAAGTATAACTTTGAAACTTTAGGCACATAGAGAGGAAACATGATATTATTGTAACTCCTACAAGCATATATTCCTCCCTCATAATAAATTTCAGTAGCATCATGAATGAATTCAACAATATAACCATCACATAAATGATTCTTCTCATGATCTACAGGCATAGAAATTGTACTACTCTCCACATAAGCAAAATTCTTCTCATTCAGAATAGTGGGAGCAAACTCAACAAAATAACTGTCATGTGAGGCACAACCTAATTGAAAATTAAAATGATGATGACAAGTTTCATGGTTAACATATTCGCTTATAGCATACATTTCATCACAATAACAATCATAGGTAGAAACTTTGTTCTCATAATAAATTGGAACCTCTTCCGAAATAGTGGAATCATTACTAACTAAAGTTGACACTATTCCAAACCCACTTTCGATGATAGTATTATTCATACTCCAAAATATATAAGTGAAGATCATGGAGAATTCTACAATTAATATAGATTAACCAATATCCAAGATCAAAATATATAAGTGAAGCCCACGAAGCATTCTATAAAACCATACTCAAAAGATTTAAGTGAAGCAGAAAGAGCATTCTATAAGATCATACTCAAAAGATTTAAGTGAAGCACAAAGAGCATTCTATAAGATCATACTCAAAAGATATAAGTGAAGCACATGAAGCATTATATATATATATATCAATGAAGGGCTATCTCATACTAGCATGGTTCTTAAAAAAAAGAAAAACACAAAGGACACAAATCATGTGAACAAAACAAAAACCAAGGTATACCGATAATTGTTGAAGAAGAAAGATGGGATGCCAACCGGGGCATCCCCAGGCTTAGATGCTTGAGTATCCTTGAAATATTTACTTGGGGTGCCTTGGTATTCCCCAATCTTGAACTCTTGCCTCTCTTTATTCTTCTCACTTCGGTAACTCCTCGTTCATTGAACACTTCATCCACACAAAAACTTAACCAAAACTTTGTGAGATCCATTAGTATACTAAAGCAAATCACTACCTTCAGGTACTGTTGTAAACTCATTCCAATTTTATATTAGCATTACATCTACTGTATTCCAACTTCAGCATGGTTCATACCCCCCGATACTACCTAGAGATTCGTCAAAGTAAGCGAACAACACATAGAAAACAGAATCTATCAAAAACAGGACAATCTGTAGTAATCTGGAAATTTCGTATACTTCTGTAACTCCAAAAGTTCTAAAAAATATGAAAATTAAAAAAAATTGTACAGAAGTACTGTGCAAAAAGTTTTAGACCCGCTTGACTTTCCAGTAAAAAAAATGTAAATTCACGCGCTACAGCCAAAGTTTCTGTTTTTGCACTGCACATAGTAAATAAGCACTCTAATCATCCTAAAACCAAAGCTTGGCACATTATTTTTATGATACAAAGGATATATACAAGGGGATAATTATTTTCAGAGAAACTTCCATGAATTTTTTTACATTGGTTCCATGAGCATGAACACAAGTGTTCAAGGTCGACCCTCACTTCTCCAATGCATAACTTTCCAACCACTTCTCTTTTTGAAAAACTTTTTAGGCATATGAGGCAAGTGAATCTTTTTGTATTTTCATTTTTTTATTTTTTGCATGTTTCACACACAACTAAGCAAAACAAAAAGGAAAACAAAAACTACTTGGTGAAGAAAGCAAACAAGCACACACGAGAATATCAGCCCTCATCAAATAAGCGAATCATGGCTCCTTGGAGATTATCAAGCTCTTTTCTGGCGCCGTTGCAACACCCTACAGCGGGAATCCCTCACGCTTGTGTGACACGGAGGGAATAATAGGACAACACCAAAATAAAACATAAAACTCATACCAATCTAGATCATCAATCAACCCAAAGACAAAGGATATCTACTCAAAACATCATAGGATGGCAACACATCATTGGATCATAATATGTGGCATAAAGCACCATGTTCAAGTAGGGATTACAACGGGGTGCAGGAGAGTGGACCGCATAAAAGAGATGAGGATGTTGATGATGATGATGGTGTTGATGAAGACGATCACCGCGGCGATGATTCCCTCCCGATGGCACTCCGGTGCCACCAAGAGAGAGGAGGAGAGGTTCTCTCCCTTGTGCTTCCTCCTCCATGGCCTCCCCCTGGATGGGGAGAGGTTCTCCCTCTGGATCTTGGCCTTCATGGCATTTATGGCCCTTACAGGATCCTTCCCCGTGGTCTCCGGTGATGATGGCCCCCTCCGACAGTGTGCCAGAGAGGGTCTAGATTGATTTCTCGTGGCTACAAAGGCTTGCGGCGGCGGAACTTCCGATCTCTCTTCTGTTCTGGGGTTTTCTCGATTTATAGGAGGGTTGGCGTTGATTTCACGTCAAGGGGACCCATGGGGAGTCCACGAGGCAGGGGGACACACCCTAGGGGGGCCCTCCACCCTCGTGGTGCCCTCGGGACTCCCCTCGGGTAGGATTTTGTTCCAGTATTTTTTATATTTAAAAAAATCTCCATTGATTTTCATCGCTGAGGGAGTCCTGGACTAGGGGGTGTCCGGACAGCTGGACTATCAATATCCGCCGGACTCCAAGACTACGAAGATAGAAGATTGAAGACTCCGGCTCGTGTCCGGAAGGTACTTTCCTTGGCGTGGAAGGCAAGCTTGGCAATACGGATATGTGGATCTCCTACCATTGTAACCGACTCTGTGTAACCCTAGCCTCTCCGGTGTCTATATAAACCGGAGGGCTTTAGTCCGTAGGACAACATACATCTCAACAATCATACCATAGGCTAGCTTCTAGGGTTTAGCCTCCTTGATCTCGTGGTAGATCTACTCTTGTACTACCCATATCATCAATATTAATCAAGCAGGACGTAGGGTTTTACCTCCATCGAGAGGGCCCGAACCTGGGTAAAAACATTGTGTCCCTCATCTCTTGTTACCATCCGCCTAGACGCATAGTTCGGGACCCCCTACCCGAGATCCGCCGGTTTTGACACCGACATTGGTGCTTTCATTGAGAGTTCCTCTGTGTCGTCGCCGACGGAGCGGATGCCTCCACCCGTCTTCAAAGACGGTGTTTTTGCCGGAGGGGCCTTGGCCGCCGGCCAAACTATCCGGCTTGGTGGATTTCTCATGACCGCCTGTCCGGCCGCCGCTTCGGCAATGACTTCTCAAGTCGTCGAAAGCAATCTTCGCGTCAGCCCTAAAGCTGCCGAACAGTTAGATCCAATCGAGCTCTCGTCTGTTAACGAGCTCTTGGATCGCATCGCCGCCCTGGGAGTCGCTACGGACTACAACCAGATTTGGCTTAAAACCGATCTGAGAGAGATCAACTCTCCCCAGGCCACCCACCACGTCTCTGTGGTGGAGAAACAATACGGCAACTCTTTGCCAATGTTGAAGACAATTCATGTCCGGATTCCCGAACCCTCCATGCCGGATCCCCGCGGAGGGACGGGCTTCAATCAAGCATGGAACTTAAAATCTTGCATCGCCCCGGACTCGCTGGATTGCGCCCAGCAAACCAAGCTTCCGAATTCGGAAACTCCTTGGCCTCTGAGCCTCAAGACGGGCAGGGATCCGGATTTTGTTCCACCCACCCGCCCAGACATATGCGATCTATCTCTAATTCGGCAAGAGCCTACTAAAACAGTACATCACTACTGGGCCAGATTCCTCCTCGTTATGGACAGGATAAAGGACTGCCGAGAGGAAAACCCAATATCAGTTTTCTGCAATAACTGCACGGACAAGGGAATACTAAACGCCATTAATCGTCACAAAATTACGCTTCACCGATCCGCATCCATTGTGCGAAAATCATGCGATGGAGAGTTTCGGAAGACCGAAAATCAATTTTGGGATAATCCGGCCTCAAACCCAGTCCGCAGTAAAAGGGCGCCTTGCAATCAGGCCCAAGATGCAAAAACGAAAAAACAAAAACCCAACAAGGAAACGGAACCATTTGGAGGGATGGCTCAATGGACCTGTAAACTTCATAGTATGAGGGAGCCGTCCCAACACATAGCCTTCGAGCATGTTGGATATTACGGCGGTGGCCAAAAGTGGCGAAGAGCTTCTAGCTCCGAAACCTCTCCAACAATACCAAGACGGTATCAATAGTCTTCGAGACTTTCGATCAAACAATATGCAAAACGACAGATCCGCGAACTCGCCAAGTCTACCAAGTAGCAACAAAGAAATCCATGGAGGACACAGCTATTACCTTCAATGCCGCCGACGAGCCCACATTTAGAACAACCAGAGCCCCACCAAGACCGGTACTTAGTCCCATAGTGGACGGCTTTCGACTGACAAAGGTCCTCATGGATGGCGGCAGCGGACTAAACCTCATTTATGAGGAAACTCTGCGAAAAATGGAAATCGATTGGAGCCGTATTGAGCGAAGCAGCACAACCTTTAGAAGAATAATCCCTAGCCGGGAAGCGCGCTGCACCGGAAAAATCACACTCGATGTGGTGTTCGGCTCTCCGGACAATTACAGATCCGAAGAAGTCACGTTCCAAGTGGCCCCGTTCGGCAGTGGGTATCACGCCATATTAGGACGAGAGGCATTCACAATTTTTCAAGCAATACCTCATTACGGGTACATGAAGCTCAAAATGCCTGGGCCCGGCAGAATAATCACTCTCACTAGTGATCCGGACATAGCACTGCTACCGAAAATAAAACAGCCGCACTAGCCCTCGAGGCACTATCCAAAGCCCTAGCGGCAGAGGAACTTATCACACAAGGCTCACGGTGAACAGGGACGATGTGATACTCGACAAAAGATCCAAGTCCACCTCCTTCAAACCAGCAGATGAGATAATAAAATTCCAGGTCCATCAAACGGACCCAACAAAAACGGCCTCCATCAGGCACAGTTGAACCCGAAGTAGGCGCCAGATCTGCGTGAATTCCCGGGAAAATTGGGATATCTTCGCCTGGCATCCTTCGGACATGCCCAGAATCCCTCGCAAATTGGCAGAACACAGCCTAAACATCCTAAAAGGATTCAAGCCAGTCAAACAGGCTCTTCGACGATTTTCCCAGCCCAAAAGACAGGCAATGGGAGAAGAGCTAGCCAAACTATTGGAAGCCGGATTCATTAGAGACATTAAACATCCGGACTGGCTAGCAAATTTGGTGATGGTACCAAAGAAGGATAAATCCTGGCGCCTCTGCGTCGATTTTAAAGACCTCAATAAAGCTTGCCCAAAGGATCCCTTCCCTCTCCCCCGCATTGATCAAATTAGCGATGCTACAGCAGGGCACGATTTGTTGTGCTTCCTGGACGCATACTCTAGCTATCATCAAATCAAGATGGCAGAAGCAGACCAAGCCGCAACGGCGTTTATCACTCCATATGGACCATTTTGCTTCGATACGATGCCCTTCGGACTCAAAAATGCCGGCGCAACATATCAGCACATGATTCAAACATGTCTGGCCACCCAGATCGGCAAAACAGTCGAGGCATACGTAGACGATGTAGTCGTCAAAACAAAACACGTCGAAACTTTAGTAGACGATTTGAGGCTCACATTCGACAACCTCAGAGCATATGACATCAAGTTGAATCCGGAAAATGCGTTGGCTGCATCAGCCGGAAAGCTGCTGGGCTTCATCGTATCCGTAGAAGAATTGAAGCAAATCCGCCAAAATCCGGGCTCACACGCTTGGATATTCCAAAAGACCTCAAGCAAATACAAAATTAACGGGATGCATGGCAGCTTTAAGCCGCTTTATCTCCGCTTAGGAGAAAAGGCGTTGCCCTCTATCGCCTCCTAAGGCGCACCAACACTTGGAGTGGGCGGATGCCGCCAACGCCGGACTCAAGAAATAAAGGCCATATTGGCAACAACCGGTCCTGGCTGCGCCCACTCTGGGCGAACCAATGTTGTTATACATCGCAGCAACGCATCAAGTTGTAAGCGCAGTCCTCGTCGCCGAACGAGCGACAGAAGGGCATAAATTCCCTCTTCAAAAACCAGTGTATTATGTATCCACTGTGTTAACCCCCTGCAAATCCCGTTATCTGCACTATCAGAAGATAGCATATGCTGTGTTCATGGCGTCTCGGAAGCTTCGGCACTACTTTCAAGAGTGTTCGATAACAGTGGTCTCAGAAGTACCACTCAATGACATTATAAATAACCGCGACACAACGGGCAGGATTGCAAAATGGGCAATTGAGCTCTTACCATTCGACATCACTTACAAACCTCGACGAGCTATAAAGTCACAAGTTTTGGCTGACTTCGTCGCCGAATGGACTGAAGCCGAACTCCCTAAAGAGTACGGCGCATACTCCAATTGGACTATGCACTTCGACGGCTCCAAAATGTTGGTGGATGGGGTGGCGTCGATCGACGTCCCCACCGAGATCTGCCCAAGATGTACTTCAAATAATGTACACGGACTCCAACAATGCAGCCGAATACGAGGCCCTATTACATGGTCTCCGGATGGCGGTCTCCATGGGCATCAAACGCCTAGAGGTGCGCGGGGACTCAAACCTTGCAATATCCCAAATAAACGGAGATTTCGACGCCAAGGATCCGAAAATGGCAGCATATCGTAATGCTGTCCTAAAAATGTCAGCTCGGTTTGAAGGACTCGAATTCCATCACATAGCCCGAGATAATAACCAAGCGGCCGACGTCCTGGCACGCATCAGCGTGAAGCGTGATGCTGTCCCTCCAAATATCTTCCTAGTACGACTTTTCAAGCCATCCGTTCTATGGGAAGAATAGCCCGGCAGCGACAAACCGGAGAAAACCGCACCAGTCGGTGATTCGGCAGATGACGTAACACCCTCCGCCCACGACATAATGGCCGTAATAGCCGCGTGAACAGAACCTTTCCTAGCCTACTTACTCAGGCAGGAACTTCCCGAAGACCAAAATGAAGCCCGCTGCATAGTCCGGCGATCGAAGGCCTACAAGGTCCATGAGGGAGAACTTTATAAGAAAAGTACTACCGGAGTCCTTCAAAGGTGTATCTCCGAAGAAGAGGGGCGAAACCTTCTGGCTGAAATTCATGCCGGACTAGGCGGACACCACGCAGCAGCCCGGGCCCTGGTAGGAAAGGCATTCCGTACAGGATTTTATTGGCCGACGGCTCGGGCAGACGCACAGGACTTGGTCCAGCGATGCGTTGGTTGTCAGCTCTTTGCTAATCAGAGCCATATGCCACCCACCGCCTCAAAACCATACCCATTACCTGCCGTTCATGTGCAGGGGCATGACATGGTTGGACCCCTTAAAGGGGGAACCCACAAGAAAAAGTACCTATTGGTCATGGTGGATAAGTTCACCAAATGGATAGAGGCCAAACCGGTCAAAACGGCAGAGTCCGGACCAGTGATAGACTTTATATCAGAGGTGGTACACCGCTACGGAGTCCCCCACAGCATCATCACCGACAACGGCACGAATTTCACGACCGATGAGGTTAAGTCATGGTGCAAAAATATGGCATCAAGCTCGACTATGCGTCAGTCTATCACCCTCAAACCAACGGTCAAGTGGAAAGAGCAAATGGTCTAATAATGAGCGGCATTAAACCCAGACTAGTGAGGTCACTCACTAAATCCGATACCCAATGGGTCGAGGAGCTCGACTCCGTACTCTGGGGGCTGCGGACAACGCCTAACCGTACCACCGGATTCACACCATTCTTTATGGTATACGGGGCAGAGGCAGTCTTGCCCTGCGACATTATTCATGACTCACCTCGAGTGCGCATGTATGAGGAAAGAGAGGCCGAGCTGGATCGGCAGGACAGCTTGGACACATTGGAGGAAGAACGCGACGTCGCGAAGGCTCATTCCGCATTCTATCAGCAGCAGGCCCGAAGATATCAAAGTAGAGAAGTACGGGCTAAGACTTACAACGTTGGCGAACTAGTTCTACGCCTGCCGGACAAGAAAAAGGACAAGCTTAAGCCCAGATGGGAAGGCCCCTTCATTATTGATCAAGTATTGACCGGCGGAGCATACCGTCTACGAAATGCGTCGGACAACCGACTCGAGCCGAACCCGTGGAACGTAGTCCGACTCCGACGATTCTATGCCTAGCGCCAGACTAAGAGTTCATCCCCTTCCCCCGTCCAACCTTTTATACTTCGGCTGTCTTTTGTTTCTCTTTTTATATTTTTAACTTAAAAGCCCTTCGGGGCCCATTTTAGCGTTCTTTGCATACGCATGATGTGCCACCCGCACTTGTTATTCCTAGGGGCTTCTTTTACAGAAGCTCTACTATACGGGTTTCATACCCAACACATGTGTCAAGCTTCCACATGTACCTTTTAATCGCCATTATATGCATCGATATGACTTAAGTTTTGGCCAAGCTGGGTTGCCTGGCTCCTGTGCTTACCCCTACGTTCCCAATTGTTCGGCTAGGAGGTAAAGGAGCACCTCTGCGATTATTATCGCTGGTCAGCCGGATGTGTACCTCGACTGGGTGAAGCCGAAGCTAGCGTTCTTAAGGGAATATTCGGTCGGTGATTTAAAAGATGACTTTTTGTTTATTTATCTATCTGCCCCCAGATGTTTTACTGCTCTCTTTGCAGTCCGGACATGCACTTTAGGGCATGCCTCCCAAATAAAGGAACCCTTAACGGAACTATTCTCCCTGGAAGATGTTTCTTACTAACCATGTAATATAACATAACTAGTTGGGCACTTGTCTGATAAAGCACTAATGACCCCTATGCCTGGTCTCCATGCATACCACGGTTGTTTCTTAACCAAAAAGGTATTCGGACACACTCCGGACTCTAGGGTCCCGAGGTCGAAGCGAAAAGGTCGGCAAAGACAAACAATCTACAATCCGGCTAGAAGGCATTTCCAATGTCATTTTAAAGGATAACATACATTGTCAAATTTATTGATTGTATTCCTCCTCAATCCCATCTAACAGGCTGTCTAGTTTACAGTCCCGTTGGGAAAACTTAGCAGCCAACTCTACTTGGCTGTACACTAAACTCACAGGGATCTCCTTCCCATCGGGCCCCACCGGTCCAACGTCGGCCATGTGGTTGGGGTCCGCCTTCTTGTACCGCGTCTTCAGCATGGCCCAAGCCTCCCTCGCACCTTGACGGCAAGCCGATATCTTCCACAACCGGAAGCGCTGCCGCACTCCTTGCAGCTTCTCCGCAAGCTCCCCGAGGACCTCGGGTAGGGTGAGGGCTGGCCATAAAGCCTGAATGACGCCACTCATTGCCTGCCGAACTCGTTCGAGTAGCTGCAACAGTTCGGGAAGTTGATCACCCATTGATATGGGCATCTCCTCTGCAGGACGACCCGTGAGTATACCTACAAGACATACCATGTCAAAATACTTCCTCGCCGAACTCTTCTTTTCAAAATAGTTCGCTCAAGCACTTACTATATATGCCGCGACGAAGCCGCTGATTCTCCTTAACGGAGCCGGACAGCTCGGCCTGCGCCCCTTTTAACTCTTCTCCGAGCTTGGCGTTGGCATCTTGGAGCTTGTTCCTTTCCTGCTGAACCCTATTCAAGACGCTCTCGCCGACCTTTAGTTTGGCGCAGCAGTCTTGCATGTCCGGATCTTGTCCGCGGTACCGCAACGTCATTATTAGACTTCAAGGCGCCGCCGCAGCGCTTATATTAATTTATACAAATGTGTTACCAGGAGGGGTCTTTCCGTCTCCTCCTGCGGCAGCAAGTGCGGCCTCAAGTTGGGCCTTGCAATCTTGCAGCTCCCGAGACAGCCGGGCATTCTTCTCGTTGAGTGCCTGAAATTTCAAATGATCCTTAAATCAGTTAGCATAACTAATTTAAGTCTCGGGGGCTACTGGTATATACGACCATTAAAATTCCCTTACCCGTATGTCTTTAACATACTGCTCCGTGGCTCTGGTAAAACCATTTTGAGCAGCACGGAGATGCGTGTCCCCTGCATTAAAGGCATCCAATGCCTCAGGGGAAAAGCACGCTTCTTGAAATACTATCCGGCGGCGCCTATGATTCATAGCGCCTCCACCTCGAACTTGGTGGCGGACGAGTCCGTCGATATCCTCCGTTGGAACAGATCGATTCGCGTCTTGCGCTTGTTCCCCCTCCATCCAGCGCCGGAGCCCGGCCGGTGTTGGTCGGATCGGCAATTCCTGCGCTCGCAGTCCGGCGAGCGCTTTTTCTCCTATAAAGGTCATGGGCACTTAGACGTTTCTTCGGAACGTTGCTCGAAAAATTCAAACACAGGCTATACCTCTGCGGCGACGTTTCCATCCGCACGGCGCTCCTTTTCCTCCTGCTAGACCGGACTGACCTCTGTAGGTTGGCCGTCGCAGGCTCGGCTTCCTGCCGTAAAGGCACTTCCTGCAAAATACCATCATTCGCGAAGGTCAGAAATAGACAAGGATAAGATGACGGTGTCCGGACTTCGGTCGTGGTCACCTGGGAAGCCGAACTTAGTCCGGGGTAGTCCGCCATAATGGCGACCAAAGCATTGTCTATGCTGAGCTGGTGATACACCCCGTCGATCAGCTCCACCCCGATGTCCGGATCCTCTTGGAGGCGGACCGTGGATCCTTCCGATCCTCGGGCTGTGGAGCAGGACTCACCATGTCCTCCACAGTCCGGTGTAGACCCTGCGCCGAAGACATAATGTAAGAAGCTTAAACTTTGAAAGCACGGGTAGAACCCCTCGAGGTGTTCGCTTACCCATCCTCTAGGGTTGATCATGGAAAACCCATCCAAAGGGTTCAGGCGAAGGAAGTCCTCCTTCTCCCCCTTGTACAGGCCGGATAGGATCTTCACCAGATCCTCGGTCGAATCCGGCCCTTTGCGGCCATGCCGGGTAGCGTCGTCTTCCCCGTTGAAATCCCACATGGGTGGCTCAGATGCAAAGTGGCTGCACCTCGCTTGATGCACGCCGCCATGACTCCGATCATGGTCAGCCGAATGAGCCATTAATCTTATCCGCCCATCAAGTAATGGACGCTCTTGTCTTCCTCCAAACGGGGCTCAAGGGCGCCACTGAGGCGTTTCTTCAAGGGAGCAGATCAAACTCCGGAGGCCGATCCGGATGGGTCGCAACGAGCGCCTACTATGTAAAACCACCGAGGGCCAATCTTGGACGCCTTCTTGGGAGTGCGGATAGGTATCCGTCCCGGCGATGCGCCATATTTGGTGCCGCCCACTTAATATATGGACCCTGGTGAGAACGGGTACGAGGCAAAACAGCCTCTTCCATTAATGCGAAATGGGGCTCGATGCCCGTGAATAGCTCGCAGAAGAGCTACGTAGCCCGCGATATGCAGCAAGAGGCGGGCGTGAGGTGGTGGAGCTGGAGTCCGTAGAACTTCAGGAGCCCGCGGAGGAACGGATGTATTGGAAATCCGAGCCCCCTTATCAGATAGGGGACGAAGCACACTCGCTCCCCCTTGTTGGGGCTTGGAGTGTCCTCCGCCTGCCTCCCACCTTGATAAGTAACCAGTCCGGCTCGGACTGGAACCATGAAGGCCGGAGGAAGAAACCCCTCCGTTTGGAGCTTCACTAGCTCATTGTGCGAAATAGAGCACCTCCTCCAATTCCCTGGCGATGGGCTGGGAGCGCGTAAGGAAGAGCCGCGTTGACGATCCATGGTGGAATGGATTTCTAGGTCATAGGCGCTTCGATGGAGTATATGCGGGAGGAAGACGGTGCGGTTTGGATATGGATCCTTGCCTCTTTTATAGGCGGACGACTCGCACAATTAGGGGGTGAAATGTAAAAAACACCCTGGCTTTTCGCATTCGTGCGACGCGGGGAAGGGAGCCATTATTTGGCGTAGAAGCCGAGGAGCACAGTATTCAAGATGAAGCCGAACATTATTCGGCTGGTACATGGAATTTGAAGGGAGAACCCGCCTTGCAACGCCGAAGACTACAAGCACGCTGGACTTATCGTCATTGAAGCCTGGTTCGGGGGCTACTGAGGGAGTCCTGGACTAGGGGGTGTCCGGACAGCCGGACTATCAATATCCGCCGGACTCCAAGACTACGAAGATAGAAGATTGAAGACTCCGGCTCGTGTCCGGAAGGTACTTTCCTTGGCGTGGAAGGCAAGCTTGGCAATACGGATATGTGGATCTCCTACCATTGTAACCGACTCTGTGTAACCCTAGCCTCTCGGTGTCTATATAAACCGGAGGGCTTTAGTCCGTAGGACAACATACATCTCAACAATCATACCATAGGCTAGCTTCTAGGGTTTAGCCTCCTTGATCTCGTGGTAGATCTACTCTTGTACTACCCATATCATCAATATTAATCAAGCAGGACGTAGGGTTTTACCTCCATCGAGAGGGCCCGAACCTGGGTAAAAACATTGTGTCCCTCGTCTCTTGTTACCATCCGCCTAGACACACAGTTCGGGACCCCCTACCTGAGATCCGCCGGTTTTGACACCGACAATCGCATTATGAGAACTTTTATTTCTGCACAAAAACAACACCACAGTAGTTCCGCCGGAAACAACGTCAGTCCGGGTTAGTTCTAATCAAATCATACCAAAATCATATAAAACTATTGTAAACATGGCATGAATACTTCATAAATTATAGATACGTTGGAGACGTATCAACACTTTGTTCTCATACATGGATCCTATATCAGATTTCATGGCCTCAAGCCATCTGTGGGAATCTGGGCTCATCATAGCTTCTTCATAGTTCGTAGGTTCGGCTTGGTCTAGTAACATTACTTCCAGGACAGGATTACCGTACCACTCTGGTGCGGATCGTGCTCTGGTCGACCAACGAAGTTCAGTAGTAACTTGATTTGAAGTTTCATGATCATCACCATTAGCTTACTCTCTAGTTGGTGTAGGCATCACGGGAATGGTGTCGGTGTCAAAACCGGCGGATCTCGGGTAGGGGGTCCCGATCTGTGTGTCTAGGCTGATGTTAACAGGAAGCAAGGGACACAATGTTTACCCAGGTTCGGGCCCTCTCAATGGAGGTAAAATCCTACTTCCCGCTTGATTAATATTGAAGATATGGGTAGTACAAGAGTAGATCTACCACGAGATCATAGAGGCTAAACCCTAAGAGCTAGCCTATGATGGTATGATTGTAATTGTGATCGGCCTTCTAAGGACCAACCTCTCCGGTTTATATAGACACCGGAGAGGGCTAGGGTTTACATGGAGTCGGTTACAAGGAAGGAAACATAATATCCGGATCGCCAAACTTGTCTTCCACGCAAAGGAGAGTCCCATCCGGACACGGGCCGAAGTCTTGAGTCTTGTACCTTCATGCTTCAATAGTCCGGATATTGTACACAGTCCGGCTGTCCGGATACCCCCTAATCCAGGACTCCCTCAGTAGCCCCTGAACCAGGCTTCAATGACGATGAGTCCGGTGCGCAGTCTTGTCTTCGGCATTGCAAGGCCGGTTCCTTCTCCGAATACTCCAATGTACCTACTACGACGAATAGTGTCCGGTTTATACAAAGGGGAAGAGGAAGAATTCCTTCGCATTAAACCGTGGGAGGGATTCTCCATGTACAACTCCCCAGAGTGGGTAAGTCGTCATTCCTTTCCCTGTCTTACTTACTTTAGCGTTCTCTGCTAAGATTACCCGCATCGATGTTTTTGAGCAGGAACTGAGGAGGGCCGTAGAAGGAATCTTCAGCCCCTCCCCGCAGCCAGAGGACCCCGGAAGGGCCCTAGATCCAGGACTCGAAGAAGATCCGGATATTACTGTGGAGCTTGTCAACGGGGTATTTTATCAAGCGAGCTGTGATGGTGCTTCAGTGGCCATTATTGCCAACTATCCCGGACTGCTCCCTGTGTCGCGTGTAAGCCGAACTAAAAACCTTATCCTCCGAAGAGGACTCCCCTCAGGTATCATGCCTTACCCTTGAGGCGTCGTGCTGTTTGCAGAGACGACGGTCGGAGCGCAGGGCCGAGCCCCTAGGGACTCATCGAACACGGGCGTCCGGATCGGGTAGGCTCAATAGGAAGGCAGTGAGGGTCGACACACTGCTGCAGAGGTAAAGCAAAAACCTGTCCTGCAATTATGGTATTTGAAGTATAACAGCGCCCTTCGTGTCCTGGCAGGAAAAGGAGCAGCCGGACTATATCCAGGGATCCCGCCAATCACGCCTCCACCAGCCGGGTTCTGGAACCGGTTTCGTGGGCGGAGGCGGACACGGGGCCAGTACCGCATAGTTCTCTGACCGAGGACGCGGATATGTTTTCAGCCACGAACTCCGAAGTGGAGAGCGCCATGAATCACCGGCGCCGGAGGGCCGTGCTTCGGAACAACATCTTTTCCGAAGAGGCATTTAATGCCTTCAATTCGGGGGACACATACATCCGAGCAGCTCAAGGCGGGCTTGCCCGAGCGACGAACCAGTATACCAAAGATATATGGGTAAGAAATTTTGATAAGCATGTATAGCAGTAGCCCCTGAGACTTGAAATGGTTGAAACAACTGTTTTAAGGATCAATTTATGCACATGTCCTTATAGATAAGAATGAACAATTGGCTCGGGAGCTGGAGGAATGCAAGGCCCAGCCGCGGGACACGGTTGCCAAGTTAGAGGAATCCCAGAAGGCCTCATCTGGTAACATTTGTCTTACTTTTACGAAGATGCACCAGTTAGTAAATGGCTGATATGACAAATCTAACAGAAAACTCTGCAGACAATCCCGGGGTGAATCCAGAGGGCGTAAGAGATGACGACTCGCATCTCAAAAGGCAGCTAAAGGCTGGCAAGTGCATTCTCACACAAGTTCGGCAGGAGAAGAACAATCTTCAAGATGCTAATGTCTGGCTGGACGTAGAATTAAAGGACGTCCGCGCCCAGCTGGCGGACTCCATGAAGGAGAATAAAAGGCTTCGACGCGGCATTTATGGTGAGTGCCTAGACGAACTGTATGATAGTTTGGCGAGGAAGTATATTGAAAGAATTTTGCTTGCAGGAATGTTAACGGGTCGCCCTGAGGAGGAGATGCCCTCATTTGCAAGTGATTTACTGCAAGACCTTTTGCAACTGCACGAGCGAGCTCAGCAAGTGATGCAGGGTGTTGCTCAGGCCTTGTGGCCAGCAAGTTTGCTGCCGAATGGCATGGGGGAGCTTGTGGATATGCTTCAAGGAGCACGGCGGCGCTTCCGACTGTGGAAGATGTCCGCTTGCCGGCAAGGTGCAAGAGAAGCCTGGCCTATGGTGAAGACGCGCTACACCAAGCTGGACCCGAACCATATGGCCGAAGTAGGACCGGCGGGGCCCGATGGGCAAGAAATTCCCGTGAGTCTGGTATATGACCAGGTAGTGTTAGCCGCTAAGTATTCTCAACAGGACTGTAAGCTAGATAGCCTGCTGGATGGTATAGGGGAGGAATATAGTCAGCCCAAGTGACCGTGTAATTCAATGGACATAATTAGTCCCTAGCCGGATTAAAATCATTTGTCATGGCGGACCTTTTGCTTCAGCCCCGGATCCTACAATCCGGGGTGTGTCCAATACCCACTCGGTTATACAAAACCGGGTATGCGTGGAAACAAGGCGAGGGGTCATAAATGCTTGAATGCATAAGTACCCAACTAGTTATGTTATATTACATGGATAGTAAGAAACATCGTCCAGGGAGAATAGTTCCGTTAGGGTTTCCTTTCCTAGGGTACGCATGCGACAATGCACATGTCCGGACTGCGAACGATGGCGCAGGATACAAGACTTCTGGGTATTTACGTTGTAATAAACGAATACATCTTTTGTTCACCGACCGAATATTCCCTTAAGGAAACTAGCTTTCGGCTTCACCCAGTCTGAGGTACACATCCGGCTGAACCGGCAGTAAGAATCGCAGAGGTGCTCCCCTTATGCCCTAGCTGAATTAACAGGAACGTAGGGCATAAACACAAGAGCCAGGAAACCCAGCTTGGCCACATCTTAAGTCATATCGATGCATATAATGGTGAAGAAAAGGCACATATGAAAAAAGAAATGCATATGTGATGGGCGAAAAGCCATTAGAGTGTTTATTTTCAGCTTCCGTATAGGAAGCCCCCAGGTATTGCTTACACACATAGTGCGGTCGGAGTAATCCAGAAGTCCGTACTGTATTAAATACTTTGTGTGAAGAGGAAGAAAAAGTCGAGAAAGGAGAAGGGATGGAGCATAAATAAAAGGGAGGGAGTAAGGAGACGAACATTGAGTTCGGCGTTAGGAGTAGAATCTCTGGAGTCTGGCCGCATTCCATGGGTTCGGCTCGAGCCTGTTATCAGATGCATTACGTAAGTGGTACGCTCCTCTGGTGAGAACTTTGGCAATGACGAAGGGACCTTCCCACTTTGGTTTGAGCTTGTCCTTCTTCTTCTCTGATAGGCATAGAACGAGCTCACCAATATTGTAAGTTTTGGCCCGCACTTCTCTGCTTTGATATCGTCGAGCCTGCTGCTGATAGAATGCGACGCGGACTTTTGCGACATCGCGCTCCTCCTCCAGGGCATCCAAGTTATCCTGCTGATCTAACTCGGCTTCCTTCTCTTCGTACATGCGTACGCATGGCGAATCATGTATTATGTCGCAGGGTAGTACTGCTTCCGCGCCGTATACCATAAAAAATGGTGTATATCCGGTAGTGCGATTCGGCATGGTCCGCAGCCCCTAGAGTACGGAGTTGAGCTCTTCGACCCAGTGCGTATCCGACTCTGTCAAGGACCGCACTAGTCTGGGTTTGATGCCGCTCATGATGAGACCATTTGCCCGCTCTACCTGGACGTTTGTTTGGGGATGGTAGACGGAAGCGTAATCAAGCTTAATGCCCATTTTTCCGCACCAAGTTTTCACTTTATCGGCTGTGAAATTTGAGCCATTATCAGTGATGATGCTGTGGGGGACACCGTAGCGGTGTACGACCCCAGATATGAAGTCTATTACTGGTCCGGATTCGGCCGTTTTGACTGGTTTGGCTTCTATCCATTTGGTGAACTTGTCCACCATGACCAATAAGTATTTTTTTCTTATGGCTTCCCCCTTTAAGAGGTCCGACCATATCCAACCCCTAGACCACGAAGGGCCAAGTTATTGGGATTGTTTGGAGAGCGGTAGGGGGCATATGACTCTGATTGGCGAAGATCTGGCAACCGACGCAATGTTGGACAAGGTCCTGTGCGTCTGCTCGGGCCGTCGGCCAATAGAAGCCTCAGACTGGAAGGCCTTGTCGATTAGTGCTCGAGCCGTGGCGTGGTGCCCTTGATCCGCATGGATTTCAGCCAAGAGCTGCCGCCCTTCCTCTTCGGAGATGCATCTTTGGAGCACTCTGGTAGCACTTTTCTTGTAGAGTTCCCCTTCGTGGACTTTGTAAGCTTTAGAACGCCGGACGATGCAGCGTGCTTCATTTTGGTCTTCGGAGAGCTCCTGCCTATTTAGGTAGGCCAATAAAGGCTCAGTACACGGGGCTATTACGACCATGATTTCGTGAGCCGAAGATGTTATTTCGGTGGCAGAGCCTCCGATTGTGTCTGATGGTTCGGAATCTGGGGGTGTGTTCGGATCCGTGCTAGTATTGCCGCACTCCCCTTCCCATACGACGGATGGCTTGAACAACCTTTCTAGGAATATGTTAGGTGGGACAGGGTCGCGTTTGGCGCCGATGCGGGCGAGGACGTCCGCCGCTTGGTTGTTTTCTCGAGCCACATGGTGGAACTCGAGCCCCTCGAACCGAGCTGACATTTTGAGGACGACATTACGGTAGGCCGCCATTTTTGGATCCTTGGCATCAAAGTCTCCGTTTATTTGTGATATTGCGAGGTTCGAATCCCCGTGCACTTCCAGGCGTTGGATGCCCATAGAGACTGCCATCCGAAGACCGTGCAATAGCGCCTCGTATTAGGCTGCATTGTTGGAGTCTGTGTATAATATTTGGAGGACGTAATGGACCGTGTCTCCGGTGGGAGATGTCAGGACTACACCTGCTCCCAATCCGCCAGCATTTTGGAGCCATCAAAGTTCATGATCCAGTTTGAGTACGCTGCATTTCTAGGGAGTTCGGTCATCCATTCGCGATAAAGTCAGCCAAGATTTATGACTTAATGGCTCGCCGTAGTTTGTATATTATGTCGAACGGAAGGAGCTCGATAGCCATTTAGCAATCCGGCCCGTAGCGTCGCGGTTATTTATTATGTCATTGAGTGGTACTTCGGAGGCCACTGTAATCGAACACTCTTGAAAGTAGTGTTGCAGCTTTCGGGATGCCATGAAGACCGCGTATGCTATTTTTTGATAGTGTGGGTATCAGGATTTGCATGGGGTGAGGACCGTGGATACGTAATAAACTGGCTTTTGAAGCGGGAATTTGTATCCGTCCATCTCTCGTTCGACGACGAGCACTGCGCTTACCACTTGATGTGTTGCAGCTATGTACAGTAGCATAGGCTTGCCAATATTTGGCACTGTTAGGACTGGATTACTGGCCAGTAAGGTCTTCATTTCATCGAAGTCCGCCGCATCGCATCCGCCCATATGAAGTGTTCAATTGCAATCAAGGAGGTGGTAAAGAGGTAATGCCTTTTCTCCTAACTCGAGATAAAGCGCTAAAGCGCCACGATCCAGCTAGTTTCGGATGTGCTTGAGGTCTGCTGGTATAGCCAATCGCGATGAGCTCGATTTTTGCCGGATTCGCTTCAATTCCTCTATTGGAAACAATGAAGCCCAGCAGTTTCCCCGAGGGGATGCCGAAAACGCATTTTTCCGGATTCAACTTGATGTCGTATGTCCAGAGGTTTTCGAATGTAAGCCTCAAGTCATCTATTAGGGTTTCAACGTGTCTTGTTTTTATGACCACGTCGTCCACATATGCCTCCACTGTTTTGCTGATTTGTTTTTCCAGGCATGTTTGAATCATGCGTTGATAGGTTGCGCCGGCATTCTTAAGCCCGAAAGGCATAGTGTTGAAGTAAAAAGGGCCATATGGCGTTATGAAAGCTGTTGCAACTTGGTCAAACTCTGCCATCTTTATTTGATGGTATCCAGAGTATGCATCGAGAAAACACAGCGAGTCCTGTCCAGCTGTGGCATCGATGATTTGATCGATGCGAGGGAGGGGAAAGGGATCCTTGGGGCAAGCCTTGTTGAGGTCTTTAAAGTCGACACACAGGCGCCAGGATTTGTCCTTCTTTGGTACCATTACTAGGTTTGCCAGCCAATTCGGATGCTTGATATCTTTGATGAATCCGGCCTCGAGAAGTTTGGCTAGCTCTTCCCCCATGGCTTGCCTTTTGGGCTCTGAAAACCGTCTTAGAGTCTGCTTGACCGGTTTGTATCCTTTTAGTATATTGAGGCTGTGTTTGGCCAATCTGCATGGGATGCCCGGCATGTCCGATGGGTGCCAGGCGAAGATGTCCCAATTCTCACGAAGAAATTCGCAAAGGGCGGCCCATCGCGGGCTCAACTGTGTCCCGATGGAAGCTGTCTTCATGGGGTCCGTTGGATGGACTTGGAATTTGACTATCTCGTCTGCAGGTTTAAATGAGGTGGACTTGGGTCGCTTGTCGAGTATCACGTTGTCCCTGTCCATGGTGGCCCGCAGTGTTGTTAATTCTTCAGCTGCTAGGGCTTCGGATAATGCTTCCAGGGCTAGTGCTGTGGTTTTGTTTTCGGCGCGAAGTGGGACGTCCGGATCACTGGCTAGAGTGATGATTCCGTTGGGTCCGGGCATTTTTAGCTTCATGTACCCATAATGGGGTACAACTTGAAAGCTTGTAAAAGCGTCCCGCCCTAGAAGGCCGTGGTATCCGCTGCTAAATGGAGCCACTTGGAATGTGATTTATTCGGACCTATAATTCTCCGGGGTGCCGAATACCACATCGAGAGTGATTTTTCCCGCACACCGCGCTTCCCGAGTAGGGATAATTCCCCTGAAGGCTGTGCCGCTTTGTTCAATGCGGCTTTTATCAATTTCCATCTTGTTGAGTGTTTCTTCATAGATCAAATTTAATCCGCTTCCGCCGTCCATGAGTACTTTAGTGAGCCGAAAGCCGTCCACGATCGGGCTAAGGACCAGAGCGGCTGGTGCCCGGACAGATCCGAATTGAGGTTCATCACCGCATTGAAAGTTATAGCGTTGTCGCTCAGGGTTTATTTTGCCACATGGCAAATTTCAGCGGAGCTTCGATGAGATTGCTTGCGCCTATTGTTCGAGGCAAAAGTCTCAAAGACTGTTAGTACCTTATTGTGTTCGCTGGCGGGACGTTGTTTTGATTTATGGCCTGCAAGAAGATCCTCGCCACTTTTTGCTACCTGCCGGAGTATCCAACATGCCCTAAGGCTATGAGTTGGTCTTGTATCCGGAGTACTGTGGAGCTTACATGGCCCATCGAGCCATTCTTCCAATACGGTTCCCTGCCCTGGGGTGGGCTTTGGTTTCTTGGGGATTGGATTGGGCGACTTACGAGAGTTCGCCCGTTTATTTCGGATAAAGGTTTGGTGAGAGCCGGACTATCCCAAAATTCTGTTTGGGTTTCCCAGGCACTTCCATCGCACAGTACTTCTGTACTATGATTGCCAAGTCCGCAAAGTGTACTATGTCACGGCGGCTTATAGCATTAAGGAGTCCTTTGTCCATGCAGTTTTTGCAGAAGAGTGAGACTATGTCCTCCTCGCGGCAGTCCTTGACCTTGTTAAGCGCAAGGAGGAATCTGGCCGAGTAGCGATGTACAGTCTCCTGGGGCTCTTGCCTAATGCGGGAGAGACGGTTTAAGTCCAGGTGGGTGTTGTTAGCTGAATCCGGATTTTGATCCGATCTAACACCTAGGGGCGCGGGAGGTTCCGAGCCTAACAGCTCGGGATCCGGAGTGCTGCCCAATTTCTTCGGCCCAATGCCTGATTCTAAGTCCGGGACCCGGGTCATGTTTTCCTTTGAGCAGGTGTTCGGCTCAAGGAGTTCGGTGATCCTAACATAATTTGTCCTCAAAGTTGAGGGGCAATCCGCGTGTGGTTCCTCCACTATCGCTATCTCATGGGTGGCTGGCGGGGATCTGATGTCCCTTTGGTCAGGTTCAAGCCCGATCCGGTCGTAGTCTGTAGCGACTCCCAGAGCGGCGATGCGATCCAAGAGCTCATTAAGGGAAAAGAGCTTCATCGGATCAATCTGTTTGGCGAGTTCCAAACTGACGTGAAGGTTATGCTTGATGACCCGAGAGGCCATCATCGGCGCAACCGCCGATGGGGCAGCCATGGTAAAGCCACCAAGTTGGAGAGTTTGGCCTACAGCCAGAGCTCCCCCCGAGGTAATGTCGTCCTTGACGACGAGACGAGCCATCGAGCCTTACGGCGACGACACAGAGGAACCCTCAGTGAAAGCACCAATGTCGGTGTCAAAACCGGCGGATCTCGGGTAGGGGGGTCCCGATCTGTGCGTCTAGGCTGATGGTAATAGGAAGCAAGGGACACAATGTTTACCCAGGTTCAGACCCTCTCGATGGAGGTAAAACCCTACTTCCTGCTTGATTAATATTGAAGATATGGGTAGTACAAGAGTATATCTACCACGAGATCGTAGAGGCTAAACCCTAAGAGCTAGCCTATGATGGTATGATTGTAATTGTGATCGGCCTTCTAAGGACCAACCTCTCCGGTTTACATAGACACCGGAGAGGGCTAGTGAGGGAGTCTTGGACTAGGGGGTGTCCGGATAGCCGAACTATCATCATTGGCCGGACTCCAAGACTATGAAGATACAAGATTGAAGACTTCGTCCCGTGTCCGGATGGGACTTTCCTTGGCGTGGAAGGCAAGCTTGGCAATACGGATATGTAGATCTCCTACCATTGTAACCGACTCTGTGTAACCCTAGCCCTCTCCGGTGTCTATATAAACCGGAGGGTTTTAGTCCATAGGACGAACAACAATCATACCATGGGCTAGCTTCTAGGGTTTAGCCTCCTTGATCTCGTGGTAGATCTACTCTTGTACTACCCATATCATCAATATCAATCAAGGTGAGTAGGGTTTTACCTCCATCGAGAGGGCCCGAACCTGGGTAAAAACATCGTGTCCCTTTTCTCCTGTTACCATCTGCCTAGACGCACAGTTCAGGACCCCCTACCCGAGATCCGCCGGTTTTGACACCGACATTGGTGCTTTCATTGAGAGTTCCTTTGTGTCGTCGCCCATAGGCCCGATGGCTCCTTCGATCATCAATAACAACGCAGTCCAGGGCGAGATTTTTCTCCCCGGACAGATCTTTGTATTCGACGGCTTTGCACTGCGGGCCAATTCGCTTGGCCATCTGGAGCAGATTGAAAGCTACGCCCCTGGCCATCAGGTCAGATTTGGAAGTTTGAACTTCACGGCCGACATCCACGGAGACTTGATCTTCGATGGATTCGAGCCACAGCCGAGCGCGCTGCATTGTCACGATGGGCATGATCTAGCTCTGCTGCCGGACAGTGCCTTGGAGGCCGCACAAGAGTCCGCTCCGACCCTTAACTCGGAGCCAACTGCGCCGATCGAGGATGGGTGGCTAGACACCGTCTCGGGGGCTGCTACCTCTACAGCGATGGAGCCGAATACCGACCCTGTCCCTTGCGAAGCTCGTGACTCCGAGGTGCCGGACTCCTCGCCAGACTCCGAACCTCCCGCGCCCCTACCAATCGAAACCGATTGGGCGCCGATCATGGAGTTCACCGCTGCGGACATCTTTCAGCACTCGCCTTTTGGCGACATCCTGAATTTGCTAAAGTATCTCTCGTTATCAGGAGAGCCCTGGCCGGACTACGGTTAGGACGGTTGGGATGCGGACGACGAAGAAATTCAAAGCCCACCCACCACCCACTTTGTAGCCACTGTCGACGACCTAACCGACATGCTAGACTTCGACTCCAAAGACATCGACGGTATGGACGACGATGCCGGAGACGACCAAGAACCAGCGCCCATGGGGCACTGGAAAGCCATCTCGTCATACGACATATACATGGTGGACATCCCAAAGGATGGGAATGGCGAGGCAACATCGGAGGAAGACCCCTCCAAGAAACAGCCTAAGCGCCCGGCGCCGTGGCGCCGCCTAAATCCCGCCACAAAGAAGAATGGAGATTCCGCACCGGAGATAATAACACCCCATACAGTGTCAAGTCAACCCCTCCAAAGAAGATTCAGCACAGAGGACGGAGAAGCCAGCCCTCACGAGAGCGGTAGATGAAGAGGTAGAGGACGATAATTACATGCCTCCTCCGAGACGAGGCAAGCCTCGACGACGATTTAATTAAATCATGCCCGAGGATCACGTCGAACAAGAGCGCTTCAAACGCAGGCTTATGGCCACGGCAAGCAGCCTCAAGAAAAGCAGCGACGACTTAGAGCTGATCAAGATCTGCTAGCCGACAGATGGACCAAGTCTCGCGACGAAGAGTACGAACTCAACGCCCTCCAAAGCTACCGTGAACGCAAGCTGCTGCCCGGTTAGAAGAGGAGCATATAAACCTACATCACCAGCGCACAATATACGACCGCCACCTCGTGGTCATGCGACAGAGAGGCCTCTAGGCCTTCCACTAAAGTCGCACTTCGACGCTCGAAAAGTACAAAGCCACGGGGAATGCGCCGGACTTCGCGTAGACATATTGGAGGATAAGGCAAGACAATCAAGATCGATCTACGGATCGCGTGGGCGCCCCACGATGCGCGACGACAACCGTCGCGCCGGATACAACAATTCTGGTCGGGCCGAACACAGTAGACAAGGCTCGTTTGAGGCGCCGCACACCCACTATGCTTCACAGATGAAGTAATGGATCATCAAATCCCAGAAGGGTTCAAACCCGTGAACATCGAATCCTACGATGGCACAACAGACTTCAGCGGTTTGGATCAAGACTATCTCCTTCATATCCACATGGCCCATGGGCGATGATCTTCATGCCATCAAATACCTCCCACTCAAGCTTAAAGGACCAGCTCGGCATTGGCTTAACAGCTTGCCAGCAGAATCAATTGGGTGTTGGGAGGACCTGGAAGCCGCATTCCTCGATAACTTCCAGGGCACATATTCGCGACCACCAGACGCTGATGACCTAAGCCACATAATTCAGCAGCCAGACGAATCGGCCAGACAACTCTGGACACGGTTCTTAACCAAGAAGAATCAAATCATCTATTGTCCAGACGCAGAGGCCCTCGCAGCCTTCAAACATAACATCCGCGACGAGTGGCTTGCCCGGCACCTAGGACAGGAAAAGCCGAAATCCATGGCAGCCCTCACATCACTCATGACCCGCTTCTGCGCGGGAGAGGACAACTGGCTAGCCCGCAGTAACAACCTCAACAAAAATCCGGCCAGTCCGGATACCAAGGACCGCAATGGCAGGTCACGTCGCAACAAGCACAAACGCCGCGATTAACTGGCGATATCGAGGATCTGACGATCAACGCCGGATTCAGAGGCTCCAAACCCGTCGTGAGAAAAGCCATTCAAAAGAACTACTCGAGTCCGTCCAATTTGGACCGAATACTCGACCGCTTTCGTGCGGATACACGGCACCCCGAAAAGCCAACTAATCACACCAACAGGGATTGTTGGGTATTCAAGCAGGCAGGCAAGTTAATTGCCGAAAACAATGACAAGGGGCTGCATAGCGATGACGAGTGAGGGAGTCCTGGACTAGGGGGTGTCCGGACAGCCGGACTATCATCGTCCGCCGGACTCCAAGACTACGAAGATACAATATTGAAGACTCCGTCCCGTGTCCGGATGGGACTTTCCTTGGCGTGGAAGGCAAGCTTGGCGATACGGATATGTAGATCTCCTACCATTGTAACCGACTCTGTGTAACCCTAGCCTCCTCCGGTGTCTATATAAACCGGAGGGCTTTAGTCCGTGAGGACACAACATACATAACAACAATCATACCATAGGCTAGCTTCTAGGTTTAGCCTCCTTGATCTCGTGGTAGATCCACTCTTGTACTACCCATATCATCAATATTAATCAAGCGGGACGAGGGTTTTACCTCCATCGAGGGCCGAACACTGGGTAAAACATCGTGTCCCTTGTCTCCTGTTACCATCCGCCTAGATGCACAGTTCGGGACCCCTACCCGAGATCCACCGGTTTTGACACCGACATTGGTGCTTTCATTGAGAGTTCCTCGTGTTGCCACCGATAGGTCCGATGGCATCTCCAACCAACAACGCTGTCGGTGAGACTTTTCTCGCCGGACAGATCTTCAGATTCGGGCGGCTTCAAGATCGCGGGCTAATTCGCTTGGCCATCCGGGGCAGATCGAAAGCTAGGCCCCGCCGTCAGTCGATTTGGAAGTTTAAACTTCACGGCCGACGTCGCGGAGACTTGATCTTCGACGGACTCGAGCCGCAGCAGCGAAGCGCCAAGATCGTCACGACGAGCATGATATAGCTCGCCATCGAGCAAGTGCCTTGGTGGCGTGACATGAATCCACTTCGCCGTTAGTCGGAGCCGATCGCCTAGATCAAGGGCCGGTGGATAGACGCCACAGGGGCTTCAACATCCACAGCGATGGAGCCGAACACCGATCTGTCCCTCGCGAAACTTCGTGATTCCGAGGTTCCGGACTCCTTGCCGACTCAACCTCCCGTGTTCCCTACCAATCGATTCGATTGGGCGCCGTTATGGAATTCACCACCGCGGACGCCTTCCAACACTCGCCCTTTGGCAACATCCTAAACTCGCTAAAGCATCTCTCGCTATCGGAGAGCCTGGCCGAACTATGGCGGGATGGTTGGGGTACGGACGACGAAGAAATTCAGAGCCCACCCACCACCCACTTTGTAGCCACTGTCGACGATTTAACCGACACGCTAGACTATGACTCCGACGACATCGACGCTATGGACAACGATGCCGGAGACGAACAAGAAACAGTGCCTATAGGGCATGGGAGGACCACCTCGTTATATGACATTTACATGGTGGATACCCCAAAAGAGGGCGATAACGAGGACCAACGGGCCGCGGTAGAAGATAACCCCGCCGATAAACAACCAAAACGGCGGCGTAGACGCCGCCCTAAGTCCCGCCTCGACAACAACAACGCTCCTAAAGACCCCGCAATCCAGCAGGGCACAAAAGCAGACGATGAACATGCAGATAAGCAAACGTCCGAACAGGACGAGTCAGATAATCAGTCCAGGCCCGGCAAAAACGACAGTTCGGACGATCTCACGCCGGACACGCTGCCGGAAGGTAAAAACCTTCGGAAAAGACTCGTCAACACTGCAAGAAGCTTGAAGAAGGAAAAGCGGAAGCTCAAAACAGCGGAAGATACACTCAGAATGAGATGGAGCAAAGTGCTCAAAACCGCAGATAAATGCGACAATGGCCACCAATCAAAGAGCTACCCGAAGCGCAAGCTGCTACCAGAATTCGACGAGGAGGCCATAGAGCCTCCACCGTCAAAAAATAAAGAGGCCGCCTGGTTGGATAGACGGCCAGATGATAGGCCAAATTCTGAAAGCGGCGCCATACATAAACCAACTAATGAACCTGGAAAGACAGATGGCCCCGCCAGGTCCATCTACGGGCCAAAGAAGAGGGCCCCAGGATGCAAGGCAACACGTCAAGTGTCCAAGAGGCGAGGCACACCCAAATACAGGGCGCCAAGACACCCACTATGTTTCACTGATGAGGTCTTTGGACCATGAATTCCCAAAGCAGGATTTAAACCCATAAACATAGAGGCCAACGATGGAACAACAGACCTCAGAGTGCGGCTAGAAGATTACATACTGCATATACACATGGCCAGAGGAGATGATCTCCACGCCATAAAATACCTACCCCTCAAGCTCAAAGGACCAGCCCGCCATTGGCTTAAAAGCCTCCCAGAAAATACTGTGGGAAGTTGGGAAGAGCTCGAGGATGCGTTTAGAGCAAATTTTCAAGGGACTTATGTCCGCCCTCCGGACGCAGATGATCTAAGTCATATAACTCAACAGCCCGGAGAGTCAGCGCGGAAATTCTGGAACAGGTTTCTTACCAAAAAGAACCAAATAGTCGACTGTCCGGACGCCGAAGCCTTAGCAGATTTTAAGCACAATGTCTGAGACGAATGGCTTGCCAGGCACCTTGGTCTAGAGAAACCGAGGACAATGTCCGCACTAACAATCCTCATGACCCACTTTTGTGCGGGAGAGGACGACTGGCTAGCAATATGCAGCACCAGCGACCCAAGTACATCCGAGACAAGAGATGGAAACGGAAAAACACGGCGCAGAAAAGAGCAGCGCCGGAATAAAGAGAAAAGCCAAAAGAGCACGGCAGTCAACGCTGGATTCAAAAGCTCGCAGCCAAACAACAAAACAACACCCCTTAAGGATGACAACGACGATCTGTCCAACTTAAATAAGATTCTGGGTCGGATATGTCAAATCCACAGTACCCCCGGAAGGCCTGCGAACCATACCCATCTGGATTGTTGGGTTTTTAAATAGTCCGGCCGACTAAACGCCGAACACAAGGGGCTCGATGCGTCAAGCGAAGACGATAAACCCCACCAGCAGAGCACCGGAAAACAAAAGACTTTCCCACAAGGGGTCAAAGCAGTAAATTCACTTCATGTGATAATACGGAAAAATAGTGCGGCACTTTCTAAGAAGAGCTTCGCGCGGTCCAACCCAGCAGACCATAGAGATTGGATATCAAAAACAATCACTTTCGACCACCTGGACTATTCCAGAAGCGTTCGAAACGCGGGACGGACTCCCTTGATTTTGAATCCCATAATAGACGGATTACAATTTACTAACGTCCTAATGGACGGAGGCAGCGACTTAAACCTGCTGTATTCAAACACAATCCGTAAGATGGGGATAGACCCTACCAAAATTCGACACAGCCACACTTCCCTCAAAGGAGTGACGCCAGGCCCTTACGCCAAGTGCATAGGCTCCATATTACTAGAAGTCGGGTTCGGATCACCGAACAATTTTCGACGTGAAAAATTAATTTTTCACATCGTCCCATTTAAAAGTGGATATCAAGCACTCTTGGGACGAAAGGCTTTTGCCCGCTTCAACGCCATACCGCATTACGCGTCTCTCACACTCAAGATGCCCGGTCCGCGTGGCATCATTTCAGTGCGAGGGTCACTTAAAGACCCTGGACTCGGATAGACGAATCCGGCTTCAGCAGGCTAGGGGCTCCCTAGCCGCATACCTCTTCACAGGGGGCTGCGCGCACAAACAACCGCGGGTTCATACAAACCCCGCCTTACTTATTCATATTCCTTCTTTTACACATATTTTTCGCACGAATTGTTTTCAAACTAAGCGTTCCTCTCTTTTAAAGATGAACAACGTGCATACCCGCGAGGATAATGGCGCGAACGGAGACACAGCGCAGACGCGTGCAGAGGGACCCATTGTGAGGATTCTTTTCAGATTAAGACCTTGCGTAAACCTTTTTCTTGTCTCTTGTTGTTATTCTCCTTGGTTTCTTCCTATAGCCAAAGCGAGCTCGACGTTTAGCATCGGCGCGTCGAAGACCATGCCTGTACCTGGACACTAGGGGCTTAGGGCATTGTTCTGCCCATTATTATAAAGACCGAACACCTTAGGGAGTGTTCGGCGTCTCGAGTTAGGCACTATATGCATCAGCTCCGAATCATGTCTTTGGTCAAATGTTTGGTTTGCCCGGCTCCTGTGTTTTGCTGCCTTACGTTCCGTATCATCGGCTAACGCGGCACGAGGAGAACTCTGCGATTGTGCCCCAGTTAATTTGGGCGAGCACTCTCGAGAGAAAGCCGAAAAATTGTCATGATACGCGAGACTGGTCAACCACTCGATCGACTACCGGAATGTTTAGAATTTCGCTTTGACGAAGGACCGTTTCGGTCGAGGCACACACGCCCGAACTTCGAGATCGCGGTGCCCCTGTGGGCTATATCGTAGCCCCACCCTCGAACTCCACTTGCTAAGTGAAAGTGATAAAGCATTATAGTCCGGATTGCCTCGTTTGCTACGCTACCACCTCCTTAAACAGGACCGAGACGTCGGATTAAGTGTGAAAACACGCTATTTTTGCGAACACCCCCGCACCTTGTGCGTGGGGGCTGAAGCCGAAGACTACAATCTTTCAAGTTATACAAATGTATAAGTAAACGGCCGCACAGGAGAAGTTTTACTACTTGGGACGCACAAGTATAAAAAGCAGTTATAGCATAATCATCGTTTTACAAGCTAAAATGTTCATTTGAACATGACATTCTTTGAGCACTGCGACTCTATTACACGAGCACCACGCATAACTTCCCCGAAATAGTGCTCGGCGGGGAGCCGGCTTTCATCCGAACCCTGGGCGGCAACAGCGGTGGCATCCATCTCCGGACAATGTGCCTTCACACGGGCAAGAGCCATCCGCGCGCCCTCGATGCAGGCCGACCGCTTCATCTCCTTTATATGCGGCACCGCTCCAAGGAATTGCTGCAGTAAGCCGAAGTAGCTCGTCGCCTTGGGCCTCTTTGGCCAGACATGGGCCACGATGTCAGTCATGGCAAGTCCGGACAATCTATTTAGCTCGGCCCATTCGGCCAACCGGTCTGTCAACGAAAGTGAGCGATCCGGACTATGGAATTGAGACCAGTATAGCTCTTCCATCTTGTGATCCTTCTGGCTCCGGAAGTGCTCAACGGCATCAGCCGCACTTGCAGCTAAGTCCATATAAGGATCCTCCGGACTCCACAGCCGCTCAAATCGAGCATACTTTTGATCCATAAACCGCGGCGAGCGAAAAGGCTTGCCACCACGATATCTCGACTGGCGCGGTTCCTCCTTCATGGCCCGCATTGCGAGCGGGCATCCTTAACCGGCGGTGGCCTTCTTCAGGTCTTCCCGCTCGATAAGCGCTCCTTTTCAAGAGCCTCATTGCGGTCGGCAGCATCTTTCACTTTCATGGCCAATTCGCCACCTCGCCTGCTTAGGCGGTCGCAGCCCTTCGACTTTCAACTCCTCGACCGCCTCGGGCAGCGTCACTCCCGGGCTTGCTCCTTAGCTTGAGCAAGTTCGCCCGAAAACTCTCCACAAGCAGCAGCACCGCCTCGTATAACAAACATAAAATTTATCAGAGGAGGGCTCCGACCCCCTTAATAAAGCGACTGCGGAGAACTCATTTACCTTGCGACTCGTCAAGTCGCCGGTTGACAAGTGCGATGTCCGCATCCACCACGTCAAGTTGTCGATTTAACTCGGCAAACCCACTAGTCCGGCCATCCCTCGGACTATCCGCCACCTGCATAGGAACGACGTCATTCATTACTTTCGATTTCGATCCTCGGCACACTGTCGTTTTCGACAACCTACCGAGTCTCAGGGGCTACTATCTATACAGGGCGCATTTTCATGTGCAAGACTGTCAATAGACAAAGAGATGCGTCATTCTTGCGTACCTCAAACCCCGCCAGCAAACTCATAGCGGCATTGCGCAATCCGCTTTTGGCGGACGAAATCCTTCCAATCACCATACACATCAACGCACGGTGATCTTCTGAGATGGACGCCCTCTCAAACAGATTCTTTAGTTCTCCCGGCCGGATACTAGCGGGTGCCGAACTCTCTGGCCCCTCCGGACTCGGCGAGACCCTCCGTGACGATACTTGGCTACTTTGCCTTCGACGGCAATGGCAGACGGAGGCGTTTCGCTCTCCATCATCTCCGGAAGAAGGTCCCCCGAAGATGAACTCATCTGAGAAGGCTGCAAATCCGAACTGCACGATAAATATTTCGGTTACCCACAGAAGCACAAGTGGAGGTATTTCCTTACTAATTAACTCCCCTTTTCATACTCACAGCTCGCTGGAGGGCTGATCCTTTGGCAATGATTGTGCGTCCGGATTCTCTCCGGACGCCGGACCCCCCGGTGAAGATCTCTTCCCACGCTTAGGGGCTTTGGCCTCCGGGTCTTCGGAGGCGGTCCTCTTCTCCCTCTGGAAGGAGGGGTTTTTGATTCCCCTCTCTTCGGATGCCCCTTTGGGCGAAATAATAGCTCCTCTACTTTCCCCATCGCTCCCTTCCATGGGCGCGACCTCCAACATTCTGACCAGCACGGGCTCCAGTGCGGTCTCTGGGAGGGGGGCCGGACACCTTATCAGCCTCGAATGTGCTACCCACTCCTGTGAAGAGTAATGGGTCAGGAGGCGAACTCTGGAAAAGAAGATAAATAGGGCGTCCGGACTCTGAGCTATTTACCTGCGTATCCGGGCGATTGCGGCTTAGGCCTGCGTCCTCGGCCAATTCCGGACACGCCACCTGCGGTCCGAAGAACAACTTGTACATCTCCACGGGTGTCGCACCCATGAAGTGTTGGAGAATCCGAGGTCCCTCCGGGTTGAACTCCCATAGACAGAGAGGACGACGTTTGCAGGGCAAAAGATGCCTGATTAGCATAACCTGCATCACCACAATCAGATTGATCTCCCTCGCCTGGAGGTCTCGAATCCGGCCTTGCAATAAGGGCATGTCTTGAACTGACCCCCCCAACTGAGCCCTTGGTTGACCCATGACATCAGTCGGCATGGAGGTCCCGGGCGGAAGGAAGGCGGCGGCTTTTGCTTGCTGCCCTTCGGAGCGGTGATATAGAACCACTCCTGTTGCCACACTCCGAGTTCCTCTTGGAAGGAACCCTCGGGCCATGGGGCATCGGCCTTTTTGCTTATGGCCGCCCCGCCGCACTCCGCTTGACACCCCCCGATCATCTTCGGCTCCACATTGAAGGTCTTCAGCCACAGGCCGAAGTGGGGGGTGACGCGGAGGAAGGCTTCGTAGACGATAATGAATGCGAAGATGTGGAGGATGGACTCCGGAGCCAAGTCGTGAAAGTCCAGCCCATAGTAGAACATGAGCCCCCTCACGAAGGGGTCCGTCGAGAAGCCTAAACCCCGACGGAGGTGGGATACGAAGACAACAAACTCACCGGGCTCGGGGGCGGGCACGGCCTGCCCTTGGGTAGGCAACCTGTGCGAAACCTCATAGGCCAGGTACTTGGTCTCACGTAACTTCAATATGTCCTCCTCCGTGACGGAGGAGGGCATCCACCGGCCCTGGAGGTCGGAGCCGGACATGGTTGAGAATCCGAAGCGCTCGAATCTGAGGCTCTGGGTGTTGGAACTGAGAGCGAGGGAGATTCGATGCGAGATTGAAGAACAAGGACGAGCCTTGGTGCTCTTATAAAGGGGGAAAAAATACGAAGAGCCGTTTCCGTGACCGTTTGGGATTCACCTTCGATAGAGGAGGTGTGGCAACGGGAACGGTTGGGTTACCCACGCACGTATTGATGAGAATCCCAGAATAAGGGGAACACGATCTCTGCTTCGATTCAAGTAAAGGCCTGGTAGCGGTGTGATGTCAGGCCGCATAATACGTCAGCAGATTGAACTGGTGTACATTTTATTCTCTCTACGGTGGAATGTGGAATTTATTTTGCAGAGCCGGACACTATCCTGGTGTTCACGAGCCTCTCTGGATTATTCAAGGAAGGAACCTGCCTTGCAATGCCGAACATTATGCGCGCCGGACTAATCGTCATTGAAGCCGGGTTCAGGGGCTACTGAGGGAGTCCTGGACTAGGGGGTGTCCGGACAGCCGGACTATCATCGTCCGCAGGACTCCAAGACTCTGAAGATACAAGATTGAAGACTCCGCATCGTGTCGGATGGGACTTTCCTTGGCGTGGAAGGCAAGCTTGGCGATCTGGATATGTAGATCTCCTACCATTGTAACCGACTATGTGTAACCCTAGCCTCCTCCGGTGTCTATATAAACCGGAGGGCTTTAATCCGTGGGACACAACATACATAACAACAATCATACCATAGGCTAGCTTCTAGGGTTTAGCCTCCTTGATCTCGTGGTAGATCCACTCTTGTACTACCCATATCATCAATATTAATCAAGCGGGGCGAGGGTTTTACCTCCATCGAGAGGGCCCGAACCTGGGTAAAACATCATGTCCCTTGTCTCCTGTTACCATCCGCCTAGACGCATAGTTCGGGACCCCCTACCCGAGATCCGCCGGTTTTGACACCGACAACGAGGAAGAGACCCGGCCGCTGAACAATAGAGACAGAAGGGTTTCCCCCCACAAGTGCGGACGGTGAACATGATATACGCAACCCACATACCCAAAAGGGAGCGGAAGCGTGCACTCAGGGACGTATACGCGATGGAGTTAGTCGCCCCAAAGTTCAACCCGTGGTCCTCCTGCCCGATCACTTTTGATCGAAGGGACTGATGGATTCATGTACCTAGGGTAGGGTCATAGGCCTGACCTAAACGTCCTACCTAGGGGCACTCTTAGAAGAGATCATCTTCCAGTCGACCAAAGAGGAACCCACTCGACTGACTGGAAGGACTCGACCATGGAAGACTCACTCGACCATGAAGATACACTCGACCACCAGAAGGTCAGAAGGCACTCTGCAACGCAACGGCTTGTAATTGAATAGACTTAATGATAGTTAAGGCACTTTATGAGGGGCGTTACCAGTAACGCCCCAGGCTTAATGTACTTTAACCTCTCCATTATGTGGGCTGGCTGGGGTCCTGGCGCACTCTATATAAGCCACCCCCCTCCACAGATAGAGGGGTTCGCACTCTTGTAACACCTACACCGATAATCCACTCGACCGCCTCAGGGCTCCGAGACGTAGGGCTTTTACTTCCTCCGAGAAGGGCCTGAACTCGTACATCGCTTGTGTTCACAACCTCTCCATAGCTAGGACCTTGCCTCTCCATACCTACCACCCACTCTACTGTCAGACTTAGAACCACGACAGTTGGCGCCCACCGTGGGGCAGGTGTTTTAGCGATTTGTGGAGGTTGCAGTGACTTCAGTACCTTCATCATGATGACTGCTGGAGTTTTGGTTGAGGCGCGAGATCCGTCTCGGTGCTCTCACCTTTGTCGCCGGCGACTCCGCATGGCTCCTGGAGGCTCCACTTGACATCGGCGCTCCCGTCCGTGGGCGGCGCACTTCGCGCATGTGTTCAAGGGCGTTCTGCTGCGTGCAACCGTCGACCCGTGTCGGTCGACTCCTGTCGATCGCTCACCGGCCTCCCACCAGCGCAAGCGCTCTGGTGGTCGAGGCTCCAGCGGTGGGTGAAACACGCGTGGCTCGCCAGACAGCCATCGCCAGTCGCGCAATTGAGCCCGACGAGTCCCTCTACGGCCTATTCGATCCGTCGACCGGCTCCGTAGAGAGCTGCATCCGAATGCGATAGTGATGATCCAGCGGAAATCCTCATGGTCGATGGCCCTCGCGATCCTCCCGGCCGCCCACGGTGGCGGAGCGGCGGTGGAGGTGACCCAGCGCAAGAACACGAAGAGTACCAACCCGAGACACTCGACTCTGCGAGAGAGAAGAGCTTCGCCTTGAGAACATGGATGCCCTGCATACTCCCCATCGGGAGAAACCCGAGGCTCGCGCCTTGGAGGAGGCACGTCTGGCCAATGTGGCTGAACGCGCTCGCTTGGAGAATCTTCAACGAGCACTCGACGAACGTGCGCGGCAACGAATTCCTGAAGCCAGTCGACGTCGTCTCTTCCCGCCGACTCAGGTATACCGCACGCCGATTTAGAATTTAGCAGCTGCAAGCCGCATAGCAGAGTCCATCCAGCCTTCTCAGTCAGAGGCTGGGAGAGGCTTGAGGCAGATCCGAGATTTACTCCGAGCAGCAGGAGATCAGAACTCAGTCGTGTCGCAGTCGCGGAACAGAATTCATAGTCGATCCGTCGCTGCGAATACTGTCCAGTCGGCTCACATTCCCCGATCACCTCCGCGGCGAGAAGGGCGCGACAACCGGCGAGATCAGTATGGAGACCGGGATGACAGGCGTCGAGTGCCCCTTTCCCCTCCGAGGGAAGGGTCGTATGCTCCTCGGCGGCAGGATGACAGTCGATTCGCCAATCGGGCGAAGAGTTCCGATCGACCCGAGGAACCGGGCTTTGACGCTGCGATCCATTATCGTGCAAGGCTTGGTCGATCAAACAGGGCCCATCGAGGCGGACCGAGAGATGCACCCACCAGCAATCGAGTGCATGTTTCGGTCCGGAGTGTTTTAGCGAGGCCATCGAGCCGCGATAATCCCCCAATTTCATATTGGCAACGAGTCAAAGCAAGTTCCTTCGGGGAATCCAAGCTGAAACTTGGCTTGAAGATTACCGAGTGGCTGTTCAGATTGGTGGAGGGAATGATGAGGTGGCCATGAAGCATTTGCCCCTCATGTTGGAAGGTTCTGCGAGCATGGCTGAATCGATTACCTCCTAGCAATATATATACTTGGGAAGATTTGTCCCGAGTGTTCGTCAGGACTTTTGAAGGGACTTGCAAACGACCGGCTGGCTTGACAGAGCTGCAAGTTTGTGTGCAGAAGACCAATGAGACTCTCCGAGAGTACATTCAGAGGTGGATCACTCTGCACCATACTGTGGAAAATGTGTCGGACCATCAGGCAGTTTGCGCCTTCAAAGATGGCATCAAGAACAGAGAATTGAGTCTGAAGTTTGGTCGAACCGGCGACATGACCTTGAGTCGAATGATGGAGATTGCTACCAAGTACGCCAATGGCGAGGAAGAAGACCGACTCCGAAGTGGCAAGTACAAGCCAAGTCAGTCGGAGAAGGGAAATTCCAGTCGGAAACAGAAGCGGAAAGCCGAGCCAGCAGCTCCAGGAGAGGCCCTGGCCGTGACTCAGGGGAAGTTCAAGGGGAAGCCAAAAGGATCCTGGAATCCTAAGAAAGTAAAGGATAAAGAAGGTAATGACGTGACGGATATGCCATGCCATATTCACACGAAGAAAGATGAAGAGGGCAACATCATTTACCCAAAGCACACCACTCGCCAAAGATGTCGACTCGATCCGGCGCAGCCAGGAAAAGCAGTTTAAGGACAAGGAGAAGGAGCCAGACAAGGCCGGAGACAAAGAGGGCAGTGAGGAAGAATATCCGCATGTCAACTCCACTCTGATGATCTTCGCGGATGTGGAAAGCAAAAGTCGACTGAAAATCATTAACCGTGAGGTGAACATGGTTGCCCCAGTAAAGCCAAGTTATGTGAAGTGGTCCCAAACACCCATCACATTCGACCAATTTGACCATCCGACTCACGTAGCCACCCCTGGACGGCAAGCGTTGGTGGTCGATCCAGTTGTCGAAGGCACTCATCTGACGAAAGTGCTGATGGATGGTGGTAGTGGGCTGAACTTGTTATATGCAGATACATTGAAAGGGATGGGCATTCCGTTGTCGATCGGCGCCCGACAACATGAGTTTCCACGAGTCATACCCGGGAAGAAGGCCAACTCACTCGGCCAAATAGCTCGGGCGTGGTTTTGGTGATTCCAAGCACTTTCGCAAGGAAAAGTTGACCTTTGAGGTTGTGGATTTTCAGAGTGCATACCATGCCATTTTGGGGAGGCCAGCCTACGCACGATTCATGGCTCGACCATGTTACGTGTACCTCAAACTGAAAATGCCAGCCCCAAGGAGTGATCTTTGTCACCGCGATCGGAAGAAAGAAGAGTGCTTTCAGAAGGGCTCGAACATGGCCGACTCCCAAGTGACAGCGGTCGAATTCGAAGAATACAAGCAAAACGCAGATCCGAGTGATTTGTTACCATCAAAGAAGCCGGCCACAGAATCTGCATTTGATTCGTCTGGTGAGACGGCAGTTCATATTCACCGACCGATCCCAATGCAGCCCCGACCCACATCTCCACGACACTCGACCGAAATAGGAAGAAGCGCCATCCGGTTCCTCCGTGAGAATGGGACATTTTCACATGGAAGCCGGTGACATGCGTGTTCCTCGGGTGCGGCTGAGCATCGCCTCCGAGTCGACAAGTCAGCAAAACCAGTCAAAGAGCATCTTCGCGTCCGCCGTCGTAAGAGAAAAGCTATTGGTGAAGAAGTGGCTCATTGTTGGCGGTAGGATTTATCCGAGAAATATACCACTCGAGTGGCTCGCTAATGTTGTCATGGTTCCCAAGAAAGACAACTCGCCCGCATGTGCATTGATTTCAAGCACATCAATCGGGCCTGCCGAAGGATCATTTTCCTCTCCCCGCATAGATCAAATTGTTGACTCGACCGTGGGATGTGAGATTGTCCTTTCTAGATGCATATTCGGGTATCATCGAGATCCGTGCTATGGGCCCGATGAAATAAAACAGCTTTCATCACTCCATTCGGTGCTTCGCTATATCACCATGCCATTACGCCTCAAGAATGCCGGAGCCACATTTATGCGAATAATTCGAAGTGTCTTCACCAAATCAGTCGGAATGTGGAAGCGTATATGGATGATATCGTCGTTAAGTCGCGAAAAGGTTCCGACCTGCTTGCCGACCTAGCGAAACATTTGCCAACCTCGGAAGGTGCGATATCAAGCTCAATCCGTCAAAGTGCACATTCGAGTCCCTCGTGGAAAATTACTCGGTTTTCGTTTCGAGCGAGGATCGATGCTAATCGAGAAGATCGGCACTATTCTCCGAATGAAAGCGCCAATGCGAGTGCACGGCGTCGAGCTTCATGGATGCTTGGCGCATTAAGTCGATTCATCTCACGACTCGGTGAAAAGGCATTGCCTCTTTACCGATCGATGAAGAAGGCCGACAAGTTCGAGTGGACTCGAAGCCGATGCAGCGCTTGCCGAGCTAAAAGCTCTGCTCTCCACCCAGCCGGTGCTTGCTGCTCCAATCAGCAAAGAGCCTCTATTGCTTTATATTGCAGCCACTGGACAAGTCGTCAGTACGGTGCTTACAGTCGAGCGGGAAGAGGAAGGAAAGGCCTTCAAAGTTCAGCGCCCGGTGTATTATTTGTCCGAAGTCTTGACTCCATCCAAGCAGAGATATCCTCATTATCAGAAGCTTGTGTATGGCATATACATGACCACGAAGAAGGTTGCTCATTATTTCTCTGATCATTCTATCACGATCGTCGACGCCCTTTATCGTAGAGATTCGCACAATGAGACGCAACCGGTCGAGTGGCGAAATGGGCGATTGAACTTCTTCCCCTTGATATCAAATTTGAGGCAAAGAAAGCCATTAAGTCCCAGGCTATAGCGGATTTCCTCGCCGAGTGGATTGAACAACAGCAACCGATGAAGTTCACTCGAGCATTGGACCATGTTCTTTGATGGCTCTAAGATGCTGAATGGTTCAGTCTTTGGGGTGGTTCTGGTTTCCCCAGAGGAGATAAGCTTAGGTATGTGCTCCGATTCACTTTGATTCCTCCAACAATGAGGCAGAGTACGAGGCCCTCTTATATGGATTTGCGATGGCCATCTCACTCGGCGTCCGTCGCTTCGATGGTCTATGGCGACTCAGATTTAGTGGTCAACCGGTGATGAAGGAGTGGGGCGTGAGAAGCCCAAGCCATGATTGGATACTGCAATGCAGTGAGGAAGCTGGAAAAGAAGTTCGAGGGTTGGAACTCCATCACATCCCCGTGAAAAATCAAGCAGCAGATGATCCGCGAAGATAGGTTCCAAAGAGAAGCCATTCCGAGTGGTGTGTTTTTGGAGCATATACACACTCCGTCAGTTAAAGAAGATCCCTTCACAGAGGAAACTCCACAGCCCAAGAGTGCCACAGACCCGACTGAGGTTGAGGTCCCAGCGGTGGTCGACTTGGTCATGGAAGTTTTAGTGATCACTCCAGACTGGACAATTCCATACATCGCATATATTCTGAGAAAAGAGCTCCCAGAAGACGAGGAAGAGGCTCGACAGATCGTCCGTCGATCCAAAGCCTTTACCGTTATTAAAGGACAGCTGTATAGAGAAAGCCCGACTGGAGTTGGTCAAAAATGCATAACGCCAGAAGAAGGTCGAGTCATACTCAATGACATCCACTCGGGGACCTGTGGTCACCATGCGTCCTCTCGGACTATTGTAGCCAAAGCATACCGAGCCGGATTTTACTGGCCTAGAGCGAATGAGATGGCAAAGGAAATAGTAGACAAGTGCGAAGGATGTCAGTTCTATTCCAATATGTCACACAAGCCAGCGTCAGCCCTGAAGACCATTCCACTCGTCTGGCCTTTCGCGGTATGGGGGCTGGACATGGTCGGTCCCTTGCGAACAGGTCGGAGCGGTTTCACGCATGTACTGGTAGCAGTCGACAAGTTCACCAAGTGGATTGAAGCTAAACCAATCAAGAGTCTTGACGCCGGTACTGCTATTTCCTTCATCAGAGAGCTGACGTTCAGATATGGGGTCCCGCATAGCATTATCACGGATAATGGGTCGAATTTTGACTCAGAAGAATTCAAAGATTTCTGCAACGCTCAAGGCACGCGAGTCGACTACGCTTCAGTCGCCCATCCACAGTCGAACGGACAGGCAGAACGGGCCAACGGATTAATCCTCAAGGGTTTCAAGCCCCGTCTGATGCGAGATCTCAAGCATGCGGCTGGAGCTTGGGTCGACGAACTCCCTTCAGTGCTTTGGGGTTTGCGGACCACGCCTAATCGGTCGACCGGAAGAACTCCATTCTTCTTGGTCTATGGGGCTGAAGCAGTCCTACCGAGTGATCTTCTTCACAATGCTCCCCGAATTGAACTTTACAATGAAGCGGAAGCTGAGCAAGCGCGTCAAGATGCAGTCGACCTCCTAGAAGAGGAAAGGAGATGGCTCGATCCGCTTCGACCATCTACCGGCAAGACTTGCGTCGCCTTTACGCCGTAAATGTGAGAGGTCGAGCCTTCCGGGAAGGGATCTGGTCCTTCAAGTGGATCAGCAGAAACAACATAAGCTCGCTTCCTCCCGGAAGGGCCCTTCATCGTCACAAAGGTTCTCCACAACGGGGCATATCGTCTCTACAACGTCGAACACAATATCGAAGAACCCCGAGCTTGGAATGCGGATCTGCTCCGCCCGTTTTACACTTAAAGTTTTTCACTCGGATGAGTTGTAATAAAATACTTCTGTAGTTCATGGGCTTCGAAATAATAGTGTCATAGTTCCTTCATAGTTTTTGTCACTCTTTATTTTTGTCCAGTAAAATTTCCCCCCAGTGGGTGGCTTAGTCGCGAATCCGTTTCGCCTAAGTTTGTACAAATCCTACCGAGTGGCAAGCCAGACTTCCACTCGGGGGTTTAGCTGCAGCCCAGTGCTCGCCTAAGTAACTAAAAATCCTACCGAGTGGTAAGCCAGACTTCCACTCGGAGGCTTAGCTGCAGCCCAGTGCTCGCCTAAGTTATAAAAATCCTACCGAGTGGCAAGCCAGACTTCCACTCGGGGGCTTAGCTGCAGCCCAATGCTCGCCTAAGTAACTAAAAATCCTTCCGAGTGGTAAGCCAGACTTCCACTCGGAGGCTTAGCTACAGCCCAGTGCTCGCCTAAGTTGTAAAAATCCTACCGAGTGGCAAGCCAAACTTCCACTCGGAGGCTTAGCTGCAGCCCAGTGCTCGCCTAAGTTATAAAAATCCTACCGAGTGGCAAGCCAGACTTCCACTCGGGAGCTTAGCTGCAGCCCAGTGCTCGCCTAAATAACATGTGTGCTCGCAAGGAGGACGAGGGGCAGGTCGACTGCGACCCTCTCCTCCGAGCTACACCATAAGTATGATGTGCGCTCACAAGGAAGACGAGGTGCAGGTCGACTGCGACCCTCTCCTCCGAGCTTCAACACAAATACAACGGAAATCCTACCGAGTGAAGAGCAAACCTCTCACTCGGGGGCTTAGCTGCAGCCCAGTGCTCGCCTAAGATATAGAAAATCCTACCGAGTGAAGAGCAAACCTCTCACTCGGGGGCTTAGCTGCAGCCCAGTGCTCGCCTAAGATATAAGAAATCCTACCGAGTGAAGAGCAAACCTCTCACTCGGGGGCTTAGCTGCAGCCCAGTGCTCGCCTAAGATGTAAGAAATCCTACCGAGTGAAGAGCAAACCTCTCACTCGGGGGCTTAGCTGCAGCCCAGTGCTCGCCTAAGGTATAATAAATCCTACCGAGTGAAGAGCAAACCTCTCACTCGGGGGCTTAGCTGCAGCCCAGTGCTCGCCTAAGGAATAAGTCGATGCATGTAGGCACCTTCTTCGTGGACCCGCAAAAGGCGATTCGAGCCAAAAGCGATCATATCCAAACATCCAATCCAAATTTAGGTCGATACCTAAAGGAACCGAGAGTGCTCGGGCACTAAGCACATTAAGGTTTTATCGGTTACAATTCCACTCGCATACCGAGGCAAATTTAAAGTGTAAGACTCAAGGAAAGTTTTTACCCCTCCCGTGGAGGCTGGAAGGAGCAACGAACTCGCCGAGGTCAATCCCATCTGCGATCCGTGTAGCAGCAGCGATGAAAGTCTCCATGAAGGACACGAAGTCGTGTTTCTTGGTGTTGGCCACTCGGAGAGCCGCCACTATATTCTCGTGCATCCTTGCAATGGACTCGCGCCGGAACAGGCGACATCTGCGCCACACCGAGTCAAGACTTCTTACACTCTCGCACTCGGTCAGGGACGGCGTTCGGTCGAGCCATCAACGACTCGAGGTCATTTTGGAGTGTCGCCCGGGCCAGAGCGTCGAGTCGATGCGGGACGTAGCAACCTTCAGCCTTGCGAGGTAATCCACGACAGCGGCAACACGGGACTCCAGTCGGAAGACGTTCATGGCAACTTCATCATTCACCGGAGAATGACAGGGTCAAGGTTCGTCTCCAACTGGCTGGTTTCTTCTTCAAAGTTTGCATGAGAACTCGCAAAGACAAAACCCCGAATCAAGAAAATAGTCGAATGGGAACATAACAGTTGGAAGAATTGGTCGAGTGTAAAAGACTACCTTCGAGCATAAGGAACAATTTTTTAGCAAGACCACCCAGGAAGCCTTCCACGTCATTCTTCTTCCCCACCAACCTGGTTGATCTTCTCAATCGAGTGGTCTTGTCGACTTTTCATTCGGTCAACATCCTTGGTGGCAATGGCGAGCAGCCTTCAGATTGGCGTTGTCCTGTTCGAGCTTGGTGACTTGAAAGTGCAACTAATCCCCGGGTGGTTTTGGTAATTAATAACAACATATATATATCATTGAACTAATTGTTTCTTGAGAATATTTCAGAAAGTTCAATTGATATGGGTATGGCAATGACCGATGATGTGGACCCTCAAAATGCTAAGGAAAACATTGGCAAAAGCTCAAGACTCTATTTTTGGTTTAGTGATCCAAGATCACATTGAGTCCATAGGAAAGCCAATACTATTAAAGGGGATGAGGTTATGATGATGATCTGGTTGCTCAAAGTGCTTAGTGATTTATCTCTCAAACTATCAGCAATCTTTCATTCCAACATAAACTCATAAGTAATCTCGGTCCCACCGATTCCATAAACTCAGTCACACCGAGATGAACCACCTCACCATATACCCAAACCCTAGTAATTTCGGATTTTCCGATTCCAAACTCGGTCTTACGAAATTGGTGTTGCCAACCTTCAGAACCTTCAGACTCAAATCGGTGTCACCGAGATGAGAAAGTCGGTCCCACCGAGATTGGCAAACCCTAGACTTTGGAAGAATCGGACTAACCGAGATTGTATTTTCGGTCCCACGAAAATCCCAACGTTCACAAGATTTGAACTTTCGGTCTCACCGAGTTGTCAACTTCGGTCCGACCGAGATTGGTCAAATGTGTGTAATGGTTGGATTTTGTGTGGAGGCTATAAATACCCTCCACCTCCTCTTCATTCGTGAGAGAGCCATCGAAAGAACTACCACTCCTACCTTACATTTACGAGAAGAAAACTACCTACCCTTGTGTTGAGATCAAGTTGCTCCACTCCCACCATATGAAACTTGATTTCTAGCCTTCCCAAGTTGCTTTCCACTCAATCCCTTCTTCCACCACAGCCAAATCGGTGAGGAGAGTTGAGTGTTGGGGAGATTATCATTTGAAGCACAAGAGCAAGGAGTTCATCATCACCAACACCATCTATTACCTTTTGGAGGGTGGTGCCTCCTAGATTGGTTAGGTGTCGCTTGGGAGCCTCCGTCAAGATGTGGAGTTGAACCAAGAAGTTTGTAAGGGCAAGGAGATCGCCTACTCGTGAAGATCTACCCCAGTAAGGCTAGTCCTCCGTGGGCGTAAGCCATGATGGCATAGACAAGGTTGCTTCTTCGTGGACCCTTCGTGGGTGGAGCCCTCCGTGGACTCTCGCAGCCGTTACCCTCCGTGGGTTGAAGTCTCCATCAACGTGGATTGACGATAGCACCACCTATCGGAACCACGAGAAAAATCTCCGTGTCTCCAAACTGCGTTTGCTCTTCTCCACCTCTATTTACTACATGTGCAATTTACTTTCCGCTGCCACTACTCTAGAATTGCATGTGTAGGGTGATACTTGACTTGGTCATCATTGTGAACTTGCTAAAACTTGTCCTAATCAAAGGCTAAACTTTTAAATTGTCAAGTAGTCTAATCACCCCCTCTAGACATACTTCCGATCCTACAAGTGGTATCGAGCTTTGGTCTCCATTGGATTGGTTTCATTGCATTGGACTCCATAAGCTTGGTTTCACAACCTAGGAGAGTATGGCGCCTAGTGAGGGTAATTTCCGTAGAGGTCCTTACTTTGATGGTTCAAATTTTGCTAGTTGGAAGCACAAAATGAAAATGCATATTCTTGGACATAACCCCACGCATGGGGCATTATTTGTGTTGGCTTGCAAGGTGAGTTCTTCGAGGAAGGAAAAGTTCGGATCGCGAAGCTACTGCGGATGAGTTGCGGATGTTCTGAACAATGCTCAAGCTTGTGACATTCTCTTCAATGCTTTGTGTCCCGAGGAGTTCAACAAGATCAGCCGTCTTGAGGATGCAAAGAGATTTGGGATACTTTGGTGAAATGCACGAAGGTACCGAGTCCGTGAAGGAATCAAAGCTAGATGTTCTTCAAGGTCAGCTTGACAAGTTCAAGATGAAGGAAGGTGAAGGAGTCGCTGAAATGTACTCTAGGCTTGCTCTCATCACAAATGAGATGGCAGGCTTAGGAAGCGAAGAAATGACCGACCGATTCATCATCAAGAAGATTCTCAGAGCTTTGGATGGAAAGTATGACACCGTGTGCACTTTGATCCAAATGATGCCAAACTACAAGGATCTCAAGCCTACCAAAGTCATTGGAAGGATTGTTGCTCATGAGATGACACTTAAAGACAAGGAAGAGCTTCACAACAAGTCAAGTGGTGCTTACAAAGCTGCAGTTGAAGCTCCCACAACCTCAAGTGACAAGCTAGTTTCCAATGAAGAGATAAGCCTAATGGTGAAGAACTTCAACAAATTCTACAAGAGTAGAAGCAAAGAAAGAAGCTCAAAGTCTAGATCATATGATGAAAAGAGATCTTCTAGTCGTGATCGAAACTGCTACAATTGTGGAAGACCCGGACACTACTCAAATGAGTGTTCGACCCCCCACAAGAGAAGAGAAGAATCTCCAAGAAGAAGAAGCTCAAGAGAAGAGTCGCCTTAAAAGAGAGAAGGAGTAGAGATGATCGTTATGAACGAAGATCCTCTCGGAGAAGCAAGGATTCGGAAAGGAAAGACAAGTCATCAAGGAGCTACACAAGAAGAAAACATCAAGCTCATGTTGGTGAATGGGTTTCCGCCCGACTCGACAATCACTCCAAAGAAGCTATCACTCCAACTCCGAATACAGTCAAGATGAAGGTGTTGCCGGTCTTGCTCTCGTATCCTCCAACTCCAACTCCTATGACATATTTGATTCACCAAATGAGGGAATTGGAAGATGCTTCATGGCAAAAGGCCCCAAGGTATCACACCCTGAATTCATTGACTTTGATAGTGATGAAGATGACTTGCTTGGTGAAGATGAGCTTTACATGACAAATCTAGTGAGCTTAGTAATGATGAACATGCTAATAGTCTTTATAGTCGAGAAGAGTCGAATGACAATGCTATGAAGGAGATTGAGCGTCTAACTAAAGAACTAAACACTCTTAAGTTAGCTCATGAAACAACTCAAGAAGATCATAGAGAGCTCCTAAGATCTCATGAGAAGCTACGCTTCGAGAAGCTCAATCTAGAGCAAGAACATGAGTTCCTAAAAGCTATCAATGACGATCTTCGAGAGAAGAGTTCTTCATATCTTGCCAAACGACTTCTCTTGTCTAATTTCTTGCCACCAATTAAAACTAAGCATGACAAGCATAAGAAAAATTCTTCATCTAGAAGCAACATAATTGGTTCTAGTAGTTCTCATGATTCCACTAACAATGTTTCAAGCCAAGTTTCACTTGAGCAAGAAAATAGTCTATTGAAAGGGATTATAGAGAAAGGTGTCTACAAGAGCCTTGCCGGAAGCAAGAACTTTGAGGAAATTGTTCGCAAGCAAGGAAGGCACCGGAAGAATCAAGGAATTGGTTTTGAGCGAAAGTTCAACGCCGAGGGTGTTGAATGGGAAGAAGGTCAATATCCCACTCCAAAGTTTGTTTCTCAAAAGGAGAAGTATGATCCTACTTCTTCCAATGTGGAGCAAGCTCAAGATGACCTTCCACCACAAGACCTCAAGCTAAAAGGCAAGGACAAGCTTCAAGAGGAGATTGATGCATTCATTGAAGCACCCAAGGCCATGGTCAAGTGGGTTCCCAAGGCAACTTCAAGTTCTACTTCGACAAGCTCAACTACTACCCCAAGGATTCCCATCAAGATGATGTGGATCCCGAAGAAGAAGAACTAGAGAGTTCTTGAGGTGACTCACCAATATACTTCACTCACATTCATTTTGGCAAGAACTTGTGCAATCAACTTCCACATCTTGCACTAGTTCATGGAGTCACCAACCCTCATGTTGGTAAGTCAAGGGACAAGGTAATCATTGCTTTCATGGACATCATCTAATGTGTACTTCAATCTATGTCCATGGATATCCTTGTTTGTTCCTTGTGGGACTAACCCATGTAGGTATTGAAAGTGCCCGAATCCAAAGGATTGCTCCCAACTCTTGATGATCTTCATCAACATTGAGCATCCACATCTTCAACATCTACATGAAGTCTTCAACGACAACCCAAGGTTAGTTTGACCCTTTAAAAGGGGTTCTCACATCAAGGGGGAGCTTTGCTATAAAGAAATGAGCTAAAGCATCTTCAAATGATGTGAACACATTAATGCTTTATGTAAAAGTGGTAACCCCACTTGTGCTTAAACGATGAGTATGACCTATGATCAAATGTTCTCATTTGACTCCTAAGTCAATATACTCATATATAGATGACCTAGTCATCGCAAAATTGTGTGCTAGTTGCTAAGTGTTTTGTTTGTGCATGTTTGACACATGTTTTATTTGCTATCTTATTGTGTGAGCATGTTGGATGCATGATTTTATCCATTCGAGGACATCCATTTGTTGCTTTGGTCTTTTGGATTTCATCTCTTTTTGACCAAATGGATGGACAAGAATGCCTAAGTTCCTCCCCTAGCTATCTATGCTTTCTTGTCTCAAACTCTATTCATGCTTATATCACAAACTTTGAACAAGACTTTTTCGGACAGACCGAGTGAGGAGCACTCGGAGCCACCGATCCGTCAAAAGCTTAACTTCAAAACCTTCTGAGTACTTTCGGTCAAACCAATATACTCAAATCGGACAGACCGAAATCACTTGGATTGATCTAGGTTTTCACCTCGGTGAAACCGAGTTGCAAATCTCGGCGTGACCGATGTGTGTAACGCTTGCGATTAACCATCTCGGTGCCACCGAAGTTTTCCAACTCGGTCCCACCGACATTTGTTGAAGGGTATATATACCCGAGGGCAGCGACGTTGATTATTCCTTCAAAACGTCTCGCCCCCAAACCCTTCTTTGCCGTCGCCGTGGTCTTCGGATCGTCTCCGCTGTCGCTTTGTGCGCCCTCGCTGGGTCTCCATCGCCGTCAGCGGTCAATCTCATCGCGTCGTTGCGCGTGTAGTGAAACTCCACCAAGTTGGGTGAGTTTCATCCTCTCGTGCTTCAACCTCGATTCAATGCACGATAGGTTTTGCCTAGCTTCTTGCCATGTTTGAAATCTTCCTATCCAGCAGATTAGATCTTAGAACGAAATTCGAGTGAAAATTTTAGGGTTAGGTTTCGCGAACACATCTCGGTGTGACCGATTCTACATTCTCGGATCGACCGATTTGGCCTCGCCCACCTTCGCACACTTTCGGTCCAACCGAAGTTGTGCAAATCGGTAAGACCGAAATGAGGATTTAGTGAAACCCTAGTGCTCTCGGCTAGAGCCGAAACCCATTTCGTCCAACCGAAAGTGGTGTGATTGGTTCTGTTTAGGCACTTCGGATTCACGAATTTTAGACTCGGTCGACCAATGCATTCGTGAAAACTTAAAACTGAAGTTTGAACTCATTCATTTTGCAAAATCCTCTGCAGTTTGTGATAACTCTTCTATTCTCGCCTATACCTACTCTATTCACAAAGTTGTCGGTCATATCGATGCAAGTGACAGCTGAACAGGTCCTGAATCACCGGTTGAGATTCCAGAGGCAGTCACAAGTCCCAAGCAAGCAGTTTTTACGATGATGGAGAGAGGAGCACCCCAAGTGGATTGCCTCCTGCTGCCACGGGGCCGGGAAGAAGAGGAATTCTGATGAGGAAGACTCTGACTTTGTTGCTGAGGAGGAGATTACTTCCAAGCCTAAGAGGAAAGTGGTTGCCAAAGGCTATCAAGGGCAACAAACAAAGAAAGGCACCAGCAAAGAGAAGAAATCCACAGTTGCAAAGAAGCTGAGCATGGAAGAAGAAACCTCCAAAGAAGATAAAGAAAACTTCCAAGAGGAAGAGGCTAGTTCATGATGAAGCTGATGATGACTCTGATGAGGAAGCACCCCAGCCTCCTCAGAAGCAAAAGTTGATGGGAGATGCCATCAGGGCAGGAGCACCCACTAAATCTAAGCCATCAGCTCCAAGCAAAGGCAGCCCAAGCCAAACCTGCTGCCAAGCCAAAGAAAAGCAAGAAGAAATATTCTGCTTCAGAGAAGAAGAAGGACAATGTGCCACCGCTGAATCGATGAAGAGGCCCATGTGTTCTGTGAAACTTAGATGTAAACCGCTGCCAGTCCATAATGATGCTCATCCTCGAGCTGAAAATATGAAGGAAAGGAAGGACAAAGGTCTCAAAGGCTATGGAGGCAAGTTGATCCATATGCCACCGGAGAAGGACAGCTGTTGACTCAAGGTTCCACACCGAGAGCAACAAGATTTCTATGAGGCAGTGCTCATGGACAAGAAACCAATTGTTCTTGACACCAGATCGTTGACCGGGATTACATCGACAAAGTGAAGAGCACAGAGACTACTTCCCACATGTGCATGAGAGCTTCACCGCATGTGGAGTTGCTGAGTTTGTTGGTCGAAATTGAAAGATGGAATGATGAAATGATCATGCAGTTCTATGCCACAAGACATTTCTATCCGGATGGCGAATTGTATGGATGATGTAGGCGTAGATTCTCTTCAACAGTTGAAGAATGGAGAGCGCTTTGAATGCTCCAAAGATCAAGAGATGATGATGTAGATGTCTATGGCATTCCAAAGAAGAATCACGAGTCTATGAAGAACATGTACAATGAGGTACCGCATAAGGATGTTGAGATATGGAAGCTTGGATCAGTTTATCATCTTGAGCAGGTCTCCCAACCACTAACACCATTTCGAGGCATACTTTGATGCCCAAGTCGAGACCACCGCATGATAAGAGGCTATTCTATCAACATGCTGCACATTCTAGATCGAAGACACCTTTTAAGGTGATGGACACGATAGTTGAGACTATCAAGAGGACAGCCAGCAGACCAAAAGAGGTCATGTGGGTTTGCTCCACATTCAGATGCTCATCAATGCCAAGTTTGGCACGGACACCTACCGTTGGATAGACCCCACTTGCCACCGCAGCCTGAACATGAAGATAATGAAGTTGTGATGACCGAGGATGCTCCCACATCTGTTGAAGGACACGCTAAGTCTGAAGCTGCCAAACAAGCTAAAGTCGAGAAGGAAGCGAAGAAGAAGAAAACCCAAGAGCGTTGGAGAACAACTTCTTGAAGCCACTCAGAGGATTGAACTACGCTGGCCAAAGATAGTGCGCCTCGTGGAGAGTCTTGAGAGGATAGTTGAAGACAAGTTCCATGCTCGATGTCAAGTCGATGAAGTGCAGTGTCACCGTCAACAAGCTTGAGGCGGACATTGAGGAAGCGAAGAGAGAGAAGGCAGAGCTCATGAAGGAGATGGAAGGTGATCTAGTCCAGATGACTATGAGCAGCCTGCTGCAGTGCCCACAAAGCCCAGATCACTGCTATTCCAAAGGATGACCCTGTGGCTACTACATCAGCACCTCCTACAGCTCCATCGGCCCAGCCCAGCTCCAGTCCCCTCCTCCAGCTCCACAGACTTGGTGAAGCTTTTGCAGATGCAGCTATCTCCACTCCATCGACGCAGACAGAGCCGCCAGCAGAGTCCCTAGTGACGATTAGCTCTATACCTTCGAACTTTTGGTAACTTGTTGCCAAAGGGGAGAAATTGTATAGATCATAGGACTTCGAGAGAGAGAGTGCTCGTTTTGCTCTTTCGTTTGCGGTTTTCCTTGAGATACTTTTGAGTTCTTCGAGACATTTCGTGTGTTTGATACTACGTTTGCTCTATCTTGATGAGTGCTTCATCATACTATGCTTAATGTGTGCTTAATGCTTATCATATTCTATTCATATCGTGTATGATCATTTACTCATGTCTTGGTGATTGCGTGCATGCTATTCATTCTTATCATTTTGTGCGCTCCACCAAGATGTATGTGACATGGAAGAGTGACCCATGATCCTAATCGGTTGTGCATTTGCATTCAAACGCAAATCTTAAATAATGCACAAATTTAGGGGGAGCTTTTGCTTATCACATACTTCTCAAAGCGACGATGTTATTCATTGATTATATCATTTGTCGAAGCTTTGATCTATATGTTGTCATCAATTACCAAAAAGGGGGGATTGAAAGTGCAACTAATCCCTGGGTGGTTTTGGTAATTAATAACAACATATATATATCATTGAACTAATTGTTTCTTGAGGATATTTCAGAAAGTTCAGTGATATGGGTATGGCAATGACTGATGATGTGGACCCCTCAAAATGCTAAGGAAAACATTGGCAAAAGCTCAAGACTCTATTTTTGGTTTAGTGATCCAAGATCACATTGAGTCCATAGGAAAGCCAATACTATTAAAAGGGGATGAGGTTATGATGATGATCTGGTTGCTCAAAGTGCTTAGTGATTTATCTCTCAAACTATCAGCAATCTTTCATTCCAACATAAACTCATAAGTAATCTCGGTCCCACCGATTCCATAAACTCACCACACCGAGATGAACCACCTCACCATATACCCAAACCCTAGTAATTTCGGATTTTCCGATTCCAAACTCGGTCTTACGAAATTGGTGTTGCCAACCTTCAGAATCTTCAGACTCAAATCGGTGTCACCGAGATGAGAAAGTCGGTCCCACCGAGATTGGCAAACCCTAGACTTTGGAAGAATCGGACTAACCGAGATTGTATTTTTGGTCCCACTGAAAATCCCAACGCTCACAAGATTTGAACTTTCGGTCTCACCGAGTTGTCAACTTCGGTCCGACCGAGATTGGTCAAATGTGTGTAACGGTTGGATTTTGTGTGGAGGCTATAAATACCCTCCACCTCCTCTTCATTCATGGAGAGAGGCATCGAAAGAACTACCACTCCTACCTTACATTTCGAGAAGAAAACTACCTACCCTTGTGTTGAGATCAAGTTGCTCCACTCCCACCATATGAAACTTGATTTCTAGCCTTCCCAAGTTGCTTTCCACTCAATCCTTCTTCCACCACAGCCAAATTAGTGAGGAGAGTTGAGTGTTGGGGAGATTATCATTTGAAGCACAAGAGCAAGGAGTTCATCATCACCAACACCATCTATTACCTTTTGGAGGGTGGTGCCTCCTAGATTGGTTAGGTGTCGCTTGGGAGCCTCCGTCAAGATGTGGAGTTGAACCAAGAAGTTTGTAAGGGCAAGGAGATCGCCTACTTGTGAAGATCTACCCGAGTAAGGCTAGTCCTCCGTGGGCGAAGCCATGATGGCATAGACAAGGTTGCTTCTTCGTGGACCCTTCATGGGTGGAGCCCTCCGTGGACTCTCGCAGCCGTTACCCTCCGTGGGTTGAAGTCTCCATCAACGTGGATTGACGATAGCACCACCTATCGGAACCACGAGAAAAATCTCCGTGTCTCCAAACTGCGTTTGCTCTTCTCCACCTCTATTTACTACATGTGCAATTTACTTTCCGCTGCCACTACTCTAGAATTGCATGTGTAGGGTGATACTTGACTTGGTCATCATTGTGAACTTGCTAAAACTTGTCCTAATCAAAAGGCTAAACTTTTAAATTGTCAAGTAGTCTAATCACCCCCTCTAGACATACTTCCGATCCTACATGGTCGAGGCTAGCTTTTAGGTCGGCAAGCTTGATCTTCTCGACAGCTCAAGCTCCTTCTTCTCTGGGCCTCCTTCACCTTGCCTATAAATTACAGCAAAGTCAGGTTTGAAGCAAATGAGGGGAGAAAAGAGTCGTCAAGTCTCACCAAACATACCTTTGGTCTCCTCCTTTGCCTTCGCTGATTCTCCACGCACTAGCTTCAAGTCCAACTCGAGCTGAATATGCTTGCTCCAGTTCAATATAGCTACCAAGAAGATCACAGGATTTCTACGAAGAATCAATCGACAAAATGTCAAAGATGATTCACCGAAAGTGAATAGAGAAAAATGATACGTTTTAAGACTACATCGAATGCAAGCATTCGACCGTAGTCTCGGGATTACACCGGTGGGTGCACTCAGCGTGTCTCCCCACTTGGTCTTATTCACATGCAGTCGACCAATCGACCAAAAAAGAGAGTCGACCCGATCGACCAAAGCTTCTTCAGACTGTAATCAACTACCAGCAGTCGACCACAGTCTCGGGGACTACACCCAGTGGGTGCACTCAGCGTGCTCCCACTGGTTTCAGAAACCCATTCGTTTAAATCGAGTGATGATCAATATTTACTTATAAAGCCTAAGCGCCGATCGCCAGTGATGACCTTAGCCTTGGGGATTACACCCGGCGGATGCACTCAGCGTGCCCCGCTAACACGGAGTTTTTACCAACACACCTAGTGGGTGACCTGCTATGAATTCGGAAAGAAAAGTTTTGATAGCATATCCTAACAGAATAAGCGGTGGTCGATCGACCGAACGTTGCTTTGAAGGGCGGAGTCTGGCGTCGAAGCTGCTTGGCTCGCATCCCGAACAATCTTCACCGCTCCATCATTATCCCTGCTGACGGATCGCCTCCTTAGCAGCACTAGCTTGGTCCTCCCGGACGTGGTGCGTGGCGAAGAGCGAAGGCTGCCCAGCACTTTCGACGAAGTGGGTCGAGCACTCGTCAACGGCACCATGAAGGACACGGTATGTCGAAAGTGCTGGCCTCCCCCTTCCGTCATAGCAGTCTCGGCGCCGCCACATCTTGGGCGGCTTTGCCAGTAGATGCCTTCCTGCTCCTTCTATACCTCAATGGTTCCTCATCCTCATCATTGTCGTCGGGAAGGGTGATAATGTCATTAGTTGGAGCTTCAGAAAAGAGTCAAAGTTAGAAACTATGAGTCAGTCGGCTAAGAACAGAATTAAAGATGCAGTACCGGGATTTGAGGTCGCCGCGTCCTCCATCTCATGGTCCTCGGCCTTGCCCGAGGTTTCGGAAGTCGCAGCACTGAAGTTCCAAAGAATCAGTCGACCGATTCAAGTATCAACCAGAGACAAAACTTGTACAGAACAAGAAGACTTAAGTGATTTGTTTACCCTGATATGGTGGGGATGGACACCTTCATTTTTGGCAAAGGCTTGGTTTGCCTCGACGGAGCTACCTTCAACTGCTTCGGCGCCTTCTCAGTCGGCACCGGAGAAGCGGTCCGAGGGCGTTTGGTCGACTGCGAGGCAGCCGCAACTCCCTTACCGCGTTCAGCCGAAGGGTCGTGCACAAGCTTCGACCGCCTTTCCGAGCGCGGTGGTGCAACCTCCTCCTCTTCCTCCTCTTCTTCATCCTCGTCATCATCGTCGCGCCGTCATCGTCATCCTCGCAGCGTCTCAATCCCACTCTTCTGGCTCTCGCCCCCCTGGCTTCTCCCTCCTCGGCCGAAGCTGGCGCCATTGGGCATTGAGTATAGCTCGGTAAGGGCCTGGAAATGTCAAGGCAGAGCTCAATCGACCAAATCACAGAAACACATTCGACAGACATACAAATGGAAAGCAGAGCAAATGTACCTTGTCTGGAACGCTATTATGGTCAAGTGGAGAAATCCTCCGGGATCTGCGAGGGTTGTCCTTATTCCCAGTGATCGCGGCCATCCATCTTTCCACTATGGCGTCGTCGACTGCCTCCGGGTGGACGCAAGTCTCGTCTTGATTCATGAGACAGCCACATGCAGTGGCTTCGAATCAAGAGGCTGGATTCGGCCTCAAGAAAAACCTCCAAGAGGTCCATGCCACCACACCGTCCCGAACCAGCTGTACCACGCGGTCCATCAACATCTTCACATCAGCTCTCTCTCTGGAACCACCTTCGGGGAGGAGGGTTTGTTCACTCGACTCATGGTGAATGGAGGAAGACCACTCGTCTCCAAGGCGTCCACTCATTACAGCGGTAGAACCAGGTCGATTGCCAGCCCCCGACCGACTTCGGGAAAAGACATAGCTGGGAAGGTGCTCTTATTCCTCACTTGGATTCCTAGGCCCCCGCACATCTGAACTACTTGGGTCTTCTCATCACCGGGACTTGCTTTCTTCACAGTCTGAGAGCGACATGGGAAGATATGCTTGAACAAACCCCAGTGCGGTCGACAGCCCAGGAAGTTTTCGCACATAGACACAAATGCATCAAGATACGCGATGGAGTTTGGAGTAAAATGGTGGAGCTGGGCTCCAAAGAAATTCGGAAAGTCACGAAAGAAAACACTCGGCGGCAGGGAAAATCCTCGATCAACATGGGTGGCCAGGAGCACACACTCACCCTCCTCTGGCTGAGGCTGCCACTCTTTGCCAGGAAGCCTTGCGGCGCCGTGGGGGATCAGCCCGTCGTCGGCCATATCGAGGAGATGTAGGATCGAAAGTATGTCTAGAGGGGGGGTGATTAGACTACTTGACAATATAAAAATTCAGCCTTTTGATAAAGACAAGTTTTTGGCAGATTCACGATTATGATCAAGTCAAGTATCACCCTACACATGCAATTCTAGAGTATAGGCAGCGGAAAGTAAATTGCACATGTAGTAAAGAGAGGTGGAGAAGAGCAAACGCAATTTGGAGACACGGAGATTTTTCTCGTGGTTCCGATAGGTGGTGCTATCGTCAATCCACGTTGATGGAGACTTCAACCCACGGAGGGTAACGGCTGCGAGAGTCCACGGAGGATCCACCCACGAAGGGTCCACGAAGAAGCAACCTTGTCTATGCCATCATGGCCTCACGCCCACGGAGGGCTAGCCTTACTGGGGTAGATCTTCACGAAGTAGGCGATCTCCTTGCCCTTACAAACTTCTTGGTTCAACTCCACATCTCGACGGAGGCTCCCAAGCGACACCTAACCAATCTAGGAGGCACCACCCTCCAAAAGGTAATAGATGGTGTTGATGATGATGAACGCCTTGCTCTTGTGCTTCAAATGATAATCTCCCCAACACTCAACTCTCCTCACTGATTTGGCTGTGGTGGAAGAAAGGATTGAGTGGAAACCAACTTGGGAAGGCTAGAGATCAAGCTTCATATGGTGGGAGTGGAGCAACTTGATCTCAACACAAGGGTAGGTAGTTCTCTTCTCAGAAATGTAAGGTAGGAGTGGTAGTTCTTTCTGATGGCTCTCTCCACGAGTGAAGAGGGGGTGGAGGGGTATTTATAGCCTCCACACAAAATCCAACTGTTACACACATTTGACCAATCTCGGTCAGACCGAAGTTGACAACTCGGTGAGACCGAAAGTTCAAATCATGTGAACGTTGGGATTTTCGGTGGGACCGAAAATACAAACTCGGTGAGTCCGATTCATTCAAAGACAAGAGCTTGCCAATCTCGGTGGGACCGACTTCATCATCTCGGTGACACTGATTTGATGACAGAAGGTTACAGAAGCTTGGCAACTCAAGTTTCGGTGAGACCGAGTTCAGAATCGGAAAATCCGAGATTTCTAGGGTTTGGCTATATGGCTGAGGTGGTTCATCTCGGTGTGACTGAGTTTAGGAAATCGGTGGGACCGAGATTACTTATGAGTGTATTATGGAAGTGAGAGTTGCTGATAGTTTAGGAGATATATCACAAAGCACTTTGAGCAACCAGATCATTATCATAACCTCATCCCCTTTTAATAGTATTGGCTTTCCTATAGACTCAATGTGATCTTGGATCACTAAACCAAAAATGGAGTCTTGAGCTTTTGCCAATTCTTGCCTTAGCATTTTGAGGGGTCCACTTCTTCAGTCCTTGCCATACCCATATCACTGAAATTTCTGAAATGATTCTCAAGAAACTATTAGTTCAATGATATATATGTTGTTATTAATTACCAAAACCACCCGGGGATTAGTTGCACTTTCAATCTCCCCCTTTTTGGTAATTGATGACAACATATAGATCAAAGCTTCGACAAAGGATATAATCAATGAATAATATCGTCGCTTTGAGAAGTATGTGATACGCAAGAGCTCCCCCTAAATTTGTGCATTATTTAAGATTTGCGTTTGAATGCAAATGCACAATCGATTAGGATCATGGGTCACTCTTCCATGTCACATACATCTTGGTGGAGCGCACAAAATGATAAGAATGAATAGCATGCACCCAATCACCAAGACATGAGTAAATGGTCATACAAGATATGAATAGCATATGATAAGCATTAAGCACACATTAAGGCATAGTACGACCAAGCACTCATTAATGAGCATGAAACGTGGTATCAAACACACAGAATGTCTCGAAAACCAAAAGTATCTCAAAAAGACCGCAAATGAACGAAAGAGCAAAAGCGCAAAAACAACAGCACTCTCTCTCTCTCGAAGTCCTATGATCTATACAATTTCTCCCCTTTGGCAACAAGTTACCAAAAGTTCGAAAAGTATAGAGCTAAGCGCCACCGGGACTCTGTTGGCGGCTCCGTGCAGGTTGATGTTGGAGTTGAGATGGCAGCATCTGCGAAGACTTCACCTGATGTCTGTGGAGCTGGAGGAGTGGTCCTTTGGAGCTGGAGCTGGAGCAACCGATGGAGCTGTGGGAGGTGCCGAGGCTGTAGTCACCGTGTCGATCCCATCGAATAGCAATGATCGAGCTCTGTGGGAACCGGAGCGATCTGTTCATAAGCATCTGGACTAAGTCATCTCGCATCTCACGCATGAGCTCTTCCTTCTCCTCTTTGCTTCCTCAATATCGCCTCAAGCTTGTTGACAGTTACTTGCACTTGATCGACTTCACATCAGAGCATGGATCTTGTCTTCAACAATCCTCTCAAGGCTCTCCGAGGCTGCACAATCTTGCCAGGCGTTGTTCAATCCTCTGGGTAGCTTCAAGTAGCTGTTCTCCAACACTCTTTGGTTTAGCTGCTGCTGCCGCTTCCTTCTCGACTTTGGCTTTCTTGGCAGCTTCAATCTTTGCTTGACCTTCAACCGACGTTGGATCCTCCTCATCCATCACAACAACATTATCCTCATGCTCAAAGCTGCAGTGGCAAGTGTGGTCTATCCAACAAGTATGTGCCCATGCCAAACTTGGCATTGATAAGCATCCGAATGTGCGGGGCAAATCCACATGACCTCTTCTCGTCACCGCAATTCCTCTTAATAGTCTCAACTATCAAGTCCATCACCTTGAAAGGTGCCTTCTCATCAAGTATATGCAGCATGTTGATAGAGTACCTCCGATCATGCGATGATCTCAGACTTGGGCATCAAGGTATGCCTCGTAATAGTGTTTGTGGTAGGTAGACCTGCTCGAGATAGTACATCGAGCCAAGCTTCCAGATTGCCAAGTCCTTAGTTGGAACCTCTTTGTACATATTCTTCATAGATTCATGGTTCTTCTTGGGAATGCCATAGACATCAACATCATCCTCTCTCTTGCCTTTGGAGCATTCAGCAGTTCTGCCCATTCTTCAACAGTTGAAGAGAATCTTTGGCCTTCATCATCCATGTGATCTTTCCATCTAGATAGAAATGAGCTGTGGCATAGAATTGCATAATCATTTCATCATTCCAACTGGTCAACTTCTGACCTACAAAATCTGCAACACCACATGCAGTGAAGCTCTCATGCACATGTGGAAAGTAGTCTCTGTGCTCTTCACTGTCAATGTATGCCCAGTCAACATAGCGAGTGTCTGCAACTATTGGCTTCTTGTCCATTAGCACTGTCTCATAGAAGTCCTGCTGCTCTCTGGTGTGAAATCTGGGATCAACAGCAGTTCTTCTCCTCATGGCATATGGGTCAGACTGTCTCCATAGCCTGAGACCTCTATCCTTCCTTTCCTTCATGTTTTCAGCTTGAGGATGAGCATCATTGTGAATTGGCAGTTTTGGACGAAGTTTCAGCAAAACTGGTGCCTCATCATCTGACACAGCTGGTGGCACATCATCTTTCTTCTTCTCAGATGCAGGGATGTTCCTGACTGTCTTCTTTGGCTTGGCAAAGAAGCTTTGCTTGGAGCTGCCTTGGCTGGAGCAGATGGCTTGGACTTTGAAGTGGCTCCAGCCACGATGGCATCACCCATGAGCTTAGGCTTACGAGGAGGCTGGGGTGCTTCCTCATCCTCATCTTCCTCTCGCTGCATCATCATGCACAATCCTCTTCCTCTTGGAAGTTTTCTTCACCTTGCTTGTAGTTTCCTCTTCCAAACTCAGCTTCTTGGCAACAAAGTGGACTGCTTCACTTTTTGGTGCCTTTCTTGGTTTGTTGCCCTTGAGGCTCTTTGGCAACAACCTTTCTCTTTGGCTTGGAGGAGACCTCTTCCTCACAAATGAAATCAGAATCTTCTTCATCGAGTTCCTCTTCTTTCGCCCTCGTGGCTGCAGGAGGCAAACCACTTGGTGTGCTCCTCTCACCATCATCTCGATGAGCTGCTTGGGTTCGGGACTAGTGCCCGCCTCGGAATATCAGCAATAGGTGACTCAGACCTGTTCAGCTGTCCTTGGCATCGACATGGTGACAACCTGTGAATAGATAAGGTGTAGGCAGAGTAGAAGAGTTATCACAAACTCGAGAAGATTTTGCAAACAAAATGAGTTCAAATTCTAGTATTAGGTTTTCACGAGAAGACATTTCGTCGGACCGAGTTTAAAATTCGTGAATCCAAGTGTTCAAACAGAAGCATTCACACCACTTTCGGTTGGACCGAAGTGGGTTTTGGTCCTGCCGAAAACACTAGGGTTTCACTAAATCCTCATTTCGGTCACACCGATTTGCACAACTCGGTGTGACCGAAAGGTGCAGTGCAATGGCCAAAGGCCAAATCGGTCATACCGAGAATGTAAAATCGGTCTCACCGAGATGTGTTCGACGGAAACCTAACCCTAAAACTTTTACTCGAATTTCGTTCAAAGGAACTAATCTGGTGTACAGAAAGATCTCATTCATGGCAAGATTACAGGCAAACCAAACGTGCATTGAATCGAGATGGGAGCACGAGTGGGATCAAACTCACCCTAACTTGGTGGAGTTCTCACGGCGGCAACGGCGCGGAGAAGATGTCCGCTGACGGCGACGGAGACTGCGGCGAGGCGCCAAAGCGGCAACGGGACGATCCGGAGACCAGCGACGGCGGCAAAGGGTGTGAAGGCGGCGTTTGAAGTAGAAATCAGCGCCGCAGCCCTCGGAGTATTTATATCCCTTTGCTGTCGGTGGGACCGAGTTGTAAAACTCGGTGGCACCGAGATGGACAACTGCAGGGCAGTTATTCACTTCGGTCACGCCGAAAATCACAACTCGGTTTCACCGAGGTGAAAACCTAGATCAATCTAAATGCTTTCGGTTTGACCGAGTTTGAGTGGGTTGGTCTGACCGAAATCACTTAGAAGGTTTTGGAAGTTAGCCTTTGACGGATCGGTGGCTCCGAGTGCTCCTCACTCGGACGGTCCGAAATTGACTTGTTCAAAGTTTGTGATGTAAGCATGAATAGAATTTGAGACAAGAAAGCATAGATAGCTAGGGGAGGTACTTAGGCATTCTTGTCCATCCATTTGGTCAGAAAAATCAAAAAGACCAAAACAACAAATGGATGTCCTCGAATGGATAAAATCATGCATCCAACATGCTCACACAATAAGATAGCAAATGAAATATGTGTCAAACATGCACAATCAAAAATTCTAGCTACTATCACACAATTTGTCGATGACTAGGTCATCTATATATGAGTATATTGACTTAGGAGCCAAATGAGAACATTTGATCATAGGTCATACTCATCGTTTAAGCACAAGTGGGGTTACCACTTTTACATAAAGCATTGATGTGTTCACATCATTTGAAGATGCTTTAGCTCAATTCTTTAGAGCAAAGCTCCCCCTAGATGTGAGAACCCCTTTTAAAGGGTCAAACAAACCTTTGGTTGTCGTAGAAGACTTCATGTAGATGTTGAAGATGTGGATGCTCAATGTTGATGAAGATCATCAAGGGTTGGGAGCAATCCTTTGGATTCGGGCACTTTCAATACCTACATGGGTTAGTCCCACAAGGAACAAACAAGGATATCCATGGACATAGATTGAAGTTCACAATAGATGATGTCCATGAAAGCAATGATTACCTTGTCCCTTGACTTACCAACAAGAGGGTTTGTGACTCCATGAACTAGTGCAAGATGTGGAAGTTGATTGCACAAGTTTTTGCCAAAATGAATGTGAGTGAAGTATGTTGGCGGAGTCACCCTCAAGAACTCTCTAGTTCTTCTTCTTCGGGATCCACATCATCTTGAAGGGAATCCTTGGGGTTGTAGTTGAGCTTGACGAAGTAGAACTTGACGTTTCCTTGGGAACCCACTTGACCATGGCTTTAGGTGCTTCAATAAATGCATCAATCTCCTCTTGAAGCTTGTCCTTGCCTTTTAGCTTGTGGTCTTGTGGTGGAAGGTCATCTTGTGCTTGTTCCACATTGGAAGAAGTAGGATCATACTTCTCCTTTTGAGAAACAAACTTTGGAGTGGGATATTGACCTTCTTCCCATTCAACACCCTCGGCGTTGAACTTTCGCTCAAAACCAATTCCTTGATTCTTCCGGTGTCTTCCTTGCTTGTAACAATTTCCTCAAAGTTCTTGCTTCCGCAAGGCTCTTGTAGACACCTTTCTCTATAATCCCTTTCAATAAACTATTTTCTTGCTCAAGTGTAACTTGGCTTGAAACATTGTTAGTGGAATCAAGAGAACTACTAGAAGCAACAATATTGGATTTAGCATGGTTATTGTTACTACTAGATGAAGAATTTTTCTTATGCTTGTCATGCTTAGTTTTAATAGGTGGCAAGAAATTAGACAAGGGAAGTCGTTTGGCAAGATATGAAGAACTCTTCTTTCAAGATCGTCATTGATTGCTTTTAGAAACTCATGTTCTTGCTCTAGATTGAGCTTCTCAAGCGTAGCTTCTCATGAGATCTTAGGAGCTCTCTATGATCTTCTTGAGTTGTTTCATGAGCTAACTTAAGAGTGTTTAGTTCTTTAGTTAGACGCTCAATCTCCTTCATAGCATTGTCATTCGACTCTTCTCGACTATAAAGACTACTAGCATGTTCATCATTACTAGGCTCACTAGATTTGTCATGTAAAAGCTCATCTTCACCAAGCAAGTCATCCTCATCACTATCAAAGTCAATGAATTCAGGGTGTGATACTGTAGGATCGTTGAAGGCAAGAGTGTCTAGAGGGGGGGTGATTAGACAACTCGACAAGATAAAAGTTTATGCCTTTTGATTAACATAAGTTCATAGCAAATTCACAATGAAAGACAAGTCAAGCATCATGCATACAAGTCGAGCAACATACTAAACATGCAATTCTAGAGTATAGGGCAGCGGAAAGTAAATTGCATGAATAGTAAGGGAGAGATTGTGAAGAGCAAACGCAATTGGAGACACGGAGATTTTTCTCGTGGTTCCGATAGGTGGTGCTATCGTCAATCCACATTGATGGAGACTTCAACCCACGGAGGGTAACGGCTGCCTTGAGTCCACGGAGGGCTCCACCCACGAAGGGTCCACGAAGAAGCAACCTTGTCTATGCCATCATGGCCTACGCCCACGGAGGATTAGCCTTACTCGGGTAGATCTTCACGAAGTAGGCGATCTCCTTGCCCTTACAAACTCCTTGGTTCAACTCCACATCATGACGGAGGCTCCCAAGTGACACCTAACCAATCTAGGAGGCACCACCCTCCAAAAGGTAATAGATGGGGTTGGTGATGATGAACTCCTTGCTCTTGTGCTTCAAATGATAATCTCCCCAACACTCAACTCTCCTCACTGATTTGGCTATGGTGGAAGAAGGGATTGAGTGGAAAGCAACTTGGGAAGACTAGAAATCAAGTTTCATATAGTGGGAGTGGAGCAACTTGATCTCAACACAAGGGTAGGTAGTTTTCTTCTCAGAAATGTAAGGTAGGAATGGTAGTTCTTTCTGATGGCTCTCTCCACGAATGAAGAGGAGGTGGAGGGGTATTTATAGCCTCACACAAAATCCAACTGCTACACACATTTGACCAATCTCGGTCGGACCGAAGTTGACAACTTCGGTCGGGACCGAAAGTTCAAATCTTGTGAACGTTGGGATTTTCGGTGGGACCGAAAATACAATCTCGGTTAGTCCGATTCTTCCAAAGTCTAGGGTTTGCCAATTTCGGTGGAACCGACTTTCTCATCTCGGTGACACCGATTTGAGTCTGTATGTTCTGAAGCTTGGCAACACCAATTTCGGAATGACCGAGTTTGGAATCGGAAAATCCGAGATTCTTAGGGTTTGGCTATATGGCTGAGGTGGTTCATCTCGGTGTGACTGAGTTTGGAATCGGTGGGACCGAGATTACTTATGGGTTTATGTTGGAATGAAAGATTGCTGATAGTTTGAGAGATAAATCACTAAGCACTTAGAGCAACCAGATCATCATCATAACCTCATCCCCTTTTAATAGTATTGGCTTTCCTATGGACTCAATGTGATCTTGGATCACTAAACCAAAAAATGGAGTCTTGAGCTTTTGCCAATCCTTTCCTTAGCATCCTAGGGGTTCACCTCTAGTCCTTTTGCCATGCAGAGTGGTTGACTTTCCTGAAACATACTTGATAAAAGCATTAGTCCAACCACAAAGTATGTTGTCATTAATTGCCAAAACCACCTAGGGAGCAAATGAGCTTTCAATCTCCCCCTTTTTGGTAATTGATGGCAACACACAGAAAAAGATATCAAAGCTTACTGAAAGAAAGACAAGGTTAACATTAAAGCTTTGACAAACATGTAGTACACAAGCTCCCCCTACAAGTGTGCAAGATTTTAGATTTTGGTTTTGGACTACCACAAGCACACATGAGAGAAAAGCAAGATGTGCTGCATGCAGCTTGGCTATATGCATCGAAAGCAGATGAGAGTAATGAGAATGATGCATATGTGCATGGTGATTTCTTGCAAACAAGTATTCACAAGCAAGTCACCATCATGCACATCCTGCAAGATGCATATACTTACCTTGAAGTTCCTTGGTGATGTACCAAGAAATAAACTTGGGAAAACACGGTTAGATAACACAAGAGTATTCCTACAACCAACAGCAAGAACATCAAGAGTACCAAGCCAGGATGACATGTATAAAGAGTGTCTCATGTTGAGCACCAGCTTGAATCAGCCAACATGTCTCCCAAGACTAAAAGATTTTCAATGAGCTCGAGAGATTTTGCTTTTCATAAGATACCAATTGTGATCTTTTAAGATGCCAATCGATAAGATACCAATTGTACTTTTCAGAAGATACCAATGGTGAGAGCAAGAGAAGCAAAATCAGAAGAATAATGCCAAAAGTATTATCACAGTTGAAATATATGGCAAAGCTTTGATGTGATCCTCTCCCCCTTAAGGTAAGATTGTTCTTCCTTTAAAATATAGTTTTTTTGTTTATCTCCTCCAATCTTCCCTTAAGCTCCCCAGCTCCCCCTAAATCTTCTCCCCCTTTGACATCAAGTGCCGAAAAGGACAGTAAACCAGGAAGGGCAGGAAAGATGGAAAGAAAGAAGTGGGTTCATTAAGAATCACAACTGAGCAAATTAAGTATGTAAATCATTTAGATGAGCTGCAGAAGATGATATCCTGGTGAATGTAAATCGGTGACACCGAATTGATATGGATCGATGAGTCCGAAAGTCAGAGACTTAGGGCAGATCCCTTTTTCGGTCAGACCGAAATGATTGAATCGGTGAGTCCGAGTTTAATTCCAAGGAAATACAGAAATGATTCAGCTCACTTTGCAAGAAATGTTTCAGAAGATTTGCAATGAATTTGTAAATGATTTTCAGGGAATTTATCAGAGCAGAAAAATATTCACAAGAACAAAAGAAACAGAAATGAAAAAGATTGCTAGATGAAGTTTTTTTTTTAAAAAAGAAAATAAGCAAGAAAATTCAATGAGAGAGCATAAGAGAAAAACAGAAAAAAAAACTCCAAAACATATGTACTTCATCTAGAGAGGGTCACACATAGTCACCTATGTTTGAGTATATTGACTTAGGAGTCAAATGAGAACATTTGATCATAGGTCATACTCATCGATTAAGCTCAAAATGGGGTTACCATTTTTCGATTAAGCATTTGATGTGATCAAATCTTTTGAAGCTGCTTGTACTCATGTCTTTGAGCAAAGCTTTTTCAAGATGTGAAAGACATACCTTGGGCTTGTTGTTGCTTGTTCTCATGTAGGTGAACTTGATGTTGATGCTCATAGAATGTGAGGTTGGAGCACCATTTTCAAGTGTGTAGATCATCTTCCTACATGGGTTAGGCAAGCAAGGAAATACTCAAGAATATCCAATATGACATGAGTGAAGTACTAGAAGTTTATGATGTCAAAAAGGATATGTGGAATTTTGTTCCTTGAACTCAACATCCCAAGAGCTAGATACTTGGTCAATGACAAGATTACTCATGATTTGAGTGAGTGATAATCTTGTTGAATGTAGACCATCCAAGTACCTGCACGGAGTTAGATGCAATACAAGGGGGCAAATGTGTCCAAGACATATGATCATCATCATAAGAGAAATATCAAGGATTAGTCAATTTGGCTCATGCCTTGCATGCATCAATGGAGTTTTCACTCCAAGTTTGAAGCATCAATGATGTTCAACTCACTCCTCAAGCGACAAAACACTTTCTCATCAAGTGGTTTTGTGAAGATATCTGCAAGCTGTTTGTCAAGACTGAACATGCTTAAGATCAATGTCACCCTTAGCAATATGATCACGAATAAAATGGTGACGAACTTCAATGTGTTTCGTAAGCGAGAGTGTTGCACAGGATTGTGTCCAATCTTAATTGCACTCTCGTTGTCACAAAGCAAAGGAACATGTCTCGCATGTATCCCATAGTCCTTAAGCATTTGTTTCATCCATAGCAGCTGAGCACAACACTAACCAGCAGCAATATATTCTCGCTTCTGCAGAGATAATGATATCGAGTTTTGTTTCTTGGATGACCAAGACACAAGGGATCGACCAAGAAATTGACATGTACCAAGTTGACTTTCTATCTATCTTGTCTCCGGCATAGTCCGAGTCGGAATAACCAACAAGATCGAAGAGGCCCTCTTAGGATACCAAATGCCAAAGTTAGTGTGTGTATCAAATATCTCACAATTCTTTTAACAGCTTTAAGATGACATTCTTTAGGAGCAGCTTGATATCGAGCACACATGCATACACTCAGCATTATATCAGGACGAGAAGCACAAAGGTATAGTAGAGAACCAATCATGGATCGATAAACCTTTTGATCAACATGTTCTCCACCTTTAGTCAAGTCATTATGTCCATTAGTAGGCATGGGGGTTCTCATACCTTTGCTCTCTTGCATGTTGAACTTCTTGAAGAGATCCTTAGTGTACTTAGTTTGTGAGACAAAAGTACCCTCCTTAGATTGCTTGATTTGCAACCCAAGAAAGAACTTGAGTTCACTCATCATGGACATCTCATACTTCTCCGACATAAGCTTTCCAAACTTCTCACTAAAATCAGGTTAGTTGAACCAAAGATAATATCATCGACATATATTTGGCACACAAATAGTTCTCCGTCAACCCTTTTTTGAATAGCGTTGAGTCAATTTTACCAATTTCAAATCCTTTTTCAAGAAGAAAACTAGTCAAGCATTTGTACCAAGCTCTAGGGGCTTGTTTAAGACCATAAAGAGCTTTGTGCAATTTGTAAACATGATTAGGCTTTTTAGGATTCACAACCGGAGGTTGTTTCACAAATACTTCCTCCTCAATTTCACCATTTAGAAAAGCACTTTTAATGTCCATTTGATAGAGAGTAATGTTATGGTGGTTGGCATAAGCAAGAAGAATGCGATGGACTCAAGTCTAGCAACGGGGCATAGGTCTCACCATAGTCCATACCTTCGACTTGTGTGTAACCTTGTGCTACGAGACGAGCCTTGTTGCGGATGACTTGTCCATCCTCATCTTGCTTGTTCCAAACACCCATTTGGTTCCAATGACGTTTTGGTCATCATTGGGCTTTCTACCAAAGACCAAACGTTGTTCCTCTCGGTTGTGCAGCTCTTCATGCATAGCGCTCACCCAATCCGGTCTTCAAGCGCTTCTTCTACCTTCATAGGTTCAAGACTGAAATAAATGAGTAATGCTCACAAAAGTTAGCTAAACGAGTTTTAGAGCGAGTGATTCTCCTGAGTCGATGTCATTCATCATTTGTTCCACGGATGGTCTTTCTTGACTCTTTCTCTAACTCGGGATAGCTTTTGTCGTGGTCGTGGCTGAGCTTCCTCATCATCCTCATCTTCTTCTTCATCTGTGTTGTTGGTGTTGTCTTGAGGTGGTGGAGAAGGAGGTTGTGGTGGATCTTCTTGTCGCACTTCCTCATCTTGGTGAGTTCCACTTGTGGAAGCCTCCATGTTGCCTTGAGGTTCACCTTGCCGTGAGGTAGGGGCTCCACATATGTAGATGAGGTACTCTCCTTCACTTCCATGGGACTAATCTTTCCAATGGATAAATCTTGAATGGCTTCCGATGGGTCCTTGTCTCCTACATCAATAGGCATTTGCTCTACTTATGAGCCATTAGATTCATCAAACTCACATCTACCGCCTCTTCAACCTTTCGAGTGAAATTATTGTAGACACGGTAGGTGTGAGAGTTTGATCCATAACCGAGAAAAAAAGCCTTCATGAGTTTTAGGAGCAAATTTAGACCGACGATGCTTATCAAGAATATAGCATTTTGAACCAAAGACACGAAAATATCCCACTTGGGGTTTGTTACCCGTAAGGAGCTCGATGAAGTCTTGCCGAGAAGCTTGTGAAGATAAAGTCTATTGATGGCATGACAAGCTGTCTCAACGGCTTCACCCCAAAAGTGTTTTGGTGTCTTGTATTCATCAAGCATTGTCCTCGCCATCTCAATGAGCTGCTCGGTTCTTCCTCTCAACAACCCCGCTTTGTTGAGGTGTGTACGTAGCTGAGAACTCATGTAGAATCCTTCCTCATCGAGAAAGGAGTCCACATGGGCGTTCTTGAACTCCGCTCCGTTGTCACTCCAACCTTCTTGATCTTCACCTCAAATTGATTCTCGAGCCTTTCTAGCAAAGGTTTTGAAGATTTTCTGAACCTGCGATTTGTCATCAAGTAGAAATACCCACGTAAATCTTGAAAAGTCATCAACAATAACTAGACCAAAGGAGTTACCACCAAGGCTTTTGTAAGCATTGGGACCAAGAGATCCATATGAAGAAGCTCAAGCGGTCTCCTTGTGGTCATGATATTCTTCACGGATGACTTCCTCCTACTTGTTTTCCGCTTGACATGCACTCGCAGAGTCTATCTTTGTCAAAGAAAACATCTTTAACACCAAGAATGTGATCTCCTTGATTAGCTTATCTAAATTTCGATACCAACATGTCCAAGCCTTCTATGCCAAAGCCAACCTTTAGCAGATTTAGCAATAAAGCAAGTTCTAGGTTGAGCTTTCTTAGTGAAATCGACAATGTATAAGTCACCTCTCGAATGCCAAGAATACCATGTTATGATTGTCACTACGAAAAACTTGGCAATCTACTTTGGTGAATAGCACATTGAATCCAAAGTCAGCTAATCTAGACACGGAAAGTAAATTGTATCCAAGTGATTCAACAAGCATGACATTTTTAATGGAGCTATCATGAGATATGGCCACCTTACCAAGGCCAAGTACCTTACCCTTGGAGTTGTCTCCAAAAGTCACATACTTGCGTGGACCATCGCTCTTTGCAAGCTCTCGAAACATGTCTTCATCTCCGTCATGTGATCGGTGCATCCACTATCAAGAATCCATTCTTTGCCACCGGATATGTAGTTTCTCATATTTGCCATTAGACCGAGACTCTTCATGATCTTGTCTAGCTCGGTGTCCGAATCGTCATCATGCTCATGCTCATCATCATATTGACCCATAGATAATTCATCATCAATACCTAGGTCAATTTGACAATGACTTGCATCAGTTTTATCAACGTGATAATAGTCATCGGAATGCAAAACAAGAGCATTTCTTATTCAACATTGATAAAACCGGATCACCCTTCTTTTCATAAGATCACGAAGCTCAAAGAAGCATTTATCAAAGTTAGGATCTTTGGGGCAACATATCAAATTCAACAGTCTTGTATAGAATTTCATCAAGACCTCTCAACGAGTAGTCCGGATAAAGTTCTTCCAAGAATTTCCACATAGCATGGGCGCACTCAAAGTTCGTGACAAGCTCAAGCAAGTTATCGTGCAAACCTCTAATGATAAGATTGACAGTTCTAAGGTTACGAAGCAAATCAAGCTCTTCATCTATGAGGGTGCAAGGGGTCAAATGGTGGTACATATGGGGTTTCAACATATTTATGCAAGTTGTACATCTTAAAGATAGCAAGCATTTCAATCCTCCACGAGTTATAGGACACTCCATCAAGAATAGGCACTCTATGACTAACACTCCCAAACGTAGACACGTCCATCTTCCTCCAATGGTGTGCAAACCAAAGCAATGGAGACCAACGCTCTGATACCAATTGTAGGATCGTTGAAGGCAAGAGTGTCTAGAGGGGGGGTGATTAGACAACTCGACAAGATAAAAGTTTATGCCATTTGATTAACATAAGTTCATAGCAAATTCACAATGAAAGACAAGTCAAGCATCATGCATACAAGTCGAGCAACATACTAAACATGCAATTCTAGAGTATAGGGCAGCGGAAAGTAAATTGCATGAATAGTAAGGGAGAGATTGTGAAGAGCAAACGCAATTGGAGACACGGAGATTTTTCTCGTGGTTCCGAGTAGGTGGTGCTATCGCCAATCCACGCTGATGGAGACTTCAACCCACGGAGGGTAACGGCTGCTTGCGAGTCCACGGAGGGCTCCACCCACGAAGGGTCCACGAAGAAGCAACCTTGTCTATGCCATCATGGCCTACGCCCACGGAGGACTAGCCTTACTCGGGGTAGATCTTCACGAAGTAGGCGATCTCCTTGCCCTTACAAACTCCTTGGTTCAACTCCACATCATGACGGAGGCTCCCAAGTGACACCTAACCAATCTAGGAGGCACC